>JAJHSJ010000008.1:24948655-24990357 GCA_021015155.1 Magnolia officinalis
CACGTCAAAACTGAGAGAAAGATAGGCCCGATAGTTGAACACCTCTTTCTTGTGGAACCGAATGCAGTATAGTACAAGAATATTCTAAAACTTCTAAAAACCCATGTTAAGGAAGTATGTTTGACAGATGAAGCTACCAAGCAATAATTTCAAAAAGCGAGCAGCCACGATTTACACCCACCTTTGTCACTAGCATACAGTCAATTTTTCCATTTGGAAAAATGGTGGGTGTGGACAATTTTGATGCTTATTCAAACTTAAAGATCTCGTCAAAATCCGGGATGAAAAAAGAACTTACGAGGCAATTAGCATGCAGGTAACACCAAGCAGCTGGAGCTTTTGTCTTTCAATGTATTTTGAGAGAGAAACTGGTCGATGAAATATATTGTGAGGTAAAGTGTATCTGGAACAAGCTTATACTCCTCAGAAACCTGAGACCAAAACACACATGATTAGTAACAGACCCATTCAGCACCAATTGTGTTCCTAAAAGACAGCTAAATATTTAAAATTGAACATTTCCAATCCAAGTAAATATTGCAATCAAACAAATCTTGCAAAGTTGCCAACCAGCCCATAGTGCTATACTTAATTACTCTTTAATTTACTTTTGCCTTGCAAAAAAAAAAAAAAAAAAAACTGCAAATGCAACTTTTTTGGATAAAAACTTGTTAATCAAGAACAATGTTTTCTTTTATGGAGTAATTTAAGGACGGCCGTCTGGTTTATCAGAAACTCCACAAGATGGTGAAGACTTTGACCGATTTTTCAGCATAGTAGAAATTGTTGTTTCTGATACCACATTCTCCGTCATAATCATAGGATGCCCACAAAAAGTAAATGAGGTAGATTGAGACTCATATGGTTTTGATTCAATCTGAACTTCCAAAAAAAGATAAAAAGAAAGTTTAAGTATAACAAGAAGAGCTTATAAAATAAACTGAATTCCATGATGGCTTTGATTTTATATGAACTTCTAAAAAGAAAGAGAGCTATGATGAAAGAAACAAAAAATAAAATAATAAAATCATTCAATATGTATTTGTAGTTTGTGCAATGGTAAGTTTGTTTTGGCTCATTCATTCAGCTATGTATTTATTTTGACATCTTGTTTTTGCTGATGTTTGGCAAGTCTTCATTTGTCTTAATCCTCTATATGATATTTCCTAGATCTTTGGTTTATCCTAATGCCTGTTTTTTGTTAGTGGTAACTTTAAAATACAAAACATAATCTGAAATGGTGTAGCTATTGCAGTAATGTTTGCATTCAAATCTTCTTCTTCTTTTTCATTTGTTTATAACCCAATGTTTAGTTGCTGCATTTGTTTTTGTTGTTAACTTCTCTCTCCCTCGTCAATCACTTCTATTTAGCATTTCATTAGGATGCCATAGATCAGGCCCACAAAACCCCACATATACCCCACAAAATAACATTATAAACTTCTCTCTTTTAAAAAAATTTTCTTTTCTTTTCTTTTCTTTCGTTCTTGTTCTAATTTTTTTTTTTCTTTTTTTTTTTTTTTTTGAAAGGTGATAAACTTCAAAATTCAAGACTACCAAAAGGACCACTATAGCCCCTGCATCCTTAAAACATCGAATCAAATGCAAGCAAATTTAAATCCATGAATCCATCAAATCACCATAGAAGAGCAGCAAAAAGACTCCTCTGTGTTAGTGCTGTTGTTTTTTTTATAAGCATTTGATTATACACGTGGATGATCATGCCAAATACCATAATTCCTTTCCCAGGGCATTCTGAAAACACTAAAAACTGTGATGAACCAAATGGCATGGTGAAAAGTAGTAACAAGCCATTGAGTAAGACAAAACAAAGCTTATGAACAGATCCATACCAGATGGACCTCCAAAAACCTTTCAAAACAAGCTAATGAATCAAATGGCATGGTGAAAAGTAGTAAGACAAACGGTGGCGACTTGAACTTGTTTGAAGAGATCCTTAACCAGCTGATGAATCAAATGGCATGGTGAAAAGTAGTAAGACAAACAGTGGCAACTTGAACATGTTTTGAAGAAATCCTTAACTCTCTCCCCCTCCCTTTGTGAAGTGTCAAAATGCAGAACTATCAGTTCAGTTGGAACCGTCTCCTCACCAATCAATGGCCAGCAAATTCTGACAATATTGAATTGTAGACTAACTGAATGTATCAGATTGGAAACAGTTACAGACTGTCCATGTCGTGCATGTTGAAAACTGAGTAATGGATAAGATATTTCAAAACAAGTGGTTTCAATTTGTGGTGAGTAAAATGCATGGTATGCTCGTACTCTACATGGTATATTGTCAACATTATCATCATAATGGGCCATGTCAAGAAAATCTCCTTGATAGGAGAATCCTGTTATTTCAAATCTGGACTCAATTAGATGGTATATTGTCATCATTATCATTATAGCCTTGTCCCAGCTATTTGGGATCTTTTTTATGATTGCTTGGCAAAGGTTCAATGCCCATCAACAAACCTGACATCAAACCCTCTACCACAGGCTTGGGATGGACCAGATGGAATTTAGTAGCCTACAAAAAGATGGCTAAGAAGGTAAAAACAGCAACTGTCCACATTCAACTGGAAAAAAAATAGAAGCACAATACTGGTGAAAATATTGATAACTAAACCTACCAGCAGCTTTGAAAATATTGCTCGCATAAAATAGGATGTCATTGACTCCACTTAGCTGCTGCAATACTAGTAACCCAATCCTACCTACAGGATACTATGAAAATTACGTTCTGACATTTACTCACTTATGTGAAAATAACAGTGTGTAAAAAAAATTTATAAATAAATAAATAACTGGGCAAGCTACAATACCATTAGAGGAAACCAATATCTTCTTTGCTTGAGATAAGAAAATCAGATGGCTGTTCTCCTGCTTGTGGAAGCTACAGATCTCACATGAAGCAAATCCAAAAATGATCATAGCTTTAAGGTTGCCAACATATGAATTACACGTCATCCACAAGCTTTTCATTTGATACACATTTGTTGTCAATAAATGAGCAGCTCTCAAAAGTATAGTGCAAAAATAGAAGAATGACTTGATGGACCTAAAAAAAGAAGGCAAAAAAAGAAAAATAAAAAAATAAAAGAACTGAAGGCAGTTCAAATCCACACCTTGATTTCATTCACTTCAAAAGAAATGTCAGTATCAAATCCCCATAGTATACTTGCAAAGAAGCTTCGAACTCGTCCGTCATACCCATTTTGTCCTAGACACCGAATCCCAGCACTTGTTAAGAAGGTGTTTACTAATAAGACTCACCAGCCACCGGGGGATTTGGTGATGAAAAAAGACCGGGTATCAAATTTCTATAGGGTAATATTCCTGCAGATAAAAAGGGTGTAAGTTTGATTCACTTGTAATAAACAAAATCACTTGATCAAGTCAATTCAAATTGAGTCAGTCAATACTTGCAGCAAGCTAACTTGGGTTTCTCTAAACCTGAAGAACCTAGTCAAAAGTACTTTAACCTTTTGATCAATAGCTCAAAAATTCAAAAGAGTACTCAAATCCTAGATTAGATAGTAGGGTAAAACAACAATCTGTAGCCATTAATTGAAAACCAGCCAATTGTGCTAAAATTGTTCACATTATTGCAAAAGGCACAATGCACCTCAGGATGCGTGCTCACTCTGATTTCTCCATCAACCAGCTCAAAATGGCATGTGTGCTCAATGTGCAATAGCCGAATTGAACTCATTATTTATTTGAGCTAGTGCCTACCCTGCTCTAGCATAAACTTTATAGAGAAAGAAAAAAAAAAAAAGTATCAGTCAAATAGTCGAGCATATTGTGGGCATGGAATTTACATAAAATGCAGACATCTGATTACTAAATGCATAGATAAAGAGCTTTGACAGAAGCTTCAATGTCCTCTACATCCAGCCGCACCTAAATGCTAAAGTGTTTTCACCTTTTCCAAAAGTGACTCTCTGTTTTGGACATGGACATGAGGAATGGGGTTACAATTCCCCAGATAATGCAAAATACTTGTTAAGGTTCAACTTTAATATCATCTTCATTACCTTTCTTTATACTTATATTTAAATAATAATAATAATAATAATAATAATAATAATAATTAAAAAAAAAAAAAACTCCTAGTGGTTTTCACACCAAAAAAAAAAAAAAACAAAAAAAAACAAAAACCACCACCACCAGCACGATGCAGATCAGATTTTTCCACCATGTATGACGTGTATGCAATTTCTAAGTGCTTGCGTATCATCCATCACACTCTGCAAGATATTTCAGAAACCCGGAGAGAGAGAGAGAGAGAGAGAGAGAGAGAGAGAGAGAGAGTAGCAGAGACTGTTAGCGGCTGTTGCTGATGCTTCTTCCTCTTGTGGGCCTTCTCGAACTTTGGCGTGGTCCAGCAAGAAAGGCAACGGCTGAGAGATCAGCGTCTTCAACAAGCAATGGAAATGGAAACCATATGTAGAGAGGCCAGAGTGGAGGGACGTTGGGAGAGAGAGACTTCGGGATTGGGGGATGGGGCGATTTGGGAGAGAAGAGGGAAGAAGGGTTTGGGAGAGAAATATTGGCGCGCGAGCGATTTGGGGATGGGGCGATTTGGTAGAGAAGAGGGAAAAGGGGTTTTGCGAGAGAGATTTGGCCGGTGCGATTTGGGAGAGAAGAGGGAAAAGGGGTTTTGAGAGAGAGATTTGCCAGTGCGATTTGGGAGAGAAGAGGGAAAAGGGTTTTGGAAGAGAGATTTGGCGGGCGCGATTTGGAGAGAAGAGGGAAAAGGGGTTTTGGGAGAGAGCTTTGGCGGGCGTGGTTTGGGGACTATTTCGGGAACCCTATTTTATTTTTCCCCAGCGGCGGTTTCTTATCCGTACACTGGCGGCCACATAAAAACGCCGCTCATTTTGATATACACTGCGGTTCGTTTTGGCCGACAGTGGTACTCCGCGCTGATACCGAAATTTTTCTTGTAGTGTATATCTACACCATTGTCCATGAACTTGTAAATCCAGACTATTCTTAGATGGGCCCACCTACCAAAACTAGCATCCATAGCACGAACCTGGTTGCTGATTTTGTAGAAAATAGGTATTTGGTTGAGCGTGGTTTAAAAATATGACTTGTTTAATTAAATGGGGCTGGGCTTGAGTTGAACCACATTAACCGTTGTTTAAAATTGGTGTATCTGGTATTGTATTGCTCACCACCTATATAGCCCTGTGTCAGGCTATTTTGGGCCAATACAACCATATCATTCATAGACAATACCAGTACATATGCTAATTGGGAAGGGCTGCACCATAGTTTTCAAATCACTTCTCCTATATCATATGGTTCACCAATGATACAGTGTTGTGTTGCTCGTATCGCCATGTATGAATGACCAGCATACATTGAGCGATATGTATCGGTGTCCAAAGATACATCAAACCGTGGGTTGGGCACACCTTTAGTCTCATATTCTATTCTTAAACCCTGAGTGTTGTCATGCTGGGTTGTATAGGGTTGGGTCAATAGAGCCCAACCTGTTGCAATTAAATGGGACAGGCTTGGGCTTGATGAATTTTATGTGGGTCGGGTTGGACCACCCACAGGTTAATGGGGTTGATGAATTTTATGTGGGTTGGGCTAGAATTCTTGTCCAATTTAAATGGGTTGGGCTTAAGGTTGACTGCAACCTAGTCCGAACCCATATGTATATACATAGGCTGTTGGAGATTTGTGTTGTGGAATCACAAGATCTATATCTAGGATAGTAATCCAATAACGTCAAGCAATCACAAGAGAACACAAATTTAACATGGAAAACCCTTGCGGGAAAAAACCATGGCACAAAGCGACAAAAATCCACTATGAAATAGAAAGTACAAGAGAGAGGACTTACCCGATTGGAACAACCTCGAATTTCACGCTTGTTACACCCTTTGATAACCCTAAAACCTCTTTAGGAACCCTTGAAAAGCTCTTAGAAAGCTTTAGAATACATTAGAATAGCCCTAGGGACCCCTATTTATAGTTTAGAAAACTCCACTTACGCACCTAGTTCGAAAAAGTCCGGAAACCGCCACAAATTTACGCAGTCAGCGCAGGATCTGCGTAACCTCGACTAGTCGAAGGAGGGCCTCGACTGGTCGAGCAACCCACTCGACCGGTCGAGCCTGACCCTCGACTGGTGGAGCATCACGGACATTAAAAAACTGAACTCGCTAGACTTTGAGTCGAGCGCGCCTCGACCGGTTGGGTGGATCCTCGACTGGTCGAGCAACGCGAAAGATGTGAAGACATCTCTCTGACAACAATCTCAACCATGTCTTCAATCTTCAATCGTGTAGTTGCTTGACCTATTCTCTTATCTCTGCATAGCATCACAGCTTCTCGTACATACTCCGTCCTTCTTTTACGCCATCGCCAAGCTTAGAGAAGTTGCACAGAACTTTAACTTCTCTGTAGGAATGACCTTGGTGAGCATGTCTGCTGGATTCATGCTAGTATGAATCTTCTCCAGAGTTACGCCTCCTTCCTCAAGCACCTGTCGGGTAAAGTGGTGACGAACATCAATGTGTTTAGTACATGAGTGATAAACAGAATTTTTAGCCAGATTGATAGCGCTCTCGCTATCAAAGTTAACCGACATAGCCTCCTGCTGAAGTCTCAACTGATTTATCATGCCTCTGAGCCAAACACATTCTTTAAACGCTTCCGTCATTGTCATATATTTTACTTCAGTCGTGGAAAGAGCTACCACGGATTGAAGCTTCGACATCCAACTGATTGTTCCACCCGATAGTACAAACGAGAATCCTGAAGTAGACTTCCTGGAATCTATACTGCCTGTGTAGTCGGAATCCACATATCCTACCAACTTTGTCCTTGTTTTCTCAAAAGTTAAGACGTAGTCTTTCGTACCTCGAATGTATCGAAATAGCCATTTCACCGCTTCCCAATGTTGCTTGTCGGGGTTTGACATGTATCTGCTCATAACACTGACTGCCTGTGAAATATCTGGTCTTATACAGACCATGACATACATTAAACTGTTAATCGCATTTGAATAAGGCACATGAAATATAACTTGCTTTTCCTTATTTGATTTAGGATATTGTTCTGAGGAAAGCTTGAAGTGAGCCGCGTGGGGAGCGCTCAACGGCTTTGCTTGGTCCATCTCATACTTGATCAACACCTTTTCAAGGTATTTTTCCTGTGATAACCAAAGCCTGCTCTTCTTCCTGTCTTTATGAATATCTATGCCGAGAAACCTCTTTACAACCCCTAGATCTTTCATCTCGAATGTCCTTGATAACTGAGTTTTTAGTATGTTGATTTCAAATATATCATGACAGGCGATGAACATATCATCAACATACAATACTAGGATGATGAATTTTCCATCACTTAGTGTCTTGTAATAGACACAGTGATCGTATTCACTCCGAGTAAATTTCTGACTCACCATGAAAGAATCAAATTTTTTATACCACTGCCTAGGCGACTGTTTCAGGCCATACAACGACCTCATTGACCTGCAAACCTTTTTCTCTGCCCTTTAACTTCGTAGCCCTCTGGTTGCTTCATGTAGATCTGCTCTTCCAATTCCCCGTATAGGAATACCGTCTTGATATCCATTTGTTCCAGCTCGAGATCGTATTGGGCAACCAGTGCCAACACGAATCTGATAGATACCTGTTTAACCACCGGCACGAATATCTCTGTGAAGTCAATTCCTTCTCTCTGTGTATAACCCTTCGCTACTAACCTTGTTTTGTATCTATTCTGTTTCCTTTTGAATAACCACTTGCATCCGATTGCTTTTCGGCCCACAGGAAGCTCCACTAGCTCCCATGTGTGATTTTTGTGCAATGAGTCCATCTTATCATCCATAGCCACCTTTCACTTTCTGCATCAGGCTCATCAAGAGCCTCCTGAATAGTAGACGGGTCCTCCTCATCTGTAATGATGGCATATGTAATATTAGAGTCGTCCCTGTATCTTGCCGGTAACCCGCTATCACATGGTGGGTTCCTTCCCACAGGTGCCTGCTCCACCTGATCATGTACCTCTGTCAGCGCATCTGTCTCTGCCTGAGTATCACCTGAGTCAATTTGGACGTCTCTGATCAACCTTTCTGGTTCCTTTTGCTCCTCTTGATCATTCTTACGGAATAGAGAGTTTTCATCGAATCTGACGTTACCGCTAGTGATGACCTTGCATGTGATCTTGTCGAATAACCTGTAACCTTTTACACCAATGCCATAACTAACAAAGATGTACTTTTTGGCTCTATGGTCTAGCTTATCTCTCTCAATTGACGGTACATGAGAGTAAGCTTTACAACCAAATATGCATATAGATTTAAGTAGTCAATTTTCTGACCACTCCATACTTCCTCTGGGATTTTACATTCAATTGTCGTTGAAGGGGATCAGTTCACCAAATAACAAGCCGTGTTAACGGCCTCTGTCCAAAGGTCGTTGCCCAATGCAGCATTACTTAACATACATCTGGCCCTCTCCGGGAGAGCCCGATTTATTTGCTCAGCCACACTGTTTTGTTCGGGCGTGTGGCGCACTGTGTTATGCCTGATGATCCCTTTATCCTTGTAATACTCATTAAACTCAATGGAAGTAAATTCTCCACCATTGTCAGTCCTTAAAACCTTTATTTTTCGCCCTGACTAGTTTTCCACCTTTGCTTTCCATTGTTTGAATATGGTGAAAACTTCGGATTTACATTTCATGAAGTAAACCCAAACTTTCCTGGAGTAGTCATTAATGAAAGAAACAAACCATGACGACCCCCAATGGAAACTTTTGGCGATACCCCCATATGTTAGAGTGCACATAATCAAATACTCTCTTACAAACATGTTTTCCAAATTTAAAAGACAATTTAGATTATTTACCATATATACAATGCTCACATATATCTAAATTAGAATTTTTAAAAGTTGGAATCGAACATCGATCAGAAAGTAGCTTCATGCCTCGCTCATTCATGTGGCCTAGACAAGCATGCCACATACGTAGAGATGTGAAGTCTAAAATAGCTGCCGCCACTCCACCCGCTGAAGTGCTCCCAATCAATTTGTAAAGGTTTTCGTGCCTCTGTGCTCTCATAACCATGAGTCCCCCTTTTGAAACTTTAAGGACACCATCAATACCGATGAACTTGCGCCCTATACTCTTGAGTGCACCGAGAGAAATTAGACTTTTCTTCATATCAGGAATGTACCTGACGTCAGTTAAGGTACGCTCCATCCCATCAAACATCTTGATGCTCACCGTATCAATAGCCACAACATTATAGGCATTGTCATTGCCCATAAAAACTTATCCACCATCGCATTCCTTGTAACTGGTAAATCAACTCCGAAGAGGAGTCATGTGATAAGATGCTCCTATGTCAAGTAGCTACTCATCTTTATGATTGTCGTGTAAGTGACCAATCATGGAAACAGACAGAACATCACCACCACTTAATTCTTCATCAAATGTGACCACATTGGCCTCCTTGGAAGAAACCGCTGAATTTTCTTTCTTCGTTTTAGGATTTCTATAATCCTTCTTCATGTGTCCAGATAACCCACAATTCCAACACTTTAATTTTTCTTTACCCTTGCCCTTGGATTTCGATATAGGTCTTGAAGACCCTGTACCTTGCTTAGAATCTCTGCCCCTCGTAATCAGTGCATCGGAAGATGCCCCCATGTCACCATTTAGCTTTCTCATAGCCTTCCCTTGAAGGGCTGAGATAATGGTGTCAACACTTAAGGTTTTATTTGCGGTACACATCGTATCTCTGAAAGATTCATATGATGCAGGAAGAGAATTCAACAATACATGTCTGTTCCTCATCTTTGACCACTTCCTCCATATCCAATAATTTTTACATCAATTTATTAAAGTTGCTGATATGGGCTTCTAGATCTCTACCCTCCGCCATCTTGAAGGTATAACATTGTAGCTTCAAGTGTAGGCGATTTTCAGATGACTTCTTTGCATAAATATTCTCTAACTTCGCCTACAAACTTGCTGTAGTTTTCTCCCTCAAAACATTATAGAGAACCTCATTCGTGAGACATAAACGGATAGAGGTTTTCCCATTCATCATCTTTCATGGTAGATTTTCTCTCCTCAAGAGCCTTAATCTCACCTTGCTCGATTAACAGGTCAATCATCTTAACCTTCCATAACTCAAAATTATTTTTGCCTCAGTACTTCTCAATATTAAACTTGTCATTTTCCATTATTACTAATCCCGCAGATTTAGATTTGTGCCCCAACGATTGCTCTGATACCATTTGTTGGGGATTTGTGCTACGGAATCAAACAGATCTAGATCTAGGATAGCAATCCAATAATGTCAAGCAATCACAAGAGAACACAAAGATTTAACGTGGAAAACCCTTGCGGGAAAAAACCACAGCACAAAGCGATAGAAATCCACTATGAAATAGAATTTACAAGAGAGAGGACTTACCTGATTCGAATAACCTCGAATCTCACCCTTGCTACATCCTTTGATAACCCTAAAACCCTTTTAGGAACCATTGAAAAACTTTTAGAAAGCTTTAGAATACATTAGAATAGCCCTAGGGACCCCTATTTATAATTTAGGAAACTCCACTTACGCACCTAGTCCGGAAAAGTCCAGAAACCGCCTCGAATTTATGCAGTCCGCGCAGGATTTACGTAACCTCGACTAGTCGAAGGAGGGCCTCGACTGGTCGAGCAACCCACTCGACCGGTCGAGCCTGACCCTCGACCGATCGAGCATCATGGACACCAAAAAACCGAGTTCGCTGGACTTTGAGTCGAGCGGGCCTCGACCGGTCGAGTGGATCCTCAAATGGTCGAGCGGTCCGCTCGACTGGTCGAGCAACACGAAAGATGTGAAGACATCTCTCTGACAACATAGGCATCTAGCGTTCAATGTCATTTGCTCGTTCTGTTGTAAGCTGGTAGAATTCAAACATTTTAGACATGGTGAAAGTTCTCTGTGCAAGTCACTCCCTAATGTACACTGGGAAAATATAGGTATATTGATCACGAATGTTATTCTAGTAGGCCAACATGTGAATAGTCACAATCCAAGAGGCAAGTGGGTCGGACTGTGGTCACCAGCTGTTGGAGTGGCAAACATAAGGGTTAGAGCATAATTCCATATTCAATCAGCGAACTCCAAAGCAAGTGGTCAAGGTTGTCAAATAACTGCTATTTTTCAGTTTATAAACTATCTGTACGATGGGACACCAGATCAGCAATCCTGATTGCCTTAAATGATTGTCGTATACACGTTGAGGTCAGAATTGCATAAGACTGCAAGGATCCAGATGTTTATTAGCATGCCTCCTTATTATCTACTGTATATATAACTCCAATGTGTTTTAGACATTTTTTTTTTCTCCCTTGCAACTTTAATTAAGGATACTTCGTATTTTATCCCACAATGTATCATGAATGTTATAGGTGGAACCCACGTCCTTCTATTTATTTATTTATTTTAAGTATTTAGCTTGCAAGGAGCAGTTTGCTTTGTGTGAGCCCATGAAGCATCTAATTATGGAAACCATGTAACAAAGGTTATGTGAGACTTGATGACTAGTTATAACCACTCGAACTTGGCAGGTCATATTAGCATGCTAGCACAAAAGTTAGGCTGATTAGGTACTTGAATAGGCCATAATAAGAGAAACAGTGAGGGTGACACCCCTTGGTGGAATGCATGACAAAGGGAAGAACATAAAGGGATAATGAGAGAAAGATCACCGTCTTTCTCAAATAATCAAAACTTTAAATCTACAAGGTATTTTCTTGAATCCACAAGACAAAAAGAGAGAAAAAAACTCTAATATTTTTATAGAATAATGTCTAATGTCTAATGTTTTAGATTTCTCGATTACACCATCAGTAAAGAAAAAATAAACAAAAATTGTAATGATAAAAAATAGTAAAATTCTAACCGTAATAAAAGTTACCTAAAACAGTAAAACTTATCTAAAGCCTAATTTACCAAAAATAGAAACTCTAGATAAACCTTAGTAGAAGAGTCCTAACATGTTTATAAGTTATTTCTAAAAAAGAAGAAAATCCAAATCTCTAAAAATAAGGAAATATTACAAAAATCAGAATTACTAAAAATAGTAAAATTTTCTTAAAATTCTGTTTTTAAGTTGGAAGCATGCATTTTATCATGAAATAGACTGACGTAACCCACTTTGTGATTTGGTTGGCCCCAAATAGCCTATTCCAGTCAAAATTCATAGTTGTGCATCTCATAATGATACCTAGATCAAAAGTTATGGCCGATTTATAGTTCGGACTTCGAACGACAATTTTTCCCTATCTGGAATGAATCTCTTTAATTCAGACATGTGACGTAGGGATGGATGTGATGAAGTCAATGACCGTCTTCCTTGGGGGATAACTACTACTAATCTATTGAGCTTCTCTGGATTCCTCATGGAGATTTCTCGAATCCACAAGGAAAAATAAATAAATTCTAATAAAATAAAAAGATAACTTATTGATGATAAAAACGAATTTACAATGCCTTAAATAGTGATATCAAACCTAGGAAGAAGTCTTAGAATCAAACTCCAACTCAAACTCTCTAAAATTCGTGACTTACTATAAATAGTAAACTTGTTATTTATAGACAATAATGATTTCTAATAGACATCATGGTTTTTGGCCAAAAATAGTTAGTGGCCAATTTGGCCTAGCCACATTATTCTCCTAATTTTTCTAAGCCCTTTTCATGTTGCGCACAACTCCTAAAGCTCGAAGGATCAAGAGTAATGATCGAACTAAAACTTACTATAAATAGTATAAACAAAATTAAAATGAACTTTCAACCTTCGATCTGATGGAATCTTGTAAATTCGGCGTGGGCAACCCAGTGTAGCGGGTTGTGTGGCTAAAGTAGAATCTCCCACCCCAAAATCATATATGGTACGTCGAATAACTCATTACGGTTTGCAAGATACGTTTCTTTTATGGTTCTGATGGTCCGGATCACTCCTGCCTTCGATCAGGTCTTCTCTGGTCCATCTTTGCCATGAAAGTGTCCGCGACGCGCTCTACATCAACGTGCCTAAGGCCCAATTATGTCATGCCTCACGTACGATTGGGTACAAATCTGATGAATTACTTTTGCTTTCCTTTGGTCCAGCCACACCAGGAATGTATCTATGCCATGTCCTACATCAATGCACCTGCTTCTCTCCTCTCTAAATCTCTTTATCTTTGATCATTTTATCCCTCATTGCTCTCCTCTCATTTTATTTCTCCCCTCTAAATTTCTCTCCCTTTTCTCCCACCATCCCCTTTTACCTCTGTGTGTGATGCACATGCCAGACCTCTGGAATACTTAATTTTCTTTACCCTTGCGGATGTGAGCGCGCGAGATATGACATGCTTCTTCTTTCTCTCTTATTCTAATGTAGATGTGATTTGCAAATGTTTTTATTGATTTGGAATCGTCACTAGCCATAAACTTAAAATATACAGTTGGCTAGGCACCATAGAATTATAATTGAGTGACTCTTGTGATTGGCTTACGACTAACTAATCTGAGTAAGGGCCTTTGTGATGGATAAGGAATGGTTAAGCATGCCCTTCTCTGCTTGCACTCGTGTGGATTTCCCAACCCGACTGTGAACAATATCCAAAGCCAAGAAGGATTTATTGCTCAATACATTGATGATCGTAGTGACGGAGCCTTGAAATCAGTCATGGATAAGAAGACGATTGAAGTAAAGGAAAAGAAAGAAAAAATAATATAGCTCAACTGCGGTCATAACCTTGGAGATGAAGTGCTCAACGTCAATCAAGCTGCTGAGATAATTATTGTTTGAAAGTAAAAAGAGAAAGAAACTAACATGCCGATTTTTGATTTGTGAAGATCCAATTACTTGACAAGACATATAGCATACATTAGGTAGAAAAACTATAACAGGGGTGTGTATGAGAAGGATGTTGTTGCAATGTAAAATAAACATAGTAAGCAAAGAGAAAAAGTTCTACTTCAAGTTACCCTGCACGTGGGAGATATTGAGAGGAGAAAGAAGAGTCTTGACACTCCTTAACAGAGAAGATGATTGTGGATCTTAAATCTCAACCCTATCAGGCTTGATTAAAACCACCATGTACTGTGTATGGGTAGGATATTGTAGAGAATGGTCTCTCTCTCTCTCCTTGTAGAGAATTTGAAAAGGTCAAGGATTGTTGAAATGAGAAGGGAAATGAGTATTTATATATGGGCCAATGGTATTTTTGTAAATAATGGAAAGTTGAAGGGTGAAAATAGCATGTGGCATACTTTGATTGGTTATTAGACCTCTTCCGGACATGTGGCACTGACAGACTTGTTGGAAGGATGGTTAATGTTATAATTTTAGGTAAAATTAGGGGCAAATTATTGATATTTTTATTAGTAGAAATTTTACTTATACTAGTAATTCAGACCTATGATTCGTCCCTAGAATTTGAGAAATATCAGTTAAAAAACATAATTGACATTTTTCTTTGGGTTCTGCTACCTGGCTGCCTGTATACTTTATGCTCCCCTTCTACCACTGTCTTGAGAGCCACATGGTAGTTTCTAATTGGCCAAAAGTTCTAAGTAGATTTTGGATTTCCATCAACATAGAGAGGGCCATTTGATCGTATGCTCATCTTTGGATAGTCTTCTTGAGGCCCTTAGTCAAATTGGAATTTTTTTTTTTTTTTTTTGTTAATGTGGGTAAAAGTTTTTGTCTGGGTTTGGATAGGTTTTTAGGGTGTGTTTCCTAGGATTTTAGATTTGGATGGCTATTGGTTCTATAGTTTTAACCTATAGGTTATTATTATTATTATTATTATTATTATTATTATTATTATTTATGTATTTTTATTTTGCTTTTCAAATTTCGTGCAATCAGCTACTTGGATTTGGGTAGTGTTTATACTTTTCAAAATAATTTATTATTGTTTGTCATTAGGTGAGAAGAGGATTTGGCTTTTGATCTATATGGAGGAGCTATGGCATTTGCTAAAGGCGATTTTCCCAAGCGATTTGCCACCTACTACTGACACATGTCGCTCTCCCTTCCCAACTATGATGTAACAAAAATCTTTATGGGACCCACCTTGAATTTTATAAGATAATACTATGACCATCATTTGTGCTTGCTTGTGTTAGGATGTTAGCCTGGAAATCTGGATGATTACAATCGCAATTATGCCACATTTATTCTCAATTGTGCATTGGTTTTATACGCATATATGTGCTAAGTTGAATTAACTATATGTGTTTTGTTATGTGAAGTGAGCTGGAGAGCTAAGATGAAAAGGTGATTAAAATAACGATTTAAAGCTTAAAAAATGATCAAGTGGAGGATTGGATGTTTAAAGAATAATATTGAAGAATTCAAGTGCTAAAGATCTAACGAAACCAAGTATTAAAGTTGAAGAAAAGTTTAAAAAATCGCATAGAATAACAAAAATTAGACTTTTCAGTCCCACCTGAGGTATGTTTGGTTCGACTGAAATTGCCAACAATAGTCTAACAACAAACGATGATTTTCAGAGTAAATTTGGCTCGACCATTTAGTGTGAATGAATTGATATTCAGTGCCACCTAAAGGAGACAGAGTTTAATACAATTTTTAGAAAAATTCTGCTTTGTCCGAAGTTATGCTTGCCTTGGTTTGGTGTGACTGAAGTGTAACAAAAGTGCATAAATTTGAAGTTAGTGTGTGAGTTTTCTATTTAAAGAGGTGATTTAGGCTATTTTAAACACAAATTAGGGTTTGTGAGAGAGAGTAAGAGGTGATGGAGCTTCTACAAAGCCGTTCTTCTTATTCAATCTTTCGGTTCTAGTTTATTTTTTATATTTTTTTGTTTTAGTTTAGTTTAACTACAACAATGGTTGGCTAAATCTCTTAGCTAAGGCGAAGAGGTGAAGCTTGTAATTATTATTAATATTCTCGTTTACTTTGATTTACGTTTTATAGTTTGAATGTTAAACAATTCATTGGTTTTAGTTTGAATAAAGGTTTAGTTTTATTTTAATTTAATCCATTGTCAACTTCGGACACTTTGGATGCTTAGAAAGGCTAAGATTATTTACTTATCTATTTTGTAAAGGATTGATATATTAAATTCATAGATTTATTGTAGACTACAGGCCCGATAGATAGTTTGGATTCCTTGCAATCAATAACTTGGTGATTCATGTGGGAACTAAATCAATTGAAGTTCAAATCTATTTTGGTTTGTGGATTTTGAATTATTTGCTTTGTTATCTGCTTGGATAGAATAGGACTTCGATTCCAATCGTGTTATCTAATTAAATCAAGTGAAATAAGCATTGAGAATATCTAAAAGTGGATCCTTAGCACTTTAGTGTCTTATTTTATTGATTTTTTCTCTACATTACTTAGATTTTCATTATTGTTTCTTCTAATTTAAATTTCATAGTTAGTTCTAGTTATTTTCTAGTTCTAAATGTTAGTGCACTCATTTTTGCACCCTAGTTTGTCAATTACGTAAGTCGTTGTGTTGTAAAGTCGGTTGAGCCTTTGGAAAACGAAGATCGAAGACACAATGGAGCAGAAGCATCAAGGCGACAAGAATAGGTAAACAGGTGGCCTTGGTGACCCTAACCCTTGACCCAAAACAACCCTATAGCCTCTACATAATCTTGTCCCAATTAGGTATATTAATTTAATCATCTCTTAGCCTTAGTAGAACAAGAAAAACATAATAAAGAAGGCTAAAAGAGGTGCAAAACTGCTTTGCAAAAGATATCCCAAAACAGTAGTTTTTTTTATAAGACTTCGATGACTAGGGGTGCACATCAAACCTGTAGAACCGTGGAACCAGACTGGAACCGACCAAACGATCCGGTTTGGTCCGGTTCTAGAGTGCACTGGTTCCGGTTTCAGTTCCAAAAATTAAAGAACCGTTTATTTCGGTTCGGTTCCGGTTTAGGGGTATGTAGAACCAAACCGAACCGTGGATCTGAACCATGAATCCGAACCGTGAATCCGAACTGTGGATCTGATCCGTGGAACCAAACTTGGAACCGAACCTGGAACCATGAGTTTACAATATATTTTAGTTGTATATTTGACTCATGATTTATGGTTTACAATGTACCCTTTGCTTGTTTTCATAAATGTATTTTTTCACACCATATACAATATCTAAACCATTCATCAGGTGGATCACAACATAAATGGACATGGGCTAAATTATAAAATAGAACATGCAATTGGGCCAGATTATAAAAAGTCCAGAACCGTGGAATCAAACCGGAACCGAACCGATTTTCACGGTCCGGTTTCGGTTCAGTTCTAGGGTGCTAACGGTCCAGTTTCGGTTCTGAAAATTTTGGAACCGTAAGGAACGGTTTAGTTTCGTTTTCACCCCAGAAACGGACTGAACGAAACCATGTGCACCCCTATCGATGACATCCAACCCTTCGATGACATCAAAGGCTTGATGTTCGATGACATTAAAGACATTTGATGGCATTGAAAGTTTGATGTCACGCCCCAAACTCAGAAATCGGATTCATAGGAATTCTGATCGCCGAATCCGGTGCCGACAGCCTCCGTAGTACCCCATTCTCGGCTCCTAGCGTTCATACGCCAAATTCCAATCCTAAGATCCTACAAGGAGGATTTTTTTATTTTATTTTATTTTATTTTTTGTACATTTAACTCGTAATAAACATAACCACAAGTATACCCAAATCATAAAGGCAACATTATCAGCACATATCCACTAATATAATCTTTTGAGTACAATGTGGAAAGTGAAATACATAAATAAAAAATCAAGCTCCAGAAGACTGCTGCACGCTCCAAGCTCAACATGCTACAACCTAACATCGCCTGCACACATCTATCGCGCATAAGCTTATACAAAGCTTAAAGGGTGGTGTAAGTGTGTGCATAAGGTAAGTGTCAAGTACTCAACACAATACCATAATCATACAATACCAAAATACTGGTAATCCATGAGTCGTACAATGTCAAAATAAGCAGGAATACTGACAAGATTATAAATTATCAGAGTAAGCGAAAATACCGACAAGTCCATGAGTCATATAATATCAGAATGCGCAATACATATTAACTATACAAATGAGGAGTCATAAAGAGTCAAATATCAGATGCCGTATCTAAACCTTATAAATGCAGAAATATAGTAACCTGAAATGTCATATGCAGAGGATGTAATGCGATATGCGGTGCGAATGTAATGACCCTGCTGGAGTGTGATGTCGGGATGATAGTATGTAGTATCGTAGGCTACGGGGTCCATCACAAGAGACTTCTATCCAAACCAGTCTCATACCTAAATTTGGATAGTCAGACTCGATGTGGTAAACTCCTGATCTCAGGTTAGTCGCGCGCCCCAACCGAAATCCTAGCCATTGCGAAGGTACACGTAACAAATAGTTGCGCACCACCAGTCCGAGTGGAAAGTGAATGAATGAATGAATATGCAGATCCTGCTCAAAAAGCCCACATATCAGTACGGTTCATCTCTGGGATCATCACCGGGATTTAGTACACTCCAAATGGCACTGCCGCTCTCCCAGCCGCACAGTCCAAGTGAGCGTAAAAAATCTCACTATCCGCCTAGCCAATAGTCTGTCAATACCTATTCGGCACGTCGATAGCGGACACATTCCTCGAGTTGGTCAGACTCAGCCTAGCAATGCCCCCTACGCTCGGGCGGGTAAGGCCACACCCCCTCCCAACCGACCATGACACAGTGGGAGAAGCGACCTCCTGGTATTCGGCACTCGGGCGCTCATGTATCTACTTGGTCTCGACGTTGAGGCATCCTCTGGTACCAAGAAGGTTTAGAGATTTTCACCCAGGGCCATCTATGGCAGCCCGATGCTAGAACAAATTTTCGGTGTCCCGTCTGACTATCCATGATATGCCTGTGGAGGCTATAACCTTGATGTTGCTAGGGCGTACAGTAATCATAATGCAAGATGCATGAGTCATACAATCCAGTCATACATCAACCCTGCGCATGCCGTGCGCTCATGTAAGATAACCTCCACCTTTCAGGGAGTCTCATAACAACATGCTCAATGATATATGCAATGATCAACCACATCTCATAACAAACCTGCAGATGATGCGTATGGGCATGTATCATGATACTATACTGTCACATACTCATAATCGTTATCCATAACCAGCATCGACAATCGACCTCGACAATGTGGACATTTAACCAACATTGCCCCCAAGGAATAGCTCACATAGAGCCTAACATATAGTGGACCCATGGCCTCACATAAGGACCTAATATACAACACCATGGGCCTTACTTAAGGGTCACATATACACAACAGGTGGACCCTGCTCATGGGCCTCAAATACATGTCATATGGGCCTTACACATGGGTCCCGAATACATCAAAGGGTCGGTCATCATGGGCTTAATACATATCACAATGGGCCTTGCCCATAGGCCACGAATACATCACAATGGGCCTTGCCCATAGGCCATGAATACATCACAATGGGCCTTGCCCATAGGCCATAAATACATCACAATAGGCCTCAACTACGGGTCGCGTATGTATCATATAGGTCTTGACAATTGGCCTTGGCAATCAAAATTGGCCTTAACAATCGGAATCGGTAAATCAGCCACGTCAAACGGAATCGGCAATCAGTCACGACACAAGGCGGGGTCCATAGATGAACGACCAATGATTCTCTAAGCAATATCAATGAGGCCCATTTGTTTGGGGTAACCCACTAGAGGATGACGGGAATGAGCCTATCCAGGCCTAAAGGAAGGTCACAATATGGACATTTAACCATCACTGCCCATTAATGTGGACATTTAACCAACATTGCTCTCAAGGAGTGGCCCACATAGAGGTGAACATAAAGTGGGCCCGTGGCCTCACACAAAGGCCTAATACACATCACTATGGGCTGCATCACATGGCCTCGATTATATCACAATGGGCCACATCATATGGGCCGGAATTATATCATAACGGCCACGACATATGAGTCGAAATTACATTACAATGGACCTCGCTAATGGGCTATAAATACACAATAGGTGAGCCACATCACATGGGCCAAAATACAAACAGGTGGGCCTCGCACATGGGTCAAAAATACATCATGATGAGCCGCATCAATGGCCCGCACCAATGGGTTGAATATATCAAGTGGGCCGCCTCAATGGGCCTTATGTATATATCAAGGTGGGCCTCTACGGATGGTCACAAATACATCAAGATGAGCCTAATCACATGGGCCTACTACACATCACTATGAGCCGCATCACAATGGGCCTTACCCATGGGCCTGAGATTCATGCAGGTGGGCCCCATCATATGGGCCTCAAATACAAGGCAAGTGGGCCCTGCCACATGGGCCTCAAATATACATCAGGATGGGCCTTGCCCATGGGCCTCAATACTAAGCCTCACATATCAAGTGGGCCACATTACATGGGCCACAAATTACATCAAAATGGGCCTCAAGTGGACTTGGACCACACCAAAAATTATATCAATGGTTGTAGGTGTAACACATGTATCACTGTATACTACCATCCCATGGGGCACATGGCCTACTAATGATGATCAGCACTGTCCAAACATCGTCTATATAAATCAGTACAATTCCAAATGTTGTCCAACAAATCAGCACTATCCAAATACTGGACATGTAAATTAGCATTGTCCAATCATTGTCCAGCACCATGGACGGTGCAGATATGCAACAAATCATTAAAGTGGGCCCTATGGCTTGCTAACATCTATACAACAGTCATATAGTTGGTGGGCATTAAGATAAACAGTTGGATATAACACATGTCATGGTAGGCCACAGATAAACTGTAGGATGAAACACATACATCACAGTGGCCCTACATGGATGGACAATGTAGATTTAAAATACATACATCTATGTAGGCACCCACACGTTTGCCTATGGAGGGGCAGATGAAATGCATATCACATGATCAAACCAACAGAGTAGCCAACAACTCTCGGCTGATATGGGGCCAACGTTTGGATGGTATCGATGGAATACATACATCCTGGTGGAATCCACACGTGTATGGGTCCCACGGCTGCAATGCGGCAGGGATAAAACACATCTATCATGTGTGGCCCATGAATACACGGTATGGATGAAGCACACACCTCCCGTGGTGTCCATGAGTGTTGTATGCATTATATAAATATAATATAATAATATAATATATATATAATATTTGAATATCATATTGATTGGGAGTGCTGGACGGATGGTATAAAACACATACATGATCGTGGAATCCCACGATAGCTGGATAGACGGTGTGGAATTAAAGCACATACCTCATGTATGGCCCATGATTTGGACGGCCAGGATAGGGCGAGCCTGGATATACAATACATCATCCAGGTGTACCACGTGGAGGGTGTATATATAACAAATACATTACTGTGGTTCCCACCTGCCATCTGAAAATGGCTGTACGGTGAGAGATAAAACGGATACTTCGGGGTGGTATCCCACTGTCCAGATGATGGACGGCTGGAATAAAACACTTACATCAGGGTGGGGTCCACGCACGTGGCCCACCAGAGAATTGATCCTGCTTCATTTTGTCTCGAGCATAAAAAAGAGCTCGCCAACGGGTGGACGACTTAGGTCAAAACACATCAAAGGTGGGTCCACCACACGAATCGTCCATGGACGACTAAACACATAGATCAAGGTGGGGCCTACACGTGTGGATGCAAGGCATCCAACAGGGCAGGCCCCACGTCCGTGTACATGGACGGACAACATAGATGGAACGCATACATCATGGAGTCCCACGTGGGACCCATGATCTGGAAGGTCTGGACGGTCCGATGACCACCCACCGAACTCGCTGACATAAATACAGCAGCTATATAGCTGCTGTACGGTACTCCTGCCATTCCACTTCATAGAGGTGAGTCCCACGTGGGCCTACCATAACGTTTATTCTCCTTCTAATCCAGTGATATGGTCACGTAGACCCAGATGAAGTGGAAAAAAATAAATTTCACAATGGCTCAAAACTTCTGTGACCCCCAAAAGACTTTCAATGGCAACGTTCAATCACCATTGTTTCCTATGATGTGCGCCACCTGAGCTTTATATGGGGCTGATATTTGGATGAAGGCTCACTGCCCTAAGTAACTACAGAATTGATGGTGTGGATTCTAAAAACACATCACGGTGGGGCCTACTTTTGGGGACCCACGGTCGGCCAGGGACTGTCCCAACGCTGCCGCCTGCTACTCTGTCAGCGCTGACAGCAGGTGATACTACCTATTTATATATATATATTTGAAATTTTTAGTTTTCCATGGTTTTTTACATGTGGGGCCCGCATCAGGTGAATCTACTCCATCCATTGGATTCTACGTCTCATGATGGACTAATTAAGCCTAATATCTAAGTATTTTGGTGTATAAAAACATCAGAGTAGGCCCTAACATATTATAACGGTGAGGGTCACTGTTTTCTTTAATACGGACCACTTGATATTCGGATTAGCTTTATTTTTCGGATCAACGCCTAAAATGAGCTGAGGAACGCGATAGACGGATTGGATTAGGTAAGTACATTAAGGCGGGGCCGTATGAGTGGCCCATCCAAAATCCTAAAAATGAAAATGCTTTGTTGGTGCGAGTACACCTCACTGTGTGATCACACTTCGTTGCTGGATACCCGTCTGAACAGAACCCACAGCACACGGTGGGTCCCTCTGTCCCAGATGGGCGATGTGGACACCACACGTGACTCATGTGGGTCCCACTTCTGGCGGACAGCGTGGGAAAAATACATACTTCAAGGTGGGTCTCACATGAACGTGGCCCACCTAATTTGGATCAATATGATATTAGTATTTTCCCAACACTAATAAAGTAGGGTCCACATGACTTGGACGGTTGGATAAGACATACATCAAGGTGGAGTCCATCCAAGTGGGCCACTCATAACAAAAAAAAATGAGACAAAGAGAGAGAGATAAGCACCCACCTTAGGTCTTCTTGGACTTTTTCTTTCATCAATGCATGTTAAAGATCTAATGGATGGACTTCAACGGTTGAGATCGGCTTAAGATGGTGGAGATGGGAGATGGGAAGGTGGGCTACATTAGCTCTCTCATGGGGAGCTTGGACGTGGGTTGCTTAGGAGGAAAAATGAGAGAGGGAATAAAAGAGAGAGAGAGATGATGGGAGAGGAGTGATAGGAGAGAAGGATGGTGGAGTGACATGAGAGGTAATGTTCTTGTTAACTTTATGGTACTTGTATAAGAGAGAGGTAAGGCTAGGTATGAGTTGCTTGTACTTGACTTTGATTGATGGATTGATGTGATTGATGAGACATTCTATTGGGATTTGCAACGCGCGACGTTTCCTCGAACTGAATGCAGGCCCACTTCTCCTGGTCAGGGTATCGTCTCGGCGCGTGAGACGCGGCATCAGAACCGCGACGACGGCGCAGTCGCACTGGTACAAGTATCGGGTCGAGCCGACTCAAATCTACAGAATATGACTTATGATTGCGCGCAAACGTCAATTATATGTTGCGGGTTGCCGGAATTCGTCGGGAAGAATCACGGGAGTTGACGGAATAATACGGACTAGGATACGAGCCTTACATTTGATGTTCGATGACATCGAAAAATGGTCTAGATATGTTCAGCAAGGAAAAACATCATATTGTCTGGATTTTCTCAATGACATCGAACTCCTTCGATGATATTGACAAGGCCTTTTTCTGCCCATTTTCTGCCGGTTTTCTACTGGTTTTTTTTTTTACCGTTGGAACTTAAACTTTTTATAAAAGGCAGTCAGTTCTTGAGCATTTTGATGATTTTTGGAACAATAGAAGGTAAGGTGTTTCCATATGCATATCTCTCATTCTTTGCTTCTATTCCATTGAGTTCTAAGCCATCTCCTTTGAGAATACAACTCTAATAAGGATTCCAAACTCAACATTGAGATGTGCTTGAACTCCTCCATTTCCTATCTCTTGAACTTAAGCAATCTTGGTAAACCATTGTCTAGTCTTCTAGGAGACCGATCTAGTTGAATCCCCCAGGATAAACAACTACCCATTAATTATAGGAGATTCGACCCACTCCCATCACCTTGGTCATCTTGAAGAAGCATCAAATGTAAGAAGATGATCATGGAGATAAAGCCTTGGCAAAGCAGCAGTAGCATGATTATGAGAGCATCGGGGAGCTGATTGAAGCATGGGAGAGCGGAGATCAAGTAACCCAAGATTATCTACAAAAGGGACTTAATCCAACAAGTATGTGTCATTGTTAGGAGTCCATATGTTAGCCTCCTTGTGTAGGATGAGGCTAAGAGTTTGCTATCCACAAACTCGACTAGGTTCTTGTGTAGGACCTTAGCTCTTCCGTGGGGCCTAAATCCGTGGTTCTTGTATAGGACCTTTGTCCTTGTGTAGGACATAAACTTAGGTTCATGATTAGGACCTTGGCCTATGTGGCATAAACCCTTGGGTGCTTGTATAGGACCCTTGCTTTTTATAGGGCATAAACTTAGGGTCGGGATTAGTGTTGTTTTATTTAAACCAAAATGATTTAAATGATTTTTAAACTCGCAAGTATACGAATCAGATGTAGATATGGTACGTATTACGAGATCGTTCCCACGAAGACTGGTCGTCACAATTCAAATCTATGATTCTCCTTAACTAATCCAACAAATAATAGAGCGAATTACTAACACAAATTTATGGAAAATAACTCTTGAGAATAAGGAAGAAAATTCAATCAGAGAGAGAGCACTAGGACTTTCGAATGCACCCCTAATTATCATAACCCTTGTCTTGTCTGTTGATTCACCTTAATCTAGATTGATACCACTTATATAGAGAAAGCACAATCTGTGTCCTTAATCGGGCATATAGAATGTCTAATTCCTTTAAGCAATGCCATGAATAACATATCCCATGTCCTTGGTCGGGCACATGGGGTGTACAGTTCATTAAAGCACCCTATTTCTTCCTCTATAGGAACCTGTTCATGATCAGACACAAGCACCTAGAATAAGCATCCAGACAATATCCATATATAGACTTTGGTCGAGTTCATAGATGGAGAAGTATAGAATTTAAACCAATCAAGCCCACTTAGAGAAAGAAACAAACTAATCTAATTAAAGTAAATTCAACATATAACCATGGGTATTCAAGTTAGGGGTTTCATCTCAGCCCTAGCTGAGAGATTAGCAAGCCATGAATTCAAATAACAAGACGATTAAATGGAATATAACCGAAAACATCCTTCTCTCTCTCTCTTCTCTTTCTTCTCTTTCTTCTCTTTCTTCTCTTTCTTCTCTCCCTTGCTGCGGATTTGGAATCCCCTGTTTCTGAATGCCTTTCCCACGTCCAAAACTCCTCTTTTATAGTTGCTGGAGAGCTGGAGTCGGTGGCAGAGTCGTAGCAGGACATGGAGTGCAATTTTTCGCAGCCATGATCGGTGGGCCCCACAGAAGTATTTTCTAGAAAATCCACCCCATCCATTGGATTCAGAATGAAATTTCAGTCAAGAATGGGTGGTTTTGAATGTCCATTGACGCGGCCCAGAGAAGAAATCACAAAAAGATCAGATTTGAATGTTGCAGGGCAGTCCGTTTTTGGACTCTGTACCGCACACGTGTGCACGCATGGACACAAAATATCAACATGGTTTTGTAGTGCTCGAGTCACTCTACAAGATGAACGGCTTGGATGAGCCGTACGAATGCCGTATGGGGCCCACAGTCAGCCGCAAAACAGACCAGCGGCGTCCATTACACGGCAGCAGAAAAGGGAACGCGGATCTCTTCCGCTGTCCGTTCTGGTGGGGCCCACTCCATCGTTGCTTCAATAAATCCACTCCGTCCATTGGACAAAGGATGAAATTCCAGGTGGGAATGCTTATTTTTTCCTTCTTTTGATGGGGCCCACACGTTATCTCTCTCTACCGTCCGTCCGATGTTTGAACGGCTAGGATCCCGTTCTCTTGATCTCTTCAAATTCCGTCACCTAGGGAGTGATAATGGCCTTCATTTAGACCTGATGGACGGTCCGGATTGTTGGTTTGATGGACGGTGTGGACCCACAACCGACGACCAGTTGTCCGTTTGCGGACGCTGGAAACGGCAACTGCAGTTTTGATGAAGAGGGCGCGGGTCAGCGGTCGGTTTGACCGGCTGGCGGTCCCATGCACGGCTGGCGTGCATGTGCATGGTGTACATGCATCATGTGCGGGGCCCGCTGTAATGTTTGTACTAAATCTGCACCGTCCATCCTTTTCCTCATATTATTTCAACCGCCAAAACCCAATTTGAGACAGTTCCAGATATCAGGTGGGCCCCAAATTGAAGATTAATGGGCTGATCTGTCTGTTGGGCCACTTTTCGAGATCTTCAGTAGATGAAATTTAATATGTACGGTTAATTTATAGCCTTTATCACATGTATGAAGTTTCGAGCCAATCGGACGGTGGGAAACCTGTGATCTTGCAATTTTTACCAGTTTCGGGCCTCTTTAATGTGAACGGCTTGATTTCCTCGGATCCCCAGCGTGTAAATTCTTCAATATTGGTCCTCTGGAGTCCGTTCCTTGCTCTGGTGTCTTCGGAGCGTAAAATCCACGTTTTTAACATCATTTTTCAATCAACACTCCTGATTTCATCCTGTAACAAAAATATAATTAAAATACTCCATTAAGCATTATCATATACGTAAAATCTGGTAATGATCGGGGTCTGATATGCAATATTTGACTCTCATCACAACCCCCAACCAGCATTTTGCTAGTCCCGAGCAAAACATGCGAAAAATAATTTCAGAAATAAAAGACAATTCCTGTAAACTCAAGTGACTTGTGAACAGATAGTTGAGATGTGAAAATTCCAAAATTCATGAATGGTGAGAAGATTTTTCTCCTGAAATCAAGCTTACAGTAAACTTCATAATCAAGTTCAAAATATTAATCCATTAATTAGAACAATTTTAAACATTGAGTTCCATGAGTGTATAGTGTAATCTCGGCTTACAATCATTAAAAGATCCAATTGTCAATCTCATGATATTATTAGTAATTCGTGACAACCCAACCTGAAACCAACACTAGCATTTTAGATCATCTTTTCGTTCTATCAGCCTTTGATTTCCTTTATAAACAGTGGTGCCAAGGAGGGGAATCAAATTCGTACTTATAGGGAGCAAACCTATGGTGAAAACTTGTCGCCTAACTCTTTTCTCATGTTAACTATGGGGAATCGAATCTTCATCTATAGGGAGCAAACCTATGATGACGATTATGCGACTTACTCTTTCAATTCTTCTTTATAAACTGATGCTAAAAATTTTGTTTTTCAGGTTGGTTTCTTTCATGCTTAGTGTTTCCAAGTTACCATTTAATATCGAACTGAAAACTTAATGTGTAAGTGAGATCTGATATGTGCAATCCTGGCTCAATCAATGTTTACAACTTCTAATCATGGATTAACAATTCAAACTTAAGTGTGAAATCTACCAGACAACTGAATCCAAGAGTCATAAATTACTCACATTCTGTATCTTGTAATTTCAAAATCACAACTATCCTTCAAAATCACTTTGAATTCAACAGAAATTCCAGAAAATTTTAAAAATTTTCACAATTTTGCTCAAGACCAAGAAAATACTAATTCGATAACCTAATCTCCCACCCCCAACCTAAAATCTACATTGTCCTCAATGTAAAAGAAATAAACATGCAATGCACATGAGACAATGAAAAGAAAAAGAGGAGTGAGGGAAAGATAGTACCTGGACGAAGAATCAAGAGGCTTTCCCCAAATTATCAATGTAAGAGCGAGTTAGCACAAGAGAAAAATTAACAGAAGTAAACATAAAAAAAAGAAAAACAAAGTAAGGGAAGATCCTACCTATACCACTTTCGCAGGTGCTCTCGATTGCATTTAGCGTATGCAACAAGCCTTTAAACCGCTAGGTTACCCCTAGCGGACGAGTTGTAGTCTCGTGAGGGTTTGCAGTAATGTTACCCACAAACATTGAAGTAACTAACTAAGAAAAAGAAATACAATAAAACAAAAGGCTGGGTTGCCTCACAGGAGCGCTAAGTTTAACGTCTTCAGCCAGACAAGAACGGACCATGAATGAACTAATCTTTATAATTAGGGTTCGCCAAAGAAATTACCTCAACACCTTAATTAACCAATCCCAAACAAGTGATGTGAGTTCCCATGAGCTGTGCTATCTGCAATGAGGTAACTGACACTGTCGTCAAATAATTTAAGGACTTCTGCTCGAACGACTTCTTCCATGTTAGGATCACGCTTCCTTTGCATTTCACGCGACATTTCCACAGCATGGTCCATACATACAGTGGGGCATACTCCCTATATTTTCGCTATCTTCCATTCAATTGCTGCCTTATATGCTCTAAGAACATTAAGCAGCCTGCTTGCCTTTGTCTTCTCAGAGTTAAAAATTGTGCTGTCAGGAAGAGTCTCAGAGGGATGAAGAGGTTCCACTTTTGCTCTCCATTTTTCAGTCTCCAATATAGGAGTAGAATCGAGCATTGCATTGACTTCGTGGATGGGACTATCGATGTCAAAATCCATGTCATATTGTGCTAAGCAGGTCTCAAGTGGATCTTCAAAAGATTTACGGAAGGAGTCCTGCACTAGACTCTCGATCATGTCCACTTCAGATATGTCATCCAAATCTGCAGATTGTTGTCCTGCATTAAAGACATTGAGTTTAATATTCATGTTACCAAAGGACAATTTCATAACTCCATTTCGACAATTTATAATAGCATTAGATGTGGCAAAAAATGGACGACCCAAGATGACCGGGATCTGACTAGTCGGATTCCGGATAGGCTGAGTATCTATAACTATGAAATCCACTGGAAAATAAAATTTATCAACCTGGATTAACACATCCTCAATAACACCCCGGGGCACCTTGACAGATCTATCAGCTAGTTGTAATGTTATTTTAGTCGGTTTCAACTCACCAAGTCCTAGCTGCTCATAAACCGAATATGGTAACAAATTGACGCTCGCCCCTAAATCAAGCAATGCCTTCCCGATCTTATGATCTCCTATGCTGCAAGAAATGGTGGGAGCTCCTGGATCCCTAAATTTAGGAGGGGTGTTATGTTGAATCATGGAGCTGAGCTGCTCTGCAAGGAAGACCTTCTTATGAACATTCTGCTTACGCTTTTGAGTGCATAAATCTTTAAGAAACTTAGCGTAAGGAGGGACTTGCTTGATAGCGTCAAGCAACAGGATGTTGACTTGCACTTTTTTAAACACATCCAAGATTTCATCAAAGTTGTTTCTTTTCTTCATTGGTGCCAGACGTTGAGGAAAGGGTGCTTTGGGCACATAGGGTGGCACATTAGTGTCTCTTGGAGAGTCAGAGAGCTTTTGGACTTTAGATGCATTGGTGTGTCTCTCTTCTTCATCAAGATCTTCTGCTTTAGAATTTGATTCATCCCTAGGCATCTCTATTCTGTTATCAATCTGTTTGCCTGACCTAAGGGTAGTGATCGATTTGGCCTGTTCATGATATTGCCCTTGGTTGGAATTAGAGTCAATCTCATACTGTCCCTTTGGATTAGCCTCAGGTTGGCTAGGGAACTTGCCCTTCTCTCTCTCACTCAATGTGGCAACTAGTTGACCCATTTGTACTTTCAGCTTGGCAATGGATTGCGCATTTGCATGTAAGCTTTGCTGGTTGGCTAGTAAGGTTTGTTGAGTGTCTTTTTGGAATTGGAGAGAACTCTACATAAAAAGATGGAGTGTATCCTCAAGAGATGGTTTCCTTGATTGTGCAGGCAGTTGTTGATATTGCGGAAACTGCTGAGGTTGCATAGGAGGATTTTCAGATGGTCCTCCTTGTTGTGGTCCCTTTGCCCAAGAAAAATTTGGATGTCTAGCCCACCCTGGGTTGTATGTGTTCGAGTAAGGATCATTCCCAGGTTTTTGAAAAGTATTCATAGCATGTACTTGTTCAGAGAGAAGTTCTGGGGATGCTGCACCAGATGGACAAGACTGCATAGGATGGGAAGGACTAGAGCATATGGCACAAGCCTCAGCTTGAGTTGTTTGTGGAGGTCCATTATGCAACATCAGAGCATCAACCTTCTTTGTTAGGCCATCAATCTTGGCATGGAGATCTGGCGTGACTCCTATCTCATATATACCACATCTCTTTTGTGGTTGGGAATTTCTGTCATCTCTATTTGAATAGTCCCATTGCTGGGAATTTTCACACAAGGTTTCAAAGAAGTTTCATGCTTCAACATCACTTTTGGTCATGAATGACCCTCCACTGGTGGCATCAACCATGCGACGGTTCGGGGTGTCAGACCGTCATAGAAGTATTGAACCTGTTGCCACTTTTCAAAACCATGGTGTGGACATTTAAGAAGTAAGTCCTTCCATCTTTCCCAACATTCATGAAAGTGCTCTCCCTCTTTTTGTGTGAAATTGGTAATTTCCCTACGGAGAGCATTAGTTTTGTGAACAGGGAAGAACTTGTTTAAGAACTTCCTAGACAATTGGTCCCATGTAGTGATAGACCCAACTTCTAGAGAATTCAACCATGCTTTCGCCTTATCCTTCAAAGAAAAGGAAAAAGGCGCAAACGGATCGAATCGTCTGAAAAGTTTTGAAACTTAAAGGTAGAGCAAATGTCTAGGAATTCTTTCACATAATGATATGGGTCCTTCTTGTCTAAACCATAAAAGGAAGACAACAACTGAATGACCCCAGTCTTGAGTTCAAAGTGTGCTGCCGTGGTGGTGGGCAACACTATGCATGAAGGTGCATTGAATTGGACAGGAGCTGAATAATCTCTAAGAGCTTTAGTTCCATTCTCTTCTGCCATTTCAAATAGGATGTTTCTAAATCTTCTACGAAAAGTTCTTTCTATTTCAGGATCAAAAGGTGCTAGTTCTATGTTTAGGGATCTACGTCCTAGCATAAACTATGTTATTGCAATGTAAGAAAGAAAACTAAACTAAGAAGCAACCTAAGAGAAATAAAACTAGAACTAGAAACTATGAGATTCTAAAACAAGTTAAAACTATGTAAATAAGAATGGGAAAAAAGAACCCGGAAAAGGAGATGATTGATGTCAGAAGATTTCAGAAGCTCCTCCTTCACTTAGTAGTTTCCTTCCTCAATTTCTGTCAATAAAAACAAAAATAAATCAAGTTCCTAAAATAATGATAGAAAAATCCTAAGCAACGGTTAATTTCTAAAAAAAAAGTTTTTAAAACTAGAAAATAGAAAGTTACTTAAAAGAAGAATCCAAATCTAAAAAAGAAAATTCAAAAATTCAAAAAAAGAAATTCTAGAATTAGAAAATTTCTAAAAAGTAAAATCCTAATTCTAAAAATAAAAATTAGAAAAAAAAAGTAAAGAATTTAGAAAGGGATTACCAAATTAGAAGTTTATTTCAGGACCCTACAAAACAGGAAATAGGTTAATTTCTAAAATAAAGAAAAGAACTCTAAGTTAGTAAAATCCTAAGCTATGAATTATGATAAGAGAGAATCCTAAATTCAATTTGGAACGAAACAGTCCCCGATAACGGCGCCAAAAACTTGTTGTTTTATTTAAACCAAAATGATTTAAATGATTTTTAAACTCGCAAGTATACGAATCAGATGTAGATATGGTACGTATTACGAGATCGTTCCCACGAAGACTGGTCGTCACAATTCAAATCTATGATTCTCCTTAACTAATCCAACAAATAATAGAGCGAATTACTAACACAAATTTATGGAAAATAACTCTTGAGAATAAGAAAGAAAATTCAATCAGAGAGAGAGCACAAGGACTTTCGAATCCACCCCTAATTATCATAACCCTTGTCTTGTCTGTTGATTCACCTTAATCTAGATTGATACCACTTATCTAGCGAAAGCACAATCTGTGTCCTTAATCGGGCATACAGAATGTCTAATTCCTTTAAGCAATGCCATGAATAACATATCCCATGTCCTTGGTCGGGCACATGGGATGTACAGTTCATTAAAGCACCCTATTTCTTCCTCTATAGGAACCTGTTCATGATCAGACACAAGCACCTAGAATAAGCATCCAGACAACATCCATATATAGACTCTGGTCGAGTTCATAGATGGAGAAGTATAGAATTTAAACCAATCAAGCCCACTTAGAGAAAGAGACAAACCAATCTAATTAAAGTAAATTCAACATATAACCATGGGTATTCAAGTTAGGGGTTTCATCTCAGCCCTAGCTGAGAGATTAGCAAGCCATGAATTCAAATAACAAGAAGATTAAATGGAATATAACCGAAAACATCCTTCTCTCTCTCTCTTCTCTTTCTTCTCTTTCTTCTCTTTCTTCTCTCCCTTGCTGCGGATTTGGAATCCCCTGTTTCTGAATGCCTTTCCCACGTCCAAAACTCCTCTTTTATAGTTGCTGGAGAGCTGGAGTCGGTGGCAGAGTCGTAGTAGGACATGGAGTGCAATTTTTCGCAGCCATGATCGGTGGGCCCCACAAAAGTATTTTTTGGAAAATCCACCCTATCCATTGGATTCAGAACGAAATTTCAGTCAAGAATGGGTGGTTTTGAATGTCCATTGACACAGCCCAGAGAAGAAATCACAAAAAGATCAGATTTGAATGTTGCAGGGCAGTCCGTTTTTGGCCTCTGTACGCACACGTGTGCACGCATGGACACAAAATATCAACATGGTTTTGTAGTGTTCGAGCCACTCTACAAGATGAACGGCTTGGATGAGCCGTACGAATGGCGTATGGGGCCCACAGTCAACCACAAAACGGACCAGTGGCGTCCATTACGCGGCAGCGGAAACGGGAACGCGGATCTCTTCCGCTGTCCGTTCTGGTGGGGCCCACTCCATCGTTGCTTCATTAAATCCACTCCGTCCATTGGACAGAGGATGAAATTCCAGGTGGGAATGCTTATTTTTTCCTTCTTTTGATGGGGCCCACACGTTATTTCTCTCTACCATCCGTTCGATGTTTGAACGGCTAGGATCCCGTTCTCTTGATCTCTTCAAATTCTGTCACCTAAGGAGTGATAATGGCCTTCATTTAAACCTGATGGACGGTCCGGATTGTTGGTTTGATGGACGGTGTGGACCCACAACCGACGACCAGTTGTCCGTTTGCGGACGCTGGAAACGGCAACTGCAGTTTGATGATGAGAGGACGCGGGTCAGCGGTCGGTTTGACCGGCTGGCAGTCCCATGCACGGCGGGCGTGCATGTGCATGGTGTACATGCATCATGTGCGGGGCCCACTGTAATGTTTTTGTACGAAATCTGCACCGTCCATCCTTTTCCTCATATTATTTCAACCGCCAAAACCCAATTTGAGACAGTTCCAGATATCAGGTGGGCCCCAAATTGAAGATTAATGGGCTGATCTGTCCGTTAGCCACTTTCCGAGATCTTCAGTAGATGAAATTTAATATGTATGGTTAATTTATAGCCTTTATCACATGTATGAAGTTTCGAGCCAATCGGACGGTGGGAAACCTATGATCTTGCAATTTTTACCAGTTTCGGGCCTCTTTAATGTGAACGGCTTGATTTTCTCGGATCCCCAGCGTGTAAATTCTTCAATATGGTCCTCTGGAGTCCGTTCCTTGCTCTGGTGTCTTCGGAGCGTAAAATCCACGTTTTTAACATCATTTTTCAATCAACGCTCCTGATTTCATCCTGTAACAAAAATATAATTAAAATACTCCATTAGGCATTATCATATACATAAAATCTGGTAATGATCGGGGTCTGATATGCAATATTTGACCCTCATCAATTAGGACCTTGGCCTGTGTAGCCTAAACACTTGGGTGCTTGTGTAGGATCCTTGCTCTTGTGTAGGGCATAAAATTTAGAGTCCTTATGTAGGGCTGTAAAGGTTAGAGGTTAACTTGATTTAAAAAATTCGATCTCAGTCTCACTAAGTTAAAACTACATCGTAACCTTACACTTGATGCTGTCATCCTTCTGGATTGATCAACATGTTATGTGCATAATCTTGTAGGTATTTCTTTACTATGCTGGTCAATTACTCATTCCCATTCGATATATACAGATTCTTCAGGAGTAGTGCAGGATAGTGTTGAAACTCAAATATTGCATATTTAACCCTTCAATTACATTAATTTTCCTTACATTTAATTGATAGTTTGATTTAATTTTATACATTTTTGTTATACGAGGTGATTCAGAAGCTTATGATAAATATGCGCTTAAAAGGATGAATTTAGAGCTCAAAAGAAGATAATGAAGAATTAGAGATTTGGAAGTTATTAATGAAGAATTCACATGCTAAATATCCAATGAAACCAAGTGAGGAATGAAGAGAATTAAAGATTTGAAGTGAAGAAAAAGAATCTTGAAAAAAAATATTTTGAAATTCCGGGGCTAGAAAAACATAGTTCCGAAATAATTCTAGAATAGACTTAAATGGCATTGAAGGTGAAATCGAAGGTGCAATCAAAGTCAGCTCGATGCAATTGAGAATTTTAGGATTTCTCATGCCAAACTCGCTGAACAGTTCTAGACCAATTTTCGATGGCATCGAAGACACTTCGTAGGATCGAACGTGCAATCGAAACTTGTTCGATACATTGAAGGTGTTACGCAGAGTTTATGCGGAGTGAGTAAATTTAAGGTGGTTTGCAAATTTTTCCAACTTAGTACGAAAGCTGGAGTTCTTCAACTATAAATAGGAGTCTCTAGGATATTCTAAAGCATCTTTTAGGGTTTAGAAAGGGAGAGAAGGCCTAGATGGAGTGCCGACAACATTCTTCCACTTCAATTTTTTCACCGGTTCTAATTGATCTTTTTGTTTTTCTTTTAGGATGTTAGTCTTATTAGGCTAATCTCTTAACTAAGGCTAAGAAATGAAACCTGTAGTTTATTTTGATGTTTATCTTGCTTTGATTCAAGTTTATGTTGAACTTCATTGATTTCTAGTTTGATTTGAGGAATATTTTCGGTTTTCTATGATTTATTGTGATTTCAATTATAATAGATTCTGTGGAGGCTTTTGATATCTTCTTAATCTATTTAGAGTTGTGGATATTGGTAAATCCTGTTATTCACCATTATCTCCTGGGCATGGTAGGATGATTGAATCCCTTCCAATCAATGCAATGGATCTTCATGTGTGAACTAATCCAATGAAAGTTTAGATTCTATTTTAACCGCTCCATCATACGATTGGATAGGATAAGACTTCAATTCCAATCAAGTTATCGTTGAATCAAGTAGATTAATATTGAGATTGCTATAGGTGGATTCATGGATCCTTAATCTTTTATCTTTATTATTCAAAACTCTTTTTATCTCGCTGGATTAAAAACTCAGACCAACCAAGTTAGACTTAGATTAGTTTTAGACCGTATTTCCCATTCCCCGTGGATTCGACCTTGTTCTCACCGAGTTATTACTACACATGACCCTGCAATTGGGGTTTTGAACAAGTTTTTAGCACTGTTGTCAGGGAGTGGCGTGGAACACGATTAGGTTTATGTTTTCTAGGTTTGATTTTTATTTTACATTAGATTTTTCTTGTTTTCTAAATTTTTTCTAATCTAGGGTTTTTAGGATTTTTTATTTTTAGGACTCATCTTTTTTTTTTTTCCCTTTTTCTTTTTCTTTCTTCTTCTAACATTGCTAACAAAGTTTGATTGTTTTGATTTTGTAGGATCTTCAATTCTAGTTATTCTCTTTTGGTAACTTCTTCAATATTAGTAACCTCTTCTCTCTACTTACTTTCCATATTGCTATCGGATTTTTTAATAGGAATTTATTTTAGGATTAGATTCAGAATTAGGGTTTCACCATGTATATGCAAGAGTAGACACGTAAGTATGCTAATCTACTTTTAGAAGATGAAAGATATCGGGAAGGGTTGTCAGGTGATTATGTTAGGAAACAACCTATGTCTCAAAACTTTTCTGAAACCATCATTGAGAACTGATCGGAATATAATGCTCCACCGGTTTTGAAGTATATATGCGATCATATGCGGAATAATAATTACACTTCACGGATTAAGAAATCATTGCGTGATTATTGGAGTGAGTACAATTATCATCTATCCGGTAAGAAGAAAATAATGGGTGATAACGCGTACCAACAACCATCAAACCCTCCCACATATGACCCATATGACTATGATTAGTGGAAACATCAACATTGGAGAGATGAACCAACAATCAATTCTAGTAATTATCCTCTTGGATCCCCTATCTTTGAGATCCAACTAGAAACAATCTAAGGGAATTCACTTCAGAAATACATGGATGCTTAAAAACAATTCAACCAACAGTTCAACCAATTCGTTGCAGACATTAGAAGCGATTGAATTGCGCCTCAATGAGGAGGAAGAGGCTAATTTATCCCAGCCTCAACCCAATCCAGAAATACAATGTAAGGAGAGTGATTCCAACTTGCTTATGGAGAATACTGAAATTGAGAATGAAGAGTAGGAATATGTTCATGAGTATATAGTTCAATTTCCCGAAGAGTCGATCTTAATAACTGTCCAAAGTAATGATCAAGAGGCATGTATTTTTCAAATATAGTGATGTTGATCCACTCCACCTACATGACACGTTTGATTCCGATGTAGAGGATGAGCCACTTTCAAGTGAACCTCATGACTCTTTTGAGGCATGCTCGACCCACTCCCCTGATTTAGATTATGATATGATTAAGAAGATGAACAATTTGTCGGATATGACTCCGGAACTTAAAACTACCCAGTGGAGGCCACCATTTGAGCAATCACCCTTTGACAATACAAAACTTCTACTGATTAGTATCAAGGAACCGAGTCTTCACATTAAATCTTTGCCCACTGATCCACAATTTGTTTATGCAGGGTAAGGCGAGATGTATCTAATGATGGTTTACTCTCACCAAGATGAAGAGCAAGAGACCATGCTTCTCTCTATTTTGAAAGACGATAGTCCTTGGGCATATCATCACAGACTTCAATGTGGAAAATGAGCCCCTCTCAATTGAATCTCTCAACTCTTTAAAAGAATGCTTGACACACTTTGCAGATTCAAACGATCCCATGATACAAGATATAATGAATGCTTTGCGAAATAATACCTCGATAGTTGATACTGACCAAAGGAATCATTATTCCGAAGCCTCTCCTTCCACAGATCTTGAATGTTTACCATCAGAGGAGATGAAAATTGAACCGAAGTCTAAAACTTTGGAATGTGTTGAGATTACACTACTCAATGAGACTTTTCTTAAATTTCACCTACTTGTAGTCTTTGATTCACCGTGGTGTACTAACATTGAAAACTTTTCTGTCACAGGTAAATATTATCCACTTTGGATACTTTAGGGGATTAAAAGAATTTTTTTTGTTGAGGTCCATAAATTTCTCTAGACATTCATGCTCCAAGGCATCTAAGCTTACTGTAAAAAGGGCTTTTGGATGATCTTGTTGAGAAACTTACTGAGAAATTTATTAAGATACTGTCCGGATGAGGAACCATGATACATGATTGAGTAGTTTTTCCATGCTTTCCTAGTCTATGATTATGATTTTATTGCATTATTAGGATTAATTTGCTTTCCGTAGTTTAGTTTAGACACTAGAACCACAGGTTACTAGAAAATTGTATTCACTTCAAGGGTACTCACTATACCAAAATTGCAGATTTGTGACAGACCAAATCCGTCGTAAAGCCAAATAAAGGACGGATTTCGTCTGTCGCTTGGTCCGTTGCTGTTTACTTGGTCTCTTTTTTTTTTTTGACGGATAAAATCCATCGTGTAATCTGCGATGGATAAGGTCCGTCGCAGATTACCGACAGATAAGATCCGTCGCAAAAAATAAAAAATTCGTCGCTGATTCGGAAAAAACCACCCGAATTATTTGTCATTAAAAATATTAGCGACGGATAAAGTTTGTCGCTAATATGAGGAGAGTGACGGACCCAAATCCGTCATTGATTTTCAACTTGTTTAGAAATTAGTGACGGATTTGATCCGTCGCTAAAATATCTGTAAATTAAGAAAAATATCGTCAGATTTTTTATTTTATTTTTGAATCTTACACCTAATAGTCATTCAAAAAATAATTCATGCGATTGTTTAATAAGAATTTTATTCACAAAATAAATCCTATTCACATGATTGTTTAATAAGAATCCTATTCATCAAACCAAAAAGTTCAAGCATGCTAAAAATAAAGATTCCCTACCAAAGCATTATATGATACCTCATATGACAAATACATGCACATAAATGGAATCCACTAAATATGATACCTCATATAACAACGTATAACCATTGACTTGCAAAAGCCTACAACTCCCTAATGAAATCTAATATATACTTACATACTTCTAGGAGACGGGAGCTTTTGATGGGACACTTCTTCTAGCTTGAATCCACAGCTTTGTTTACCATGGGAACATATTCATCAAACTTTCAGAACCCTGCCCTTCCAAATTAGAGAAGCATGTCAAAAACTTTTGCTAGACACATTGTCACAATATTTCATTAAGACAGAACATTAATTAATTAATTACAAATAGAATAAAAGTCTCAATGAGAGTACATGAATCTTTGAAGTGGTTCACAGAGAATTTTAATGAAGAGAATGAAACCAAAACCAAAAAAAGAATAGAAGAAACTGACCGCGGCTAGCATCTGCAAGTCTTTGAAGATCTAGACTATCTTCAACACATAGATCTGTAATAAGAATCTTGCCATCACCTTGAGCAGTAGCACAAACAGGATCATCCTGTAGCAGCTATAAAGCAAAACAAAGTAAATCAGCTGCAATTAAGCAATAAATAAATAAGATAGTGCTAGAGCTTCAAGCACAATGAGTTGAATTTGGACACGTGGTTAGTTGATCAATCTAGACCATCCAATTGGTCAACTTACATTCCATTGTCAAGGTGAAAAAACACTCTAAGCAGATGATCCTATTCCTATAAAGGAAGCTTTTATCAAAATGAATGTAACAAAGGTACCAAAATGCTACACATTTGTTAAAATCTCAAGAGGATACCTGCATTGATCATGGGTTGGATTGTAAAGGTCTGCCCTGCTTTCATCACACCGACTGATTTATTTCCTGCTATGGGTCAAGGAAACTGCTACCACAGCTAACAACAAAATTTAGTGAGGAAACAGCTACCACCAACTGCTTTCATCACACCGACTGCTTTATTTCCTGCTACCATCGATTTTGTAGTTATCCATATGATGTCTGGAGTTTTGTCTGCTCGATATTAATGCATCACATGGATTAAGATTGGCAAAAACAACATAGCCTAAACTTAATATGCCATGGCTAATTAATGTGTTGTTGTGGGAGCCTACAACTAACCACCATTGTTTTCATGATTTCCCTATTATAATTGACGTTTGCAAATTTAATATCTTGAAAGTTTTCAACACGAATTCCTATATGTTCGGTTTGCAACTGAGAAAGACCAGCAATGAGTAGGCCATACTCCAGAACCAAATTTTTATTTTTATTTTTCCTTCCATGCAACTATGAAACCCACCTATTGAAGTAGGCCACACCATTTTAAAAGTTCACAGTTGCAGTTAACGAGAATTGCTTGAAAGATGTTGGATTTTGAAGATAGGACACTGTTGAACCAATAACATGTTTAATGAAAATTTCCTAGTAGTTCCTGTAAAACAATGACAATGGAAAATTACTTTCCAAGATACCCTTTTTTTGGACTCGAATGAAGGAGCAAACTCCAGCGGTACCACCATGAGCTTATGGTGGTACAAGTAGATTTGGGGACCTGTGATGTTTTCACATAATCGAAGCTGTCCATAAGATGTATCACCTCACAGAGCCCCCAGATCCCAAAAATCAGTCTATCTAAAACACAGATGGGACACAATATAGGGAACATTTTGAAACGACACACCCACCATTGATTAGATTGGAGGACCCACCATGTTGTTTTGCAACTCATATAGGCCATTGTGGAATTTAAGGGTGGGAGTTACCTTCCAGCTCATTCCCATTACCATGGCCCATAGAGCATAGAGCGGGCAATTTTTGGATCATAAGCGTTTTCTGAGGTGGTGCTATCTTATGCAAAAAAGGTTAGATTCCATGAGAACATCACTTAGCCCCACATCTGTGTGGAATCACAGTAAGCTAACCATGGTACCGGTGACACTGTAGTGTGCTTCTTAAACAAAACTCGGTCTGAAGCCTCTTATATATTCCTCTACTACAGGCCAATAAGGAAGAGGAAAACATCTACTTAGGACCACGAGGTTCACCACCTTCTCAAACCAAGCAGCAGCAAGAACTGAACCTTGCAGGCCATAAACAGCCATTCAAGTACAAGTTAAAGGAAGTGAATTGAAAGTTCACGAGCATGGGGTAGGGAACAAACTTGAATATCGGCGGGAGCTTGTGGCCTATGGTAAACATCACCACCATGCCGAAGGGTTCTCCTTGTGATTGGCTCGACGAATGTCAATTTGAGAGGTATTCTCAGTGAAAATCTTGTTGGCTTTAGTACAAGTGAACTTAAGTATACTGTGTGGCTTTTTCTTACCACCATAATGTATTGATCTACATAGACGGCTTAGATTATTTGTGAGATTATGCATAATTGCTATTACTGTTGGCTATGGGTCAATACTATTCAAATAGATTGGTGAAAGCCTTTGTATCACCATGTTGCTTTTAGTTTTTGAACTGGGGCCCAGTGTTCTAATGGTATTCTGAGAAAACAAGATGGTTCCCTCGTAGGCAGGACAACCCATTTATTATATCATGAGCCATGGAAAGAAATATTTTTTATTATTTTATTATTTTTTATTTTTTTACTGGACCTAGGCAGTGGTGCGATTAGGACCTCGGTAACTTAAATTGTTGATTGGAGGATCGACAATGAATGGTAACTTTCATTGTTCTACTATTTATAGCACGTACAAGTACTAAGACCCGACCCGTTAACCACCCTAATCATGTCTCACATGCTAGACTGTCAACCATTCCATGTTCTTCTATACAGTTCAGCCTAACATTGTTTAGGGGTTTGCATCTTCTCTATTTTGGGATACAACTTTACAACAGGTAACAATCCGTCACCAACCTAAAATTCCAAAAATGCATTACTTCTCAAGAACCCCCCTTTAGCAAGCAATATAAACCATGTTGCCAAGATCTTGAACTGATTGATGAGTGGGAACAATTTTACAGCCCTAAGATCCAACAGCCTTAAGATAAAAACATATCCACTAAACATAACAAAATAGTAACAGAAACACAACCTACATACGCCTGCCTGCATTAGTTTCTAAACTCTATAACAAGTCTATCCTCCAATTCCCAAGGGCCTGTCTGTACGTGGCTGAAATCCCGACCTTCTGGGATTTCAATGCCAAATATAAGTGTTTGGAAGAGATACTGGAGCTGCATGCTAAGTTAGCATGCAACTGGTTGTGGGTGATTAGTTCTCTATGTAAAAGAACTGATCACCAACAGTTGGCTATATGCAACTTAGCAGGCAGCCCTGTTTTTCCTACTAAAATGTCTCATGAGTAGGACATCTGACCCATGCAAAAGTTGGGCAATCCATCAAGATCACCCGTCTCAAAA
>JAJHSJ010000008.1:24990457-25141694 GCA_021015155.1 Magnolia officinalis
ACTTCATGTTTGTGATGGATGACCATAATCAATACATATTAACCTTATTTCGTTCTTGTTTTATGATGTATAAGGCTGATATTTTATTTGTTTTTTTTACATTGCATAAATCTGCCCCTTTCATATACCATGCTCATTTAAGGTTGTATTAGGTCGTCCTAAATCAAATTTTTGGTATCAAAGCCAAGTTCTTGCATGGGTCGTCTTAGATCGAGTTAATTAAGAGTCTAGATTTTTATTTTATTTTATTTTATTTTTTAGGGTTTCATGCATCGATATAGAGTCTAATCTGAAATTTTCAGATTTGCATTTAAAACCAAAAAAAAAAAAAAAAAAAAAAGTCTAGATCGGATTTTTCCACATTTGCATCATTCTAAAAGTTAAGATCGTTAGTGGCCATAGTCTTGTGTTAAAACAATCTCTTAGAGTCGTGTTTTAGGAAACCTAAGTTGAGTCTTATTGTGTATGCCCACTCGGACTGGTAGAGGATTTGGTCTACACCCGATTTTCAATATGGAACAGTTGACTGAGATGATGAACACGATCAACCAACGTTTGGCCACTATTGAGGCACAATCTAGGAACACGAATACCCGTATGGATCAGATAGAAGCGTCCCTAAGAGAAATCTCCGACATTGGAGGGGAACATAACAGGTCACGTAGGGGGAGTAGTTGAGGAACGGGTGGAAATCGTGGTAGAGGTCGTGACGCACGTGGCCGAGGGGTAGGACGAGGAGGGGCGCGAAATCCGCAACCCGCTGTCGAGTATCAAGACCGTTATGATGTCGATGAGAGGGTCTTAAAGAGTGTTAAAGTAGATGCTCCTAGTTTTGATGGGCGTCTTGACCCCAAATCATTCCTTGATTGGTTAGCGGACAGAGACCATTATTTCAAATGATACGAGATGTTTGAGAACCGACAGGTGCGGTTTGCGAAAATGAAACTTGTGGGTCAAGCTAAATTGTTTTAGACAAATATAGAGCGTAGGATCGAGAGATCACGAGGTGGTGTCCCAGTCGCACATTGGGTAGAGATGGAGTTATTAAAGGAAAAATATCTTCTTCTCTCTTACCGTCAAAAGCTCCTAGATCAGGCAAGCATTACGCCAGGATCTATGTCGGTTTTGCAGATTACATCGCAAAATTTGAGGAGTATATGATGTGGTGTGATATCAGGAGGATCCCTTAGTGATGCTTGGCGCGTTCAAGGGGGGTCTTCGCATGGATCTGCAGCGTGAGCTTATGACCATGCAATGAGTGACTTGGATCAGGCTTACCAAGTTGTACAGGAGTTACAGCTTTACCTAAAATCTCCTATCATGAGGCACTTTGAGTCCCGAGACTCTACTGTTAGATCTGGGTTTGTAGGGAACCAAACCTAACATTGGAAGTCAGCTAGGGCGCAGGCTAGTGCACCGCCTAAGCCTAAGGATGATAAGGGAAAAGGTGTCCTTGGTGTCAATCCTGGAGTGGTAGTCATTGAGGATGTTATGAGTGCGGAGGTACAGGTCCTTTCGCACTATACTATTGCACAGCAAAGACTCGCGGAAAAGCCTTAGTCATAGACGAGTCAAATGAAAATGCGGATGACATGGGTGATTATGAAGTTGAGGAATATCACCCAGAGATAGGTGTTAGTGATTATGAAGAAGACGAACCAGAGACTACACCAATAACTGTAGTTAGATGTGCTTTAGCGCAGGCCAAAGAGAGTGATGATTGACGCAGAAGCACAATTTTCTACACGTTCATCAAGCGCGGTGACAAAAACTGCAAAGTCATCGTGAATAGTGGTAGTTGCACCAACGTGGTCTCAGCTAGCACAGTCACTCGTTTGGGTTAAAAGCTTATCCCTCACCCTCAACCCTACAAGGTTTCTTGGGTTGACACGTCTTCTATGCCTGTGTCCCAGCAGTGTTTAGTCCTCATCCAAATCGGTTCATATAAAGACATGTTGTGGTGTAATGTTTTACCTATGGATGTAGGTCACATCATTTTAGGGAGGCCGTGGTTATACGATAGAGATGTCATGATTTTTGGTCGCTCGAACATGTGTACATTCACGCATGAGGGCAAGAAAATCAAGATTAATCCGTTGCCACCCAAGAGCCACACGGACAAGGCTAGGGATGTGAAAACAAGTGAGTCAAGGAAGGATGTGAGGAAATCTATTCCGAAGTTTCTATATATCATAAATGCAAAAGAGTTTGAGAAAGAGACAGGATGATTCGACGGTGTATGCCCTAATGGCTAAAGAAGTTACACCCGAGGTTCATGTAGAGTTACCCCTGAGGTGACTTCGGTTCTTAAGGAGTACAGATTCCCCGAGGATTTACCGGATGAGCTTCCACCTATGCGGGATATCCAGCATGCCATTGATTTCGTCCCGGGGTCTTCTTTACCGAACCTTCCTCATTACAGGATGAATCCTACAGAGCATGCAGAGTTGCATAGACAGGTAAATGAGCTCCTGCAAAAAGGTTTCATTCGTGAGAGTATGAGTCCGTGTGTCGTACCAGCACTATTAACGCCTAAGAAAGATGGTACGTGGTGGATGTGTGTGGACAGTAGGGCCATTAATAAGATCACAATCAAGTATCGGTTTCCAATACCAAGGCTTGATGATATATTAGACATGATGGCCAGATCCACCATTTTTCCAAGATAGACCTCAAGAGCGGGTATCACCAGATACGCATACGCCCTGGAGATGAGTGGAAGACAGCCTTTAAGACGAATGATGGGTTGTACCAGTGGTTGGTCATGCCCTTTGGCTTGACTAATGCACCCAGTACTTTTATGCGTGTGATGACCCAGGTTTTGAGACCCTTTATAGGGAAGTTCTTAGTGGTTTATTTTGATGACATACTCATATATAGTACCACTAAAGAGATGCATCTCGACCACTTAAGGCAGGTCTGTAGTGCCTTGAGGGCGGAGAGGTTATGTGCAAACCTTAAGAAATGTTTGTTCTTGTCTGATAGGGTTGTCTTCTTAGGGTTCATAGTGTCATCTGTAGGGATGCGAGCAGATCCAGAAAAAGTCAAGGTCATAGTTGACTGGCCTGAACCGCGGAATATACATGAAGTGAGAAGCTTTCATGGCTTAGCCACATTTTATCGTCGGTTCATTCGAGGGTTTAACACTATTATGGCTCCCATTACTGATTGCATTAAAAAGGGAGAGTTCATATGGTCTAAGGGCAGCGAGATATTGGCAGATTAAACGCAGCATATGATATTAATGCAGATGAAGGGTCAGTCATGGTAACTCAGAGCTGAAGGCGCTGTCCAGATTTTTCAGGAAGTAGCGGTGATGTAGGAGGAGTACTAAGCCAAGAGGGTCATCCAGTTGCCTATTTCAGTGAGAAACTGAATGAGGCAAAACAAAAGTATTCCACCTATGACAAAGAATTTTATGCGGTAGTACAATCGCTACGTCATTGGCGTCATTATCTTCTACCGCAAGAATTTGTCTTGTTTTCTGATCACGAGGCTTTAAGGTATTTGAATTCTCAAAAGAAGCTTAACCCAAGGCATGCCAAATAGGCAGCGTTTCTTCAGGAATATTCATTTGTCCTAAAACATAAAGCCGAGATCAAGAACAAACCAGCCGATGCCCTTAGTAGGAGATTGACATTGCTCAACTCCTTAAGTGTAGAAGTTGTCGGGTTTGAGCAATTGAGAGATGAGTATCCCATGTGTCCAGATTTTGGGGGAACATACGTGTCACTCTTAGGTGCCCAGCATAGTTCGGGTGAGTTCGTGCTGAAAGATGGTTTCCTTTTCAAAGGATACCGACTTTGTATTCCCCGCACTTCCCTCCGGAATTTCCTTGTTTGGGAGCTTCATGCTGGAGGTATTGCTGGCCATTTTGGTCGAGATAAGACCGTCGCCCTAGTAGAGGATCGCTTTTATTGGCCAAGTCTCAAGCGAGACGTAGACAAAATTTTAGGGCAATGTCAAACATGTCAATTGGCAAAATAGAAGAAGCAGAATACTAGATTGTATACGCCATTGCCAGTGCCACACGCACCGTGGCAAGACATCAGTATGGATTTCGTACTTGGACTTCCCAAGACAATTAAAAAGCACGATTCCATTTTTGTGGTCGTGGACCGTTTCTCAAAAATGGCCCACTTTCTCCCTTGTTTTAAAACCTCAGATGCGTCCAACATAGCTAAGATTTTCTTTGAGGGGTAGTTCGATTACATGATTTGCCTAAGACCATAATGTCTGATAGGGATGTCCGGTTTACGAGTTATTTTTAGAAGACATTATGGCATATGATGGGTACGAGACTCCAGTTCTCGTCTGCCTACCATCCTCAAACTGATGGCCAAACTGAGGTTGTGAATCGAAGTCTCGGAAATCTACTACGATGTTTGGTCGGTGAATACATTAAAACTTGGGACTTAGTCCTGCCAGTCGCCGAGTTTGCATATAACAGTTCCGTTAATGGGTCTACGGGTATGAGTCCATTCGAGATTGTTAGTGGTTATAAACCTAGACTACCCATAGATTTATTACCTATGTCAATCACCTAGAGGACCTCAGAGTCAGTCGATGCATTTTCCCATCACATTCATGAGTTGCATGCAGAGATTAGGAGGCGGATAAATGCTAGTAATGAACAATACAAAATTTCAGCTGACTTACATCGTAAAATTCAAGAATTTAATGAGGGTGATTATGTAATGGTTAGGATGAGGCCAGAACAGTTCCCACAAGGTACCGTTAAGAAGTTACAAGCATGCAGTGCTGGACCATTTAAGATTCTGAAAAAGATTGTGACCAATGCGTATGTGATAGATATTCCACCTCGCATGGGGTTTAGTTCACCATTCAATGCGGAGGATCTAATGCCTTGTTCAAACTATCCCATAGACCCTAATTTTGTTACAAACCATTGGCCAATTTCTGAATTTTCTTCCCAACCTACACCACTTATGCCTATTATACCTGAGAAAAGAGAAGAAATTAAAGGAATTGTGGATGAGCAAATTGTTTCCACTCGAGATGGTGGATTTCAGAGGTACTTAGTGAAGTGGAAGAACAGACCATCATCCGACTGTACATGATTGACGGAAGCAGAATTGCAGCGACTAGATCCAGATTTGTTAGAAAAGCACAAAAGTTTTATCTCGCTGAAGTCGAGATCTTCTCAATTGAGGAGAGTTGATGCGAACACCAGGCCATTCAAAGTATATCAATGCAGGAGGCGTGCATTACCCATGTCAATGTGGTTAGATGACGGATATGAGTCGGGTCTCTAGAGGTTGAAGACCTTACACATATGTTCATGACATGTGTAAGTTGCTTAGAGGAGACATTTGGACCATTAAATCGCGAGGATGGTGTGATCAAACCGTTGGATCGTCACGGCCCACCTTTATTACACCACCTTCACGGCACTATCATCGGAAGCCCATCGGGCATCTTAAATTTACATTTAGTTTATGAACATTTGAATTAATTAAGTTTTGAGACAGTTTGTGCACAATTTTGTGCGAATTTCTTTTTTTTGAAACTTTTTTTAGTAGGGGTATTTTAGTAATTTCATGTAATTACAAATTTATAAGGGTTGCCCTAAACCCATAGCATGTTATGTGATGTTTTATGAAAAAAAAAAAGTTTTTTGCTTCTGACGATTTCGTCTTCGACTTCCAGTGATTGGAAGAGGGCGAGAGGCCCAGGTAAACAATTTCTCATCCCCTACTTTTTTCTCCTTCTCTCTTTTCTCAAGGTAATCTTTTCTTTAACCCCATTCTCTTCTTTTTCTCCTAGAATCTTTAGATCTAGAAGACAAATCCTGCTTCTTTTTATCTAAATCATTAGATCTCAAAAGATTTTCATCACCCAAATCTAAATCTAAAGAACCACCAATTCTTTTCTGAATTTTCCAGATTTCTCAATCTAGGAAATTCCTATTTTTCTGAATTAGAAAATCCACTTGGATCATTAGACGGACCTATTGCAAGACAAAAGTTCTATCTTTCACCGATCCAATTAAACTCAGATTTTAAGATTCAATACTTCATGTTTGTGATGGATGGCCATAATCAATACCATATTAACCTTATTTCGTTCTTGTTTTATGATGTATAAGGCTGATATTTTATTTGTTTTTTTTACATTGCATAAATCTGCTCCTTGCATATACCATGCTCATTTAAGGTTGTATTAGGTCATCCTACATCAATTATATGGCCAAATTCATCCACTCCTAACTATTTCGCTTTCTTTCCTTTCTGCGGGTGGCAACCAAAACAAGCCACATGCAACTATAAAAGATCAAAGTATCATATGGCCAGATTCATCCCCTCCTAACGATTTCTCTTTTCTTTCTTTTGTGCATGTGGCAACCAAAACAAGCCACATACAACTACAAAAGATTGAAGTATTCTATGGCCAAATTCATCCACTCCTAACAATTTCTCTTTCTTTCTTTTATGCATGTGACATCCAACAAGGTCTCTAAAACATTTGCTTGGATTGTTGAACAAGGGGCTTGGCACATATTAATTGATTTTCATCATTGAAAACGGACGGCCTCAATAATATGAAGGGTTTGGATGACTAAACAGCCCACACAATATAAACCATTTGGTTTGAATAATATGAAGGATTTTGATCACGAAAACGGCCGAAATTATGTAAAAGGTTTAGATCACTTTGCATGGATTGTTGTAACATGGGCCTTAGCATGTTAGTTGATTTGGATCACTGAAAATGGCCTCAATAATACGAAGGGCGGGCACATGGGGATCACTAAAATGGCGTAAGGGGTTTGGATTACTTAAAAAGAGCCAGCAATATTAGAGAGAGAGCGAGAGGACAATACCAGTCTTGCATCTTCAGGGTGGCTAGGGTCAAGCTTGATCTGTTTCTTTGTAATATCATTCCTGTTCGGTGATATAAATACATACTGCATCATTTAGAACAGATTCTCCAAACACCAACGCATAAAGGTTCATAACTATACCAAGTTCCTGCACATAGAAAGCACGACGACATGTCAAGTGACAAATTCACAAACCTAACAAAATCTTTCCTCCAAAGAAAAGCCACGAAAGAGAGATAAGAGGCAAATTTTAGAAAGATATACCTGTTTCCAATCAACTAGATTATTGTCAGCCCAACAAAGAGAAATTTTCAGAAACTGCCAGATTATCGTTAACCCATGTATTTCCAGGTTGGACTTAGCAAACCTACTAACGAAAATGTAGCCTCTAAACAAGGAAATTTATAATTTTGCACGAAATAAGGCTAATAAGTTTTTTATTCTTGACAAGTATTTAGGATATTTGGGACATCAAATGCTTTGAAGAAATAGTATTGTAAGTGGTAACACCCATTTTAAAGTAAAATAACAGAATATTAGAGAACTTTATCATGATTCGAGAATTGAGAAGATAATAAGCTGGCAAACAAAGCATATAAACTCCATATGTAATGAAATGAATGCTGATGGAGGTACTCTTGTAAGTTCTCTGATATGGTGCTGCCCCATAGGAGATTTCATGAGAATGGAACCAACAAGGACCAGATGCTATTTCAAAAGTACGCAAAAATCTGTACTTGAAGATGGTTGAGGAACTTGTTTGTGTTTAGTTCAAGTTGCATAAATGAGCGTGATGTGACAGTGAAATACAAAGCAAGTGTTTAGAGTTGTAGACAAGATTCATGGGAGAAAATCGATTGTATGACATAATACTAAAATGTTTGCAACTTGTTCTCTAGATATTCCATTTAATTCCGTCAAGTCCACACACGTATACAGCCCTGCCTATCACACCAGTACACAATAATGTGGCATGCATGTGCAAATATCCAACCAATCATTCAGTCCAACCACACTAAGTAGATTATGTAGGCTGAAATCCAGCACGTCTACTTAGCTTGGAAAAACATATTTTATCCATCCATTAGCTCCAATCAAAATATAACATTCCACACGCTAGTGTCTCTATATATGATAATATTCAATGCAATCCTTCATGTTGGACCCCTTTATGGATGTAAATGAGGAAGAGTCATGGAAACAAAGAGGCATGAGTTACCTCGCCAATCCACATATCTTCCCAATCCTCAATCAACCCGACTCATAAAACAATCCTGCTCCTCAAAAAGCTACACCTTGCTTAACAACAAACAGCTTGGAAAAACATATTCTATCTGTCCATTAGATTCCTGAAATTCATATTCAATGAAACCTTCACCTTGACTCCTTCATGGATGTAAATGGACTAGAGACATGGAAACAGAGAGGAAAGAGTTGCCTTGCCAATCCAAGAACTTCCCAAATCCACACATCATCCAACCTTACCTTGAAAAGGATCCAGTGGAATATAAAAATTGTCCATCAACCAGGTCTGACTGTCAAGACCCGAACCTAGCAGTAACCTATGCTGGTTGACTAAGTCCAGGTACGGGTACTACGAACCAACCCGAACCCATTCCATTAGCCCTATGCCCCTATCAACAAAGTTCTCTAAGAGGATTGTTAGGCACACGCGTGGATGAGGCATGTCATCTATAAGGCATTGCATGTATAGAGCAATGGAATATAGAAGTTGTCCATCAAGGTCAGTCTGTCAACATATTCTCACCAAAGATCAGGCTGATGGGCTCACCAGGTGGGCCCAATTCAATCCTTTGTTCAAGTAGTCAACTGACCTGCAAACCCAAAACAAGACTACTCCTAAAAGTCCAGTCTCGTCAAATATTGACAAGAGATCATTATTACGTGGGTTTTTTGCATTTTAGCTTTCTTTGTTTTTCATTGGGCTATGTTTCTTTTGATTTCCCTTTTCTTTTCTTTTTTGATCTCCTTTAATCCATTTGGTTCATCATCATCATCATCTAAGCCTTATATTTGGGTTCAGCTACATGAATCTTGTTCTATCCAGGGTCAGCTACAAGAATCCTATTCCGCCATTCCACTCTATCGAGGACCATATCCTTAGTTAAACCCTCATCGACATACTCTTACTACCTTCCCCCACTTCATTTTATTTTTTTTTTTGAGATCTCATCATACGTGATGTGACCCCAAAATCTGAACGGTTCACGTGAAGCAGCACCTCATGAAACCCCTCCCCCACGTCATTTTGTGCCTTCCCCTTGTCCGTTTATAACCTTCATTTTGAATCAACATTGCCAAACTATCTAAGTGTACTTCCTTTTGCCAGCCAAGTTTGCGCTGTTGGGATTTTGAGCAACCATGATCACTTGGATAGCATTGTAGCTGATGTGAATGTAGCAGTGAAGAGCAAGATCCTGAGGAAGGGTAAGAAAGAGAAGAAAGGGAAAACCAATGATGATGGATATTGGCCATCAATCAATGAAAACCGGAGACTACATCCAGAAACGGACTTTCCTTGGCCATCCATTTGAAAAATGAATTTCTGTGTACCCATTGCATCCATTGGATAAGTTCTGCATTGCAATTTCACAGGCACATTCACGCACATGCACACACACAAACACATACAGACCCGCACAGACCCATAGTTGCACCTGCACGACTGAGCGCACATGTCCTGATGCACTACAACGTGATTATGTGGGGCCCACTGTGATGTTTGCATGACAATCAATCAGTCCATGTCAGACCCCTCATGTTCTCATTGGAGCCGAAAAATCCAGCAAATCTAGAACTAAGGTGGGCCAAAAAGGTAAAATCATTCCTAGAAACACTAAAATAAGGTGGTGTGGCACATCTGAATTTTGGTCATCCTGATTTTTGGGCACCAAGGAGAACATGAGTCGCATGTGATGGACGATTGCATCTTGGGAGAGGCCGCGCTTGGAGTAGGCACGGATGATGGCGTTCCATGAGCGCCGTGCGTGTTGAATGCTGCCACAGATATCATACATTCAATCATACATTGAATGCTGTCAAACTACGAGAAGAAAGGAAAGAAAGAGAGAGAGAGAGAGAGAGAGAGAGAGAGAGACCAGAGTCTTACCAAATCACTCTGATTACACCAACACCAAACCCTAGAAAAACCAAAATTCCTGCCAAAAGAAATCAAATCACTCGTAAACCCCTATATTTCGAACCGAAACCCTACGCAAATACAACAATTCCACCAAAATCAAACCCTATCACATATTTTCTAGAAACCAGAGGCGAATTGCATACCTTCCGATGCGAAATCTGAGAAACAAAAAACCTCTCAAACGAGCAGCCGATAGAAACGGAATCCCGCCGGAGATGGAGATATGGTTTTCCGAAAATGAAAGCGAGAGAGTGGGAAAAGGAATTCGAAAAACGGTTTCAGAAATGGAAGCGGATTGCGCAGTGAGTAACTCAGTACGGTAAGCGTAGTGAGTAAACTCCGCGGGGTTCACTCATATTTATATATTTTATCTATTCCTCTCATCCATTTTACCTGATAATTTTAGGGCTTGTTTGGCCGGGCGAATCCCATGAGATTAGGAGGGATGGGGATGGATTTTTAGAGCGGGTTTGGATTCATGTATAGTATTGTTTTGCACTGTAAGAGTATACGGACACGAAATACCTGTCATTGTAACCTAGTGTACGTCTTGAACATCGTAAACTATCACACTGTTTGCTTCTGACCCAAATCCAGATACGTATTAATTGCAGAATTCATTGTCGCCGTTTGGGAACAGAGTCCTCATCGGGCCTAAGATGTGTAATTGCGGAGTACAATACACACACACACACCCCGCGTGTTTGTCTATATGAGGTCCACGCTGTATCTGGGACCCACCATTATATGCATGTGAGGATTGCAACCTTGAACGATCTCACGTGGCATGGTGCACCTGTCATTTCTAACCCAAAGAGAAGTAACATATGCGTGATATCCAGCAGCCGTCAATTCTGTACTGTGGTCCACCTTTAATTTATAATCCTCATAGGAGGTTTTCAACGGTGGATATCCATTCAGAGGTGTAAGCCACCTCTGAATTATACCGTGATGTGGAGTAAGACCCGCAGTAATTGTACATTTAAAGAAGTAATGATCAGTGGTGGGGTCCATACACTGCAGGGTGCATTTATGCTAGGAAATAAACACCTATGATAATCAAAATTTTAAACAGTATTTCATGCAACAGTCTTACAAAATAACCAAAAAAAAGTCCAAAACATAATAACAGTTCTAGTGCTATTAAGCAGTGACAGACATCTCCTTCAATCACAGAAAATGCTTCCAGCAGCAGGCCTATTATATTTTAAACACTCCTTCAATCGAGATGAAATATGAAAAAATCCATTTGACCACCACATATACTATCAGCCCCCCTATCAGAACATGAAATATAGGGAAACCATGATCTGACAAATCGACATCTCCTCTCACATCCGTAATGGCAGCGTCGGAGAAACAATGGCCATCAAACCGATCTTCGTCTATAGCTGGAGCATGAGTCGTTGACGATTTATTCTGGCGTCTCATGGAATGTCCCTCATTACGGCAATTATGCCTTGCGGCCTACAATAAATTTTAACAAAAATTTATGACATATGTGAAAATAATTTGTTGTCCGATCTAATGAGTTATTTCAGTTAGAACAAATTATGAGAAAAGAACAAATAATCTGCACAGCTGACCAAATACAACTGATTATAGTTACAAAAAAGTAAGAGAAAATATAAATAACCTACTGACCGATAAAATGAGTGATTTCAGCTATAAGAGATACGTCAGGACAAAGAAACCAATGATGCGTCGCCTATCCAGAATTAGAAAGTATATGACATTCCTCAAAGTTCATCCAAGCTGTTGCGGCCTCCTCGAACGATTTGTACGACTGATGTCTACAAGCTAAATATCGATCCACCTGCGCTTTCGCATCCTCCCATTTCTCATAAACACCCGGAACTCTTCCCACAAAGACAACATAATATTTTTTCATAATTTCCTGTCAAAAATAAAGTGTGAACTGATATTGTCAAAGCATCATTGAATATACTGAAGTAGTTTATATGAACAGATCAATATCCCAAAAAATGTTTGATAAAATTAGTATCTGGGTGATGTTTCATAGCAGCAGTATAGGAAAATTTCTTACAGGTTATGTATTTGTAGTCTCACCTCAACAAATCACAGTCATACAGTAACTGAACATTTGATTTCCATGTCAATGTAGAATCTGATATTTTGTTGTTGTGGTAGGATTTAAAACTACCCTGCTTACTGATATAAAATGTCTACAAGATCAATAATCAAAAGAGAGCATTTATATCGTCCACGATATCATAAGAGACAGAAGGAAAGTTAACATCAGAAACACAGTATTTTAAACAAGCATAGCACACTGGATTCAAACAACAGAGCATCTCAGAGGAATCAAATAACCACAACAGTGGCCTCATCACAAATGCAGTTTATGCATTCATTCAGAGGCAAAGGCCCATGGTGTACCTGCACTGATGAGCAAAATAACAATCCTGTTATGAGTTAGATTATAGAAGAAACTGGTAATCGACATAGATATATGAATGATGGACCGACCATTATTAACAAAAGTTTCATGCAAGACCAACGAGCATAGTGTTAGATTCACCATCCAGCACCCAAATATCCAGTGGCAATCCACATCATAACACAAACCAAATAGTCACCCAAAAAAAAAGTGTTTAGTTATTTATAATTTCAATTCCAGCCAAGCAGATCAATATCAGGCAGGAGGATTGCGGTCCAAGAGCTTCTGGACCCACTCCTTGCGCCTCTCATGTCCCATCTTGATGAAGAAGCCGGCACTGACAATATCCTGTTGCATCAACCTTGCGGCGCGGACCTGATCTTCGTGGCTCAGCCCATCAACCTCCTCTAGTATGTCCAGCAATTTCTGTACGCGGGTCATACTTTTGCCCTGTGCCATTGTTATGATAAGGGTCTTAATGGCCTCTGTCATTTTCCTCATTCTATCACCTATGTGATCACTTAGCTTTCCCTTCTTCCTCGGGATATGCTTGTAGCGGTGCTTTGGCTATTTCTAGACCCATGGGAGGTCTTCATAGGCCCTTTGTGGACCCTCTTAGACCGCTGTTGTGATCCATCATTATCGAAAAATTGTACACCACTTACATGTTCATCATCCTCATCTGAAGACAGGCAAACAGTTTTTGTTCCATGGTCATCATAATCGAATTCGTCTCTACCGCGGTGTTTGCCGGAAAGCTGAGATGAGTAGGCTGTGCTGGCAAATGCGCCATGAGCGCAATCATTACCAAACATATAAGCCAAATCATTGTAGCGGTCGATATGTTTGCCACGTACTCTCTCAACGTATGGATGAGACTACAAAACAATCATGTATGAATATAAGCATGTCTGAAGATCATTCAAGATATGTACATAGTCAAAACAGCTGAAAAAAGAAGTATTAAAGGGCTTTTCGGTTAACCATAATGATCTTGTTACTTACCAAAATATAGCCTTCCCAAACATCATCTGTTGCCACAACCATTTTCAGGTCCGCTTCCCATCCGAAACCGCTAGCATTTAACATATCCCTAACTGCCCAATATAATTTTTTCATAGTTCGCAGACGGTTGAAAATATGCTTATTCTCTAACTACACCCCACAATGGTTGAATATTTCAGTGATGCTAGCCTTATAGGCTTCAGGCTGGAAACCAATACCACTCTTATGACCCAGATTGACTTGCTCAACTAAGCTGTCAACCAACGCATTATCCATCGGATCGCTCCATTGAACGGGCGCTATTTTCTTACTATCTCTGGTTAATCAAGTGTGTGCATTCGGAGACCTGGATGACGGAGCTTTCTACATTGTCGGCGAGCTTGTCTTTAACGGAGTACCGAACATTTGGCTAGTTGATGCAATAATCTTCTTGGGTGAAACTGTACATTTGGAGGGTGAGGGAGTGTCATTCTTGTCTTTCCCCACTTTGTACGAGCTTTGAAGGAAATTCATCTTCGTCTAGGCTGCAGTAACAGTAAATGGAAATACAATCTCATATACTAATTAAAAGACATATATTACATGTTTACACAGATCCAATAAGATAATATGCATACGCACTGAAATCATATTGTAAAAAGTCGTCACATATTGTATAATTCATATAAAGAGTTTGAAATTGCTATGAAAGAAACACCCCAACAGCACACCAAATACCAATTTCCCCATAAAAAACAGTACTGTTGTTACCATAACAGCTTATAACAGGTACTAAAAAAAAGAAATCAATGACGCTGTCTGAAAGTGCACCTGCTAGTTCCCTGATTTGTCAAGTTACGTGAATGGTGAGTCAGACTGACTACAGAGCTCGATAGGAAGAACAATTCAAGCATCTACCTCAACCGGATGTGTGGAAGCTCGCAATAGGTAAATCATAGCCTCACATCTCATGTCCTAAAACACCAGGTAATTAAAACCCTTAAAACAAAATAAACATCTTAGGGTTTTTGTGGTGAGAAAACTTTTTCAAAAATAGAAAAATCTCTAAATTTTTCTCGCCCTGTCGATTTTATCGAAGCACCCTCGATATGATCAACCTGTACTGTCGATGTCCTCGATACCTTAACGATATTATCGATAAGAGGACCAAAATGTCCAGTAACCGAATATTCATCTGGACAGATTTATCGATGTATCGATACACATATCGATATCATCGATAAAACACTAAATATGTCCAGCAACTTCACAATATATCTGGACGAATTATCGATGTATCGATACACATATCGATATCATCGATATTCAAATCTCGAGCCCATCGAGAGTGGCTCGATAAGATCGACAGGAAGATTTTCGGCGCCCCTATTTTTTAATGAAAATCTCAAAAGTCTTCGATATATCGATGACCGTCCGATATGATCTGAATTCAAACATCGATAAGATCGGAGGTCCATCGATGATATCGACAGTGGGCGCGCATTTCTTACAGCAGTTATTTCAGGTTGTTTTTAACTATGATCGGGGGCCCTTCGATTTAATCGATATTCAAATATCGATGATATCGACACTAGATCGATTGCATCGAACGAAGCCATAATCTGTCCAGCAAGTTCAAAGTTAAATCAGCTGGAATTATCGATGCCTCGACTCCGATCTCGATGTCATCGATATTCAAATTCCGATGACCTCGACGGTTTCCCCGATCATTCATGAAAACCTGAAATATCTCAAAGTCAAGTCTCTCTCATTTTTCAAGTGTCGACAGATCGATCCTGTCATCGATGGAATCGAAGTTTGAAATCTGATGACATCGACAATAGCTTCGATTCATCGACCTATTGGCAAAGAGTTTCAAAAGCGTATAACATCGAGTCCGAGTCATCGAGCGGACCATCGATGCTATCGAGAGTATACGCTCGATGATATCAAACTCTGTCATAAATGTGACCGTTTTATATCCGTTGAAGCTTTTTACCTATATATATAGAGGACTTGTCTTTTGTTGCTGTAAGAGAGAATAGAGAGAGCTTTTGTGTGTTTCAACTTACATCTTATACCTTAAGCCTTTTCTCTCGAGGGAGTTCATCCTCCAATCCACCCTCACCATTGATATTAAATAGAGTGGATTGGAGAATGAACTTCCGCATTCAAGGATCCTCCAGCTACCACCTTAATGGCAAATCATTAAGCTGGGATGCCTTGAATGCATAAGAGAGGAACTACTCTATCATCCTTATAAGAAAATCTTTAGAGAGTAGGATTCCATCTCACCCTTGACCCAACCCTAAGCCAAGTATTGGTATATCATCTTGCGTTGAGGATCAAGGGAGCTGAAGACTCTTCGTCAACAAGAAGGAGGAGATCTTTGGCATTGTGCTTAACGAGACTCATCAACTTATCTGTAAGTATTTAGAGTCCAGAGGACACTTGTGAGCATTCCTTTATAGGTCTTGGTCTTAAGTGGTTCTCACCCTTTGAAGTCCTCAAGGAGGCCTCCGGTGGGAGTGTACATAGTGGGTGCACAGTGTAGACCCTTGCTCTTGCGTAGGGCATAAACTGTTAGGTCCTTATGTAGGTCCTTGACCTGTATGGTCTAAAATTTAGGTGCGTTGTGTGGACCCTTGCTCTATAGAGAGCATAAACATCTTGTTAGGAGTAAACTAGCAAAACTCTGGGTTTGAGGTGAACCGTGTAAAACCTCTGTAAAGGTTGAAGGTGAACCTGATTTAAAACCTTAGGTTAGAGGTGAACCCTGGGAAACCTCCTTAGTAAAATCCGGTACACTCAAGGGTTGAGTGCGACAGCCGGGAGTGGAGTAGACTTATCGTTGAACCACTATAAAATGACTGTGTTTGTGATTGCTTTTCTCTATGTGTGATTTATGTCAATGCATTCATATTCATATATCTGATCACATCTCACACACACACACAGTCACATCCAACATAGACTAAGTTGCATATTGCTATATTTTGATTAGTTTGTGATTGGATCCTCTACTTGTCTTAGAAGCCGGTAGAGTTACATTTGAGTAATCCTGAAAATTGTATATAGATAGGATTAGAGTGATAGGATTTTTAAATTACTCATAAATCTTTAAAAAGTCCTATTCACCCCCCTCTAGGACATATTGGCATATTCCGACTTCAACTCAAGCGGTCTTCACCACTATTTCAATTGGTATCAGAGCGGGTCTCTCTTTAAGGGCTTCACCGCCTAGAGAGTGATCTTGACTGAAGTTGGAAATATGGCCAAAGGAGAGGGCTCATCAGTCACCAGGCTGCCAGTATTTGATGGAACAAATTATGCATACTGGAAGGCCCGCATGCACTACTTTCTGAGATCTTTGGATCATGAAGTTTGGGATATTGTTGAATGTGGATATGTGCCACCATTTGAAAAGATTGTATTTGAAGATGACACAACAGTTAAAAAACCCAAACCCAAAGAAAAGTGGACGCAGTTCGATAAGGAAAAACAGACAGCTGAAGCGAAAGCTATGAACGCTATCTACTATGCCGTGTCCCAAGATATTTTCAATCAGATAAGCATGTGTGGGACATCGAAAGAAGCATGAGATCTACTGGAAACAACCCATGAAGGCACAAATGCTGTGAAGAGGTCCAAACTACAACTCTTAACCTCATAGTTCGAAAATCTCAGAATGAAGGAGCATGAGACATTTATGGAGTTCTTTACCAAACTGAATATCATTTGTAACTCCATTGGTGGATTAGGAGAGAAGGTTCCGGTTCCTAAAATTTGCAGGAAAATTCTAAGATCGTTACTGGAACGGTTTAATCCCAAGGTAACAACAATTGAGGAGTGTAGGAATATAGACGAAATGAAAGCAGAAGAACTAGTAGGCTCCCTACAAACTTTTGAACTACACTTCACTCAACCCCAAAAATCCAAAAACATTGTCCTAAAAACTTCAAAGAAAACAATAGATGAGGACAATAAGAGTGAAAAGGAAGATAAAGATGAGGAAGTGGCCTTGCTAGCACAAAGATTCAGAAGATTCTTCCAAAAGAATCGCGGCTGTCCCTCTAGAGGTAGAAAAGTGGATAACAAACCCTCTGCAGGCAAATTTGGTAAAAAGACCAAAGAACCACAATGCTATGCCTGTCACGGGTATGGACACCTATCTACTGAATGTCCAAACAGAAAAACCAAGGGGAAAGCAATGGCCGCCACATGGGATGATACAAAAGAGTCAAACTCAGAATCTAGTGACTCAGAAAGCAATGAAGATCAGAAATCACGGAAAATTCTTATGATCTCCACTGCTTCGTTCATTCCCACTGAATCTGAAAGCAAAAAAGAACAGTGAGTCACAGAATCATTTCCATCAGATGATGAAGAATCTGAAAATGAAGTAGAAATAGAAAAGGATAAGTTGCAAGATGCTTACAATCAACTCTATACTCATAGCATCAACATTCTAAAGAGACCTAGAATCTCGGAAAACAAGGTACTACTACAAAAGGATCTGGATAAAACACTGGAGATCAATTCATACCTAATTAATGATCTACAACAATATTATGCAGATAATGACAAATTGGAAAGAATCAACCTATCCCTAAGAACTGAATCATCTAAGCTTTCCAAACAAATTGAATTGTTAAAAGATGAAAATAGGCATCTCAAGGATGAAAATCACACACTTAGCTATGACTTAGAGAAATCTAGAAAATTTGCTGAAATAAACTATAAATTTTCTCAGAGTGGTGAAAAGCTTGAAAGGATGTTAGAGATGGGAAGGCTTGGAAAGGACAAGAGTGACTTAGGGTATGAGAAAACTAAGAAGAAAATAGGAAATGCAGCACCAACAACTAAATCATCGGCTGCTTCAGGAAGCAATGTAAGAATCTCTCCAGTATGTCATTTATGTGGTGATACGGGTCATTATGAGGCTGAATGCCTAACATATAGATGGACTTCACATAACTCTGGACAAAATCGCATTGGAAAATTCAAACCGATCAGAGAAACACAGAATGTCAAGAGTCCATCTAGGGAAAACACTCATCTATCACCACCTAAGATGCAAGACAGGAGAAAGAAATTTATTTCAAAATGGGTAGAAAAAGAAAAACAAAATTGTCTTATGACTAATCTTCACATACCCTGAAAATTCCATATGTGGAAGGACAAGTCCAAGTCATGCATCTGACCTGGATATTTACTGAAATGATGCAAATTTTGCTGAGCCATCAATGTTTTATCTGAGGTTACACACCTCGAACTTTTTGTATATAAACATTGCCATGTTTATAATTTTGGAATTGTACATAAACTGTACAAAAGTTTGTTGTATACTGACTATCGTTGATACACTATAAGTATACATGAAGGAATGTTTGAAGTAAAAGTGTTGAAAAATCTCTTAGTTGACTGTTATATGAATTTTTGATCAAATCGATAATCAGTCGATATCATCGATATCACTTCAGAAGTTGAAAAGGCGCATGATCGGGAATGGTACGAAGGCAGGATCGATGAATCCGATAAAGAACTCTCGATATCATCGAAAAGAGTATCGATCATATCGACGATTGCCGCCCGATATAAGTCTGCAGAGCGCAAAAAAGGATTTCTGTCCCAAAGTTCTTTTTGTTCCCGCCTCTGCTCGATTCGCTTGACCAAACCCTTGGAGTCCTCGAAGGAGTACCCAAATCACACAACAAAATTGGTAATACCTTACTATTTTTTTGTGAGTCCGTTTTTTTTTTTTTTTTTGTATTGCTGTTTTCTATTCAGGTCGTGTCCTCTTTCCAAATTCGTAAAACCGATTTTTTTTGTCGTTATGGGAAAAGACAAAAGGAAAATGTCGGGCCCTGGTGAATCGTCTCGATTGTCCCGACAAAAAGTACTTGCTCCTAAAGAAAGAGCAAAGGGCTCAGATCGTGGGACCCCCGCTAGGCAGCGCACAAGATCACGCGGGCCCCCGTCTGAGGCACAACCATCTCCACAGGCACCTCCTCCGCCTCCAGTCAGTCAACGCCCAACAAAATACACCGGTCGGAAGTTGATCCATGAACGAAGAGTTGACAGAGGATGCTTGACACCTTACAATCTGGAACCTCTGTTTGCTGAAATCGGGTGGCTGCCCATTTTAGATTTTGGAGGACCTTGCCAACTTGAACAGACACGCAACTTTCTTGCAGCATGTCACTCTCCTGTGCCTGATCCTCCCTCGTTCATGGTCTCTCTGGATGGTTGTCACGCCCCAAACTCGGAAATCGGATTCGCAGGAATCCCGATCGCCAAATCCGGTGTCGACAGCCTCCGTAGTACCCCATTCTCGGATCCTAGCATCCATACGCCAGATTCCGATCCTGGGATCCTACAAGGAGGATTTTTTTTTCCAATGTACATTTAACTCAAAATAAGCATAACCACAAGATTACCCAATTCACAAAGGCAACATCATCATCACATATCCACTAATATAATCATTTGAGTACAATGCTGAAAGGGAAATACATAAATCGAAAATCAAGTTCCAGAAGACCGCTGCATGCTCCAAGCTCGACACTGCTGCAACCTAACATCACCTGCACGCATCTATCGTGCATAAGCTTATAAAAAGCTTAGAGGGTGGTGTAAGTGTGTGCACAAGGTAAGTGCCAAGTATTCAATACAATGCCATCATCATACAATACCGAAATTACAGGTAATCCATAAATCGTACATTATCGGAATAAGCAGAAATACTGACAAGAGCAGGAATTATTAGAGTAAACAGAAATACTGGCAAGATCATAAATTATACGATAACAGAGTAAGCAGAAACACGGACAAGTCCATGAGTCAATTAATATCAGAATACGCAATATAGAATAGCTATGCAAATGAGGAGTCATGAATGACCAATTATCATGTCGAGGATACGATGCAGTATACAGTTCCCGATGAGTCCATGAATAACATCAACTATATCTAGACCATATATATGTATAAACATAGTAACCCAAGATGCAATATGCCGCAGATGTAATGCAATATGCGGTGCGAATGGAATGACCATGCTTGAGTGTGAAGTCGGGATGATAGTACGTAGTATCGCAGGCTATGGGGTTCACCACAAGGGACTTCTATCCAAACCAGTCCCATACCTAAATTTGGATAGTCAGACTCAACGTGGTAAACTCCTGATCTCAGGTTAGTCGCGCGCCCAAACGAAATCCTTGCCATAACGAAGGCACACAATAATTAGTTGCGCACCACTAGCCCGAGTGGATAGTGAATGAATGAATGGATGAGCATGCAACTCCTACTCAATAAGTCCACATATCAGTACGGTTCCTCTCTGGGAAATCATTGGGGTCTATTACACTCCAAACCAGATTGCCGCCCCATCGCGCGCAACAAGGTGAGTGGAAGAGACCTCACTATCCTCCTGCCAATATCGGGCCTGACTCGTCGATAGCGGACTCATTCCTCGAGCTGGTCAGACTCAGCCAGCATTGCCCCCTCCTCTCGGGCAGGTAAGGCCGTACCCCCTTCCAACCGACCACGACACAGTGGGAGACCCGGCCTAACGGTATATGGCCCTCATGCGCTCATGCATCCACTCGGTCTATACGTTGGAGCAACCTCTGGAACCAAGAGGGTTTAGGGACTTTCACCCAGGGATATCTATAGCACCCCATGTAGAACAGATTTCCGGTGTCCCATCTGGCCATCCACGAACTACCTGTGGAGGCTACGACCCTGATGTCGCTAGGGCGTATAGTAATCACAGCACACAATGCAAGATACATGAGTCATACAATCCAGTCATACATCAATCCTATGCATACCATGCGCTCATGTGAGATAACCTCCGCCTATCAGGGAGTCTCATAACAACATGCTCAATGACATATGCAATGACCAACCACGTCTCATAACAAACATGCAGATGATGCGTATGGGCATGTATCATGATGCTATGCAGTCACATATTCATAATCGGTATCAATAACCGGTATCAACAATCGGCCTCGACAATGTGGACATTTAACCAACATTGCCCCCAAGGAATGGTTCACACAAAGCCAAACATATAATGGGCCCACGGCCTCACACAAAGGCCTAATATACAACACAATAGACCTTACTTAAGGGCCATATATACATAACGGGTGGGCCCTGCTCATGGGCTTTAAATACATGACATGTGGACCCTACACATGGGTCTCGAATACATCAAATGGGCCATGCGTCATGGGCCTAATACATATCACAATGGACCTTGCCCATAGGCCACGAATACATCACAGTGGGTCGCATCTCACGGGTCTAATATACATCGCAATGGGCCACTCCCACGGGCCTAATATACATCAAACATCAAGTCAGACCTCACCATATGGGCCGAAAATATATCTCAATGGGCCATGTCCCATGGGCCTCGAATATATCACAATGGATCTCGACAATCGGAATCGGCCTCAACCATTGGAATCGTCACTTGGAATCGGCCTCGATACTTGGCTTCGACAATCGGAATCGGCCTATACATTCGGCCTCAACAAATCAGAGTAGGCCTCGATAATTAGAATCGGAATCAGCCTCAATCGACCTCGACAATCGGAGTCAGAATTGACAATCGGCGTCGACATCAATAATCGGCCTCAATACTCGGCCTCGACAATAGAAAACGGCAAATCGGTCACGACAATCGGAATCGGCAAATCTGTTATGTCAATCGGAACTCGGTAATCGGTCACGATAAATGGCTATGACATTCAGGATTGATCGATAATCAGAATCGGCAACTCGGTCACGACAATCGGGATCGATCGATAATCAGAGTTAACAAATCGGTCACGTCAATCGAAATCAGCAATCAACCACGACAATCGGGATCGATCGATAATCGGAATCGGTAAATCGGTCACGTTAATCACAATCGGTAATCGGTCAAGGTAATCAGAATCAGCAAATCAGTCACGACAATCTCACCGATCAATAGTCGGAATCGGTAAATCGGTCACGTTAATCACAATCGGCAATCGGTCAAGGCAATCAGAATCGATCGATAATCGGTCACCGATCAGAGTCGGTAATCGGTCACGACAATCGGAATCGGCCTCGGTACTCAGCCTCTGCGCCAGGCGGAATCCATGGACAGACAGCCGATGATGGACCAAGCAATATCAATGGGGCCCAATCGTTTGGGGGTAACCCACTAGAGGATGACGAGAATGGGCCTAACCAGGCCTAAGAAAAGGTCACAATGAGGATATTTAACCAATATCGCTCCTAAACAGTAACCCACATAATAATCATTACCTACCTCATGGAGTAATCACACATCGCAATAGACCTCATATACATCACATTCAACCCATATAAAGGCCTCACATACATCTCAACGGGCCTCATACCTCGGCCTCATGCACATCAAAGCGGGCCGCATCCCATGGGTCAGAAATACATAACAATGGGCCACGTCATATGGCCCATGAATACACAATAGGTTTACTCTGCACATGGGCCTAAAATACATAACATTGGCCTCATCGTACGGGCCTCAAATACATAACAACGGGCCGCACCATATGTAACCATATGTAATACGTACATCATGGTGGGCCCCACATGTCACCGTCCAGCAATGGACGATGTGAACATAGAATACATATATCAAGGTGGGCCGTATTGCATAAGATGGACGGTGTGGATAACAATTATCTCACGGTGGATCTCAAATGGACGGTACGATGAAACACATATATCATGGTGCGGGTCACACACACCGTCCAAATGGATGGTGTGGTGATAAAACATATACATCAAGGTGGTCCCACCAACCCACACGTGTCACACGTGTGGGGTGGGCTCACCTCCAAACAGATGGACGACATGAATAATACACATATATTGTGGTGGGGGCCATCAGATGGATGGTCTGGACGATCAGACCCCAATGCCGACATAAGTACAGTGGGCCCACCGTCCTGAAATCGGATGGACGGCGTTGGTGAAACACATAAATCATGGTGGATATCCACCGTCCGGAGGTCTTGACGGTGTGATTGCAACATATGCATTGAGGTGGGGTTCCACCATCCTGGCATATGGATGGTGTGAATCCAAAACATACATCATGTGGCCACGACCAAATGGATGAACGGTTGGATGTAACACCTACATCACGCGGTCCCACAGAACCGGTTGACGACGGTGCAGCAGCTGCTAGTGGTGGTCACGCCCTTAGATGGACGGTGTGTGCAAATCACATACAAACAAGGTGGCCCCCATCCGCTGCCAAAACAGACGGATGGTGTTGATGCAGCAAATACATCAGGGGCCCCACATCTTAGCAGATGGGCGGTATGGATACAACGTAGCATCATGGTGGGGCCGTAACTGGCGTACCAGACCTACCATGATGTTTTTATAATATACAAGTATTATATTATATTATAATATATATCATATATGATAGCTATGGGGAGTGTCAGCGCTGCCAGCGCCCAGCGTCCAGAGACGCTGGACGAACGACTGATGGGAGGCCCCACAGGTATGGACGGTTTGGATAAAATGCACATCACGGTGGGTCCCACTTAGATGTGGGTCGCCCAGGAGGTGGACCGACCCCACACATCATCCATCAGGTGGGCCGCTGGCATAAAACAGATACATCAAAGTGGCCAGCGGCCAGCAATTCCTTCACGTTGGCCCATCTGGTCTGAAGTGATCCATTCAGATGGACGGCGTGAATAGATACATCACATGAGCCACACGACCTTGATGGTGTGGATTAAGGCATGTGGCAGGGAAATGGTCCCACCGTCCACCGGACGGTGTGGTTGTAATACATAAAGCATGGTGGATCCCACCGTCCTGCTGTTGGACGGTGGACCCCAAATACATAACAGGTGGGTCCCACGTGATCTGGATGGGGTGGCTCACAACACATGTTTTAAGGTGGAGTCCCACCAGAGCTTGCCAATGGACGGAGGATATGGGATATACCACATACCACGTGATGGGGCCACTACACGTGCAGCTTAGCTGCTGGGGTCTCTGTCTCATGGACGGTCAGGGTATTATGTGTACATCAAGGGTCCACACGTGTGGACCTACCAGCGTTTGAAGAAGCTGGCCAGGGGTTTTGCCACCGTCCAGACCCAATCCTTGGACGGTCTGGATGTAACACGGACCACAAAGATGGGGTCCACTCCATCGTCAGATAGATGGTGATGATAAGACCCAAACATCATGGTGTGGCCACCGTCCAGATTTGCCTGACGGTGCAGATTTAATAAATGCATCAATGTGGTTCCACATCTAACGTACAGACGGCATGGATGAAATATACATGCTAAGGTGGGTCCACATCAGTGTGGCCCACCAGTCCACCAGTTTTGAATCAAGATGATATTTGTGCTTACCTCTTCATCAACGCCTGCTGCTGGACAACAGCAGGTCAGTTGGAAATGGGTCGTCTATCCCATGGTCCGGGCGAGCAGGGAGAGGGGTGGATGGTGTAGATAAAACATTTACATCACAGTGGGTTCATGTGGGGTCCACACGGCTGGAGATCAAGCCAATATTGGTGTTTTCCCCACCCTCCAAGCCTACCTAAAACAGTAGCAAGGGGGCCTTAGACGATCCATCAAGGCTGTCCCATTTGTGGACAGTGAAGATCTTAAACATACCTCCATAGTGGGCCATCAAACCAGGAGAAAAAGAGAAGGAAAAAGGGAGAGAGAGAGAGAGAGGAGCACCCACCGTTAGATCTCTTCTTCATTCATCCGCCAATGCAGGCTAGCGCTCAAATGAATGGACTTCAACGGTTGAGATCGGACTTGGATGGTGGAGATGGAAGGTAGGAAGGTGGGCCATACTAGTCTCTCTCCCATGGAGGCCATGGACGGTTGCTTGGAGAGAATGAGGGAGAGAGAGATGAGAGAGAGAGATTGAAAGAGAGTGATGGGTGAGTGATGTGGTGGGTGTACTTTGTGTAAGAGAGAGTTTGACTTTGGGGTTGCTTAGGGATGGGGTTGTACTTTGACATGTGAGGTGATGTGTGATTGATTGATGAGATTGATGGGATTTGATGTGATGTTCTCTTGGGTTTGCAACGCGCAGTGTTTTCCTCGAACTGAACGCGGGCCCACATCTCCTGGTCTAGGTATCGCCTCGGCGCGCGAGACGCGGCATCGGAACCACAGCGACGACGCGGTTGCTAGGGTACAAGTCTCAGGTTGAGCCGACTCAGATTAATAGGATTTGGCTTAGGATCGCGCGCAACGTCAAAGAAAGGTCGAAGGTTGCCGAAATTCGATCGGGAAGATCGTGGAAGCCTATGGAACGGTACGGTCTAGGATACGGGTCTTACAATGGTGATGATGCGTTTATTACTCCTGCCACATTAGCTCACATTCTCAATCTGCAACTGGCTCTAGAAGGCATTCCGAACTTGGATCTTGACCATCCTGACAACCGTTCTGTGGTTACCAAATACCTATGCAATAATAGGGACATTCCCTGGCATCAAGGGAATGCCTAAAAATCTAGGTACATGGAACCTCGTTTTCGGATTATGCACGGAATCTTCACTACAAATCTGTATCCAAGGAGTACAAATCGATCTGACCTCATACGTCTTATAATCATGATTGTTTACTCTGTTGTAAAAGGGACGAAGGTCTGCCTTCCAACACTGCTTGTAAATCAGTTGGTAAATGTTATACATACATCTAGGGATCTACACGTACCATATCCCTGGATCATAAGCAGGATATGTCAAGTAATCGGTTTTCCTACCACCACTGATCCGGTTCTTCCAATTCATACCTTCAATGTAAAGAACATCCGGAAAATGGATTTGAAATTTTACGAGTACAAGGAGGAAACCGTAGAAGGAATCCAAGCAGAACATGTAGGAGGAGAAGGCGGCGATCCCATGGAAGGGACTGCAGTGGCTGAAGATGCCCCTCCTGGACCTGATCCATCTCCATCCACATCATCAGTTGGATATGGGAAAAGGTTCAAGTTAGATAGAATTGGGGCGATTCAGCAGGACATCCACTTCGTCAAAGAAAGGCTGACGGTTCTGGAAAGGCTGGTATAAGGAGTACAACAGACCATTTAGCAATTGGTCGATCTAATGACCTGTCATAGGGATGACACGGCTCCATCTCACTCTGCTCCGTAGTACTGATCTCTGAATACTGTCACACATTCTCACTTCTTTAACTCAACGTATGAACATTAGTATCTTTTTGAATGTTCTATGCTCCCTTGAGTATATGTGACAGTTATCTGACTGGCTAGGCTAAAAATATTTTTGTTTGTTGAAAAACGCACACGGTTGGACTAAAAATACTGGTTATAATATTTGGGAGGATTGTTAAGCTACTGCTGTCTGTGGCAGTATATGTGGATATTTTGGTTGCATTTTAGGTATGGCTGAATAAAATTCTTATCATTAATGCCATATTTTTTTTTGCTTCCCCCTGGTTTATCAAGTCTCTGATTTGAAATGCATGAGATGCCTTTAATGAATATTTCAACTACTTTACAACTGCTCTATCTTATCCTACATGCATTCATGACTTCTGAAAATGATGTTTGTTTCAAAATGATTTCATCTTTATACATATGTATCTGTTGGTTCTCCCATGCAATTCATTCTTCAGTCAATATCACTTACTGTACCTTTGCCAATGACTGACAAAAAGGGGGAGAACAGTTTAAAAACACCCCGAGCGGAAAATTGTGTATCTATCTATGTTATTGCAGGTGTTAGGGGGAGCAACTATAAGAAAGGGGGAGTTTTGAAGTAAGGAGGAGCGGACACTTCTAGAATGTGTACATGGGGTAGAAAAATTGTAAAATTGTGTAAATGCATGTACACATAATTTGGGGTGTTTCTAGAAGTGTTCTAGGGTGTGTTTAGGTATTTTGTCACGCAATTGACAAAAGGGGAGATTAAAAGTGCACCTGCTAGTGCCCTGGTTTGTCAAGTTACATGAATGGTGAGTCAGACTGGCTACAAAGCTCGATGGAAGAACAATTCAAGCGTCTGCCTCAACCGGATGTGTGGAAGCTCGCAATAGGTAAACCATAGCCTCACATCCCATGTCCCAAAACACCAGGTAATTAAAACCCTTAAAATAAGATAGACAACTTAGGGTTTTTGTGGTGAGAAAATTTTTTCAAAAATAGAAAAATCTCTAAGTTTTTATCGCCCTGTCGATTTTATCGAAGCACCCTCGATATGATCGACCTGTACTGTCGATGTCCTCGATACCTTAACGATATTATCGGTAAGAAGACCAAAATGTCCAGCAATCGAATATTCATCTGGACAGATTTATCGATGTATCGATACACATATCGATATCATTGATAAAAGTACTAAATATGTCTAGCAACTTCACAATATATCTGGACGAATTATCGATGTATCGATACACATATCGATATCATCGATATTCAAATCTCGAGCCCATCGAGAGTGGCTCGATAAGATTGACAGACAGATTTCTGGCGCCCCTGTTTTTTAATGAAAATCTCAAAAGTCTTCGATATATCGATGACCGTCCAATATGATCTGAATTCAAACATCGATAAGATCGGAGGTCCATCGATGATATCGACAGTGGGCGTGCATTTCTTATAGTAGTTATTTTAGGTTGTTTTTAACTATGATCGGGGGCCCTTCGATTTAATCGATATTCAAATATCGATGATATCACCAGATCGATTGCATCGAACGAAGCCATAATCTGTCCAGCAAGTTCAAAGTTAAATCAACTGGAATTATCGATGCCTCGACTCGGATCTCGATGTCATCGATATTCAAATTCCGATGACCTTGACGGTTTCCCCGATCATTCATGAAAACCTGAAATATCTCAAAGTCAAGTCTCTCTCATTTTTTAAGTGTCGATGGATCGATCCTGTCATCGATGGAATCGGAGTTCGAAATCCGATGACATCGACAATAGCTTTGATTCATCGACCTATTGGCAAAGAGTTTCAAAAGCGTATGACATCGAGTCCGAGTCATCGAGCGGACCTTCGATGCTATCGAGAGTATACGCTCGATGATATCGAACCTGCTCGATGATATCGAACTCTGTCATAAATGTGACTGTTTTATATCCGTTGAAGCTTTTTGCCTATATATAGAGGACTTGTCTTTTGTTGCTGTAAGAGAGAATAGAGAGAGCTTTTGTGTGTTTCAACTTACATCTTATACCTTAAGCCTTTTCTCTCCAGGGGGTTCATCCTCCAATCCACCCTTACCACTGATATTAAATAGAGTGGATTAGAGAATGAACTTTCACATTCAAGGATCCTCCAGCTACCACCTTAATGGCAAATCATTAAGCTGGGATGCCTTAAATGCATAAGAGAGGAACTACTCTATCATCCTTATATGAAAATCTTTAGAGAGTAGGATTCCATCTCACCCTTGACCCAACCCTAAGCCAAGTTTTGGTATATCATCTTGCGTTGAGGATCAAGGGAGCTAAAGACTCTTCATCAATAAGAAGGAGGAGGTCTTTGGCATTGTGCTTAACGGGACTCATCAACTTATCTGTAAGTATTTAGAGTCCGGAGGACACTTGTGATCATTCCTTTTTAGGTAATGGTCTTAAGTGGTTCTCATCCTTTGAAGTCCTCAAGGAGGCCTCTGGCGGGAGTGTACGTAGTGGGTGTACAGTGTGGACCCTTGCTCTTGTGTAGGGCATAAACTGTTAGGTCCTTGTGTAGGTCCTTGACCTGTGTGGTCTAAAATCTAGGTGCGTTGTGTGGACCCTTGCTCTATGGAGAGCATAAACATCTGGTTAGGAGTAAACCAGCAAAACTCTGGGTTTGAGGTGAACCGCGTAAAACCTCTGTAAAGGTTGAAGGTGAACCTGATTTAAAACCTTAGGCTAGAGGTAAACCCTGGGAAACCTCCTTAGTGAAATCTGGTACACTCAAGGGTTGAGTGCGACAGCCGAGAGTGGAATAGACTTATCGTCGAACCACTATAAAATGACTGTGTTTGTGATTGCTTTTCTCTACGTGTGATTCATGTCAATGCATTCATATTCATATATCTGATCACATCTCACACACACACAGTCACATCCAACATAGACTAAGTTGCATATTGCTATATTTTGATTAGTTTGTTATTGGATCCTCTACTTGACATGGAAGCCGGTAGAGTTACATTTGAGTAATCCTGAATATTGATACATGATAGGATTTTTAAATTACTTATAAATCTTTAAAAAGTCCTATTCACCCCCCTCTAGGACATATTGGCATATTTTGACTTCAACTCAAGCGGTCTTCACCGCTATTTCACTGTTGCGTTCGAGGAAGGCTGTCATTCCACATCCTCTCCGCAATATCGTCTCTCTTTTTTATCCATTCATCTCTCACACGGTCTATCACAGTAGACGTTGCGCGCTCCTCCTCTGCAAGAGATACGTTATTTGGGGATAACGAACTTTCCTCCACACTATCTCCAAGTTCGTCAACTACTTTCGAAAATTCATCTTCACAACTCACACGGATGAAGTTGTGCATAACATAGCAAGCTATTACAATTTTAACTTGTGTTTTAAATTTGAATTGTGGTGTTATGCACAGTATAGGAAATCGTCCTTTTAAAATACCGAAATAGCGTGCAATTATATTTCGTAATTGCGCATAACGATAATTGAAGAGTTCTTTCTTATTAGCAGGCTTCCTCCCAGTACGAAATTCATTCAGATGATATCGTACACCTCAATAAGGTGCCATAAATCTTGGAGAATGGGCATATCCCGCATCGACAACATAATATTTTCCTATAAAAGCAATATTTACATATTAAGCAGTTGTGAAATTGCATGCAACATCTTTATTTAACACATGCAATAAATATTCTTTACCATGAGGCATAAGGAAATAATCAGGGCATCGAGTTAATGCATTTTGTAAAACACGATCATCGGAGGCAGAACCGTCCCAACCTGCTAGCACATAAACGAATTTCATATCGAAAGAACATACTGCCAATACATTCTGAGACAAGAAACCTTTTCGATTTCAAAAGGTTACACTTGCTTTTTTCGGCAAATAGGCCGGTATGTGGGTGCCATCAAGTGCCCCAATGCAGTCCTATAAGAAATATTAAGCTGACTTTTAGGTTTATATTATACAACCAACAATTTGCATGTATTATCATTACCTATTTTCGTAGTGTCTTACCTAAAAATAAGGGTTCCACATTAGATTATCAGACATCTCTTTCGGTGTATGCAATCTTGAGAACTTTACGTATTCCGAATAGAGGCCTATTAAAGCATCAAGAACTCTATTGAAATGTCGACTCACGGTTTCGCCAGACCGCGCAAATCGATTACCAATGATATGATTTCGCACATTGTGGCCAATAGTATGAAAGAACATGACGACTTGTTCTTCTAAAGAGCATCTCCTTGTGTCAGACAGCAAATTCTTATCTCTTAACAAAAAACAAAGCTCAAAGAACTTATCACGAGTCATTCTTAGTTGTGCAAGACGGTTTGTGTCGCTCTTCTTTATGATCCCATCTATAAATCTATTTATACTTATATGACAATCCCGTGGCAACGACTTCATACAGTAACGACGATAATATTCAGCAGCCCCCATAACACATGCAGAGGCTGCAATTTCGGTTAATGCTGCTGCAATTTCTATTTCATTCCAATCACTATTAGAGGAGTCTGCCCGGCTAGAGACCTCACTGTGAGACCCCATGAGTGATATGGGTTCTGATCTGTTACTTTTTCAAGTTACCCTGTTTTTAATAATTTAGATAACAGAAAAAATCTCAAATATACAACAATGCCAAAACACTCTTTATAATAATATTCATACAAGAATTACACTAAAATAGTGAATCTGTTACACAATATGCATTTCATTAAAGATAATAATAATCATTCATGGATAAAACATAACAGAAAATAATTTATATGCTAATTTATTCAAAATATTAAACAGTAATCGTGCCACGGACATAAATAATGCAATAATTACAAAAGAAATTCAATGTTTTGTATGCCACATAACTGATCAATATACCACGCACCTGTTAACAGTTTCAAATGAAAAGTATTGATAACTTTGAAGGTCAGCACTCTTGGAAGACTGAACTGCAGTAAAGGGCTACAATTAGTCCTATTTAAAATGTAGATTTCAGGGTGCTATATGCAAGTGAAGACAGTATTCTATGAGAAACGTCTATACACATGATGTGAGTATTCACTTGAAATTACATGAATATATTACAAACACACATCCCACGTTGAGTTTGGAATATTACCTCCACTGTCCAACAGTGGAGGTAATATGAAAAACAGTGATGATCCTACATAAATCTCATTGGCATTGAGATTAAAATATTACCTCCACTGTCCTTTAGCACCTGCGATTTAGGGAAAACCCCAACAATATTTCATAGACAAACGGAAGCTGCTTTTTCATCCGATGGAGAAAATTTTCTTATATATTTATGACAGATATCGTTCTGACTGCTGAAGAAGATCATAAACACAAGTCAAATTGACATGCTTAAGTCATGTCACAAGTATCTGGAGGTGTATCCATCTACGGGATTTTCTCTTGGATCGCAGTAATGTCATGGTGGTACATCAGACTGTAAAAAGATATTGCAGATGTACTGCATCACCTGCCAGCATCGTAGAGGGCAAGAAGATCTTGGGCTAACACCCATAGAGATGCGACTACATGTCTTGGGATCATCTTGTAGTGAATAGGGAGATGAGGAAGACCAACATGCAAGTGATAAGGTCCATTAGACGGCGTTTGTTGATACTCTCCTCCATAAAAAAACAATGACATTCCATTACATGCATAGGGTATTATATTTACCTTCACTTAATACCTGGATAACACTGTCCTTCTGTGAGATGATCGGTGAGCAATTGGAACCGGGACGGAATCAGAGAAATTTCACAGGGACTCGTCGATCGAACGATCCTTAGACGAGCACATAACAACAACACATATCAAAGAAGACAGATGAGTATCCATGACGAGGATCTTGAAGATTTGCTATGATATTCTCAGCCAACGAGATCAGTGAGGAAGAAGGGAATGGATGCGGGAGGGATGATATGCACCCGATAGAGTACATGCGCCTATGGTCCGCAGACCCGAAACGTAATGAGGCTTGTCTTTCACACCGCAGGGCGGTGCAGTGCAATGACTGCACCGCATTTTTCGATGCATTGTCTTCTGACATGAGATTACGTGTGGAAGCCGAAAACTGGTTCGGGGGCGTACTCAGGTCCCTCATCCACGATTGGTTTTAATTCGAATTCAAACGCTGCATAACGTATGGCCAACCTCTAAACACAGTGCAACACCACTTGGGCTGTGAATCTAAACACGCCCTTAAGGTATGATGGCGGTGTCAGTGGATTGGTTTAAGTATCCTGGGATTTTACCTTCCAATCCGTCCAACCAAGGGACAAGTTCACCGGGTCTGTTTGGCTCGTCATGCATATCCCGGGATATCGCAATCCCATCCCTCCTAATACCGTGAGATCGGTCCGGCCAAATAGGCCCAGGGTCTGAGTCCAAAAAATGAAGCATATTCAAAGTCAAATGGACTACACCACGGGAAAAGTGTCAATTGAACATCTACCGTTGAAAATTTCTTAAGGTCCACGGAAGTTTTGGATCAATGGTATATTTGTGTTTTCCCTTTCATCCATGTTTTCGTGATTTTATGAACATGTTGGATGAAAAATAAACATCACTGTGGGGCCTAAGCAGGTTTCAAGGGTGGAAATCATTATTCTCACCGTTTCATATGGTATGATACACTTGAGATTTGAATATGCTTCAATTTTGAGATCAACCCCTTAAACGGATGAAGGAGATAAACCACATACATTTACAGTGGGCCAAACTGAGTTTACTCGGTACAATATGAGCATACTGAGTAACTCAGTACGCAATCCCATTTCTTTAGAAATCCGTCTTTCAAGGGAGCGGATTGCATAGTGAGTAACTCACTATGCTTAGCGTACTGAGTAAACTCTATGAGGTCCACCATGATTTATGTATCTAATATGCCTGAGCTGCCTGGGCCCCAAAACAAAGCATATATAATGTTCAAATAGACCACATCACATGAAACAATTAAATTGAACGTCTACCGTTGAAAAATTCTTGGGGGCCACGAAAGTTTTGGATCAATCTTATATTTGTTTTTTCCCTTCATCCATGTCCGGATGATCTTATGAACAGGTTGGATGACAAATAAACATCACTGTGTGGCCTAGAAAGGTTTCAACGGTGGCAATCACTATCCCAATTGTTTCCTGTGGTATGATCCACTTGATCCTTGGATATGCTTCAATTTTGGGCTTGACCCCTTAAATTAGATGGAAAAATGGATGGACGGTGTAGATAGACCACATACATTCAAGGTGGGCCCAACTAAGTTTACTCATTCCGATAAGAACGTGTAGTAGTAACTCAGTACGCAATCCGATTTCCTCTTCAAAATGACATTTGCATTCAAATACGCACAATATGCATTTTAAATCATTTAAATAATACCAGATGTTATCAGTCGTACGTTAAAGGCCCACCTAATAGACGTTTAAGATCGTCTTACATAGTAAAAGTATAAATATTAACAATCTATGAGTGGACCCACTATTTGAATGGTCTGGATAACTCTACATCAATACCACATGTGATATGAATGAATCATCACCATCTTACATTATATCCATAGATAACAACTAACACTTTAGTTTCTGTTGCGGACGAGTTTCGTTAGTGATGTTGGTCGGTGCTCCTTGTGCCCCACCATGTGTATTTGTTTTATCCACACCGTCCATTAAGTTTTACATATTATTGTATGGCTTTATCCCAAAAATGAGGCAGAACTAAATCTCAGGTGGACCACACCATGGGAAAATAATAGTGATTAAATGTCCACCATAAAAAAAACCTCCCAAGGCCCACTGTAATGTTTATTTGACATCCAACTTGTTCATGAGATCAGACAAGGGGAAAAATAAATACCTGCTCGATCCACAATTCTATGGCCCCGGTAGGTTTTCAACGGTATGAGTTCCATCCCCACTACTTCTCATGTATGGTCCACTCAATGTTTAAATCTACCTAACCTTTGGGCTCATGCTTTAAAATTATTGGTCAAAATGGATGGTCTGCGTAGATAAAATACAAACATCAATGTGAGCTACACCAACCTCATACAATATCTAGGTCCCACTGTGTTAGCTTTTATGTCTCAATAAGACTTTTACATTTTCAATTTACTAATAAATATCACTAATCCTATTTCTAGCTAATTGCATGAGTCTAATTTTATATTTTCGACCTCCAATAATTGTATAATATGGAACTAGTGAGTTATGAGCGTTTTCATTGGATCACATGATTTCGAAAAATTAACGATCGAAGTTAACAGATGACTGTTAAAGCTTCTAGCATGCGTTTGGGATGTTGAACGGTTTCCCAATCAATTGATTCTTGTCTCGTTTGAAAGCTCATCAAGTTACCTTTCTAACGAGATAAAAATTATCAAAATCCAACCTCTAACGAATGAGTTATTAGGGTTTTCGAGGGAACAAATGAAGTGAAAAAAAAATCAGCATCGACGAATTCGACCCCATTATTGGATGCCGGAATTGTCATGCCACGAAATTTGAGTATAGATTGTGCACCATCAAACCCAAATTTTGAATCGTAACTCATATATCGTGCACTTAGCTTATTTTATTATACGATTATTCAGATGCAAAAGTAATATTCATTTTACATTCCAATTAAGTCCAATTACAATCATTCACACAAAATGATTTATGGATCAATATCCGTTTATTCTCAACATTCATAAACATTTAATCAACATAAATTAGGCACAATTCATCAACCAATATAACTTACCAATGAGGATTTACTACAAACTTAGATCAATTCAATTAAATAAAAACAATCAAATGCTTAAAATCCTACAACTAATACCATCATTCATTATATATGAATCATACTATCCTAACAAGTAAAATTCTAATTAAATAATTAGGAACGGTCCAAATGCGGTCAGTTCTGGCTACATCTCATGTGGGTCATGCACCATTTTAGCCACAACTTCTTGTTCATGCATCAACTCATCCATTAATAAAAATGTAAACTAGCCGGGCTTAGTGAGAAAACTCAGCATGGTTCATGCTTATTAAAATTAAGATATAATAGAAAAAGATGATGCACAATGACATGGATGCAAATGGTGTATAAATGCATCAGATCGGATGATCGTTCATTTGCTAAGATTAGAGATCGTCAACCTGCATACACCCATTGGGTAGGCTTACAACTTCCGATAGGCTTGGTCATAACCCACATCTGCTAACGATCAACGTTTCTTTCAGGTAAGGCCCCCATGATCGACAATGCAATCTGTTGTATGATGGATGATGTATGAATACATTATTTTCATAATTGTCATAATTACTTGTCTTAATCAAAACATTCATATGTGAATTTAAAGTACAATTATCAAAATTCATGCATTTGGCACATATTAGCATGTGATTTACCGTAACATACATTCATGATAGTTAAATCAACAACATCATAACAAAACACACCATTCAGTACATAAATCAATCAAACTATCACAAACAATTTATTTTAATTCCAATGAACATGAGATACGATGGGATTACTCACATGGGTCTACTATTGAAGAATCCGCAAGATAATCAGATTGATTTCATTTCGAAAATCCTATTAATTATATCGAGAACATTATTATTCATCCGTTTATATTACACCGTAGGGCCCGCCTTTGATCATCATCTTAACTGGCCAAACCCTAAATGAGCAAATAATTGAAATAATATGTTCATTAAATTCAATTATCAAAATTTAGATTTTTGAAAATTCTATTCAAACAACTATTGATTGATGTCGTCGAATTGAGAAAATACATTTAAGGTACACAGATTGTTGAATGAAATTTAACCAATTTAAACAAATTTACTCCCCCATAGATTTACTAATCTGAACCATTCATATGCTTACTTACATCTAGATTATGAAATTGAATGACAAATTATTGATCAGGGTGGCTCATCGGATAATTGGATCATCCAGATTCTTGATATTTTAGCATATTTTGCCTCTACACATTGGATGAATGGTGTAGATCTAACCACACATATGCTAATGTCCAATCTCAACCTTCTATACCAAGTGATATAAACACTTGCACAAAAATATGAGATTTCCTTATTAAACATTTGCAGATCTGACTAGTGTGGCCCATCCAATGGTCAGATTGATTTGAAAGCTAGGGCCCTTGTATAATTTGGCCTTAGGGATCGTATGATCCGTACAAATTCAATCTGATTCAATCAGATGCACACAAGTCGATCTCTGCAACAAGAAACTTTGTATGGAATTTTCATTTTCCATTGTCTCTACATCGTATCTACCCATAGATCAATGCAATGAATGTGTGGCTGATCCACACCGTTCATTGCATATATTGAGTCAAATTACATTAAATACATAAATAATGAAATAATGACAATAAACTTACTGGATCTAAGCTCTCCAAAATCCTCTCTTCTTCCTTTCTCAGTTGTATGTACGGTGTCTTTTTGTTAGTATGAGTTATAGTAGAACTCTTACAACACCTTTCATAAAAGGAAAGGCTCAAGGGAAAGTTAGACATGTATAAAAGGTATAATGATTAGGGATAAAGATAAGATAGGATAAAAGATAGAAGATAAGGATTAGGTTTGGATAAGAGATAGAGATGAACCTTAAACCCTAAATCCTAACTCCTAACCCCTAACCCCCTAAACCCTGAAACCCCGATCACGAACTCGAAACCCGAAACCCCAAACACCCAAAAACCCTAAAACCCTAAACCCCAAACCATAAAACAATAAACCATATAACCCTAACCCTAAACGAATTGGGTGCCATTTTCTGAGATGAATTGAATTAGTTCAATTGTGAGGTCACGGATATCTGGCTGGAAGTCCCAGCCGATGGGAGAATTGTAGATATCAGAATTGAAGGGGACAGTGGCTTTTATCCAGGTCCTTAACTTAGCCTTATCAAGTGCTTGCTGAATGTTTTGCAAGGTCGGCATCGCGACATTCAAGGTGTCGTTGTAGGTCTTTAGGAAAGGCTCATTGCTAATAGCAACATATCTGCAATATGGATTGTTCAGCTATTGATTTGATTTTCACCATGATTTCAAAATGTCAGGACCCCGCAACCCAAAGTCGGCAAGTTGGTTCATGCAACTTGCCAATTCAGGCACTGCCCCTTGAGTTATGAAATCAACAAGCTCAGATGAAAATTTTAAAAAGAAAATATAAAATTATGGACTCCACTTCAATTAGGCAGACTCGGTCAAGACTCGGTGAGTTGGCAATTGACTCTGTCGAGCTGGAATTGAGTCACGGTGAGCTTGACATTAGTTACGTAAGCTGAACCAACTCAGATGAGATTTTCACCTTCTGAATCAATATCAGATAGCTAAGGCTTGTGAATAAATAGTTATAATTAGGAAAGATGAAAGAGAATGAGAAAGAGAACCTCTAAAATATTAACTTGAATTTCTGCCATGTGAAATAACCATGCAGCCAAGCATTGTTAAAGAAGGATTACTATGACCAAATAAAGGAAGAAATTTCAAGAAAATTAGAAGGAAAACAAAGTTTAAATTATTTTTTTAAAAAAAATCCATGCTAAAAGAGAGAAAACCCTTTCAACACTAAGGAAAATGAAATGTGAGAAAACAAAAATGAAACAAACTTGATTTAAAATAAAAACAATCAACATAAAATTCAGTTTTGAAGGTGTAAAAAATATATTCAAGGGAACAACAAAAGCTTAATTCAAGTAAAAAGAAGAACACAGACAATTCAAACAAAAGAAACCATCAAACACATTAAGGGCTTGTTTGGATGCTTGTAAGTTTTTAAGTTATGACTTACAGGTAAGTGACTTACACCTGAAAGTCACTTACAAGTTATCATGTTTGGATGTAAGTTGTAAGTCACTTACAGGTAAGTTGGTTTTTGTGTTTGGGTAACCCGTAAGTTAATTATAAGTAAGAAGTTGTATATTCACACCAAACAGAACTTGGAGCAAGAAATCGTTCCAAAACTTTATGATCACATAAGAAATCTTGACACCAAATATGTCATTTTATTAAGTCCATCTATATAAATATTTAAGCTAATTATCAGGCTAAACCAATCATCAAGTAGGTCAAAAAAATGGGCTAATGAATTCAAAATACCTACAATAGCGCTAGATTACATAATCAGATTCATGGCTCCCTAATCTAGACTATTGATCTGGTAGGCCCCACTCAAATACGATCATGTAAAAGGTATGTAAAATGCGACAAGATCAATTGCTTGAAGAACAAAAGATTGCATAGGGACACATGGACAATCCAATCAATTGATTCGAACCTTTCCATCAAGTTTAGCCACAATTAATGAACCATTAGGCAAAAATCATGCCAGTCAAATGATTGTAACCATCCAGTCAATAGCAAAAAAATTGTTAGAAAATGGAAAGTAAAGAATTATTTATGGAAATAATAGGTCCAATCAAGAATTCCAAACATCCATTTGGAGGGACCATAGTTGATTGCTTATAGTTGAAAACAACTCCTTTAACTATGTGCTCCTAACCACAAGAAACAGCGATGATTGTATGCGCACCAATAAAACTTCTTGTGGGATACAAAAGTTTTGGATCAAGTTGATATTCATGTTTACCCTTTGTCCAGGTATGTGTGACCTCATTAACAAGTTGGAGAACAAATAAACATTATGGTGGGCCTAGGAAGTTCTTAATGGTTGACGTTCTATCACCATTATTTCCTGTGATGTGGCCCACCTGAGATTTGGACCTGCTTCATGTATGGGCCCAAGTGCTGAAATGAGCTGGCAAAACTGATGGGTGATGTGGACATACCAAAAATACATTAAGGTGCCCCACTTTCACAACCTCACCGAATCGGGCCCACTTTAAATAAAAGTTAAAAAAGGAAAAGAAAAAAAGTCATAACCTTAGCTGTAGAGAGGGAGAGAGGGGAAGATAGAGATGTGCGGCAACCCTAATGAGAGAGAGAGAGAGAGAGAGAGAGAGAGAGAGAGAGAGAGAGAGAGAGAGAGAGAGATTGCTGGAGCATTGCTGCCATGGAGATGCGTGTTGATCAGGGTCGAATATTACATATCAGACCCCAGTAATTGCCTAATTTTACATACCTGATAAGGCTTAATGGAATATTTTAATCGTATTTTCATTTCAGGATATAATAATGAGCGTTGGACTGAAAAGAGGATTAAAAGCATGGATTTGATGATCAAAAGCCACCTGAGCACGGGATGGACCCCAGAGAACTAATAATGAAGAGTTTACACGCCTGGGATCTGAGGAAAGCAAGCCAAAGGGGCCCGAAAGGGGTCCAAAATGCAAGATCACATGTTTCTCACCATCCGTTCAAATCGAAACTTCATACATGGCCTGGGGGCCATAAATTAACCGTACATATCAAAGTTCAGCCCTCGGATCACTATGGAAGTGCCCCAACGGTCATATCAGCCCCTTGATTCATTAAGTGGGGCCCACCTGATATGGAAGTGCTTCAAGTTTAATATCAACCCCTTAAATGAGGTTCTAAAACAGATGGACGGTGAGGATTTCCTACACGGATCATAAGTGGACCCACTGGCAGTGCCAGTGCACAGTGCACAAGTGCACTTGATGTGCACTGGACCGAACCAAAAGGTCAAAGTCGGCTTTGACCGACTTCTTCCGCAAAAGTGTTGCAACGCTGTTTGGAAACAGTGTTCGCACACCGTTTGATTTCGGACGAGTTGTGGGCCCCACCTATTGTCCAAACGGACAATCCAATCCGTCCATTCTCTCTCTAAGGCCCATGTTACCAAGGTGTAGGTGGCCGTTTTCGAATAAAAACAGAGATCAGATCTAAACCGTCCAAACGTAAGACGGACGGTGGAGCAAAAATTCAGGTGGACCTCATCAACGGAAGGTGGAAACTTCACTTTCCTGACCAAAATTTTCCCCTCCATCCAATGGACGGAGTGGATTTTTCAAAACATCATCACAGTGGGCCCCACCATCTTCGCAGCGGACGCCAACCGCGTCCCTGTTTCCGCATCAGCGGCGAACGGCGCTGGCTGTTTTTGCCAACGGCTGTGGGCCCCACACATCGCCTGTCCGGCCGATCTAATCCGTCCATCTTGTAGAGGGCCATGAATACTACAAAACCATGCTGATAGTTCACTCCCATGCGTACACACGTGCGTGATACAGAGGCCACAAAAAGGGCTACCCGGTGACGTTCAAAACTGATCTTTTGTATTTTCTTCTCTGGGCCGCGTTAATGGACATTCAAAACCACCCATTCCTGACTGAAATTTGTCCTGAATCCAATGGAAGGGGTGGATTTTCCAGAAAATGCCTCTGTGGGGCCCACCGATCACGGCTGCGAAAATTTGTACTCCGAGTCCTTCTACGACTCTGCCACCGATTCCAGCCATCCAGCAGCTATAAAAGGAGAGTTTTGGACGTGGGTAAGGCATTCAGAACCATTAGAAATTGGAGGAGCTCCAGATCTACAGCAAGGGAGAAGAAGAAAGAGAAGAGAGAGAAGAAAGAAGAGAGAGAAATTGGTTTGAATTTCCTTTATGATTTTTTATCTTTATTTTTCCATTTATTTAATGGAGTTTATGGGTAACTAATCTCTCAACTAGGGCTGAGATGAAACCCCTAATTTGAATACCCTTTGTTCCATGTTGATTTACTTTAATTAAGATTGATTTGTTTCTTTCCCTAGTGTGCTTGATTGTCTTAAATTTCATACTTCTCAATCTATGAACTTTTGAGTCTATGGATGGATGTGGTTTGGATGCTTATTCTAGGTGCTTGTATCTGATCATGAACAGGTTCCTGTAGAGGAAGAAACAGGGTGCTTTATTGAACTGCATATTCCATATGCCCGATTTGGACATGGGATATGTTATTCATGGCATTGTTTGAAGGAATTAGACAATCTGTATGCCCAATTAAGGACACAGATTGTGCTTTCTCTAGATAAGTTGGATCAATCTAATTTAAGGTAAATTAACAGATAAAACAATGGTAAGGATAATTAGGGGTAGATTCGAAAGTCCTAGTGCTCTCTCTGATTGAATTTTCTTCCTTATTCTCAATAGTTATTTTCCATAGAATTGTGTTAGTAAATTGCTCCATTATTTGTTGAATTAGTTAAGGAGAATTGTGAATTTGAATTGTGACGACCAGTCCCTGTGGATTCGACCTCGGTCTTACCGAGTTTATTACTACATCACAACCCTATACTTGGGGAGTGAACAAGTTTTTGGCGCCGTTGCCGGGGACTGTTTCGGTCCAAATTGAATTTAGGATTCTTTCTTATCATAATTTATAGCTTAGGATTTTACTAACTTAGAGTTCTTTTCTTTATTTTAGAAATTAACCTCTTTCCTGTTTTGTAGGGTCCTGAGATAAACTTCTAATTTGGTAATCCCTTTCTAAATTCTTTACTTTTTCTATTTTTATTTTAGAATTAGGTTTTTACTTTTTAAAAATTTTCTAATTTTAGAATCTCTTTTGAATTTTTTAGATTTAGATTTTTCTCTTAAGTAACTTCTTATTTTCTAGTTTTAGAAATTATTCTTTCCTTTTTAGAAACTAACTCTTCTTGTTATTTCTTAGAAACTTCCTTTTTTAGAAATTAACCTTTGCTTAGGATTTTTCTATCATTATTTTAGGAAACTTGATTTGTTTTTATTTTCAGGAATTGAGGAAGAAAGCTAGGAGGAGCTTCCTAACATCAATCATCTCCTTTTCCGGGTTCTTTCTTCCCATTCTCACTTACATAGTTTTAACTTGTTTTTGAATAGATTCTAGTTCTAGTTTTCTTTCTCTTAGGTTGTTACTTAGTTTATGCTAGGATGTAGATCTCTAGATAAAGAACTAGCACCTTTTGATCCTGAAATAGAAAGAACATTCCATAGAAGATTGAAAGACATCCCAGTTAAAATGGCAGAAGAGAATGGAACTAAAACTCTTAGAGATTATTCAGCTCCTGTCCAACTCAATGCGCCTTCATGCATAGTGTTGCCCACCACCAGGCAGCACACTTTGAACTCAAGACTGGGGTCATACAGTTGTTGCCTTCCTTTTATGGGTTAGACAAGGAGGACCCATATCATCATGTGAAAGAATTCCTAGACATTTGCTCCACCTTTAAATTCCAAAACTTCTCAGACGATTCGATCCGCCTACGCCTGTTTCCTTTTTCTTTGAAGGATAAGGCGAAAGCATGGTTAAATTCTCTAGAAGTTGGGTCTATCACTACATGGGACCAATTGTCTAGGAAGTTCTTAAACAAGTTCTTCCCTGTTCACAAAACTAATGTTCTCCGTAGAGAAATCACTAATTTCACACAGAAAGAGAGAGAGCACTTTCATGAATGTTGGGAAAGATGGAAGGACTTGCTTCTAAAATGTCCACACCACGGTTTTGAGAAGTGGCAACAAGTACAATACTTTTATGACGGTCTGACACCCTAGAACCGTCGCATGGTTAATGCCACCAGTGGAGGGTCCTTCATGACCAAGAGCGATACCGAAGCGTGGAAATTCTTTGAAACCTTGTGTGAAAACTCCCAGCAATGGGACTATTCAGATAGATGTGAAAGAAGTTCCCAACCACAAAAGAGAAGTGGCATATATGAGGTAGGAGCCACACCAGATCTCCATGCCAAGATTGATGGCCTGACAAAAAAGGTTGATGCTCTGATGTTGCATAATGGACCCCCACAAACAACTCAAGCCGAGGCTTGTGCCATATGTTCTAGTCCTTCCCATCCTACGCAATCCTGCCCATCTGGTACAGCATTTCCAGAATTCCTCTCTGAACAAGTTCATGCTTTGAACACCTTTCAGAAACCTGGGAATGATCCTTACTCGAACACGTACAACCCAGGGTGGGCTAGGCATCCAAATTTTTCTTGGGCAAAAGGACCTCAACAAGGAGGACCATCTGGAAATCCTCCTATGCAACCTCAGCAGTTTCGCAATATCAACAACTGCCTACACAATCAAGGAAACCATCTCTTGAGGATACACTCCATCTTTTTATGCAGAGTTCTCTCCAATTCCAAAAAGACACCCAACAAACCTTACTAGCCAACCAGCAAAGCTTACATACAAATGCAATCCATTGCCAAGCTGGAAGTACAAATGGGTCAACTGGCTGCCACATTGAGTGAGAGAGAGAAGGGTAAGTTCCCTGGCCAACCTGTGGCTAATCCAAAGGGACAATATGAGATTGGCTCTAATTCCAACCAAGGGCAATACTATGAGCAAGCCAAATCGATCATTACCCTTAGGTCAGGCAAACAGATTGACAACAAAATAGAGATACCTGGGGATGAATCAAATCAAGGTGAAGCAGAGAGACACACCAATGCATCCAAAGTCCAAAAACTCTCTGACTCTCCTAGAGCCGCTGACGTGCCACCTTACGTGCCCAAAGCACCCTTTCCTCAACGTCTGGCACCAATGAAGAAAAGAAACAACTTTGATGAAATCCTGGACGTGTTTCAAAAAGTGCAAGTCAACATCCCGTTGCTTGACGCTATCAAGCAAGTCCCTGCTTATGCTAAGTTCCTTAAAGATTTATGCACTCAAAAGCGTAAGCAGAATGTTCATAAGAAAGTCTTCCTTGCAGAGTAGCTCAGCTCCATGATTCAACATAACACCCCTCCTAAATTTAGGGATCCAGGAGCTCCCACCATCTCTTGCGGCATAGGAGATCATAAAATCGGGAAGGCATTACTTGATTTAGGGGAGAGCGTCAATTTGTTACCATATTCGGTTTATGAGCAGCTAGAACTTGGTGAGTTGAAACCGACTAAAATAACATTACAACTAGCTGATAGATCTGTCAAGGTGCCCCGGGGTGTTATTGAGGATGTATTAATCCAGGTTGACAAATTTTATTTTCCAGTGGATTTCATAGTTATAGATACTCAGCCTGTCCATAATCCTCATAGTCAGATCCCAGTCATTTTGGGTCGTCCATTTTTGGCCACATCTAATGCTATTATAAATTGCAGGAATGGAGTTATGAAGTTGTCATTTAGTAACATGAATATTAAACTTAATGTTTTTAATGCAGGACAACAACCCGCGGATTTGGACGACATATTTGAAGTGGACATGATCGAGAGTCTAGTGCAGGACTCCTTCCGTAAATCTTTTGAAGATCCACTTGAGACCTGCTTAGCACAACATGGCACGGATTTTGACATAGATAGTCCCATCCACGAAGTCAATGCACTGCTCGACTCTACTCCTATATTGGAGACTGAAAAATGGAGAGCGAAAGTGGAACCTCTTTATCCCTCTGAGACTCTTCCTGACAGTACAGTTCCTAACTCTGCGAAGGCAAAAGAGAACAGGTTGCTTAATGTTCTTCGAACATATAAGGCAGCAATTGAACGGAAGATAGCAGAAATACAAGGAGTGTGCCCCACTGTATGTAAGGATCATGCCGTGGAAATGTCACGTAAAATGCAAAGGAAGCATGATCCTAACATGGAAGAAGTCGTTCGAGCAGAAGTCCTTAAATTATTTGACGACAGTGTCAGTTACCTCATTGCAGATAGCACAGCTCATGGGAACTCTCATCACTTATCTGGGATTGGTTGACCACGTGTTGAGGTAAGTACTTTGGCGGACCCTGGTCTTAAAGATTAATGAATTCATGGTCCGTTTTTGTCTGGCTGAAGACGTTAAACTTAGCGCTCCTGGGAGGCAACCCAGCGTTTCATTCTATTTCTTTTTCACCGTTAGTTAGTTCAATGTTTGTGGGTAACATTACTGCAAACCCTCACGAGACTACAACTCGTCCACTAGGGGTAACCTAGGGGTTTAAAGGCTTGTTGCATATGCTAAATGCAATCGAGAGCACCTGCGAAAGTGGTATAGGTAGGATATTTTATTTTACTGATTTCTCTCTTGTGCTGACTCGCTTTTACGCTGATATTTTTGAGAGCTTCTTGATTCTCCATCCAGGTACTATCTTTCCCTACTCCTCTTTCTTTTTCGTTGTCTCATGTACATTGCATGCTTATTTCTTTTACATTGAGGACAATGTAGATTTTAGGTTGGGGGTGGGAGATTAGGTTACCTAATCAGTATTTTCTTGGTCTTGAGCAAAAATTGTGAAAATTTTTAAAATTTTTCTGGAATTTCTATTGAATTCAAAGTGATTTTGAAGGATAGTTGTGATTTTGAAATTACAAGATTCAGAATGTGAGAAATTTATGACTCTTGGATTCGGTTGTCTGGCAGATTTCACACTTAAGTTTGAATTGATTAATCCACGATTAGAAGTTGTAAACATTGATTGAGCCATGATTTCACATATCAGATCTCGTTTACACATTAAGTTTTCAGTTCGATATTAATTGATAACATGGTAATCACTAAGCATGAAAGGAACCAGCCTGAAAAAACAAAATTTTTAGCATCAGTCGATAAAGAAGAATTGAAAGAATAAGTCGCATAATCATCATCATAGGTTTGCTCCCTATAGATGAAGATTCGATTCCTCATAATTGACATAAGAAAAGATTTAGGCGACAAATTTTCATCATAGGTTTGCTCCCTATAGATGCAGATTTGATTCTCCTCCTTGGCATACTATTCATAAAGAAAAAAAAAAGTAGAATAAAAGGTTAATCTGTAAGGCAAGTGTTGGTTCCAGTTTTGGGTGACATGAGCTCCGTTGTTAATTACCAATGATATCATGAAATTGACAATTGAATCTCTTAATGGTTGAAAGCTGAGATGACACTATACACTCATGAAACTCAATGTTTTAGAATTATTCTAATTCATGGTTTAATAGTTTGAACTTGTTTATGAAATTTACAGTGAACTTGATTCCAAGAGAAAATTCCACTCACCATGCATGAATCGTAGAATGATCACATCTCGACTATCTGTTCACAAGTCACTTGAATTTACAGGAATTGTCTTTTATTTCGAAATTATTTTTCGCATGTTTTGCTCGGGACTAGCAAAATGCTGGTTGGGGGTTGTGATCAGGGTCGAATATTACATATCAGACCCCAGTAATTGCCTAATTTTACATACCTGATAAGGCTTAATGGAATATTTTAATCGTATTTTCATTTCAGGATGTAATAATGAGCGTTGGACTGAAAAGAGGATTAAAAGCATGGATTTGATGATCAAAAGCCACCTGAGCACGGGATGGACCCCAGAGAACCAATAATGAAGAGTTTACACGCCTGGGATCTGAGGAAAGCAAGCCAAAGGGGCCCGAAAGGGGTCCAAAATGCAAGATCACATGTTTCCCACCATCTGTTCAAATCGAAACTTCATACATGGCCTGGGGGCCATAAATTAACCGTACATATCAAAGTTCAGCCCTCGGATCACTATGGAAGTGCCCCAACGGTCATATCAGCCCCTTGATTCATTAAGTGGGGCCCACCTGATATCTGGAAGTGCTTCAAGTTTAATATCAACCCCTTAAATGAGGTTCTAAAACAGATGGACGGTGAGGATTTCCTACACGGATCATAAGTGGACCCCACTGGCAGTGCCAGTGCACAGTGCACAAGTGCACTTGATGTGCACTGGACCGAATCAAAAGGTCAAAGTCGGCTTTGATCGACTTCTTCCGCAAAACGTGTTGGAACGCTGTTTGGAAACAGCGTTCGCACACCGTTTGATTTCGGACGAGTTGTGGGCCCCACCTATTGTCCAAACGGACAATCCAATCCGTCCATTCTCTCTCTAAGGCCCATGTTACCAAGGTGTAGGTGGCCGTTTTTCGAATAAAAACAGAAATCAGATCTAAACCGTCCAAACGTAAGACGGACGGTGGAGCAGAAATTCAGGTGGACCTCATCAACGGAAGGTGGAAACTACACTTTCTTGACCAAAATTTTCCCCTCCATCCAATGGACGGAGTGGATTTTTCAAAACATCATCACAGTGGGCCCCACCATCTTCGCAGCGGACACCAACCGCGTCCCTGTTTCCGCGTCAGCGGCGAACGGCGCTGGCCGTTTTTGCGAACGGCTGTGGGCCCCACACGTCGCCTGTCCGGCCGATCTAATCCGTCCATCTTGTAGAGGGCCATGAATACTACAAAACCATGCTGATAGTTCACTCCCATGCGTACACACGTGCGTGATACAGAGGCCACAAAAGGGCTACCCGGTGACGTTCAAAACTGATCTTTTTGTATTTTCTTCTCTGGGCCGCGTTAATGGACATTCAAAACCACCCATTCCTGACTGAAATTTCGTCCTGAATCCAATGGAAGGGGTGGATTTTCCAGAAAATGCCTCTGTGGGGCCCACCGATCACGGCTGCAAAAATTTGTACTCCGAGTCCTTCTACGACTCTGCCACCGATTCCAGCCATCCAGCAGCTATAAAAGGAGAGTTTTGGACGTGGGTAAGGCATTCAGAACCATTTAGAAATTGGAGGAGCTCCAGATCTACAGCAAGGGAGAGAAGAAAGAGAAGAGAGAGAAATTGGTTTGAATTTTCCTTTATGATTTTTTATGTTTATTTTTCCATTTATTTAATGGAGTTTATGGGTAACTAATCTCTCAGCTAGGGCTGAGATGAAACCCCTAATTTGAATACCCTTTGTTCCATGTTGATTTTACTTTAATTAAGATTGATTTGTTTCTTTCCCTAGTGTGCTTGATTGTCTTAAATTTCATACTTCTCAATCTATGAACTTTTGAGTCTATGGATGGATGTGGTTTGGATGCTTATTCTAGGTGCTTGTATCTGATCATGAACAGGTTCCTGTAGAGGAAGAAACAGGGTGCTTTATTAAACTGCATATTCCATATGCCCGATTTGGACATGGGATATGTTATTCATGGCATTGTTTGAAGGAATTAGACAATCTGTATGCCCAATTAAGGACACAGATTGTGCTTTCTCTAGATAAGTTGGATCAATCTAATTTAAGGTAAATTAACAGACAAAACAATGGTTAGGATAATTAGGGGTGGATTCGAAAGTCCTAGTGCTCTCTCTGATTGAATTTTCTTCCTTATTCTCAATAGTTATTTTCCATAGAATGTGTTAGTAAATTGCTCCATTATTTGTTGAATTAGTTAAGGAGAATTGTGAATTTGAATTGTGACGACCAGTCCCTGTGGATTCGACCTCGGTCTTACCGAGTTTATTACTACATCACAACCCTATACTTGGGGAGTGAACACGTGTCCCTCCTCTTTCCCTCTTTTTAAAAATTAGACCGTTGGCATGTAAGTCACTTACAGGGAAGTGACTTCTCACCCCCAACCCCTGAAAGTTTCATGGAACTTTTGCTTGTAAGTAACTTACAAGTTGTAAGTGACTTACAGGTGAATTTCCTCCCCAAACACCACCTATAAGTGACTTCCCACTTACTCAACTTACAGGCATCCAAACAGGCCCTAAAGAATAAGCTCAATCTAGAATGGGGAGAACAAGAACCAAATCTCAATTCAAGAAGGACCAACAAAAAATAATAATAACATAAGACCTTAATCTGAGTCAGAAGATCACAACCGATAGAATAAAAGAGGGAACATTCAAAAAGCAACCCGGTTCACAATAACGAACAAAACTACATCTCAATTCAAGAAAGTCCAAAAAACAAGAATAAGAAAATAAATCCACAAATCCAGGAAAGAACAAGATCCCAAGAATTAAAATAAAGATACCCATAAAAACCATTATCAACAACGAGAACAAAATCAATTCAAGAAAGAATAAGAACACAACCATCAGCTCTATACCTCTTGTTAGTGGGCTACTAAACCCGAGGTTATAAAAATATGTTCGTCTTAGTGGGCTTGACGTCCATCGACATTGAGCCGAGATTGCGTCTCGAATCATTCAACTTAGACTTGCAATGTGAGTGCTTGGGTTGTGCAAATACCTTATATGAAAATCTAGAACTTAAGTGAAACTAGTCCCTTTGTTCTTTCACAAACTTGTAACTTTCAAATTATCAATTTACGACCAAAGTCGGAGTGCTGACTAAAGACATTTCCCCACACATATCCGTATAGCCACAACTCTGATTGTTCATTAGTGACCGTCGATCTAAGTTAGGGACTTCCCAGTTAATCGGCACGTCCGATCATTAGATGGTTGTGTCCAAATATAGATCACCAATTGAGACACTTATCCCATGACTTAGATTGACCCATACACCTCCAAGCGGATCCAATTGGTTAGAAACAACCCCCTTCAGTGTTAGTATAACGAATAAAGAGCCACTTGGGCCATTTGTGCAACATCTGACACTATAAATACCATTTCATTTCATATCCCCTCTCCCCATACGAATTTACCATATAAAGAAAGAGAGAGACATAAAGAGAAGAGAAAGAGAGAAAGAGGAGGGAGATCTTGGATGTTCTTATTGAATTCTCTTCGATCAAGCCTTACCCTCGATTGTTCTCCTCCGTCGAATCCATCCCACTCACGATCGATAGGTAAGAAACGAATCCAACTTTCCAACATATATTTTTCTTGATTAAATTGCATGAATCTTATACAATTGCTTCTAAATTGGTATATGAATCAATTGCCCCAAATCCTTAATCGTATGAGCACTTTGAGTCGGGAGAATCATTATAAAGGTGCGGACCATTATATCTAAGTTATCATTTATCGACCCTAGATGGTCTCAGTTAATGATTAACTGCTTGTAGATGAATTTGTTAATGCTAATATGTTGACATTTTGATTTTTCTATAATATATGTTATTAGTTGGATATGGATGCTCACATGTTTGATAAAATGTCTAGGTGATTAAATGTATTATTTTATGGATGCTTATATGTTTGATTGAATGCTCAATTGAACATGCTATTTTGTTGATGCCCATAAGTTTGATAAAATGCCTAAGTAGATGTGTTGTTTCATTGATGCTTACGTGTTTGATAAAATGCCTAAGTAGGTGTGTTGCTTCTATTGATGCTCACATGTTCGATGAAATGCCTAAGTGGGTGTGTAGTAGAACATATGTTATAATTACATGATGTAGTGCTTAGTTCATGGCGATACTTATGATTACTACGATGTTGGGTCAGTTGGCTAACCGCTTAAACTAAAGGGGTGGCCTGAGTTGGGGCGCCCACCTTAGACTTGTTAGATTGACTCAGGTTGAACACGAATGATTGACAGTAATTGGACTACACCGAATGCTTGCACCCAATGCCAGTTGCGTCTAGGTTCTCCTATGTCAATCAAATTAGTCAACTAGCCGACTGATCATGTATGTTCAAAATGTGTGACACGACCAAATAGAATATAAGATACTACGTTCCCAATGGATGAGTCCATTCATAACCATTAGTGCGATATGATCCCATTAAGACTCATAAGTTGGGCATGGTGGTATGGGACACAGTGTCCGAGTTGTCAGCCTACGTTGGGGTGACAAGACTCCCCGTAATGACCAGTGAGTACTAATGGAGGTGACAGATCATTATTCGAATGATCCCCATCAAATTATCCAGCCGATGGTTCCATGTCAAAGTATCGTTCGAATGACCTGGGCGTGAATGAAATTGGGTGACAAGCCCTTTGCTGCTGTTGTAATTTTATTTTATGTGATAAGCATGCACCTCAGAACTGAGTGATCATAATTAGTGTTTAGGTGATGACCTATACCGAGTTGATCCTCATACCTTCGGGTATCATGTCGTATATTTGGAATTGTTGATTTGTATATAAACGGGTGATACCTAAATTTAGATTAATGGACACCGGTGAGGAGCCGCTACGTACCGCAACAAGCCACGTGATACGAATAAGGACTTGTGATATAATGTTGATATCCTACCTTCGACAATATGCTAGATGAATTGAACTTAATGATTACTTGGTTAACATACACATTCGCCGCATTGTATTGGATAGAATTTTGTGATTTGGCGTTGGATTTGCTTGTGAGGGAGTGTTGGCATTTGCGAAATAGGCATTGAAGTCGCTTGTGAGGGAGTGTTGGATTGTAAGGCGTATGCATCATTCCATAATCTCATTCGTGCATTTAACAAGAGTATTTAGGAAATGTTTGATTTCTTATTTATCATTAACTGCATTGATCGAGTCGATAGCATGTGTAACTTATAATTAATGGAACCACTGAGTTAGCTACTCACTCCCACTTGGGACGATGTTTTAAAATATCAACCATGCATTATTGTTGATGCAGGTTCTATCGAGGCCTCCGATGGGTAGGCTTGGATTGGCTTGCACTTTCGCTATGATGCCTTAAGAGTGTCAGGCAAAACTAGAAGACTTTGTTTTTATTCTTATTATGTGCATGTATATGTTAGAGTCCCCGATCGGGCATGCTGTATATGTAAATTTTGTTTTATGTTCACTGTGGCTTGTATAATCCCTATTTTGGGTGATTACCACTATTGGAATTGTATTTTTGTCTCTTAGCCCTATATTTATAGATATTCTTTATCTCTACCTCGCTTTGGATCTGCTAAGTTAAATTGCGCTACTCTGATTATTATGTGTGGAATAAATATGAATTTGAATGAAGACAAGTGTGTATTTTATTAAGTTAACAATCGAAAACTTGAGATCAGAGTTTATATACTTGGGTGTCAATTTCCTAGGCGTTACAACATCAAAGGTGAAATTGCGGTAATGACCACTTTAGTAGAAGTGAGAATATGCTAAGTTGTCTTAGAGGGGGGTGAATAGGACTTTTTAAAATTTTATGATGATTTAAAACCTTTCAACCCTATCCTGAACTAATATGCAAATATCAGAATTTCTTCAATGTAACTCTAATGACTTTCAAGCCAAATAGAGGATCCAATCATAAGACTATTCAAAACATAAACAAGATGCGGAACATAGCTCATGATGGATGTGACTGTGTGAGAGATGTGATTCTAATTAGTTCTAGGTAATCATGTAACCATGCATTATGAGAACATTCAGAGAATTCACATAAGTATTAAAAGTAAATAGCAATCCCAAACACAGTCATTTTTATAATGGTTCGACTGTGTGTCTACTCCACTTCCAGTGGACGCACTCAACCCTTGAGTGTACCGGATCTTACTAACGAAGGTTTTAAATCAGGTTCACCTCTAACCTTCACAACCTACACAAGGTCGACTTTAGGACCCACACAAGGAACCTAGATGTGTCTCCATGAGACACAAGTTTATGCCCCACACAGGAGCAAGGGTCAACACATAACACCTGGGTTTTAGGCCACACATGCCAAGGATCCACACAAGGAACCTAAAGTTTATGCCCTACACAAGAGCAAATGTCAACACACAACACCTAGGGTTTTAGGCCACATAGGCTAAGGACCTACACTAAGGACCCAAGTTTATGCTCACCAAGAGCAAAGGTCAACACACAACACCCGAGTTTTAGGCTACACAGGCCAAGGACCTAAGTTTATGCTCACCAAGAGCAAGGGTCAACACACAACACCCACACGTATTATCCCGTCGGAGGCCTCCTATGAGGACTTGAAAGGGGTGAGAATCACCTGTGACCCAATCCTATACAAGGAATGATCAGCAGGGTCTCTGGACTCTAATGACTTACATATAAGTAGATGAGCCCCATTAAGCATGTTGATGAAGATCTCCTCCTTTGATGATGAAGAATCTTCAGCTCCCTTGATCCGCAACACTTATGATGCTCCAATGTAAGGTGACGGGTAGGGTCAAGGTTATGTTGGTAATTACTCTATTAAATGATTAGTCATTGGAGTGACAGAGTAATACCATGATTTATGCATTGAAGGAATCTCAGCTCAATGATTTGCCATTAAGGTGGTAGTTGAAAATATCCTTGAATGTGGAAGTTTATTCACCAATCCACTCTATTGAATATCAATGATAAGGGTGGATTGAGGAACGAACTCTCACGAGAGAAAAGGGCTTAGGGTAGGTGATCTGAATTAAACACTCAAAAGCTCTATCTATTTTTCCTACACACTGTCACAACCCAAACTCAGAAACCGGGCTCATAAAATTTTCTGATTGCCTAATCTGGCACCGACAGCCACTATTGTACGCCATTCTCGGTTCCCGGCACCCATACACTAGGTTCCGATCCTGGGATCCTACAAGGAGGCTTTCAAACATAATTTGATTCGTAATGAGCATAACTATAAGCATAACCCACGACCAATAACCACAAGAACACCATTACAAAATCCATTATGATAAAAAACTTTGAGTACAATGCCTATGAAAGGGAAATACAAGATAGTGATAATAACAAAAACTCCAGAAGCTCGACTGCACACTCCAACTGCGGCGAGGCTATGCCTGCGTCCTGACGTCACCTACACGCATCAATCGTGCATAAGCTTATAGAAAGCTTAGAGGGTGGTGTAAGTGTGTGCTTAGTATGAACGTGCTCAAAATGCAATGCCAGAGTAATGCGGAATCATGCTGATGGGTACATGAATGCAATCAGCCGTACCAAGGCTATGCAGTGCAAGATATGAATGCCATCGGCCATATCAAGACCATGCGATGCGAGATGCAACACAAGCATGTCAATCCTCATCCAAATCCTCATACAACTCATCAAATATAAGCACAGTTCTTATTCTGGATAATCACCAGCTTTCCGCCCCTATCTGAATGTACAACTGGGAGAGTAGAAAAGACCTACCTATCCGCCTGCCAATATCGGGTCCGGCTCGTCAATAGCGGACCCATTCCTCAAGCTGGTCAAACTCAACCTTGAAATTGTCCCCTCACTCAGGCGGGTAAGGTCACGCCCCTTTCCAATCGACTACGACATAGTGGGAGACGCGACCTACTGTTATACAGCCCTCGTGCGCTCATGTATTCACTCAGTCTCGACATTGGAGTCATCCTCTGGTACCATTGGATTTAGGGATTTTTACCCAGGGACATTTATGATGCCCCGATGCTAGAAACAGTAATTTTCTGTATCTAATCCAGCCACCCATGATGTGTCTGTGGAGGCTATGGCCCTGATGTCGCTAGGGCATACAATAATCACACAAATGCAAGTGCATGAATCACCCTACCAGACATGCAACAATCCTGCGCGTACCGCGCGCCCATGTAAGGCAACCCCGCCTATCAGGGAGCCCATAAACAATTTGCCTAAAGGAATGTGCTATGATCCGTCACTCCTCATATCAAGCATACATATGATGCGTATGGGCATGAATCATGAAGTTATACTAGCATGTTATAGAGTGACGAATTGTCTTCACAACGAAGATGGGCCTAGACGACCAACGCACAACAAGTATGAACCTATCATCGGGCCCTAGGGAGAGTTACAATGCGAATATTTAACCGACATTGTACTTACAATGTGGGCGTCAAACCATCATTGCTCCCAAGGCATAGCCCGCTATAAAGGTCAACACATAAACCATGGTGGAATCACATTACAATAGGCCTCATGTACATCCCATTAGACCTCAACCCATGGGCCTCCAACACATCAAATGGGCCTCATAACATGGGTCTCGTATATATTAAGGTGGGCCCCAACAGATGGGCCATAACTATATCAAGATGGGCCGAATCACTTGGGCCTTATATTCGTCAAGCGGGTCGTACTAATGGGCCTTATGTACATTGCAATGGGCCATAACCCATGGGCCTTGAATACATCACAATGGGCCCACATATGGCAAGTGGGCCAGATCACATGGGCCATATGCACATCAAGTGGGCTACACCAATGGGCCCCATGTATATCAAATGGGACACACCCAATTATAAGTGGTGATATTGATTTCCACCATTAAAATTTCCAAGGCCCACCATAACATCTATTTCCCATCCAATCTGATCATAAGGTCGCACAGACCTCAATGAAGAGGAAAAACAAATTTCCTATTGATCCAAAACTTCTGCACTTCCAAAGGATTTCAATGGTAGACATTCAATCCTCACAGTGCAGTGTGGTCCACTTGATAAATAGACCTATTTTATTTTAAACTCAAGCCTTAAAATGAGCTCTCAAAATGGCTAAACGGCTAGATGCAACACATGCATCATGGTGGGTCCCACCGTCTAGTGGTGTGGACAGTGAGGACTGAAACATACATCATTGGTGGTTCCCACCAAATGGGCTGACGGTGTGGGTATACATACATACATCAGTGGGTCCAATGTGGGGCCCACCATAATGTTTATCTGCCATCCAAGCCATTGATAAGGTCACACGGACCCTGATGAAAAGGAGAAAAACAAATTTCATAATGATCCAAAACTCCTGTGACGCCCAAAGGGGTTTCAATGGCAGACGTTCAATCCATACTGTTTCCTGTGATATGGGCCACCTAGCACCACATACGGCTGATTTTCAGAGGGTCCACCACCCAAAAGGGGGCCCACCAAATGCACGATGTTGATTCCCAACACACATCACAGTGGGGCCCACGGTTGGGAGCATGGGTCCTGCCCGTCCGTCAGTGCAGCAGGCGCTGCCTGTGCGCTCTCTGGCAGCAGCAGCGTCGTGCTGCATATTTATTATTATTTTTGCTTTTCTGTGGTTTTTCACAGGTGGCGCACGCATCAGGGAAATCCGACCCAGCCGTTGGTTTCCATGGCTCAATACAAACCCATCAGGCCCAATATTCGATGGGTTTTGGTGTGCAGAAACATCAGGGTGTATTTCAACGGTAAAAGTATTATTCTTTATGCTATGGCCCTCCAGAAGGTCGGATTAACTTCATTTTCCGGCTCAACTCCTAAATTAGGCCGAGTAATGGAATGGACAACGTGGATTTGATTTGTACATTAAGGAGGGGCCTGCATAAGTAGTTTACACTTCCTTGTTACCACCCACCCACGTCAGTTCACACTTCACTGCTACCCTCACACCACGCTAGTTCACACCTCACTGCAGCACCACGTCCAGCGTCCCTGGACGCTGGACAGTGGATACAACACAAGCATCATGGTGGGTCTCACAGGGACGTGGCCCACCATGCATGTATATATATATGTAAATATAATATAAATATAACATATCATATATCATTTAACCCACCTTGTGGGGCTTCCCATCTCACCTGAAATGTGGTGGGCCACACCGTTTGATGGATGGAGTAAATTTGACATGATTCGGTGGGGCCCACTTCATTCCAGGGAGGAGAGAGAGAGAGAGAGAGAGAGAGAGAGAGAGAGAGAGAGAGAGAGAGAGAGAGAGAGAGAGAGAGAAGAAAGACAAGAGAGACGGTGATGAAGGGACCCCGCCACTATAGGCCCTCATGAATACAACACATACATCATAATGGGTCTCACCTATAAGTGGGCCCTCAAATGTAAATTGACGATAAATCACCCACCTCTAGGCCTTCTCCTTGATCTCTTGGACTCCTATGCTCAACTTTTGACAGTGGATGATGGAGTTTTGATGGTGGGGATGAGAGATGAGAGGGTGGGCCACACTTATTGTTTTAGGAGAGTTTAGGGAGGCTTGAACGTATGGAAATTTTTGGGTTGCTTGGGAGTGAAGAGAGAGAATGAGAGAGAGAGGGAAGTGATGGGTGAAAAGGGATGGGGTAATGTGTGATGGGTGATGGGTGGAGTGATGGGTTGTAAGAAAGGGATGGGTGGAGGAGAGAGAGTTGATTTTGGGAATGGGAAGGAATGGGTTGCTTGTACTTGACTTGTAGTTGACATTGATTAATTGATTGATTGATGGGATAGGTCGTAGAGATTCTCTCGAAATTTGTAACGTATGACATTTTCCTCGAAATGAACGTGGGCCTACTTCTTCTGACCTGGATATCGGTTCGGTGCGTGAGTCGCAACGTTGGAACCGCGGCGACGGCGCGGTCGCTAAGATATAAGTTTCGGGTCGAGCCGACTTCGGTATGCAGGATTCAACTTAGGATCACGCGCAAATGTCGGATACGGGTCAAAGGTTGCCGAAAATCGACCGGAAGGACCGTGGAAGCCTACGGAACGGTACGGTTTAGGATATGGGCCTTACAACTCTCCCCTCCAAATAAAAATTTCGTTATCAAAATTTACACAATCATTTCAATTAGACATAACTCATAAAGGAAGAGGAAACATAACATCATCATATAAAATCAGCGACAACATACAAGATACAATCATATAATTAATCATTAAAGAGATAGGGATAGTACTCTGAAATCTGAGTGTCGCGCTCCCAACACACCTCATCAACAGAATGGTGACCCCACTGAACCTTCACCATGGGAATGACCTTAGTCCGGAGGACCTGCTCCTATCGATCAAGGATACGAACTGGCTGCTCAATGTAAGAAGCGTCCTCGCGAACTTCTAACGGCAGCCAATCAATAACATGAACGATGTCTGACCCACACTTCTTCAGCATAGTGACATGGAAAACGTTGTGGACGCCAGACAACTGAGATAGCAAGGCAAGCCGATAGGCCACGGCGCCAACGCGCACAGTGATCTTAAAAGGTCCAACAAATCCTGGGGCAAGCTTACCCTTGTCTCCGAATCGAACTATGCCCTTCATGGGCGAGACCTTGAGATACACTCTGTTCCCTATTGTAAACTCCAAGGGACGACGCTGGTGATCAGCAAAACTCTTCTGCCGACTCTGAATTGTGCGCACCCTCTGCCTAATGATATCGATAACCTCTAACATTTGTTGCACAAGCTCGGGACCTAGAAGACGCTGCTCTCCGACCTCGGTCCAACAACTTGGAGATCTACACGGTCTGCCATACATTGCCTCAAAAAGAGCCATGTCAATGGTCGCTTGATAGCTGTTGTTTTATGCGAACTCAGCCAATTGCAGATGCTCATCCCATCTACCCCCGAAATCAATCGTGCCGGCCTAAAGCATATTCTCAAGGATCTGGTTAACCCTCTCAGTTTGGCCATCGGTCTGCGGATGATACGCGGTACTGAGCTGCAAACCATTGCCCATCGTTCTCTGAAAGCTTCTCTAGAACCGAGACGTAAACCTCGGGTCTCTATCAGAAACGATCGAAACTGGAACGTCGTGCAGCCTCACAATCTCCCCGATGAATAACCTCGCAAGCCGGTCCAAAGGCCAAGTCACACGAATCGTAAGAAAATGTGCTGACTTCGTCAGACGATCAACGATAACCCAAATGGCGTCATGACTGCACTGAGTCCTCGGCAAGTACATGATGAAATCTGTTGATACGTGCTCCCACTTACACTTCGAGACGACCAGCGGCTGCAATGGACCAGGGGGTCTCTGATGATCAGCCTTGACAAGCTGACATGTGTCATACTCGGCCACAAAACTGGCGATCTGGTGCTTCATCCCCGCCTAAAAATATTGTCTCCTCATATCACGATACATCTTTGTCGAGCCAGGGTGGATAGAAAATAGCGATCGATGTGCCTCGGTCATAAGATCTCTGCGCAACTCAGGAATATCTGGGACACATAATCGGTCTCTAAAGCGAAGTCCACCATCATAACCAATCTGTCAATCTACCTGACTCTCAGATGCTGCCTCTGCTCAGTTATCCTGCAACGACTTGTCTGTCTGCTGAGCGTCGATCACCCTTGCGACAAGAGATGGTTGAATCGATAGGCTCGATAGCTGAACGATAGAAGACTGCAGACCAAACTCGAAGTCATACTCTGCTCTATCATCAAGCATCCTCCACTCCTAAATCATCATATATGCCACCAGGCCTCGTGGCTGACGGCTGAGGGCATCTACCACCACATTCGCCTTGCTTGGGTGGTACTGGAGGTCAAAATCATAGTCCTTCAGAAGCTCCATCCAGCGTCTCTATCTCATGTTCAGCTCGGACTGAGAGAATAGATACTTCAAGCTCTTGTGGTAGGAGAAGAGCTCGAACTTGACCTTATAGAGATAGTGTCTCCACACCTTCAGTGCGAAGACGACTGCTACAAGCTCCAAATTGTGCGTGGGGTAGTTTAGCTCATGGTCCTTGAGCTGATGAGACGCGAAGGCTATAGTTCTGCCGTGCTGCATCAGGACAGCACCTAAACCAATACGTGAGGCATCGGTAAATACAACAAATTCATCACTTTAAGAGGGAAGAGTGAGGATAGGAGCTGACGTCAGACAGTCCTTCAGCTCCACGAATGCTCGTTCACATGCGTCAGTCCAAACAAAATCTGTGCCCTTCCGAGTCAACTTGGTCAACGGGGCTGCAATACGGGAGAAGCCCTCAATGAAACGCCGATAGTATCCCGCTAAACCAAGGAAACTGTAGATCTCGGACGCAGTCATGGGCTGGCCGCACTGGCGCACTGCCTTAAACTTCGAGGGGTCCACTGCGACACTCTCCCTTGTCACCACATGACCGAGGAATCTCACCTCCTCATGCCAGAACTTGCACTTCTCAAACTTCGCATACAGCTGGTGGGCATGGAGGGTCTGCAATGCAATCTTCAAATGCTGCATATGATCCTCACGAGTCCTCGAATATATCAGAATGTCATCGATGAAGACCACAACAAACTGATCGAGATATGGATGGAAGACCTCGTTCATCAACTGCATGAAGACCGTGGATGCATTGGTCAGTTCGAAGGACATGACCTGAAACTCAAAATGATCATAACGCGTCCTGAAAGCCGTTTTCAGAATATCCTCCTCTCGGACTCGAATTTGATGATAACCGGAACGCAGGTCAATTTTCGAAAAGAACTGTGCACCCTGCATCTGATCAAACAAATTATCTATCCTCAGGAGCAGGTACTTGTTCCTAATCGTGACCCGGTTGAGCTCGCAGTAATCCACACAGAGCCTCAACGAGCCATCCTTCTTCCTGATGAAGAGTACCGACGCTCCCCAAGGTGAACTGCTCGAACGAATGAATCCCAACTCACGCAACTCGTCCAACTGTCGCTGCAGCTCACGTAACTCCATCGGTGCCATACGGTATGGGCCTTCGAGATAGGCGTGGTACCGATTACAAGATCGATCTGGAACTCAATATAACGGTGTAGCCGCAATCCTAGAATCTCTTGGAACACGTCGGGGAAATTACAAACAATCGGTAACTGGTCAATACATGCTGCAACAGGCTCCTCAACGGTGCAGGACATCAAACATGACAACGACTCTCCTCTAGGCTCGGCGACGAACTAAAACTGCGGTAAGCCTAGTATGTAGAACGTTACTGTCCTCGCGGAATAGTCCAAGATGGCGTGGTACTCGGCAAGCCAATCCATGCCCGAGATAACGCCGAAATCTGACATTGGTAGCACATACAAGTCGGTGGGTAAAAAAATCTCTCCCACTAACACGGGGCAAGACGAACAGAAATGGCCCAATACTGTAGTCTTCCCCATGGGCGTCGATACGATCAATCCCTCACTAGCAAACTTTATCAGCAATCTAGTCGATTGACAGAAATCCTCAGACATGAATGAGTGCGAAGCAACGGAATTAAACAATACTTGGGCGATGCATGCAGAGACTAGAAGTATACCCTTAACGACTCCTTCGGATGACTACGGGTCCTGCTGAGCCGCATAGAATCTAGCGTGAGCTGGTCGGGGAGGTGCTTGTCCCATCGGAGGATGTTGCTACTGCTGATGTCGCTGAGGCGCTCGAAACTGCTGCCTCTATTGTTGGGATCTCGGAGGCTGGTGTTGATACTACTGCTGAGGGGGCCTCAGTGGTGGGATCTGCTGTCGCTTTTGCTGCGGACGTTGCTGTAGTGCTCTTAACTGCTGTTGCTGAGGCTGCTGTGGTGCTCTCGGCTGCTGCTGCTGGGGTCAGGGACACTCCCACCTACGGTGTCTTATCCCACCACACCCATTACAGGTATAAGAAAGCTGCCTCTAAGGTGGTGCTGCTAGTGCTCTGGCGGATGGATGGCTCATGTATCTCTGTGGTCATCGATGCTAATGAGAACTACTAGAGGGAGCCTGCCTCTTCCGACCTCTCCTCTGATCTCGATCGCTCTGTGTACTAACCCACTCAGTCTCATAAATCTGGGCCATCCCTACTACCGCTTGAAAAGTCGGAAGCTCATGTCCAATAACACGGCCTCAAAGACCATAACGTAAGCCGTTCTCGAAACGGCGGGCCTTTCGCTCCTTATCATCAACCAAATACAGCGTAAACCTCGATAGCGCCACAAAACGAGCTGCGTACTGTGCTACTGACATGTCTCCCTACACCAAGGTCTTGAACTCCAGTGTTTTATAATGACGAATGTGGTTAGGGAAGTATTGCTGTTCAAATTGATCAATGAAATCCTCCCATGTCCAGATATAATCCGGTCCTACAACACGGGTAACAGAGGTCCACCAATGCTCAACCTCTCCCTGGAGAAGAAATACAGCCAATCGGACTAGCTGCTGGGTCGTACATGCCATAGTATAAAAAATCTTCTCCACATCGGAATGCCATCTCTCGGCTGCAGTTGGATCTGGCTCGCCCTGGAAACGTGGAGGATTGAGTTGTTTGAACTCTCGAATAAGGGCGCTTGCGCGCTACTACTCTGCCTGGGCTGGAGAAACAACTGGGCTCCTGCCCTGTCCCTGAAGTGCAGTCGTCAAAGCCTGCAACATCTGCTGTAACTGGGAGACACTCACAGGTACGGTCGGATCTGCACCGGTCTTAGGTGGAGGAAAGACATCCTCAGGCTGGGGAGCGGGATCTCTGGAGGTGGAACGGGAGCCACAGGTGGTAAAGCTGGACCCTGAGGTAGTGGAGCGGGGTTCACTCGAGTCGATCTTCTGGGCGGCATGTCCTATAAGATGAATAAGGACGTCAATCAACCTTAAGAATCACATGTTAGGGAACTCAATTGGAAGGTTACGCAACCGGAACCTAATCGTTCTAAATTCATAACAAATATGTGATGTTGTTCTCGGTTATTCCCAAGTTATGCTCTGATACCAACTTCTGTCATGCCTCAAACTCAGAAACCGGGCTTATAAAATTTTCTGATTGTCAAATCCGGCACCGACAACCTTTGTAGTACCCCATTCTCGGTTCCTAGCACCCATACACCAGGTTCCGATCCTGAGAACCTACAAGGAGGCTTTCAAACATGATTTGATTCGTAATAAGCATAACCATAAGTATAACCCATGAACAATAACCACAAGAACACCATCACAAAATCCACTATGATAAAAAACTTTGAGTACAATGCGTATGAAAGGAAAATACAATATAGCGATAATAACAGAAACTCCAAAAGCTCGACTGCACACTCCAACTGGGGCGAGGTTATGGCTGCGTCCTGGCGTCACCTGCACGCATCAATCATGCATAAGCTTATAAAAAGCTTAGAGGGTGGTGTAAGTGTGTGCATAGTATGAACGTGCTCAAAATGCAATGCTAGAGTAATGTGGAATCATGCTGATGGGTAAATGAATGCAATCAGCCGTACCAAGGCTATGCGGTGTAAGATATGAACGTTATCAGCCGTATCAAGACCACACGATCCGAGATGCAACACAAGCATGCCAATCCTCATCCAAATCCTCCTAGAGCTCATCAAATATAAGTACAGTTCTCATTCTGGATAATCACCAAGGTCTAGTACACTCTACGCCAGCTTGCTGCCCCTATCCAAACGCACAACTGAGAGAGTGGAAGAGACCTCACTATCCGCCTGCCAATATCGGGCCCGGCTCATCGATAACAGACCCATTCCTGAAGCTGGTCAAACTCAACCTAGAAATTGCCCCCTCACTCAGGTGGGTAAGGTTACACCCCTTTCCAACTGACCATGACACAATGGGAGACGCGGCCTACTGGTATACGGCCCTCGCACGCTCATGTATCCACTCGGTCTTGACGTTGGAGTCATTCTCTGGTACCATCAGATTTAGGGATTTTCACCCAGGGACATCTATGGTGCCCTGATGCTAGAAATAGTAATTTCTGGTATCCAATCTAGCCACCCACGATGTGTCTGTGGAGGATATGGCCCTGATGTCGCTAGGGCATACAATAATCATACAAATGCAAGTGCATAAATCACCTTACCAGACATGCAACAATCCTGCGCGTACCACGCGCTCATGTAGGACAACCCCGCCTATCAGGGAGCCCATAAACAATTTCCTCGAAGGCATGTGTTATGATTTGTCACTCCTCATATCAAGCATACATATAATGCGTATGGACATGAATCATGAAGTTATACTAGCATGTTATATAGTGATGAACTCTCTTCACAACGAAGATGGGCCTAGACGAACGACACACAATAAGTATGAACCTATCATCGGGCCCTAGGGAGAGTTACAATGTGGGCGTCAAACCATCATTGCTCCCAAGGCATAGCCCGCTATAAAGGTCAACACATAAACCATGGTGGAATCACATTACAATGGGCCTCATGTGCATCCCATTAGGCCTCGCCCATGGGCCTCCAATACCTCAAATGGTCCTCATAGCATGGGTCTCGTATATATCAAGGTGGGTCCTAATGGATGGGCCACAACTACATCAAGATGGGCCTAATCACATGGGCCTTATATTCGTCAAGTAGGTCGCACCAATGGGCCTTATGTACATTGCAATCGGCCATAACCCATGCGCCTTGAATACATCACAATGGGCCCTCATATGGTAAGTGGGCCACATCACATGGGCCATATGTACACCAATGGGCCCCATGTATATCAAATGGGCCACACCCAATTATAAGTAGTGATATTGATTTCCACCATTAAAATTCTCAAGGCCCACCATAACATATATTTCCCATCCAATCTGATCATAAGGTCGCACAGACCTGAATGAAGAGGAAAAATAATTTTTTACTGATCCAAAACTTTTGCACTTCCAAAGGATTTCAATGGTAGACATTCAATCCTCACAGTGCAGTGTGGTCCACTTGATAAATAGACCTGTTTTATTTTAAACTCAAGCCTTAAAATGAGCTCTCAAAATGGTTGAACGGCTTGGATGCAACACATGCATCATGGTGGGTCCCACCGTCCAGTGGTGTGGATGGTGAGGACTGAACACATACATCATTGGTGATTCCCACTAAATGGGCTAACGGTGTGGGTATACATACATACATCAGTGGGTCCCACGTGGGGCCCACCATAATGTTTATCTACCATCCAAGCCATTGATAAGGTCACACGGACCCTGATGAAAAGGAAACAAACAAATTTCATAATGATCCAAAACTCCTGTGACGCCTAAAGCAGTTTCAATGGAAGACGTTCAATCCATACTGTTTCCTATGATGTGGGCCACCTGAGCACCACATACGGCTAATTTTCGGAGGGTCCACTGCCCAAAAGGGGGCCCACCAAATGCACGGTGTTGATCCCCAACACACATCACAGTGGGGCCTAAGGCTGGGACCGTGGGTCCTGCCTGTCCGTCCATCCGTCAGCGCAGCAGGCATTGCCTACGCGCTCTCTGGCAGCAGCAGCATCCTGCTACATATTTATTATTATTATTATTATTATTATTTATTTATTTATTTTTCTTTTGTTTTTCACAGGTGGGGCTTGCATCAGGGAAATCCTACCCAGTCGTTGGTTTCCATGGCTCAATACAAACCTATCAGGCCCAATATTCGATGGGTTTTGGTGTGCAGAAACATCAGGGTGTATTTCAATGGTTAAAGTACTATTCTTTACGCTATGGCCCTCCAGAAGGTCGGATTAACTTCATTTTTCGGCTCAACGCCTAAATTAGGCTGAGTAATGGAATGGACGGCGTGGATTTGATTTGTACATTAAGGAAGGGCCTTCATAAGTAGTCTACACTTCCCTATTACCACCCACCCACGTCAGTTCATACTTCACTGCTACCCTCACACCACGCCAGTTCACACTTCACTGCAGCACCACGTCCAGCGTCCCTGGACGCTGGACAGTGGATACAACACAGGCATCATGGTGGGTCCCACAGGGACGTGGCCCACCATGCATGTATATATATATTAATACAATATAAATATAACATATTATATATCATTTAACCCACCTTGTGGGGCTTCCCATCTCGCCTGAAATGTGGTGGGCCATACCGTTTGATGGATGGAGTAGATTTGACACAATTCGGTGGGGCCCACTTCATTCCAGAGAGAGAGAGAGAGAGAGAGAGAGAGAGAGAGAGAGAGAGAGAGAGAGAGAGAGAGAGAGAGAGAGAGAGAGACGGTGATGAAGGGACCCCGTCACTATAGGCCCCTCATGAATACAACACATACATCATAATGGGTCTCACCTATAAGTGGGCCCTCAAATGTAAATTGACGGTAAATCACCCACCTCTAGGCCTTGTCCTTGATCTCTTGGACTCCTATGCTCCTATGCTCAACTTTTGACAGTGGATGATGGAGTTTTGATGGTGTGGATGAGAGATAAGAGGGTGGGCCACACTTGTTGTTTTGGGAGAGTTTAGGGAGGCTTGAACGTATGAAAATTTTTGGGTTGCTTGGGAGTGAAGAGAGAAAATGAGAGAGAGAGGGAAGTGATGGGTGAAAAGGGATGGGGTGATGTGTGATGGGTGATGGGTGGAGTGATGGGTTGTAAGAAAGGGATGGGTGGAGAGAGAGAGTTGACTTTGGTAATGGGAAGGAATGGGTTGCTTGTACTTGACTTGTACTTGACATTGATTGATTGATGAGATAGGTTGTAGGATTCTCTCAAAATTCATAACACGTGGCGTTGTCCTCAAAATGAACATGGGCCCACGTGTTCTGACCTAGGTATCGGTTCGGTGCGCGAGTCGCGGCGTTGGAACCGCGGCGACGGAGCGATCGCTAAGGTACAAGTTTCTAGTCGATCTAACTTTGGTATGCAGGACTCGGCTTAGGATCGCGCGCAAATGTCGGATATGGGTCGAGGCTTTGAGGAATTCGACCGGAAGGACCGCGGAAGCCTACGGAACGGTATGGTCTAGGATACGGGCCTTACACACACAATCTCAGGCAAGCTCTCATTAAATAGGTGAAAAGTTCCAATGAAAATAAAACAGTCATATTTTTAACAGAGATCGATATCATCGAGCAGGCTTTGATATTATCGAGCATATACTCTCGATAATATCAAATAGCCGCTCGATGACACAAACTAAATCTGTCAAACACTTTTGAACCTTTTTGCCAACTGATCGAGGATATCGAGTGTGTTTTGATGTCATCGGATTTCAAACTCCGATTTCATCGACCCATGGTTCGATTCCTCGACATTTGAAAACCTGAGAGCTGACTTGCCTTTGGAACTGAACAGGTATTGATGTGATCGATCATCCCTCGATATCATCTTGTTTTGAATATCGATGATATCGATACCGGTTTCGATTCATCGATCTTTTCAAGGAATTTTCCTATAAACTTACTGAACAGTTTTGTTACCCAATTCGATGACATCGACCTGGTGTCGATATGATCGATCTTTGAATATCGATATCATCGAGAGAATCTCGATACCTCAAACATTTAAAAAGGATTTACTTGAGAGCTTGCTGGACAGTTTTGCGTCCTAATCCGATATCATCGAAGGTTCATCGATATCATCGAGATTTGAAATTCGAAGATATCGAGGCTCTCTTTGAGTCATAAAAAATTACATGATTTTCCTTAACTTCTTACTAGACATAAACTGACTAGATGTCGATTTTATCGAGTCGTTTCAATGAACTCGAGATTTGAAAGTCGATGATATCGAGCCTGTCATCGATTCGTCGATGTTTTTGTCCTAGATTCATTTTGGCTGCTAGACATCTGAAGTCCTCATTTTGATAACATCGAGTGAGTTTCGAGGACATTGATAACAGAGTTCGATTTCATCGAAGCACGATCGATAAATTGACAAAGGCTGAAAACTTAGAGATTTTCCTGATTTTGCAAAAAGGTTTTCACACCTTAAACCCTATGTTGTTCTAACTATTTTTAAGGGTTTTATCTACCTGGTGTTTTGGGACATGGGATGTGAGGCTAAGTTTACCTTTGTAGAGATCTGAAGCCACATCCAGTTGAGGCAGACACTTGAATGATCTTTCTATGGGCCTCACTTGTCTTGCTGACTCAACACTCACACTAATTGACAAACTAGGGCACTTTCAGAAGGGTCCCCTTTGTTATAGCTAGGGTCCCCTTTGTTATAGCTAGGGTCTCCTTTGTCTTCTTCATGTGCAGGTACTAGGAGGTCTAACGAGGGTTAACCAGAGAACTGCATCAACAAAAATGATATGATAAATTTGATAAAAAGAAATGAAATTTATCATGGTGGGCTGCATAAGGCTCTGGTGCGTGCTACAAATGATTTTAGTACTACCTCTGATCAAGGCATTCCATGGAACATGTAGAGAATGATCCATTTATTTAGTCATTACGGTGATTACCATTCTATATCCAAGCCGTCCATCCATTTTTTTTTCAAATTATTTTAGGGCACAAACTCAAAAATGAAGCACATCTAAATCTCAATTGGACCATACCAAAGGAAACAATGGTGATTGAGTAGTAATGGGCCATAAAAGTTTTGGATCTAGCTAATATTTATTTTTTCCCTTCATCTAGGTTTATGTGACCTTATTAGGGTGAGCCTTATGGAAGTTTTTAATTGTAGGGTATTCAATCACGACTGTTTCCTGTAATATAGCCCATCTGAGATTGGATCTTCTTCATATTTGGGCTTATGCTGTAAAATGATATTTTTAAAAAAATAGATGAACAACATAGATATAGAATACATACATTAAAGTGGCCCCCTCAGTGAGGGTCACACCGTCTTCAGTGAGGCCGGGGCCACACCTAATCTGCTCCCTTGAAAGGTAACGAAGTCTAATTTTCGGCTTCACGTACATGTCGTGAAGAATTAATTGCTTTTTTTTTTTTTTTCTTTTACTAATCCTCTAGGCTTATCCAATTGCTTGTGGTACAAGCCCCTATATGCTCGCATGCATGAATCTAGAGATGTTTGGAAACTGATTGCCTAATATCCAACTTACGTGGGTGTTGCCCGGAACGTGGGACCTACCTTGATGCATGCCATCCATTGGTTTTTTCATCTCATTTCATGGCATGGTCTCTAAAATGAAGGGAATCAATATCTCAAGTGGACCACACCACAAGAAATAGTGGTCATTAAACCTTCACAGTTAAAAACTTTATAGGGCCTATCGTAATGTTTATTTGCTGTCCAACCTGTTGACAAGGTCCCACGGACCTAGATGAACAGAAAACACAAATATAAACTTGTTCCAAAACTTCCGTGGCCCTCAAGAAGTTTTAATGATGGGCATTCAATCCCTATTGTGTTTTAGATGACATATCCCCATGATTGGTGAGCGCATGCACATAAAAATGGCAGTCGATATGTCTTTTACTATTTGTAAGCTTGATCTTGGATGGATATGGAGGGGACTCAGAATAATGTGTTTGAAAGACTTGCTGTCGCCATTAGTCATTGAAGACCTATAATCTATGGTCTACTTAGATTCATAGAATTGCCTTGAATTGGGGAATGGTTGACTCCTCATGATAAGATGACTCTGAGATAATATTTGCTATCAAGGATTCTAGGTAAGGACCTTAGTGAGAGTGGGGGAAGGGGATAGGCACTCTCTAGCACTCGCGCTTGCATGCAGTCTCTACTTTACGATATTTAAGATTTTTAGAGTTTCAGAATGTAATATTATAGATATTTTTTACGAGTTTATTGTTTAAATTTAGATGGCTAACATTGATTTTCTTCAACCTTATGATAGTTATGTTTTATTTTAGAATTTTTGTATTTTTATATTTATTTCATGCATATTCTAAATGATCATCTTTCATGAATTTTAACTTATAGACTTGATCTTTTACTGATATGACTTTTTGAGATAATTTAGTAACCGTAGACCTTGCAATCCATCAATTCATATCATATAGTGGGATAACTTATCATGGTAAACCAACACTTGGAGCATTGTATCCATCCATATACTTAATCTCACTTTACTTCTTGACTTTGCATAAACTTTTCTTCCCATTAAAATCCCAATCCAATGACTACGTCATGAGATATTCCTCACTTTAGTAACTGTAAAAACCCCACCTCATGCTGATAAGCTGATAGAGTTTGAACAAATGGATCGACAATCGAACCCCAGTCCTAATCCCTAACCCTAGAAGCCTAAACCCTAAGAACCCCAGTCCTAAACCCGAAACTCGGCACATTCAACCTAGTTAACCTAACCCTGAACCCTAGGAACCTAAAACCCTAGAGCCCTGAGTAAACTAGGTGAGTCAACTCACCTGGTCAACTCATTGAATCAACTTACCCAGTCAGCCTACCCAACCTCACAACCTAGTCAACTCGCCTAGTTAAGCCGAACCCAAGACCAAAATGTCACACCCCAAACTCGGAAACCCGGCTCACAGAATTCCCGATCTCCGAATCTGGTGCTGACAGCCTCTATAGTACCCCATTCTCAGCTCCCAGCGCCCATACGCCGGATTCTGATCTTGGGATCTTACAAGGAGGATTTTCAGTATGATATTTTTTTTGTAAAGAAGCATAACTACAAGTGTACCCAAATCACAAGAACAACATCATCACCACATATCCACTAAAAATAAAAAACTTTGAGTACAATGCATAAAGGGAAATACAATATAGAGATATCAAAAACTCTAGAAGCTCAGCTGCATGCTCTTGCCTCAGCTCAACTGCGTCCTAACGTCACCTGTACGCATCTATCATGCATAAGCTTATAGAAAGCTTAAAGGGTGGCATAAGTGTGTGCGTAATATAAGCGTGCTCAGAACACAATATCAGAGTAATGTGGAAGCATACTGGAAAGTCCATGAGTCATACAATATCAGAGTAAGCAGAAATACTAACAAGTCCATGAGTCATACAATATCAGAGTAAGCAGAAATACTGACAAGTCATGAGTCATACAATATCAGAGTCAGCAATGCAAATCGGCTATGCAATGCGGGGTTGTGGTAAACCAAATGCCATGTGCTGGGGATGCAATGCAATATACGGTATAAAAGAAATGACCAAGTTAGAGTATGAAATCAGGATGATATTATGTGGTATCGCAGGCTGTGGGGTCCATCATAAGAGACTTCTATCCAAACCAGTCTCATACCTAAATTTGGATAGCCAGGCCCAATGTAGTAAACTCCTGATTTCAGGTTGGTCATGCTCTCCAATCGAAATCCTAGCCATTGCGAAGGTACACATACCAAATTAGTTGCGCACCACCAGCCTGAGTGGATAGTGAATGAATGAGTATGCAACTCATGCTCAGTAAGTCCACATATCAGTACCGTACATCTCTGGGATCATCACCGGGGTCTAGTACATTGCAGCTCCATCAAGCGCACAACTGGGTAAGTGGAAGAGATCTCACTATCTGCCTACCAATATCGGCCTGGCTTGTCGATAACGGACTCATTTATGAGCTGGTCAGACTCAGCCTAACATTGCCTACTCTCTCAGGCGGGTAAGGCCATACCCCTTCCAACCGACCACGACACAGTGAGAACCGCGACCTACGGGTATACGACCCTCATGCGCTCATATATATCCATTCGGTCTAGACATTGGATTTATCCCCTAGCCTCGGGGGTTTAGGGAATTTCACCCCAGGGACATCTATCGCGCTCATATGCTAGAACCAAGTATTTCCTGTATCCCATCTGTCCATCCACAATATGCCTGTGGAGGCTACGACCCTGATGTCAATAGGGCGTACGGTGATCATATCACAAAATGTGAGATGCATGAGTCATACCATCTAGTCGTGCATCAAACCTGCGTGTACCGGGTGGCATGTGGGGCAACTCCGTCTCTCAGGGAGTCCCATAAACAATCAGCCCAATGACACATGCTTGCTCAATCACTCCTCATAACAAGCATGTGGATGATGCGTATGGGCATGTATCATGAAGTATACCAAGCATGATTATAATTACATACATCATGGTGGGCCGGTATAAGACGACTCATAGCTCGTATAAGTGGATGGGTGGTGTGTACATAATCACCTACACATGGTGGGCCTCACACCATCACAATGGTCTCACATAATCATAATGAGTCTCATACAATCACAATGGGCCTCATACAATCACAATGAGACTCATACCATAATAATGAGCCTCACATGGTCACAATGGGCCTCGTACAATCACAATGGGCCTCATTCCATCACACAATGGGCTTCATACAATTACGATGGGCCTCATATAATCACACTAAACTTCACAATAACCTTGTACAAGCATAATGCAATGCTAACACATACTCAGTGCGTATATTAACATAGCCGTAATCAATAATTGGCCCATATATGGTGGGGTCCATAGAAGGATAACAGATCTAATCCATAATATGAGGATCGGTCCTCAACAGTGGATATACTAAATATAATACCACAAATTCTTCTACCTATGGCCAGAGGTGATGATGTATCCTCCTCATAAAAAGGATAGGTCTAGATGGCCTACTCATGGGCCTAAGAGTGGGCCTCCAGGTTTGCGTACTTCTACTAGCATCAACGGGGACCCAAAGAATTGGGATAACCCAATAAGGCAAGATGGATCATACTAATAATAGTGGGGGCCCATCAATTTGGGTTAGCCCACTAAGGGGGAAATGAGAATGAGCCTAATACAACCACAATGGGCCTCATAACATCTCAATGGCATGAATCATGATATTATACTAGCACGTACTCATAGTCGACATCGATAATCGGCTTATATACAATGCGAGGTCCATAGATGGACAGTAGATCCATAACATAGATGGTCAGTCCTCAACTGTGGATATATCAAATCTGATAGCACGGATCCCTCCGTCTATGGTGATGATGAACTTTTCTCATATCAAGGTTGGGCCTAGGTGGCCTACCTATAATCTTAAGGATCCGGAACAGGCTTCCTTCACCATACTATCATATGGCCTGCTAGATGCCCTAGGGGGCCCAAATAAGTCCTAGATGGATTCCAATATTAAAAATAACCATATAAACAACCAATAGGGGCCCAACATTTTGGGTTAGCCCAATAAGAATAGATGGATCATGCAATTATCAATGGGGCCCAATGATTAGGGTCAACCTACTTAGAGAAGGATGAGAATGGGCCTAATAAAGGCCTAAGGGAAGGTCACAATGTAGACATTTAACCATCATTGCCCATCAATGTGGACATTTAACCTACATTGCTCCTAAGGAGTGGCCCACATAGAGCCTAACATATAGTGGGTCCATGGCCTCACACAAGGGCCTCATAGACAACATAATGGGCCTCACACAAAGGGCCTAATATATATATATCACGATGGGCTTCATTCATGGGCCTCATATGCATCACATTGGGCCTCATTCATGGGTCACTTATACATCATAATGGGCCTCATTAATTGGGCTACAAATACATCACAATGGGCCTCACCAAATGGGCCACATATACATCACATTTGGCCTCACTCATGGGTCGCAAATACATCACAATGGGCCTCACTAAATGGGCCACAAATACATTACATTGGGCCACACACAAGGGCCCATGGGTTAGGCACAAGGGATGGGTAGTGTGCTTGCAATACATACATCAAGGTGGGCCTATTGCATCATGAAGTGGACCCCACCAGCTGGATATACAATGCACACATCATTGTGGGGTCCAAGGGATGGACGACCCTAGTAAAACACGTACATCATGGTGGGCCCACGTCCAGCCCATCTGGACGGACGAGATGGATAAAACACATACATCGAGGGGGTCCCATGAAGGGACGATGTATATATAACACATACATCACAGTTGGCCCCACCGTTCAGAGGTCTAGACGGTGTGTATGTACAATACATACTATAAGGTGGGCCCCACCTCCACATGTGCAGCACGTGTGGGGTGGGTCCCACTTGCAGAAAATGGATGGACAACGTGGATGTAAACCACATACATCACGGTCGTCCCCACACAGCGCCTCCAGATGGACGGTGCTGATAAACAATGCATACATCAATGTGGGCCCCACCCCACACGTGTAGTACGTGTGGGTGGGTCCCACTCATCAGGTAAAATGGACGGACGGTATGGATATACCCATACCTCATGATTAGACCCAGAACTTACTAACGTCAATATAGCAGCTATAGCTGCCGGCCGTCCAACAGATGAACAGCCGGATACAAAATACATACATTAAGGTGGGTCCACACGTGTGGTACCCACCAGCTTTAGATAAAGCTGATATTTATGTTTTCTCTTCGTCCAGGCCCCACCATCTGGATGGTCTGGATGAACACATTCATTAGGTGGGGTTCACGCAGGTGGACGGTGTGAATAAAATGCATACATCAGGTGAGGTCCACGTCAGTGTGGCCCACACGAGTTCAGGATTAAACTGATATTTGTGTTTTCCTTTCGCTTGGGTAGCAAGGCAGTCCAGCTGCTGGACAGTGGGCACCCCACTGTTTGGACAACATGTGGTCCCACTAGACAACGTGGATCATACATCAAGTTTGGACAACATGTGGTCCCACTAGACAACGTGGATCATACATCAAGGTGGGCCATCATTCACGGAAAGAGAGAGAGAGAGAGAGAGAGAGAGAGAGAGAGAGAGAGAGAGAGAGAGAGAGAGAGAGAGAGAGAGAGAGAGAGAGAGAGAGAGAGAGAGAGAGAGAGAGAGAGAGAGAGAGAGAAACGTGTAATGGAGGAGCTCCGCCACTATGAGCTCTCCTAGGTGGGCCATGCAAATACAATACATACATCAAAATGGGTCCCAAATCAGCTGCAAGGCCCTCAAATCATAAAATTAACCATGGGAATCCCTTTCCCACCCATAAGATCAAGGTCTAGATGACCTTCTCACAATGGAAAAATAAACATCATGATGGGGTCCATGGAGAATGGCCCATCATGTAATGAACATATGAATCATGGTGGGCCATCGGCCACACTTAGGGTCCAAAGCGGGATCCATACCATCAATCGGTAGGCCCCACTTGGTCCATCATAAAAAACACAAATCTAATCCTACAAAACACCCATCAATTCCACTTCTTCTAGGCTCCTTGGAATGCTAAACTCCTTGGTCTTCAACTTTAAGGGTAGATGATGAAGTTTGGATAGTTGGATGGTGAGATTGGGTGGTAAGGAGGCAGGCCTTCTCTTTTCTCTCCTTAGTTGCTAGGGATTTTTGGGTAGAGAATGAGATGAGATAGAGTGAATGATGGGTGGAGTGGTGTTGTGTAAGAGAAATGGTTGTGTAAGGAGAGATGTGATGAGAGGTATGGGCTTGGTTGACTTTTGGATGAGAGAGGGATGGGTGCCATGCCATGTTGGTAAGAGAGGGACGGGCTAGGTATGGGTTGTGATGGCATGTGTACTTAACTTGATTGATTGATGTGATAAGAGGTAGAGATTCTCTCGAAATTCGCAATACGTAGCGTTTTCCTCGATATATGCGCGGGCCCACAACTCTTGGCCTGGATATCACATCGATGCACAAGACACGACGTTGGAACCGTGACGACGGTGTGGATGCTAAGGTATAGGTCTCGGGTCGAGTTGACTTAGATCTATGGGATGCGACTTAGGGCCGCGTGCAATTGTGTCTATAGGTCGCGGGTTGCCGGAATTCGACCGGAAGGATCGCGGGATTCTACGAAACAGAATGGACTAGGATACTGGCCTTACAAAAAACCAAGCCCAATTGGAGAAATAACCAAAACCTCAAAGCAACAACTCTTAAGCAGAGCCTCCATAAGCTTGAAGGATGCTACCTGCCAAAGTAGGGAATCCAAGTGGGGACCGATGGCATCCAGGTTGTCGGCGGCCAAGTGGCACTCTCCCTCTTTCGGGCAGCATCCCTCAAGCATGTGGAACTCTCATTTTTTTAATCTTAAGTGTGTGCTTTGAGATGCATTTACTTTGATGCCCATCTCCTTACCCAAAAGTATCATTTTACCACCTCATCTAACCCATGAGATGATGTCATGTGGCAATCTCCAATCTTAGCCATTTTGAAAAGGCCTAGCTATATGTCCTAGAGGGGGGGTGAATAGGACTATGCCAAATAAATGTTATAACAGCGGAATTAAAAAACAATATGATAGCCAAAATAAATCACAATGCAGAAAAGTAAAACAACCTCAAAAATCTGATCTTGAGGGATTGATACAAATGTTATTCTAAGGACAACCTTTCACCAAAAACCAGAGTTTATGGTAGGACAACCTTATTTCTAGAAAGATCTTTGTATCAAATCTCAAACCAAAGAGGAATACAGAATTAAGCACAAATTGAAATAAAGTGTAATCACAAATGTATTGTTCTAGGGACAGCCATACACCATAAAAATGGCAGGGCAACCTTGCTGGAACAACTTTAAAGGAAATTTAAATTCAAGTAGATAAATGAATAGCAGAAAGTAAATTCTAAATTATTACAAAATTCCCACAATGCTTGAATTAAACGATTACAACATTTACCACCACACATACATCCCACAAATGAATATTAGAGATTAGAAATGTAAATCATTCAACCACAACACAAGGGATTATAGTGGTTCGCCTGTGTGTTCACCAACTATTAAACAACAGCCACACAGAATGCTACTCCACTCCTAATATCCTCACACAGAGGATATTAGCGTTCACTTACAAAATAGGTTTTCACAGGTTCACCCAAAACCTTTATAATTGTGTCTTTGTCTATGGGCTTACACAATAAAAAAACCCCACTTCTGAGTTTTCCTGGCTCTCCTCAGATAACCAATACAACAAGATTTTTCTGACAAATCTTGAAAGAAACCAAAACAGAAAGAATTTTACAATTAAACGTAAAATACCTGATTAACTCCTTCGTTGTAGCAGCCCGGTAGAACTAAATCAGAGTAAATGATTGAATGTTCAAGTTCAATGTCCAATACTCAATTACAATGGTTCTAGTTCTAATAGATTTTAAATTAGACCAAATAGGGCTTGTCTTAATTGATTTTGATTCCAAAGAAAGGGAATAACAATTCCTCTTATCAAATTAGATTGGAATAACAGAAACAAAATCAATTAAATAAAACTAAAGAAAGAGAGTATAAAATAAACACACTTAGCTTAGAGGGAGCACAAAATTACTTCTCAGAAGTTTGACAAAGATTGGCTTGAATGGATTAATTGATTGCCTTTTCTTCTGAGTTTTGTGCTCTATTTATAGGTGAGCAGATCGCATCTTCGACTGGTCTAAGAAGCTCTTCGACTAGTCGAAGAAATAACAGATGTGAAAAAAATCGGGCGCGATAAGCTTTGACCATTCTACGACTGGTCGAAGGCCTCCTTCGACTGGTCGTAGGTCACCTTCGACTGGTCGAAGACCTTGTAAATTATCGCTGGACTTTGAATCGAAGATTAACGACTGGTCGTAGAAGTAGTCGACACTGTTTCTTCGACCGGTCGAAGACCTCCTTCGACTGGTCGAAGCCTAACAGAATTTATCCAAATTTTGTAACAAACTTACGACTGATCGTGGAATTTCTTGGACTGGTCGAAGCAAAGCTAGGACTAGTCGAAAAAAGCCTAAGACAAGTCCCCGAACTGCCCAAACACAAGTGTCATATACATATGACTTATGTATCCAAAATGGCCTACTTCTAAGGTCAACCTATGGTCATTCAAATCCCAATCAAGAAGTAAGGACATTGAAAACATTAGGAACAAGTGACCTAGAAGTTTAAGTCTTGAAGTCTTAATGTAGCTCAACCTCGAAAGTGACTTGAGTTCTATACGAACTACTTTGTACTCTTCTTGAAGTCTTGTATTCTTGAGTCTTGTCTTGAGAGCAATACTTGAAGTCAAGGTTGATCTTTGTACTTGTAATCTTTGCTTGTTGTGAGCTTTGCTTGTTTATGAATGTTGATTTTTAGAAAGAGCTTCACTAATGCAAGTTATATAACAGTGTTTTTGTCACCACTAATTTGACAACATACAGGGATATAAACTATAGCACTTACAATCTCCCCCTTTGTCAAATTAGTGACAAAACACATAAAAAGATATAACCAAGATAAAAGTAGAATCACCGGATTGAGTTATAGAGAAAACATAAACCAGTTGACATCAACTCTGGCTTACCTGCAAATTAAATCCATATCTAACATTAAACCATTCTTAAACCATTCTAAACATACTCCCCCTAAGTAACATAACCATTCTCCCCCTTTTTGTCACAATATGACAAATAAAATAACAATATAAAGGGATATATGAGAGGAAATAAGATGAGATATGAGATAATAGCATAAAAAAAAAACAAATATCCAGCAGAAAAGAAAAATAGTATCCAATTCCAAATCGGATGACTCAAAGCTAAGATTTAAAGTTATTACAAACCAGAAAATCCCATATAGACTAGTCAGAATTAGATCTAGAAGACGGAGCAGAAATAGAGGGATCAAGTTGGTGCATGCCTTTGTTTAATCGCCGAAGATATTTCCGCATGTACTTGAATTGAGAATCATGAGCAACAAACATGTTTTCTATCTTTTCATTCAAATTTTCAACTTTACCCTCCAATGCACTCAGACGTGCATCAAAATCAGATGGTACAAAATCTGGATCATTTGTTGAATCAGAATCCAGTTCCTCAAAGATATCATCCATATTAATGTCATTCCCCGCTTCTTCATGACCAGCACCACCACCATTACCACCTTGTTCAGGAAGTAATTCCAGCTTCATCTTATTGAGATTAGAGTTGTTGAAAATCAGATGATGGATAGGTGCCTCATTAACTGGCATATCGACCAACATATGTGTAGCTAATACAGTCATTAAATAACCAAAAGGGATGTCACTATGACCAGGATGGAGTCTAAACTGAAGAAGGAAATGACAGATTAAGGATGGCAGACAAATCTGAGTACCACTGAAAATAGCATGAATAATACGTACCATAAATGAGGTCAAGTCAGTTTTATTACCTGACCGAGGATACAGATTAGACACAAAGATTCTGTGGAGTACTCTGTATTTAGGTAACAAATACCTTACGGGAAGTGCATTCCCTTTTTGTGTCCATTGAATATCCATGTTGCACAAGTCTCTAGTGAGCATGCGTTTTTCAGACATTGAGGGTTTATCAGTTAAGTTATGGATAGGAATACCCTCATCATTCACGGGAATATCCATAAGGGCTGAAATTAAATGACGATCAATTTCAAATGGCCCTTCACTAGTAGATATTTTAAAAGTTAAATTATCCAGTGAGAAGTCACTAATACATGTAAACATGGATTGAGCAATGGACCGGTATGCAGGCCCACCCCAATGCAATAAGTTAACCCAACCTACAGCTTCAAGCAAAGGAAGGATATCAAAAGGTGCAATATGGTTAATATCAACAGGATGTTCAACAATAACATTACGAGCTCTAAGGTCTATAACATAAGAAGAATCATTAGTAGGCTCAAGAAGATGACGTTTGGTCAATCTGGAGGAAGAAGAAGGACCACGGGAAGTAGATTTTCTACCTCTAGAAGCCATATGCAACAATAATAATAAGGAAATAAGAAAATGCAAAGGATTGAGAAATGGGTTTACTCAAAACAGATTTTTCAAAATCAAATCCCCAAATCTCAATGAAATCCTAAATAGAAAGCTTCAAGTTAGAAAAGAGAGCAATCTAGACACTGATTTGCAAGAAAAACGTAAATGGAACACTAACCTTGAAGAACAAGAATGGTGGGTTCGACAAGTCGAAGCTCGGCTCCTTAGAAAAAAAGAAATGAGGAAGAAAGCAAAAATCCCCAAATTTAAGTGATTTTCGAGATCTACGACTGGTCGTAGGTATCTACGACCGGTCGTAGGTCGACTGGTCGAGTATACTCACGACAGGTCGAAGGAAGTCCAGAAAAACATATTTCTTAATTTTTAAAGAAAATGGAATTAAACCTAGCAAATATATACACTATGATACATGTAGGCATAAATAATCATTTTGAAATACACATGCCAAGATCAAATTTCATCTTATTAAACCTAATTTTATCAAGAGGTTTTGTGAAAATATCAGCTCTCTGATCTTCAGTAGGAATATATTCCAGAGATATAACTTTTTCTTCTACCAATTCCCTAATATAATGAAATCTAATGTCAATGTGCTTAGTACGAGAATGCTGAATAAGGATTTTTTGAAATATTTATTGCACTGGAATTATCACAATGTAATAACATAGAATCCTGTTTAATTCCATAATCACTTAGCATTCGTTGCATCCAAACAAGCTGTGTACATGCATTACCAGCTGCGATATACTCAGCTTCAGCTGTTGAAAGTGATATAGAATTTTGTTTCTTACTAAACCAAGAAACTAAACAATTTCCAATGTAAAAGCAACCACCACTGGTTGATTTTCTATCATCTAGATTACCAGCCCAATCAGCATCTGAGTACCCAACAAGTTGGACACTAGTCTCATGAGGATACCAGAGACCAAGATTTATAGTACTTGCAACATATCTAATAATCCGCTTAACAGCAATCAAGTGAGATTCTTTTGGATCAGATTGAAATCTTGCGCAAATACCAACACTTAAAGAAATATCAGGTCTACTAGCAGTTAAATATAACAAACTACCAATCATACTCCGATAAAGTTTTGAATCAATATTTTTACCATTATAGTCTTTTGAGAGTTTCAGGGTAGTACTCATAGGAGTATCGAAATTCTTGCCATTCTCAAATCCAAATCTCTTGATTAGATTCAAGGCATACTTAGATTGAGAGATGAATATTCCTTCAGGTTGCTGCTTAACTTGCAAACCAAGAAAATAAGTTAATTCCCCAACCATGCTCATTTCAAACTGTGATTTCATCAAGTCTGCAAACTCAGTAGTCAAGTTAGTACAAGTTGATCCATAGATGATATCATCAACATAAATCTGTACTATTAAGATATGATCATTATGTTTTTTAACAAATAGAGTTTTATCAACAGATCCCATTTGAAAATTGTGACTTAAAAGAAATTTTGTTAGTTTCTCATACCATACCCTAGGTGCTTGTTTTAATCCATAAAGTGCCTTTTTAAGCCGATACACATGATCAGTATTTTTGGGATCTTCAAAACTCATTGGCTGTTCAACATATACTTCTTCATGTAAAACGCCATTTAGAAAAGCACTTTTCACATCCATTGATATATTTTTATCTTTCTAAAACATGCAATGGATATAAATAGCCTGATAGATTCAAGACGTGCTACTGGTGCAAAAGTTTCATCAAAATCAATTCCTTCTATTTGAGTATAACCTTGTACCACTAGTCTAGCCTTGTTTCTAATTATATTTTCACTTTCGTCCGACTTATTTTTGAAAATCCATTTTGTTCCAATGATGTGTTTGTCTTTAGGTCTTGGTACGAGATACCAAACATCATTTCTTACAAATTGATTAAGTTCTTCTTGCATTGCAACAATCCAGTTCTCATCAGCAAGAGCTTCTTTTACATTGGATGGTTCTATTTGGGATGTAAAACATACATAATTACATAAATCCTCAAGTTGTCTACGGGTGCGAACACCAGTGAGAGGGTTTCCAAGAATTTGAGTGGTTGGATGATCTTTAACAGTCCTCAATTCAGATTCAGTCTGATTTGATGAAGTATCGGGTTTATCAATGATTAGAACTTCATCATTATCTGAATTCGAGATTGGCTTATTTAAGTGATCATCAATGACAACATTGATGGATTCTTGAATCACACCAGTCCTTTTGTTCAGAACCCTATAAGCACGACTGTTTAAGGAATATCCTAGAAAAATCCCTTCATCACTCTTTGTATCGAATTTTCTCAAATTTTCACGATCACGTAAAATATAGCATTTGCTGCCAAAAACTCGAAAGTATTTGACAGTAGGCTTTTTGTTGAACCATAATTCGTAAGCCGTTTTATTATTATCTTTGCTAGTATAAACTCGGTTAATAATATAGCAAGCTGTATTTACAGCTTCAGCCCAAAGATTTTTAGAGAGCTTCATGCTATTCAACATGACATTAGCCATTTCTTGAAGCACCCTATTCTTTCTTTCCACAATTCATTTTGTTGTGGAGTTTTGGGAGCTGAGAATTCATGTAATATTCCTTGGTCGGTACAGAACTTCTCAAAATTGCTATTCTCAAATTCAGATCCATGATCACTACGAATCTTACTGATTTGAGAAGATTTTTCAGTTTGAATCCTTTTGAGAACTTTTCTTACTTCTTCAAGGGTTTCAGATTTATCCCTTAAGAAGACTACCCAAGTGTATCTGGTAAAGTCATAACTATTACCAGAATATACTTTTTACCACCACGACTTTCCGTTCTAGTAGGTCCAATTAGATCCATGTGAAGAAGTTCGAGTGGTTTTGATGTGGTATTTGAATTCACCTTTTTGTGTGAGTTCCTTGTTTGTTTGCCTATCTGGCATTCACCACATATTTTATCTAATTTCTGAAGTTTGGGTAAACCTCTTATAAGTTCTTGATTGCTCAATCTATATAAATTTCGATAATGAACATGTCCAAGACGCTTTGCCATAAATCAGTCTCGTCTGTATGAACCATGTAACATGTTTGATTAAATGAGCTGGATTCGCTAATAATATAGCAATTTTTAGATGTTCTACGTCCAGTTAATATTACAGAACCCTTATTATTTAGTATCTCACAGCTTTGATTAGAGAACCGAACACTATGGTTATTATCACATATCTGAGATATGCTAAGTAAGTTATGTTTTAGGCCTTCAACATATAAAACATTTTTAAATACAGGAAGATTAAAAAGTTGAACCATACCTTGGCCTATAATCTTGCAGTTGCTACCATCACCAAATGTGACTGAACCATCAGTCATATCTTTTAGATCCGTGAATAAAGCTTTGTCACCTGTCATATGCCTAGAGCATCCACTGTCTAGGTACCACTTTGAATGACTTGTTGCTTTGAAAGCAATGTGAGCAACCAAGCAGGTGACTTTTGGAACCCATTTCATAACTGTTTTGGGTTTAGGAACATAGTTGGTCTTCTTTTGTTTATAGTTATAAGAATAACCTATAGAGTTAGATTTTAGGAGCTCCTTAAGTAAATCTACTATCTTTTCAGCTAGTGGATTTCTTTTCTGATTAAAGTTGACATGACTGCTTCCAGATTTTTGAAGAGTTTTTGGATTTTTATAAAAACCTTGATAAGTTTTTTCCCTTTTGAGTTTGAGGACTCTCCTTTCACAAACATAGGAGTATACTTTTGTTTAGGAGATAAATTTTTATCATAGCCCAGCCCGGATAGATCGCCACATTTTCTTGATCCGGATAAGAGTTTTTCTAACTTTGGATCACCTTGGGCATATTTCATGTGTCCTTTTGACTCAGAAGAGAAGATACTTCCTTTTTGAGATTTTCAATCTCAGATTTAAATCAACAATTAAAGAATTTTTGAATTCCAAATCGCATTTTGTTTTTTCAAAACAATCTGAAATTTGTGATTTTTCTAAGACAAGTGATTCAAAACATTCTTTGAGTTTAGAAAACTTTTCTTTTTGAAGTTTAAGTTTGACAGCAATTTTACAACTTTCTTTGTATAGGGCATTGTAAGCATCTTGAAGATCATCTTCATTTTCATATTCACTACTCAGATTTTCTTCACTTGTTGAGTCATTATCTGAAAATGTGAATTTGGCTAGAGTCATAAGTGCTTTAACTTCATTCCCTAACTCAGTTTCAGAATCTTCTGATTCAGAAGAAGTTTCAGAATCAGATGATTCATCCCACGTAGCCAACATACTCTTCTTCTTGGGTTTGTCCTTTTTGGGACATCTATTTGCCAAATGCCCATATTCTCGACAGTTGTAACATTGACTATCTTTCAAAGATTTTCGAGATTTGGGTCTAAACTTCTTTTTATGGTTTGATTTTTGGAAATCAACCCTTTTCTTGCTTTTAAAAATCTTGTAGAATTTCTTAGCCAAAAGAGTCATATCATCTTCTGAATCTGAATTACATTTAGAGGATTTTAGAGCAATCGATTTACCTTTAGGAGCTTTAAAGTTTAACTCGTAGGTTCGTAAAGAAGCAACTAATTCCTCTACCCTCATATTATCCGTATCACGAAGTTCTTGGATCGCGGTTACTTTAGAATTGAACCGTTCAGGAAGTGAGCGTAATATCTTTGCACACACTTTACTTTCTGGAATTTTATCGCCAAGACCCCACATTGAGTTTACAATGTCATTTAGTCTAGTGTAAAAGTCCATAAACATTTTGTTTTCCTCCATATGAATTTCTTCAAATTTGGTTGTAAGGAGTTGGACTTTAGACTTTTTACAATTGATGTACCCTCGTGTGTCATTTCTAGTATATCCCAGGCTTGTTTCGCAGTATCACAGGATATGATTCTTTTGAACTCATCCGGTGATAGTGCGCAAGTGATTGCATTTAGTGCTTTAGCATTGGCACTATACTCACTTTTCTGAAGAGTGGTCATAAATAATAAGCAGGTACAGACATAGTTTTTGAACCGTCGGATTCAGTTACTTCAATGGTAGGAGTTTTCCATTCAGTTACTGTGGCTCGCCACACACTCTCATCCATTGATTTTAGGAAGATTCTCATTCTGGCTTTCCAATAGGCATAGTTGGAGCCATCAAATGGTGGAGGCCTCGTGACTGAAAGGCTATCAAAATTTGACATCTTTTTAAATAGCTTAGATCGTTAGCTCAGGAAATAAATCCAAATAAATAGCAATAAGAACGAGCTATTAGGCTTTGATACCACTTGAAAAGGCCTAGCTATATGTCCTAGAGGGGGGGTGAATAGGACTATGCCAAATAAATGTTATAACAGCGGAATTAAAAAACAATATGATAGCCAAAATAAATCACAATGCAGGAAAGTAAAACAACCTCAAAAATCTGATCTTGAGGGATTGATACAAATGTTATTCTAAGGACAACCTTTCACCAAAAACCAGAGTTTATGGTAGGACAACCTTATTTCTAGAAAGATCTTTGTATCAAATCTCAAACCAAAGAGGAATACAGAATTAAGCACAAATTGAAATAAAGTGTAATCACAAATGTATTGTTCTAGGGACAGCCATACACCATAAAAATGGCAGGGCAACCTTGCTGGAACAACTTTAAAAGGAAATTTAAATTCAAGTAGATAAAGGAATAGCAGAAAGTAAATTCTAAATTATTACAAAATTCCCACAATGCTTGAATTAAACGATTACAACATTTACCACCACACATACATCCCACAAATGAATATTAGAGATTAGAAATGTAAATCATTCAACCACAACACAAGGGATTATAGTGGTTCGCCTGTGTGTTCACCAACTGTTAAACAACAGCCACACAGAATGCTACTCCACTCCTAATATCCTCACACAGGGGATATTAGCGTTCACTCACAAAATAGGTTTTCACAGGTTCACCCAAAACCTTTACAATTGTGTCTTTGTCTGTGGGCTTACACAATAAAAAAACCCCACTTCTGAGTTTTCCTGGCTCTCCTCAGATAACCAATACAACAAGATTTTTCTGGCAAATCTTGAAAGAAACCAAAACAGAAAGAATTTTACAATTAAACGTAAAATACCTGATTAACTCCTTCGTTGTAGCAGCCCGGTAGAACCAAATCAGAGTAAATGATTGAATGTTCAAGTTCAATGTCCAGTACTCAATTACAATGGTTCTAGTTCTAATAGATTTTAAATTAGACCAAATAGGGCTTGTCTTAATTGATTTTGATTCCAAAGAAAGGGAATAACAATTCCTCTTATCAAATTAGATTGGAATAGCAGAAACAAAATCAATTAAATAAAGCTAAAGAAAGAGAGTATAAAATAAGCACACTTAGCTTAGATGGAGCACAAAATTACTTCTCAGAAGTTTGACAAAGATTGGCTTGAATGGATTAATTGATTGCCTTTTCTTCTGAGTTTCGTGCTCTATTTATTGGTGAGTAGATCGCATCTTCGACTGGTCTAAGGAGCTCTTCGACTAGTCGAAGAAATAACAGATGTGAAAAAAATCGGGCGCGATAAGCTTTGACCATTCTACGACTGGTCGAAGGCCTCCTTCGACTGGTCGTAGGTCACCTTCGACTGGTCGAAGACCTTGTAAATTATCGCTGGACTTTGAATCGAAGATTTACGACTGGTCGTAGAAGCAGTCTACACTGTTCCTTCGACTGGTCGAAGACCTCTTTCGACTGGTCTAAGCCTAACAGAATTTATCCGAATTTTGTAACAAACTTACGACTGATCGTGGAATTTCTTGGACTGGTTGAAGCAAAGCTAGGACTAGTCGAAGAAAGCCTAGGACAAGTCCCCGAACTGCCCAAACACAAGTGTCATATACATATGACTTATGTATCCAAAATGGCCTACTTCTAAGGTCAACCTATGGTCATTCAAACCCCAATCAAGAAGTAAGGACATTGAAAACATTAGGAACAAGTGACCTAGAAGTTTAAGTCTTGAAGTCTTGATGTAGCTCAACCTCGAAAGTGACTTGAGTTCTATACGAACTACTTTGTACTCTTCTTGAAGTCTTGTATTCTTGAGTCTTGTCTTGAGAGCAATACTTGAAGTCAAGGTTGATCTTTGTACTTATAATCTTTGCTTGTTGTGAGCTTTGCTTGTTTATGAATGTTGATCTTTAGAAAGAGCTTCACTAATGCAAGTTATATAACAGTGTTTTTGTTACCACTAATTTGACAACATACAGGGATATAAACTATAGCACTTACACATTTAAACACATTTTACCCCTAGGATCACAAGGAATTATAAAAAAAAAAGGTTGGGAGACTATAAATAGCCCTCTCTGAAAGTGCCCTGTTTTGTCAATTAGCGTGAGTGTTGAGTCAGCTAGTCTGCAGAGCCTTATAGGAAGATCAATTCAAATCGTCTGCCTCAACCGGATGTGTGCAAGTTTGGCACAGGTAATTCTAAGCCTCACATCCCATATCCCAAAATACCAGGAAAATAAAACCCTTAAAATAAGTTAGAACATCATAGGGTTTTTAAGTTAAGAAAACTTTTTCAAAATCTGAAAATCTCTAAGTTTTCTTGCTTTGTCGATTTTATCGAAACACATCTCGATATGATCGACCTACGCTGTTGATGTCTCGATGATAATTCGATTCCATCGGAATGAGGACAAAAGTGTCCAATAACCACATGTACATCTGGATGGATTTATCGATGTATCGATATACCTATCGATATCATCGATATTTGAATCTCGAGTTCATCGAATGTGACTCAATAATATCGACAGGCAGATCTCTGGTGCCCCTGTTTTAACTTAAGAATATCATATGTGCATCGATATATCGAAGCCCCCTCGATACCATCGAAATTCAAATCTCGATGATATCGGAAGGCTCTCGATGATATCGGTCATGGGCGCCAAATTTTTCAGCAAAATATTTCAGGATAGTTTATCTATGATCGAGGGTCACTCGATAGAATCGATATTCAAATATCGATGATATCGGTACGGTTTCGATGGCATCGAACAGGGACAGAAACTGTCCAGCAAGCTTAAACGAAAATCTCTTAGATTTATCGATGCCTCGACGCAGTTATCGATATAATCGACATTCAAATTACGATGATCTCGAAGGTCCCTTGATCATTCTTGTAAACCTGAAATATTTTAAGTCAAGTCTCTCTCATTTTCAAATGTCTATGAATCGAAACTAGTATCGATAAAATCGGAGTTCGAAATCCGATGACATCGACACCTGTTTTAATTCCATCGACCAGTTGGCAAGAGGTTTCAAAAGCGTATGACATTTGAGTTTGTGTCATCGAGCGGACCATCGATGCTATCGAGAGTATACGCTCGATGATATCGAACCCGCTCGATAATATCGAACTCTGTCATAAATGTGACCGTTTTATATCCGTTGGAACCTTTTGCCTATATAGAAAGGACTTGTCTATTGTTGCTGGTAGAGAAAGAAGAGAGTGCTTTTGAGTGCTTTACCTTAGATCATATACCCAAAGCCCTTTATCTCAGAGAAGTTCATCCTCTAATCTACCCTCATCATTGATATTCAATAGAGTGGATTGAGGAATGAACTTCCACATTCAAGGATCCTTCAGCTACTACCTTATTGGCAAATCATTAAGCTAGGATGCCTTGAATGCATAATCGGAATCACTCTATCTTCCTTATAGGAAAATATTTTATAGAGTAGGATTCCGTCTTAACCTTGACCCAACCCAAAGCCTCGTATTGGTACATCATCTGAGGCGGATCAAGGAAGCTGAAGATTCTTCATCAACAAGGAGGAGAACTTCGTCAATATGCCAATGGGACTCATCCACTTATTTGTAAGTTATTAGAGTCCAGAGGACACTAGTGATCATTCCTTTTAAGATTGGGTCTAAGGTGTTTCTCACCCTTGCAAGCCCTCGTAGGAGGCCTCCGGCGGGAGTGTACGTGGTGGGTCCGTTGACCTTTACTCTGTGGAGAGCATAAACAGTTAGGTTCCTTGCGTGGATCCTTGGCCAGTGTGCCTAAAACTGGGTGCTATGTGTTGACCCTTGCTCAGGAAGCATAAACAGAGGTTCCTTGTATGGATCCTTGGCCAGTGTGCCTAAAACCGGGTGCTATGTGTTGACCCTTTCTCAGGGAGCATAAACAGTTAGCCTAGGTGTAGGTTGTAAAGGTTGAAGGTGAACCTGATTTAAAACCTTAGGTTTGGGGTGAACCACCGTGTAACCTCCTTAGTGAAATTTGGTACACTCAAGGGTTGAGTGCGGTTACCAGGAGTGGAGTAGATAAGTAGTCGAACCACTACTTGTATGAAAATGACTGTATTTGAGATTGTTATTCTTTAGCTTGTGTGATTCACTTTAATAATTTCATATCTGAATATCTGAGATCACATCTCACACACAGACACAGTCATATCCATCATAAACTAGTTGCATATTGTTTACTTCTTAAATAATTTGTGATTGGATCCTCTACCGGGCTTGGAAGCCAGTAGAGTTAATATTGAGTAATCCTAATATGTGCTTGTTGTTAGGATTAGTGGAATAGGATTTTAAATAAACCCTAAAAACTTTAAAAAGTCCTATTCACCCCCCTCTAGGACATATTTGTACATTCCTACTTCAACTAAAGTGGTCTTCACCGCTATTTCTATTGGTATCAGAGCGGGTCTCTCTTTAAGGGCTTCACCGCCTAGAGAGTGATCTTGACTGAAGTTGGGAATATGGCCAAAGGAGAGGGCTCATCAGTCACCAGTCCTCTAGTATTTGATGGCTCAAATTATGCATACTAGAAGGCTAGAATGCACTACTTTCTGAGATCTTTGGATCATGATGTCTGGGATATAGTTAAAAGTGGATATATGCCGCCATCTGAACAAATTGTACTTGATAGTGGCACAACCATCACAAAACCCAAACCCAAAGAGAAGTGGACGACGTTCGATAAAGAAAGATAAACTGCTGAAGCTAAAGCTATGAACACCATCTACTGTGCCGTGTCCCAGGATATATTCAATCAAATAAGTATATGCGGGACATCCAAAGAAGCATGGGATCTATTGAAAATAACCCATGAAGGCACAAGTACTATGAAGAGGTCCAAACTACGTACAACTACTGACCTCACAGTTCAAAAATCTCAGAATGGAAGAGCATGAGACCTTCATGGAGTTCTTCACTATGTTGAATATCATTTGCAACTCCATGGGTGGATTGGGAGAAAAAGTTCTGGTTCCAAAAATCTGTAGGAAAATACTTAGATTATTGCCGGAATGGTTTAATCCCAAAGTAGCAACTATTGAAGAGTGTAAGAATATTGATGAAATGAAAGTAGAAGAACTGGTAGGTTCCCTACAAACCTTTGAACTACACTTCAAACAAACCCAAAAATCCAAAACAACTGTCCTAAAAACTTCAAAGAAAACAACGAATGAGGACAGTGGAAGTGAAAAGGAAGATGAAGATGAGGAAGTGGCTTTGCTGGCACAACGATTTAGAAATTCTTTCAGAAGAATCGTGGCCGTCCCTCCAAAGGTAGAAAGGTGGACAACAAACCCTTTGCAGGCAAATTTGGTAGAAAGACCAAAGAACCACAATGCTATGTCTGTCAGAAGTATGGACACCTATCTACTGAATGCCTAAACAGAAAAACTAAGGGCATGGCGATGGCTGCCACTTGGGATGATACAGAAGAGTCAAACTCAGAATCTAGTGACTCAGAGAGTGATGGAGACCAGAAATCCTGGAAAATTCTTATGGTTTCCACTACTCTAATCATTCCTAGTGAATCTGAGAATGAGAAAGAACAACAAGTCAATGAATCATTTCCGTCAGATAATGAGGAAATGGAAAAGGAAGAAGAAGACGATCGAAATAAACTACAAGATGCTTACAATCAACGTTATATTCATAGCATCAACATTCTTAAAAGACTTGGAATGTCTGAAAACAAGAAGGAACTGCTGCAAAAAGATCTGGAGAAAACATTGGAAATCATTTTACATCTAATTAATGATCTACAACAATATTATTCAGATAATGACAAGTTGGAAAGAATCAACCATCCCTAAAAACTGACACATTAAAGCTTATCAAACAAATTGAATTATTAGAAGATGAAAATAGGCATCTCCAGAATGAGAATCACACACTCTGGTTTGACTTAGAAAAATCCAGAAATTTGCTGAAATAAACTATAAATTCTCCTAGAGTGGTGAAAAGCTCGAAAAATTGTTAGGGATGAGAAGACAAGGAAGAGACAAGAGTGGCCTAGGGTATGATAAAACTAAAACAAGAACGGGAAATGCAACATTAAAAATAGAAAAATCGGCTGCTTCAGGTAGTAATATAAAAACTACTCCAGTTTGTCATTTATGTGGTGATTTGGGTCATTATAAGTTTGAATGCTTGACACCTAGAAGGACTTCACATAACTCTGGTCAAAATCATATCAGTAAATTCAAACCAATCAGAAAAATTCAGAATGCCAAAAGTCCACCTAGGAGAAACACTCATCCATCACCACCCAGAATGAAAGACAGGATGAAGGGATCATTGGATCAGGTGGGTAAGATAACCATGAAAACTAAATCTACCACAGTAAAGAATTCTGTCTCAAAATGGATAGTAAAAGAAAAACTGAATTGTATAAACTCCATACCCTGAAATATCAAGCATGAAAAGACAAGTCCAGGTCATGCATCTAAATCTGGATATTTGCTGAAATGATACAATTTTTGGTTGAGCTTTTAATGATATATCTGAGGTCTCTCACCTAAATCTTTTTGTATATAAACATTTTAAATGTTTATAATTTTAATATGTACAATGTCTGTACATAATTTTGCCGTGTATACTGTTGATTCATAAATACGCTATGAGTCTACATGAAGGGGTGTCTTAATGCTAAGTACTGAAATTACTCACTTTCGATATGACTGTTGACAAGTTATATGCATTTTCGATCAAATCGAAAAAGAGTTGATATCATTGATATCTCTTCAGAACTTAAAAAGGCACATGAGTAAGGATGATATCGAAGACAATATCGATAACATCGGGGGAGTTACATCGATATTATTGATACACTAGTCGATGCTAACGGAGACTACCGCCTGATAAAAGGCAATCGAGTGAAAAAATTTTATTTATTTTTCTGAAAAAGGCTTTTTCGTTTTTTTCTGCTCAAACCCTCGGCCGAAAGTTCTTCGGTGGGTCCTAGAAGCTCCTCAAAAAACTGGTATTATCCTTCCATTCCAGATTCTATCTTGCTTTTTGGTCGGGCATTTTCAGTTTCTTTAAAAGAAGGATTTTGTCCATTCTTTCCAAATCTATCATTATGGGTAAGGACAAAGGCAAGGTATCTGGTCCGGGAGAATCTTCCAGAAGCTCTCGACAAAAAGTGCTTGCTCCAAAAGAAAGGGCAAGGGTCCCTGAACGTGGGATCCCCACAAGGCAATGCATGAGACATAGTGGGTCCCAGTCTGAAACACTGACACCTCCTCCGGCTGCATTAACTTCACGTCCACCAAAATACACGGGTAGGAAGCTCATCCATGAGAGAAAGGTAAACAAAGATTGTTTAAAACCATACAATCTCGAATCCCTGTTTGCTGCAATTGATTGGTTGCCTGTTCTAGATTTCGGTGGGCCATGCCAACTCGAACGAACATGCAACTTCCTTGTCGTGTGTCACTCACCTGTGTCTGATCCTCCTTCTATCATGGTCTCTCTTCATGGTGATGATGTGCTGATCACGCCTTCTACAATGACAAATATCCTTGGACTGACAATGACACCGGAGGGTCTCCCTTAAATAGACCTAGAAAATGTTGAAATTCGGTCCATGGTGACTAAGTATCTCTGTCATGGTAGGGACATCCCTTGGTATCAAGGGAATGCGTTGAAATCTAGGTACATGGATCCAAGATTTCGGGTTTTGCACGGTATCTTCACTACAAATATATACCTCAGAACTACCAACCGGTCTGATCTCACAGGTTTCATGACCATGCTAGTGTACTCAATCTCCAAAGGGATAAAGATCTGTCTTCTGACTCTGCTTGTCCATCAGTTGGTATACGCTGTTCATACATCTAGGGATCTTCATCTGCCCTATCCCTGGATCATAAACATGGTTTACAATGCCATCGGCTTCCTAACGACCACTGATCCGGTTTTTCCTTTCCAAAGCTTCAACAAAAGCAACATTCGTAAAATGGACTTGAAGGTCCACAAGTACCCTGAGGACCCACAGGAAGGTATTCAAGCAGAAGAAGAAGGAGGTGCAGTTGTCGCTCCCACTGAAGGGACTAAAATGGCCAGAGATGAACCCCCTGGACCCGATCCAACAGTGTCAATGTCAACGCCTGGGTATGCCAAACGTTTCAAGCTGGACAGGATTGGGGCAATTTAGAGGGATGTCCACTCGGTGCACGAGAGGCTTACCGTCTTGGAATGGCTGGTCCAAGGAGTGCAACAGACTGTCCAACAATTGGTTGATCTGATGACTTGCCGTCGGGACGACACGACGCCATCATACTCTACTCCATAAGTGCTGTGCCTTGAATGCTATCATACACACCTCTCTTATTTTCACGTATAAACATTAGTATCTTTTTGGATGTTCTACGCTGTCATGGGTGTATGTGACAACTCTCTAACTTGCATAGGATGACGTTTTTTTTTTAATTTTTTATTTTTAATTGTATATGCCCACAATTGGGCTAAATACTGATGGTTATTTCTGGGTGCCCTTAAATGGGCTTGGTGATTTTTGTTGGGATAACTGTTAATCTACTGCTGTCTGTGGCAGTATGTGTTTTGGTTATTTGGATATGGATGTTATAATTCACTATTTTTATTGCCATGATTATGTCTCATAGGTCCCCTAGTTTATTCAGTTTCTGACATATGGCATGCACATGATGTTTTTTTTAATAATTATCCTATCTATTATATCACTGCTCTATCCAATCTGCTATGCATACATACTTACTGCAAATGATGTCTGATTAGTCAACTGTTTGACCATTATACATCTATCTTTATATGTATGCTCTCTGGATGTTGGATCTCCCACATTGCTTTAAACTTCAGCTAATATCAACTGCTATATCTTTGTCAATGACTGATAAAAAGGGGGAGAAGAGTTCAAACACCCTGAATGGAAAATTTTATATCTGCTTGAATGGTGTTGCAGGTGTTAGGGGGAGCAGCTGCATCAAGTAGGGGGAGAAGTTGCTGAATCCTTCTAAATGATTATGAAAGACCCGTATCCTAGACCGTAACGTTCCATAGGCTTCCGCGGTCTTCCCGGTCGAATTCCGGCAACCTTCGACCCTTAACCAACAATTTCGCTCGACCCTGAGTCACATGCCGTCAACCCGAGTCAACTCAACCCAAGACTAGTACCGATGCGACCGCGCCGTCGCCGCGGTTCCGATGCCGCGTCTCGCGCACCGAGGCGATACCCAGGCCAGGAGATGTTGGCCAGCGTTCAGTTCGAGGTAAACGTCGCACGTTGCAAATCCCAAGAGAATGTCTCATCAATCACATCAAATGTCACTTCAACCCATCAATCAATCAAAGTACTCCCATCACTTCATGTCAAGTACGCATCACCCCATCCCCAAACAACCCCAAAAGTCAACCTTTCCATCCCATCTCTTACACACCCCATCACTCCTCTCCCATCATTTCTTTCTCTTTCATTCTCTCTCTCATTTTCCTCTCCAAGCAACCCACGTCCATGGCTCTCCATGGGAGGAGCTTGTGTGGCCCACCCTCATACCTCCATCTCCACCATCCAAGTCCAATCTCGATCCGAAGTTGAAGTCTAACCATTGGAGCTCTAGATCGCATCGGTGGAAGGGAGAGTCCGAGATCTAACGGTGGGGCTTCTTCTCTCTCTCTCTCTCTCTCTCTCTGATAGAATGTGGACCGCATGATCTAGGTCGTCCATGTGTTGGGCCCCACCTCGCTGCCCGTCCATTTGGACGGGCCTGGATGAAAGAAAACACAAAGATCAGCCGATCCAAGACTTTGGTGGGCCACCACGCGACCCACCTTGATGTATGTGTGAGAGCCACACCGTCCAGTGGACAGACCCACTGTGATGTAGGTCTTCCATCCACACCGTCCAACTGCTCTGGATGGTGCTGGACACCGTGTGCAGGTGCCGCCCTGCCCCACCTTGATGTATGTACTTTATATCCACTCTGTCCAGCCGTGGGCCCCACTGGCCACTGTTTGTGATCTAACCATCCATCAGCAACTGTAGCTGCTCTGCTGAAGGCGACAACTCTGTGGTCCCACCGTGAAGTATGTTTTATACCCCACAGTCCATCACTTGCTAGACAAGGGTTCGACGTTGGTGGGCCACCCATGTGGCATCACACCATGATATATGTATTTTATAAATGCTGCACGACAGCCGTGGAACCCACACGCACGTGGACACCATGTGGTGCATGTGGTTTATCAATGCAGTCCATCCGTTTTGATGATCGTAGGGCCGACTTGATGAAGTACCCATCTGGACCGTCCAGATTGTGTGGACCCATTTTGATCACCATGTGTGACTCCACCGTCCAGCAGCTAAGACGGTGGGTCCCACATGGAGCTCATATCCCAACCGTCCGTTGAAAGGACGTCCAGGGCTGGACGCCGAGTATATTATACATATATGTGTATATATATAATATATTAATTGAATATTATAGCTGGTGGGTCCCACACGTGTGGGCCCACCCTTTAATATATATGTGTGTGTTTCATCCCTACCGTCCACATGGGACGGTGGGCCAGGTGTGTCAGGATGTATGTATTTTGATCTCCACCGTCCAGTGATCTGGACGGTGGAAATCACCGTGATGTAGGTACAATCCACTTCATCCGTCCATCTGGACGGTGGCAGATGGGGCCACCACGGATGGATGTGTTTCATCCAAACTGTCCATTCATTTCATCTGGACGATCCAACCGTGATGCATGTTTTGCATTCAAAGATGACCCTTGCACTTTCTCACACACACAGGTTATATATAAATCTGTATATATATGTAATGTATATAATATGTAATATATTAATAATATCATATTGGTGGGCCACACGTGTGGACCCACCACCTCATATGCATCAGATCTGCACCGTCCAGAGATCATCACTCTCTGGACGGTGGCTTTCTCTATGTTATGTTATATTATAATATAATGTAATATGTTATATTATTATATGATAATAGATTATATTATATTATATATGTTAAGGTGGGCCACTATGTGGACCGCACCATGATGTATGTTGCATCTGCACCGTACATTTGCCAGATGGTGCAGCAGCCATGACATCCAAGCCGTCCATCCATCTTACGGGTGGAGCCCACCGTGATGTATCCTTACCGTTTATACATTTGACGTGTGTGTGGCCCCACCATGATGCGTGTGTTGTATCCACACCATCCATATGGTGGGATGGTGGGCCCTCTTTTGATGTATGTATTCTATATTTAAGCCGTCCATCAGATTGGACGTGGACCCACCACGCCGCATGTGTTTTATCCAAACCGTCTATACATTTGGTGAGCTCGTCCTTGGGCTTAAGACTAAAAATAAGGCATATCTAATATCAAGTGGACCACCCTACATGAAACAGTGATGTTGAACGCCCACCCTTGAAACCCCTTTGGGTTGCAAAAGTTTTGATTCAATATAATAGTTGTTTTCCTTCACTGTTCAGGTCCTTGTGACCTTATGAACAGTATGGATGGAAAATAAATACTATGGTGGGCCCACTAGAAATTTAACTATGAAAGTTATTATCACCACTGTTATTTGTGATATGGTCTAGATGATCTTTTGATATGATTCATTGTTGGATAATGCCCTAAAATAATCTCTATAGATGGTTGAATGGTGTAGTTGTTGCGGCCCATTGTGATATATTTGGGGTCCATGGGTCGAGGCCCATTGAGATGTATTTGGGGCTCATGGGTCGAGACCCTTGAGAAATATTGGAGACCCAGATGCGAGGCCCACTTGTTGTGTATTCGAGGCCCGATGTGATGTATGTTGGCCCATATGACGAGGCCTACGTGACATAAATGAGGCCCATCATGATTGTACGTGAGGTCGTGGGCCCATTGTACGATTGGCCCTATGAGCGCCATTCCTTGGGAGCAATGTTGGTTAAATGGCCACATTAATGGGTGATGATGGTTAGATGTCCATATGGTGACCTTCACTTAGGCCTTGTTCGGTCGATTGTCGTCGCGATTGCCAACTCCGATTGCCGTGACCGATTTGCCGATTCTGATTATCGACCGATTCCGATTGTCGTGCCCGATTACCGACTCTGATTGACGCGACCGAATTGCCGATTCTGATCATCGATCGATCTCGATTGTCATAACCGAATTACCGATTCTGATTGTCGTGACCGATTGCCGATTTCGATTGACGTGACCGATTTACCGATTTCGACTATCGATCGGTGCGATTGTCGTAACTGATTTGCTGATTCTGATTACCTTGACCGATTACCGATTGTGATTAACGTGACCGATTTTCCGATTCCGACTATCGATTGTTGTGATTGTCGTGACCGATTTGTTAATTCTGATTATCTTGACCGCTTGCCGATTCCGATTGACATGACCGATTGCCGATTCCGATTGACGTGACCGATTTGTCGATGCCGATTATCGATTGATTTCGAGTATCAAGGCCAATTCGATGATTTCGATTTGTCGAGGCCGATTGTATATGCCGATTCTGATTATTGAGGCTAAGTATCAAGGCCAATTCTGATCTGTCGAAGACCGAGCATCAATGTCGATTCCGATTGTCGAGGCCGAGTATCGAGGCCGATTATTGATGTCGACGCCGATTGTCGATCCTGACTCCGATTGTCGAGGCCGATTGAGGCTGATTCCGATTCTGATTATCGAGGCCGACTCTGATTTGTCGAGGCCGAATGTATAGGCCGATTCCGATTGTCGAAGCCAAGTATCGAGGCTGATTCCGATTGTCGAGGCCACGTATGAAGGTCGATTCCGAGTGTCAATTCGATTGTTGAAGTCGAGGCCGATTGTCGAGATCTATATGATGTATATGTGACCCGTAGTTGGGGCCCACTGTGATGTATTCGTAGCCTATGGGAAAGGCCCATTGTGATATGTATTAGGCCCATGATGCATGGCCCATTTGATGTATTCGAGACCCGTGTGTAGGGTTAACATGTTATGTATTTAAAGCCCATGAGCAGGACCCACCCGTTGTGTATATATGGCCCTTAAGTAAGGCCCATTGTGTTGTATATTAGGCCTTTGTGTGAGGCCGTGGGCCCATTATATGTTTGGCTTTGTGTGAGCCATTCCTTAGGGGCAATGTTGGTTAAATGTCCACATTGTCGAGGCCGATTGTTGATACCGGTTATTAATACCGATTATGAGTATGTGACTGCATAGCATCATGATACATGCCCATACGCATCATCTGCATGTTTGTTATGAGATGTGGTTGACCATTGCATATGTCATTAGGCAGATTGTTATGAGACTCCCTGATAGACAAGTTATCTCACATGAGTGCACGGTATGCGCATGGTTGATGCATGGCTGGATTGTATGGCTCATGCATCTTGCATTGTGTGCCCTAGCGACATCAGGGCCGTAGCCTCCACAGGCATGTCGTGGATGGCCAGACGGGACACCGAAAATCTGTTCTACATGGGGTGCTATAGATATCCCTGGGTGAAAGTCCCTAAACCCTCTTGGTTCCAGAGGTTGCTCTAACGTCTAGACCGAGTGGATGCATGAGCGCATGAGGGCTATATACCGTTAGGCCGCGTCTCCCACTGTGTCGTGGTCGGTTGGAAGGGGGTGCGGCCTTACCTGCTCGAGAGGAGGGGGCAATGCTAGGCTGAGTTTGACCAGCTCGAGGAATGGGTCCGCTATCGACGAGCCGGGCCCGATATTGGCAGGCAGATAGTGAGGTCTCTTCCACTCACCTTGTTGCGTGCGATGGGGCGGCGACCTGGTTTGGAGTGTAATAGACCCCGGTGATTTCCCAGAGAGAAACCGTACTGATATGTGGACTTATTGAGTAGGATATGCATGCTCATTCATTCATTCATTCACTATCCACTCGGGCTGGTGGTGCGCAACTAATTGTTGTGTACCTTCGTTATGGCAAGGATTTCGGTTGGGCGCGCGACTAACCTGAGATCAGGAGTTTACCACGTTGAGTCTGACTATCCAAATTTAGGTATGGGACGGGTTTGGATAGAAGTCCCTTGTGGTGGACCCCGTAGCCTGCGATACTACGTACTATCATCCCGACTTCACACTCCAGCATGGTCATTTCATTCACATCGCATATTTCATTACATCCGAAGGCATATGACATATTGGGTTGCTATGTTTCTGCACTTATATGGCCTAGACAGACTTAGCAGGATTTGTATATTGCACTGCATCTTCGGCATATGATATTTGGCTCTTTATGACTCCTTATTGCATAGTTGTTCTATATTGCATATTCTGATATTGATTGACTTGTGGACTTGTCCATACTTTCGTTTACTATGTTATCTGATAATTCATGATCTTGTCAGTATTTCTGCTTATTTCGATAATGTACAATTTATGGATTACCAGTAATTTCGGTATTGTATGATGATGGCATTGTATTGAATACTTGACACTTACTTTGTGCACACACTTACACCACCCTCTAAGCTTTCTATAAGCTTATGCACGATAGATGCGTGCAGGTAATGTTAGGTTGCAGCAGTGTTGAGCTTGGAGCGTGCAGCGGTCTTCTGGAGCTTGATTTTCGATTTATGTATTTCCCTTTCAGCATTGTACTTAAATGATTATATTAGTGGATATGTGATGATGATATTGCCTTTGTGATTTGGGTAAACTTGTGGTTATGCTTATTACGAGTTAAATATACATTGAAAAATCCTCCTTGTAGGATCCCAGGATCGGAATCTGGCGTATGGACGCTAGGAGCCGAGAATGGGGTACTACGGAGGCTGTCGGCACTGGATTCGGTGATCGGGATTCCTGTGAATCCGATTTCCGGGTTTGGGGCGTGACAGATTATGTGTGTGCTTACTAGAGTAGAATTGTACAATTGTGTAAAGAACATGTACACACAATTTAGGATGTCAGTATAGAAGCTGTTCTAGGGTGTTTTGGTATTTTGTCACGTAATTGACAAAGGGGGAGATTGAAAGTGCCCTGGTTTGTCAATTAACATGAGTGATGAGTCAGCTAGTCTGCAGAGCCTTATAAGAAGATCAATTCAAAGCGTCTGCATCAACCGGATGTGTGTAAGCTCGGCACAGGTAAATCTAAGCCTCACATCCCATGTCCTAAAACACCAGGTAAATAAAACCCTTAAAACAAGTTAGAACATCATAGGGTTTTTTAGTTAAGAAAACTTTTTCAAAATTAGAAAATCTCTAAGTATTCTTGCTTTATCAATTTTATCGAAACACATCTTGATATGATCGACCTGCGCTGTCGATGTCCTGGATGATAATTTGATTCCATCGGAATGAGGACAAAAGTGTCTAGTAACCACATGTACATCTGGACGGATTTATTGATGTATCGATATACCTATCGATATCATCGATAGTTGAATCTCGAGTCCATCGATGGTGACTCGATAATATCGATAGGCAGATCTCTGGTGCCCCTGTTTTAACTTAAGAATATCATATGTGCATCGATATATTGAAGCCCCCTTGATACCATCGAAATTCAAATCTCGATGATATCGGAAGGCTCTCAATGATATCGGTCATGGGCACCAAGTTTTCCAGTAAAATATTTCAGGATAGTTTATCTAAGATCAAGGGTCACTCAATAGAATCGATATTCAAGCATTGATGATATTGGTACGGTTTCCATGGCATCGAATAGAGACAAAAACTGTCCAGCAAGCTTAAACGAAAATCCCTTAGATTTATCGATGCCTCAACACAGTTATCGATATAATCGACATTCAAATTCCGATGATCTCGAAGGTCCCTCAATCATTCTTGTAAACCTGAAATATTTCAAGTCAAGTCTCTCTCATTTTCAAATGTCGATGAATCGAAACTAGTATCGATAGAATCGGAGTTTGAAATCCAATGACATCGACACCTGTTTCGATTCCATTGACCAGTTGGCAAGAGGTTTCAAAAGCGTATGACATTTGAGTTTGTGTCATCGAGCGGACCATCGATGCTATCGAGAGTATATGCTCCATGATATCGAACTCTGTCATAAATATGACCGTTTTATATCCGTTGGAACCTTTTTCCTATATAAAGAGGACTTGTCTATTGTTGCTGGTAAAGAAAGAAGAGAGTGCTTTTGAGTGTTTTACCTTAGATCATATACCCAAAGCCCTTTCTCTCAGGGAAGTTCATCCTCTAATCCACCCTCATCATTGATATTCAATAGAGTGGATTGGGAAATGAGCTTTTGCATTCAAGGATCCTCCAGCTACTACCTTATTGGCAAATCATTAAGCTGGGATGCCTTGAATGCATAATCGGAATCACTTTATCTTCCTTATAGGAAAACATTTTATAGAGTAGGATTCCGTCTTAACCTTGACCCAACCCGAAGCCTCGTATTGGTACATAATTTGAGTTACGGATCAAGGAAGTCAAAGATTTTTCATCAATAAGGAGGAGATCTTCGTCAACGTACTGAATGAGACTCATCTACTTATTTGTAATTTATTAGAGTCCAGAGGATACTTGTGATCATTCCTTTTTTAGGATTGGGTCTAAGGTGTTTCTCACCCTTACAAGCCCTCGTAGGAGGCCTCCTGCAGGAGTGTTCGTGGTGGGTGCGTTGACCCTTGCTCTGTGGAGAGCATAAACAGTTAGGTTCCTTGTGTGGATCGTTGGCCAGTGTGCCTAAAACCGGGTGCTATGTGTTGACCCTTGCTCAGGGAGCATAAACAGTCAGCCTAGGTATAGGTTGTAAAGGTTGAAGGTGAACCTGATTTCAAACCTTAGGTTTGAGGTGAATCGCTGTGAAACCTCCTTAGTGAAATCCGGTACATTCAAGGGTTAAGTGCGGTTACCGGGAGTGGAGTAGACAAGTAGTCGAACCACTATGAAAATGACTGATGGGTCTAATATTTGTGTTTTCTCATCATCCATAAGGTAGGGTCCACATGACTTGGATGGTTTGGATAAAACATACATCAAGGTGGGGTCCATCCGAGTGGGCCACACATCACACAAAAATGAAAAAGAGAGAGAGAGGGATAGAGAGAGAGAAGCACCCACCTCTAGATCTTGAACTCCTTCCTCCAATAGGTTTTTAGAGCTCCAAGGAGGGTGATTTAATGGTCGAGATGGGGTTTGGTGGGTCGGATTAGTAGGCAGAATGGGTGGGAGATGGCTGGATTTTGGGTTGCTCGGACGTCCCAAGCTTGCAACAATGGAGGAAAAAAATAAAGAAGAAAGAGGGAGAGAGAGAGATAGAGAGAGAGAGAGAGAGAGAGAAGAGAGAGAGAGAGAGAGAGAGAGAAGAGATTGCTTCCCATAATGATGTAAGGCCATCATAAATGCTTAGGTAAGGGGAGGTGTTGACCTTTGGGAAAAGGAGAGGAAATAATTACCTACCAATCATCCCATGATGGCTTAGAAAATTGTGCCATTACAATAGGTGGGTCCCGCAAAGTGCAGTCTATAGCCATTATAATGTGCGGGCCACAACTTTTGATCTAAGCGTCGCATTGACGCATGAGATGTGACATTAGAACCGCGGCGACAATGTGGTCATGATGGTACAAGTTTTGAGTCGAGCCGACTCAGATATACTGGACACGACTCAAGATCGTGCATAAATGCTGATAATAGATCGCGGGTTGCCGGAATTCGACCGGAAGGACCGCGAAAGCCTATGGAATGATACAGTCTAGGATACGGTTCTTACAACTCTCACCACCTAATAAAAAAATTTTGTCCTCGAAATTTACTATCACACAGGACGAGGCAAGGGGAGAGGGAGCATTGAAATAAACATATACAATGCATAATCAATCTACAAAAGGATGAAGATAACGCTCTCTATTCTCAGCCTTGGCTCGCAAGATGCCTCCTTAATAGAATGGTGAACCATACTAATCTTCGGATTCCGAATTAGAAATGATCGAACCGGGAATATTATGCAGCCTCATATCTCAACGATAGGGAGATATATTAGAAAATCTCTAAGTTATTAGAACTTGGGGATGTAATCATTCTAAGTTCTCAACAATCGTAGAGTACAGGGTAACTATCAACAGATATATGATGTTATTTTCAGGTATTCCTAAGTTATGCTCTGATACCATCTTCCGTCATGCCCCAAACCCGAAAATTAGATTCACAGGAATCCCGATCGCCGAATCCGGTGTCGACAGCCTCCGTAGTACCCCATTCTCGGCTCTTAGCGTCAATACACAAGATTCTGATACTCGGCCTCGACAATCGAAATCGTCCTTAACAATCAGAATCGACACTCGGAATCGACCTCGATACTCAGCCTCGACAATTGGAATCGGCCTAGACAAATCGAAATCGGCCTCGACAATCGAAATCGGCCTATACAATCGGCCTCGACAAATCGAATCGGTCTCGATACTCGGTCTTGACAATCAGAATCGGCCTCGATACTCGGCCTCGGCAATCGGAATCGGCCTATACAATCAATATCGATGAGAATGGCCCTGACTAGGCCTAAGGGAAGGTCACAATGTGGGCGTTTAACTATCATTACCCAACAATGTGGACATTCAACCAACACTACTCCCAAGCAGTGGTCCACATAGAGTCAAACATAAGGTGGACCCAAATATCCAACAAGTGGGCCTCAAATAGTCATCACAAGTGGACCTTACACATGCAGCACGTGGTCTTACACATCATGGTGGGTCGATACATTGGGCCGCACCATTGGCCTAATAAACACATCACGGGTGGTTACATCATTGGGCCGCACCAATGGGCCTCATATCCAACAAGTGGGCCGCATCAATGGGCCACACTAATGGGCCTATACACATCAAGTCGGGCATCAATAAATGGGCGGGAAACATATCACAATGGGCCACGACATACAGGCCGAAAATACATCACAATGGGCCTCGACCTATGGGTCGAAAATACATCTCAGTGGACCTTACCAAATGGGCCATAAACACATCATAATGGGCCACAACCATGGGCCTCCAACATATCATAACGGGCCACAACTGTGGGCCTCAAACATATCATAACAGCCATAACCATGGGCCTCAATATACATCGCAATGGGCCGCAACCCATGGGCCTCGAATACATCGCAAGTGAGCCTCAGATATACTTCACAGGTGGGCCACATACCCGGGCCCAATACACATCACTATTTACATAGCATGGGCCTAATATATATCACTATGGGCTACATCACATGGGCCTAATATACATCTGTAACATCCCGGATTTTTGCCAACCTGAGATTAGACGTCCTTAGGCAATGGGTCGACCCTAACACCTTATCAACTTGTCAAAACTCAGTCCTAAAGGCTAAAAGCTTGTGAAACCATTTTCTTCACAAATTCCACCCTTCACCACCTTGATTTTTTCAATTTTTCAAAGTACTTTCACACCCTAGACACTATCTTAAACTACCTAAGTAGTATAACTTGGATCACTTTATATACAAACTAATACAAAGCCCAGGTACCACTGTCCAAGACAGAAATCTTATATGACTAAATCCTTTAGAAATGATACAAAGTAACTAAGTGCAAAACTAGATTAGCTACGAAATCCGCTAGAATCGCTTTAAATACGATCTGCAAGACCCAAAACTTGTAGAATCATTGACGCTAGGTTACCCTAAAACCTAGGATCAATCTCATTACCCGGCTGCTCACTGGAGCATCTCGAAACTCCGTATCGGATTTGGACCGCATGTCGGAAGTCCGATTAACACGAAGTTAAAGAACTAGGACCGCCTCGCTGGGCTTGACAACCATCTCGGAAATCAAATCCAAATAATGTCCCAGCGCTATTCGCTTGAGCTCGGAGTGAAGAGTATGAGAAATGTGAAATTAATTCAAAATAAAATATCTTGAATAGTAATCTTCACACCACTCGCTTGCGGATCAGTATTAAGCAACCAGACCGTCAGAATCAGACCAAATTACACCCTCGGATCAGGAGAAATTTCATACACAATTACATGTACTCGGAATCTCCGATCGAGATCCACTGACCGTTGAACTGAAACTGGTCCGCCACGCGTGATCTGGAAATCCCACTGAAATGAAAACTTAATAGAATGTAGATCCAGTGTTGGTGAGCTTAAGTCCGACCGTTGGCTGAAGGAGGCCCGCCAGAAGTCCTCCGTTGAGCTGAAACTGCCCCGCTTTGGTTATAACCTAAGTATACTTTGACTAGGAGTCTATTTCGGTGAGTTTTTAGACTATATAAGGACCTTAGAACCCTCTCTCTCACAGCCATACGGCGATTTGGGATTTGAGCAGAGAAAGAGAGAGAAAGAGAGAGAAGTGTGGGAGCATTGGTAGAACCTCCCTGCCACTCTTCCCTGCCGCTTTACGAGCTACACCGCTCCATTCTAGTCGCTTTTCCTGGCGATTCCAGCTCCGTTTCTAGGTAAGAAACCCTAACCCTAATCTGATTTGGGGCTGGGTGTGTTGTAGGTTATGAAATGCTAACCTATTTCGTTCTATAGGTTGCCAAACTGCCGAATAGGGAAGCTTAGCAAACCTATCGACTCGTTACGATTATACAACAAAAGGTGAGGACTTTAGGTGTATAGGTTACGGTTTCACGCTTTCAATGTCAGATAGTGATAGATTCATGATCTATATGTAATTGCACATGTACAAAGTGCTTTCTGTTTCCTGTTTCGATTAAAGATGCAAAATATGGAATTTTACATACTCTAGGTATACGTAGAAATACCGTATACGTACACATTTTGGAAATGTGTTTGCCATGATTAATTGTTGTATGATTATATAGTAATATGGATAAATACCTGATTGGTGAAGGAATCGCCGTAATACATGTTTACTTGTATACACTATGTATGTGAAATTGCGTATTCTAGAAATACCGCATACGTATAAATTTGGAGATGTAATTGTCATGATTATTTGTTGTGTGAATATGATATATACGTATAAAATACTAGTTTGGTAAAGGGGCAGCCCTAATACACCTTCCGCTAACATACGTCATGTATGTTGAAGATTGTGCACTTTAAGTATTTGTGAAATTGCTTATGGGTGTAAGTGCTTAAGTGATTGCACCTTAGGTAGGTGCTGAGATGGAGTTCTCAACTACCTTAGAGTCACGTATGATACCCTCCATGTGGTTGTTTACTCTAACCACTCACCTATGAAACATATGTATTTATATCCCCATTAGTATTGCGCTCCATAACATGCTTTTTAATACACTTTGTAACTTGTTTCATACATGCTTTATAATATGCTTTATGACATGATTGCTAGTGTGTTTGGATTACTTTGTTTATCATGCTTTACTTCACACGCTATGGTTGGAAATTGATTAGGCTTGGGACTATGTCCGTAGTCCAGACATCCGGTACCAAACTTGGAATCGTGGTTGAGATTCATCTCGCCACACATGATGTGTTTGGCGAACCCGTGTCGTACTTCGGTTGGCGATAGTGGTTGGCCACACGGAGTGCTTCTGCGCTTCATATCGCTCAACTTGTTGTGCGCTCGAGTTTGTCAGGCTCGTCAAGTAACCCGATATGTCAAATGTGTGTTCACCATGTTTGGTCACTACTGCTTGAACCTAGGGTACCAAACTTACCAATGGAAATCCCGTTAACCATGGTACCTCGATCCGCTAAGACTCATGAGCCGGACATGGTGGTATGGGACACCGTGGCCAAGCTGTCGGCCTATGCTGGGGCCACTTGCCTCTCCGTTGTGACCATTGAGCAATCAAACTCGTGAACCGAATACGGTGGTATGGGACACTGTATTCGAGCTGTCGACACTTACGGCGAGAGCCGAGTACGGTGAGACCTGTACTCGTGCTGACGGGCGACGAGTCTTCTACAGTATCTTCGAGCATACTCCAAGGTCTATGATTGGCGACGAGCCCTTCACAGAAATTAGAGTATGAGTTGAGCCGAGTACGGTGAGACCTGTATTCGAGCTGACGGCCAGCGATTGAGCCGAGTACGGTGAGACCTGTACTCGAGCTGACGGTCAGCAATTGAGCCGCATACGGTGAGATCTGTATCCGTGCTGACGAGTGACGAGCCCTTTGCGATGCCTTCGCGATGCCTCTCGAACCATAATACCGTATGAGATTAACTAGGATTGACGACCCTAGAATGGATCATGTTGGGAATGATACAAGGGAGGTACCTTAGTTTCCCAATACTGCTGTTTGAAATGGACTAATAACAACTCGGTAATCATGCTCATCACATCGCATCGCATGTGCCTAGTAGATGTGGAGCACTGAGGGAGGTATGTATTCGCGAACGTAAGATGATGTCGCATTAGGGTGGTTTGGCAAGGGCATTCATCATGTCACTTCATACTTGCATTTAATAAGAGGAGTTAAACGTGTTTGATTTTACTGCTTTACCATTACTACTGCTTGACTGTGTTGATAACATGTTAACCTATGCTTTACTGTTCCACTGAGTTAGCTACTCACTCCCCGTTACGGGACGGTGTTGTACACACCAACCAGATTTGTTGAGTTTCAGGTGATGGTGATGCTTGTGAAGCAGAGCCGGACTACTTCTATGATGATAGGAGGATTTTCTCCTATCTGTATCTCTCTGGCAGGTCAATGAAGACCTGGTATTATATTGATGGGGCTATGGTACTTAGGATAGGAGACATTACACTTCCTCACATTTGGTATATTTTAGAACTGTACTTGTAATTATTTAACCTGGTAATGTTATCACACTCTGGAGACTCATCATAGTTTATATATTTTATCTATCTATCACTGTCTTCTGCTTGCAAATTTAACTGTCTCCGGAGTATGATATGCTGTTTTGGCTTAATCTCACTCATGTTCAATGCACGAATACAGTTAACATTCAATCATCATTCATTTTGTTGCATAAGTGATGTTCTGGAACTCGGGAGTTGAGTTTATGCTCGACCCCCGATTTTCAGGGCGTTACAAGTGGTATCAGAGCATGATTTGGATTAAAATGGACCTGGGTTATGGTCACACGACGCACACTGACGCACTTTAAACTTAGGAGGGAGCGACGAAACATAGAACAGTCATAGGTATTCCGATTTCGCCACTCGGGAAGTTCACTAAAGTCGAACGCCGAAATCGAGTCCGTATTCAACCATGGTCGCACGGGTCGACCTTAAACATTCCTAGACCGTCTATAGATGCTTCTAGATTACATCCACCTCACCCCAACCGTTGAAAAGTGGTAGAATACGGGATAAGAGTGATGAGGATAACTACTCTGAATCCTCGGAGCTTCTCTGGACTCCTCATAGAGACTTCTCAAATCCACGAGGAAAGAAAGCAGAAAATAGAAATAAATTCTAATAAATTCAAAATTGATTAATGAATGACTAAAAATGAGTCACAACCCTTTAAATAGGGATACCAAGTAATGAGAATGAAATCAGAAACAAACTACAACTAAAACTCCTAGAATTTGCGACTTACTATAAGGTCGTGATGTCTACTAGTGCGCAAGGTTTTCGGCCGAAAATAATAAGTGTCCTATTTGGCTTCACCAAACCATTCTCCTAATTATTCTAAGTCCTTTGCATGATGGGCGTAACTTCTAAAGCTCGACTGATGAAGAGTAATTAAACTAAAACTACTATTTTTAGCAAAATGAAATTGAAGCGGGGAATGACCGTCAATCGGAGGGTTTTCTTACAATTTCGGGTTGCGCAACCTGGCATAGCAGGGTTGGTTGGCTTCATTAGCTCGTTCTACCCCAAATTCATATATTTTACGTCAGATAACTCATTCCGGATTGCAAGTTACGTCCGATTATCCCGAAACTACCCGAAATGGAACGAATCGGGGTCGGGGGGCCAAACGGAGCACTTCCAGAGGGATCCAAGGTGGGACCCAGTGATTTTTGGGGCCCAGGGGTGTAACACCCTGGTTCCCGGAACCCGAGTACACTACTCGTTTTCCAAAAACCTGAGTATTAACCTTTAAAGTATCCCAAATTTCACGTACAAATTTTTTTTTTCTTTATCAGAGTTAAGCATTCAAGCGGAATATGAGCAGTCAAGTATAAGAGGGAGTCCAAATATACAAAGCCAAATATTTCAAGTGGTTACCCAAAAACTTATACAAATCTATATCTTAACAATTACAGAACATGTCAATAGAATTTAAATACAAATGTAAACGGGAATAGAGAGTCGCAAGGTAATCTGGCTTTTCCCGTTTCACATGAACACCAACATGCGCATCCTCTGCGTCCCCTGCACACTGATTATGGTTTGATAGCGTCAATGACTATCCAGTGAGGCATAACCCCTAAGATTTATCACAGCATCAAGATAATTAAGCATAGATATCCGAAACAGTATATAACAAATAATACACAATGATTATCGTGAAAACCAGGTGAAGTTCAACAAGTACGCCTTCATTAAAGAGAATCACTCAAGATAATCTTGTTTAAATGCATGGATGCATGCACATGCTCACAGATCTGGGGATGCACATCCAGCTGGTAAAAAGTCACTCAAAGCGAACCAGTCTCCCGGAAAAATACTCATAGGTACACCCAAGGAGAACTAGTCACCCGAAAAAGACCATGCAGATGAGAGCGCCCAAGAATGACCTCCTGGAAAAATACTCAGGGTACACCCGAGGAGGTATAAAATCCCGGAAAAGCCTCATAAGTCACCCAAAGAGGATATCTCGGAAAAGACTATAAGTCACCCAAAGAGAATTAAACCTCTCGGAAAAGACTATAATATATGCCATGAAAATGCATGATTCCCCAAAAGCCATGTAAGCACCCCTGATACACAAAGTGGTAAGTCCACTACAAGGACATTCCATTTAATCTATCTGACCGAAATGCCACTAATTCAAGGACTTCCACAAATATCGTAAAATATCCGCAAGTGGCAAAAACAAGTCAAGCACATTGTCAAAAGTAATTACATATGTAAAGAAGAATATTTGAGACTTATCACAGGTTCACATTTAGATATAAATCTAACCATCAGTCATTATCAAGAATTACTCAATTAGAAACCAGCATTTATCAACCATTTCACTAAGTGTCATTTTAGGTAAGAGAGGAAATAGCAAGCTACGCTAATTATCAAGATGTAGAAAAGCTTGAAGGGTGATCCTCACCTTTCGATAGTTGATTTGTCTCCCGATGATGCTAGAGTTAATCGTACCCGCCCTAGGATCAAGATCTAGTAGCGAGACTAGTCAACTCGATTATGGCAACTCAACTCCATCATTCCTTCCTCTTCATTGCTTTCTCTTTCTTTCTCCTCACCTCACCTTCCTTGCTGGAAACTCAACTGGACCAGACCCAACTTGACCCCATCGGATACAGTTTCAACTGAGTCGACCCGGTTTCAACCGGACGACAACCCCACACCATTTCTTCTTTCTTTCTCTCATCTTCTTCTCTTTTCCTTTTTCTTCCTTTTTTTTTTTTAATTTCTTCTATTTATCCTTCTATCTTCTTTCTCTTCCTCTTTTCTTTCCCTTCTCTCTGGGTGGAATTTCAGTAATATCCAGACCCAACCCAACTCTGACTCGGTACAAACTCCCAACTCGAGCTTAACTCGAACCGAGTCAAGGCGGCTTGACATGGCAGCTGCTCTCCCTTCTCTTCTTCCTTCCTCTCTTCCTCTTTACTTTCCTTCTGCTTCTCTGCTGACACTGCCCAACAACTGGACTCGGTGCACCCGACTCGCATCGATTCCATCAGCCACGACTTGCCCCGATGTGGCAATGGAGAGCGGCGCACGACCCTTCTCACTTTCTTTCTTCTCTTTCCTTTCCTTTCTCTACATTTTCTTCTTCTTATTTTTCTGCTGAAATGACCCAAGATGCTGGGCTCGGTCCTGAATTTGCAGCGACTCGGACTGAGTCGACTCCACTGGGTGCGGCCATGGAAGCAGCACCTTTCCTCTCTCTCTCTTTATCTCTTTCTCTTTTATTTTCTTCTTCTTCTCCTCCTCTCTTCCTTGCTCCTTTCTTTTCATTTGCTGGAAAACACCCAGCCACGGACTCAACAGGACTCGCCGTTCTAACTCACTGGGTCAGTTGGTGCGGCAAAAACGGCGCAACTTCTCTTTCTTTTCTCACTCTCTTTCTATCTTTTCATTTTTCGGCCAAGAATGCCCTAAAAGAGGCCTTTTTAAAGGCTATCTTAATCCCTTTCTGGAAGATTCGAGCGGTAACTAATCGAGAGATTAGTTATGGTTGATTTCTCTAATCAAGAGAGCTACATACACTAGTTCGAGATCAGGCTTGCACGGTCCTGATCCAATGTTGGGTACGGTTTTCTAACAGCAAGGCCCATCTACTAGAGGTGTCTGATCAACAAACAAGGCCCATCTCGTACTGATGGGTTTTTCGCTTGGACGGAGAAGATGAGAGGATCACACATGGTGATTTTCCAACCTATGGTTAATCTAATGATCAGCCACGTTTGGATGGTTTGGATAGGTCCATCTATCATTGTGGGACCCGCATTTTGGACGGTCGATAGGGTTTTAGGGTGGGAACAGTTTTTTTCCACTTGCGGCGGCTTTTTCATTGCAACGGAAGCCCTAATAACGGGATGAAAACGGAGGGTTGGGATCCTTTTACCTGGATGGTCGAGATTTATGGACAAAGAAGCGCGTGCGCTTCCAGCTCATTGGCAGCGGGATGGGATTTTCGTTTTTAGAAGTCTCGTGTGCACAAAGCACCGTTTGCGGATGCAGGTGTTCACAGGTGCATCTGAAAATCGTGTGGAAACGCCTATAGTCTGGTAGGATTGGTCCGTTGATCATGATGGATGGTCCTGATCATCGATTGGGATCCAATTAGTGGGCCCATTTTCAAAATCTCAGATGGCGGGAAGACGAAGGAGAAAGATTTCTCCTATTTCTCGTTTCTAATGGGTCAACACGGTCAAACCGTGTTGACAGATATGGTGCACAGCATGAGCACGTTTCTGGAGTGTGCACTTGGCTCAGACGTGGGGTCCACGTGATGATCGGAGTTGATCTGTGCCGTCCATTCGGTTCTAGGGGTCTAAAGTAGTGTCCTTGGCCAAGGATGGGGAGATCCAAGGTTTGAGTGGTCCATAGAAACTAGGTTTGGTGTCATTTTCTTGATTTCTAACAATCTAATGGTCAGATTGATTTCAATCTGAATTCCAACGGTCAAAAGGTCTTAGGAATTTGTTTGGATAATTATGACACTTAATCTATTGGCTTTCATAATTAATACTTTTATTGTAATTTCTTTCATATAATTTATGTTATGAAATTATAGGTAACATGAGTTTTATCATGCATTCATGCTAGATTTGATTTAAAATGGTAACACCCGAGTACTAAAAAGTACAGGGTGTTACAAGGGGACTGGAGGATCACAACCGTGGGGCCCCATTTCAAAAATTGCAAAATTTTTTGGCGAGGCCCTCGCCGGATTTTTGATTGGGCCGGGCCCGCGGCTCGGGCCGATCAGGTTTGGGGACCGTGGGACCCCCCTGATGTATATCCCTTCCATCGAAACCCTCCCGAAACCCTACTTCCTTCACAAACCTCCCCTCCAAGCCGTTTTCTCTCTCCAACCTTGCGGTTTCTCTGCAAAATCGCCTTTCCAATCCTCCTCCCTACTGATTTCGACCACCTCCTACCCATTCCCATTGTGCATTGCAGCACTTCTCTCCTCTCCCTCTTCGTTTCTCTCATTTGGACACCTACATGCCCCCTTGAAGCTTTAAAATCGTGCAAGCTCCCTAAGCCATCCTACTTTTTCATTTTCCTTCTCCATTCGCTGTCTTTGGGGCCTTTACAACATCTGTTGAGGCTCACATCTATGGAGAACCAAACCTCCAGCCCTTTCTCTCTCTCTCCATCACTTTTCATTCACTTTTTCATGGCTCTATCCGAGCTTAGTTCGGCCACCTTCGCGGATGTCTAGCTATCCACACTATTGTTTGAAGTTTGCATGTGTTACCGTCTTTGGATGTTTATGCGTTCATGATTGATGGGTGTAGTAGTTGGTACGATGTTCTAGATGTGTGAGGATGTTTAGGGCCCGTTCGACCAACTGCATTAGGTGAGTTTCAGGTGGATAGAATTGTATAAGTAATAGTAAATGTACGTGTAGGATATGGTTCCTAGATTGGTGTATCCCATGTTTTCCAATACCATGTTTGGAGTGTGTTCAATTAAAAGTAAATTGCGAGATTTCCTTTCAACTAACACTTAGAAATTCCGATTCCTGGGATTTGGAAATCCCATCTCAAACTTTCCAACACAAGGCTCATTTTTCAAAGCCTATACCATTAATTTTAATCCCCTCCCACCCTCCTACCAAACAAGCCACTCCCAATCCCGAGGTAGGATTAGTGATGCAGTCCCATTTAATACAACTTAAGACCACTGGCCAAATAGTGTTGAAGTGATAAAGTCCCTTGATATACATTAACCCACCACACTCTAATAGCTTAAGCTTTTAGAGTAAATGGTTGTTTGACAAATATGACCCTTAGAGTTTTGGACCTAGGGCGGTACTCCTAGTTTTCGACAGACCTGACCGTATAGGAAATCCAACAAATTAATAATGTAAACCCTAGGATCTTCTTAGCTAGTGTGAACATGTGTGAAATGCTCGTGCGTAGTTAAATTCGAGTTCCGGCAACCCAATTCCAATTAGACAACTTTGACCCTAGGCGATAAAACAATTTCTTTATTTAGAAAGGGTATAAAATCATCTGATGTATAAGCATAGACTTTAGATTACAACTAGTGGATTACCGCTGCTCATAAGTTGAGCCTAGGCTGCTGATTAGACTAAGAAATGTAAACGACTAACAATATTAAGATAATTGAGTGATAGATGTAGTTAGTTGGCTTGAATAGGTTGGAGCGAGACCAAGTTCCGTTGTTGAATCCCCTTAATACTTTAGGCTTCCTTAGTAACTCTTAGGGAGCTTGTTTGACGTAGAAACTATTCACGATTAGAGAAAACCTATATATCCTTGGATTCAATGTTAGGTCCAATCAATACATCCCTTAGAATTTCCTTCTCAATGACTTAGTACAATCGGGAACACGGAGTAGAGAAACTACATATAAGCGAGGTATTCGCGGTTTGAATCGAATTCTTAATCCTGGTAGTGACCAATGAACCCTATGGTCTGATCAAGCAGAAGGTCGGGATCGACTAGGATTAAGAAATGATATGACAACTTTCTGTTCTAGCTAGGCAGGAGATCCATGTATCCGACTCAGACCCACTACACAACATTCCTTCCGTATTGGCCCGACCACTTACAACTAAAAGTTTATAACTTCGTCTTCGAGAAGTGTTAAGAACATATAGCCAATAGAGATTTTCTTTTAGGCCCCAAGGAATTACCCAAATGGGCAACAAATAGTTAGGAATTAGGTCCCAAGTCGCATGCCATGTCAGCATACATATTGTGTTTATGAACGTAGAAAGATAGCATGCCTATTAAGCTAGACATGATTAAATAGGATAAGTCTGGGCCGCGATAAAACCCCTTGGTAGAATTAGGCATCTTGCCTCAAACTCACACCTGTCCCTGCAATCAACCACAATACCCATCATCTTTAACTCCTTTCTATGACCATAGGTATTAATGACATAGTACACATCGTCGATGAAAGTCAGACCAATGTATTTCCCATAAAATTTTAAGGGGGGTAGAACATGATGAGCCCACTCTAGTTAGGTCACCTAATACACCTCTTTGATCTGGGTGGCGCAGCGGAAACTTGGTAGACCCTACCCCACTGGCCCAGGATCGAAACGGTGCTCGTTGGATACAAACATTATAGAAGCCCTAGCAAGTTCTACTATGAGAAACCGTTTTAGGATGATTTAGTAAGATTTGATTCACCCTTTCCTTGGACATAGATAATATCGAGGACTCTTAGACTAAGACTTAAAGGGCAACCTTAGAATAAACAATTTGAGCCTTTCAATGATGGACATTCCCTACTCTTAGAGAGTGATCGGACTACGGAGTTACTGAAATATACAATTGCGAAGCATTCGCGGCTTGACCCAATTCTCAATCCTGGGCGACTGCCAACGGACTCACTGCTTAGCCGAGCAGAAGACCAGGATCCATCAGGATTAGGAAGGGATACGATGAGCCTTCTACCCTGGCAAAGTAGATGATCAATGTATCAGGATCAAGCCCACTACAAACGTCTCTCCGTGTTGGTCAAACATTAAAAACAACTATCTTACTCTAAATTGCTGGGAATTGTCGTCAAGACTCCAAATAGGTACAAAAATAAATTGTAGCAAACCATCAGGGTATGAGAAATGGATAGAGAAATAAGTTTTAAGGGGGGTAGACTAAAATGAACCAGCTGGTATATACCCTACCACGCGTAGAAACTTGGAATCAATAAGTCTTAGGCAAATGAAATAATAAAAATCTTCCCTTATTACCCTTAGCCAATTTCGGGGACGAAATTTTGTTTTAAGGGGGGTAGATTGTAACATCCCGGATTTTTGCCAACCTTGGATTAGACGTCCTTAGGCAATGGGTCGACCCTAACACCTTATCAACTTGTCAAAACTCAGTCCCAAAGGCTAAAATCGCTTGTGAACCATTTTCTTCACAAATTCCACCTTTCACCACCTTGATTTTTCAATTTTTCAAAGTACTTTCACCCTAGACACTATCTTAAACTACCTAAGTAGTATAACTTAGATCACTTTATATACAAACTACAAAGGCCCAGGTACCACCTCAGACAGAAATCTTATAGGACTAAATCCTTTAGAAATGAGACAAAGTAACTAAGTGCAAAACTAGATTAGCTACGAAATCCGCTAGAATCGCTTTAAATACGATCTGCAAGACCCAAAACTTGTAGAATCATTGACGCTAGGTTACCCTAAAACCTAGGATCAATCTCATTACCCGGCTGCTCATTGGAGCATCTTGAAACTCCGTATCGGATCTGGACCGCACGTCGAAAGTCCGATTAACACGAAGTTAAGGAACTAGGACCGCCTCGCTGGGCTTGACAACCATCTCGGAAATCAAATCCAAATAATGTCCCAGCGCTATTCGCTTGAGCTCGGAGTGAAGAGTGTGAGAAATGTGAAATTAATTCAAAATAAAATATCTTGAATAGTAATCTGGCACCACTCGCTTGCGGATCAGTATTAAGCAACCAGACCGTCAGAATCAGACCAAATTACACCCTCGGATCAGGAGAAATTTCATACACAATTACATGTACTCGGAATCTCCGATCGAGATTCACTGACCGTTGAACTGAAACTGGTCCGCCACGCGTGATCTGGAAATCCCACTGAAATGAAAACTTAATAGAATGTAGATCTAGTGTTAGTGAGCTTAAGTCTGACCTTTGTCTCAAGGAGGCCTGCCAGAAGTCCTCCGTTGAGCTGAAACTGCCCCGCTTTGGTTATAACCTAAGTATACTTTGACTAGGAGTCTATTTCGGTGAGTTTTTAGACTATATAAGGACCTTAGAACCCTCTCTCTCACAGCCATACGAATTTGGGATTTGAGAGAGAGAAAAGAGAGAGAAAGAGAGAGAAAGTGTGAGAGCAGTGGGAGAACCTCCCTACCACTCTTCCCTGCCGCTTTCCGAGCTACACCGCTCCGTTCTAGTCGATTTTTCGGCGATTCTAGCTCCGTTTCTAGGTAAGAAACCCTAACCCTAATCTGATTTGGGGCTTAGGTGGTTGTAGGATATGAAATAACTAACTTATTTCGTTCTATAGGTTGCCAAACTGCCGAATTCGGAAGCTTAGCAAACCTATCGACTTCGTTACGATTCTACGACAAAAGGTGAGGACTTTAGGTGTATCGGTTACGGTTTTCAACACTTTCAATGTCAGATAATGATAGATTCATGATCTGCATGTAATTGCACATGTACAAAGTGCTTTCCGTTTCCTGTTTCGATTAAAGATGCAAAATATGGAATTTTACATACTCTAGGTATACGTAGAAATACCGTATACGTACACATTTTGGAAATGTGTTTGCCATGATTAATTATTGTATGATTATATAGTATATGGATAAAGTACCTGATTGGCGAAAGGAATCGCCGTAATACATGTTTACTTATATACACTATGTATGTTGAAATTGCGTATTCTAGAAAATACCGCATACGTATAAATTTTGGAGATGTAATTGTCATGATTATTTGTTGTGTGAATATGATATATACGTATAAAATACTAGTTTGGTAAAGGGACAACCCTAATACACCTTTCGCTAACATACGTCATGTATGTTGAAGATTGTGCACTCTAAGTATTTGTGAAATTGCTTGTGGGTGTAAGTGCTTAAGTGATTGCACCTTAGGTAGGTGCTGAGATGGAGTTCTCAACTACCTTAGAGTCACGTATGATACCCTCCATGTGGTTGTTTACTCTAACCACTCACCTATGAAACATATGTATTTATATCCCCATTAGTATTGCGCTCCATAACATGCTTTTTAATACACTTTGTAACTTGTTTCATAACATGCTTTATAATATGCTTTATGACATGATTGTTAGTGTGTTTGGATTACTTTGTTTATCATGCTTTACTTCACATGCTATGGTTGGAAATTGATTGGGCTTGGGACTATGTCCGTAGTCCAGACATCCGGTACCAAACTTGGAATCGTGGTTGAGATTCATCTCGCCACACATGATGTGTTTGGCGAACCCATGTCGTACTTCGGTTGGCGATAGTGGTTGGCCACACGAAGTGCTTCTGCGCTTCATATCGCTCAACTTGTTGTGCGCTCGAGTTTTTCAGGCTCGTCAAGTAACCCGATATGTCAAATGTGTGTTCACCATGTTTGGTCACTACTGCTTGAACCTAGGGTACCAAACTTACCAGTGGAAATCCTGTTAACCATGGTACCTCGATCCGCTAAGACTCATGAGCCGGACATGGTGGTATGGGACACCGTGGCCGAGCTGTCGGCCTATGCTGGGGACACGTGCCTCCCCGTTATGACCATTGAGCAATCAAACTCATGAGCTGAATACGGTGGTATGGGACACTGTATTCGAGCTGTCGACACTTACGGCGAGAGCCGAGTACGGTGAGACCTGTACTCGTGCTGACGGGCGACGAGTCCTCTGCAGTGTCTTCGAGTATACTCCAAGGTCTGTGATTGGCGACGAGCCCTTCACAGCAACTAGAGTATGAGTTGAGCAGAGTACGGTGAGACCTGTATTCAAGCTGATGGCCAGCGATTGAGCCGAGTACGGTGAGACCTGTACTCGATCTGACGGTCAGCAATTAAGCCGCATACGGTGAGATCTGTATCCGTGCTGATGGGTGACGAGCCCTTCGCGATGCCTCTCGAACCATAATACCGTATGAGATTAACTAGGATTGACGACCCTAGAATGGATCATGTTTGGGAATGATACAAGAGAGGTACCTTAGTTTCCCAATACTGCTGTTTGAAATAGACTAATAACAACTCGGTAATCATGCTCATCATCGCACCGCATGTGCCTAGCAGATGTGGAGCACTGAGGGAGGTATGCATTCGCGAACGTAAGATGATGTCGCATTAGGGTGGTTTGGCAAGGGCATTCATCATGTCACTTCATACTTGCATTTAATAAGAGGAGTTAAACGTGTTTGATTTTACTGCTTTACCATTACTGCTTGACTGTGTTGATAACATGTTAACCTATGCTTTACTGTTCCACTGAGTTAGCTACTCACTCCCACGTTACGGGACGGTGTTGTACACACCAACCAAATTTGTTGAGTTTCAGGTGATGGCGATGCTTGTGAAGCAGAGCCGGACTACTTCTATGATGATAAGAGGAGTTCTCCTATCTGTATCTCTCTGGCAGGTCAATGAAGACCTGATATTGTATTGACGGGGCTATGGTACTTGGGATAGGAGACATTACACTTCCTCACATTTGGTATATTTTAGAACTGTACTTGTAATTATTTAACCTGGTAATGTTATCACACTCTGGTGACTCATCATAGTTTATATATTTTATCTATCTATCACAGTCTTCCGCTTGCAAATTTAACTGTCTCCGGAGTATGATATGCTGTTTTGGCTTAATCTCACTCATGTTTAATGCACGAATACAGTCAACATTCAATCATCATTAATTTTGTTGCATAAGTGATGTTCTGGAACTCGGGAGTTGAGTTTATGCTCAACCCCCGATTTTCAGGGCGTTACAACATCACTATGGGCCACAACCCATGGGATTTAAATACATAATGGGTGGGCCCTACACATGGGCCTTAAATATATACAATAGGTGGGCCTCAATGGACTGGCCACAAATACATTAAGATGGGCCTAATCACATGGGCCTCATATATATATATCGAATAGGCCGCACCAATTGAGCCTTACATACATTGCAATGGGCTATAACCCATGAGCCTTGCATACATCACAATGGGCCTCATAACATGGGCCTCATATATATTAAGGTGGGCCTCAACAACGGCCTCATACACATCAAGGTGGGCCTCAACAATGGGCCTCATATACATCAAGGTGGGCCTCAACAATGGGCCTCATATACATCAAGGTGGGACTCTACAATGGGCCTCATATACATCAAGGTCGGCCTCAATAATGGGCCATAAATATGGCAAGTGGGCCAATCACATGGGCCATATGTATATCAAATGGCCCACACCTAAATATAAGTGGTGGTAAGGATTTTCACCATAAAAATTCCCAAGGGTTTAATGGTGGACGTTCAAACCCACTGTTTTCTATAATGTGGTCCACCTAATCCTAGATCTGTCTTATTTTGTTTTTTAAGACTCAAGCTGTAAGATGAGCTTACCAAAGGGGTTTGGATGCAACACATGCATCATGGTGACCCATATAGATGGACGGCATAGATAAAGCACACACCTTATGGTGGGGCCCACATGTGTGGCCCACCAGATGAAATGGATAGACGGTTGGATGCAACATATACATCACAGCGCTGGACGGTGGAATAAAACACATACATTATGGTACAGCCCACCGTCCAGGTGTGAAATACAATATATGCATCATGGGTCCCATGTGGGACCCACCATAACGTTTATTTGTCATCCAACTGTTGATAAGGTCACACAGACTTGGATGAAAAGGAAACATAAATTTCATAATGGTCCAAAACTTCTGTGACACCCAAGAGGGTTTCAATGGAAGACGTTCAATCCAACTATTACCTGCCGTGCGGGTCACCTGAGCTCCCATATATGGCTGATTTTGGGGGCCCCACTGCTTAAAAAGGGCCCCCACCAAATGCACGGTGTTGATGATGACACATATCACGGTGAGGCCCACGGTTGGGACCCGTGGTCCCTACCCGTCTGCCTACGCAGGAGCGCAGCAGGACGCTGCACGACGTCCTCTGGTCGCTGCAGCAGTAGCACCTGCTGCTGCTATTTATTTATTTTTTTTTGAAAAAAAATGCATTTTTGGGGTTTTTTGCATTTGGGGCCCGCATCAAGTGAATCCGACCCAGCCATTGGTTTTCATGGCTCAATACAGACCAAACAAGCCTAATATGCGGTATGTTTTGGCGTGTAGAGAAATCAAAGTGGCCCTTAACGAATTTTAACGATAAAAATCACCATTTTCTATGCTATTGCCCGCCAGAACATCAGATTAACTTCATTTTTCGACTCAATACCTAAAATGAGCTAGAGAATGGAATGGACGGCATGGATTAAATTAATGCATCAAGGTGGGGCCTATATGAGTGGCCCACCCAAAAATCTAAAAACCAACTGACGTCATATATATTATTATTTATTTTTCTTAGCTTGTTAGTACACACCCATGTCAGTACACGCACTCCATGTTAGCCATACCCTGCTTCATGTCCAGTGTCCAGGGACGCTAGGACGACATGGATAAACATAACATCATGGTGGGTCCCACATGTACGTGGCCCACGTTTCATCAAGGTGGGTCCCACATGAACGTGGCCCACCTGATGGGTCTGATATTTGTGTTTTCTCATCATCCATAAGGTAGGGTCCACATGACTTGGACGGTTTGGATAAGACATACATCAAGGTGGGGTCCATCCGAGTTGGCCACACATCACACAAAAATGAAAGAGAGAGAGAGATAGAGAGAGAGAGAGAGAGAGAGAGAGAGAGAGAGAGAGAGAGAGAAGCACCCACCTCTAGATCTTAAACTCCTCCTTCCTCCAATAGGTTTTTAGAGCTCCAAGGAGGGTGATTTAACGGTCGAGATGGGGTTTGGTGGGTCGGATTAGTAGGGAGAATGGGTGGGAGATGACTGGATTTTGGGTTGCTCGGACGTCCCAAGCTTGCAACAATGGAGGAAAAAAATAAAGAAGAAAGAGGGAGGGAGAGAGAGATAAGAGAGGGAGAGAAGTTATTGCTGCCATAATGATGTAAGGCCATCATAAATGCTTAGGTAAGGGGAGGTGTTGACCTTTAGGAAAAGGAGAAGAAATGATTACCTACCACATCACCCCATGATGGCTTAGAAAATTGTGTCATTGCAATAGATGGGTCCCGCAAAGTGCAGTCTATAGCCATTATAATGTACGGGCCACAACTTCTGATTTAAGCGTCGCATTGACACACGAGACGCGACATTGGAACCGCGGCGACAATGCTGTCACGACGGTACAAGTTTCGAGTCGAGCCGACTCAAATTTACTAGACATGACTCAAGATCGCACACAAATGCCGATAACAGATTGCGGGTCGCCGGAATTTGACCAGAAGGACTGCGAAAGCTTATTGAACGATACAATCTAGGATACGGGTCTTACAGCTATTCTTTGGTTTGTGTGATTCACTTTAATAATTTCATATATGAATATCTGAGATCACATTCACACACATACACAGTCATATCCATCATAAACTAGTTTGCATATTGTTTACTTCTTAAATAGTTTGTGATTGGATCCTCTACTGGGCTTGGAAGCCAGTAGAGTTACTATTGAGTAATCCTAATATGTTTTTGTTGTTAGGATTAGTGGAATAGGATTTTAAATAAACCATAAAAACTTTAAACAGTCCTATTCACCCCCTCTAGGACATATTGACAGATTCCTACTTCAACTAAAGCGGTCTTCACCGCTATTTCACTCTTTCCTTCTCATTTCAACCATCCCTTCTATCCTTAAGGATCCACCCCTATTTAGAAGCACTAGGAGGGAATCCTCCCACATCCACAAAATGACGACTCCACTAGGGAGGAACTAGCTACACTATTCACAACCTGACTTGAAAAACAAGATCTTATGGATTCCTGAGGAATACTAATTCTTGTATATCTGCATTTACATATGCATCCATATCTGCATTAACATTCATATTAAAAGAAACAAAAAATTACGCATTCATGAGTCCGGCGTCCTAAAAAAAGTCTCCCTTATCTCAGTATAATCCGCACTAGATTTCAAGCAGAAATGGATCACCATGAGGAAGATGTTCATCCCTTCCATGTTCTCGATCTCGATCTTGTAGAAACACAACCTTCTCAGCCACCACAGGGAAAAGTCGTGCCAATGACCTACATCCAGGAATTGGCACAAGGCCTGAAGGTAATCCAAGACATGTTCTGGCAATTCATACAAACCCAAGTTGCCGCAACCAATAACCAAGTTTGTCCAGTTCAACGACAACAACAAGCAACTCATAGGCTCTTCCTAGCCTCCAGTTTAAATTAAGCATAACCGTTTGACTCTACACAGGACCATCGACACTAGCCAATGCAGTTCTTTACCATGGGGCACTTCTTTCAATACCCTCTCGTAGTCGAGAGTCAATCTAAGAACAATCCCACAACTAGGATTCCCAGTCAGTTTTAAAACAGCCTCACCGCCGAGGCCTCCAATAAGTTTCCAGCACATCCTGCAATCGGAATTTCCAATTAATTTGAAATTGATCCTGCAAACAGGATCCCCAGTCATGTAACGCCCCGAAAATCGGCACCCGAGAACAATGACTTCGGTCCCGAGTTTTCAGGAGTTAGCTTAATAAAATGCGCATGTCCTCATTCAGATTCAAGTTCATTTCACATACAAATAATTAGAGTTGAGCAATTCAACTTAGTGGAACCAAAGCGAGGTAGAGATAACAAAAGATTCAGAAATATAGGGCTAAGAGTCAAAAATACAATTCCAATAGTGATGATCACCCAAAATGGGATTATACAAGGCACAATGAACATACAATAAAACTTACACATAAAACACGACATTAACATATACATGCACAAAAATAAGAAAACGAAAGGACTTCTAGCTTCGTCCGATGCTCCCAAGGTATCACGACGAAAGTGTAAGCGGATCCAAGCCTATCCGCCAGAGGCCTCACTAGTATCTGCACAAATAATATTGTCTGATTGGTGTTTTAAAAGACTGTCCCATGTGGGAGTGAGTAGCTAATTAGTGGTTCCATTAGTTCTAAGTTACACATGTTATTGACTCAATTAACATAGTAATGATAAATAAGAAATCAAGCATTTTCTAAATACTCTTGTTAAGTATATGAATGAGATTATGAAATGATGCATGCACCTTTCAATCCAATACTCCCTCACACGCGAATTCAACGGTTATTTCGCAAATGCCAACACTCCCTCATTACGCGACTCCAATGCCAAATCGCCACATCCTATCTAATGCAATGCGAATAATGCTTGTGTTAGCCAAGTAATTATTAAGTTCCATTCATACAGCATATTGGTGAAGGTAGGATATCGACGTTATATCACGAGTCCTTATCCGGATCATGTGGCTCGTTGCCGCAAGTAGCGGTTCCTTACCAGTGTCCTTTGGTCTAACTTTAGGTATCACCAGTTTATCTCACTAATCAACAATTTCAAAGGTATGACATGATACCCAAAGGTATGAGGATCAACCCAGTATGGGTCGTCACCAAAATACCAAGTATGATCACTCAGTTCTGAGGTGCGGGCTAGATACATAAAACCAAAAATACATAAAGGAAAGGGCTCGTCACCCAATTCCATTCACACCCAGGTCATTTGAACGATACTCTGACATGGAACCATCGACCGGGTAATTTGACAGGGGTCGTTCGAACAATGGTCTATTACCTCCATTAGTATTCACTGGTCACTACGGGGGAGGCTCGTCACCCCAACGTAGGCCGACAACTCGGACACGGTGTCCCATACTACCATGCTTAGCTCATGAGTCTTAATGGGATCATTTCACACTAACGGTTATGAATGGACTCATTCATTGGGAACGAGGTATCCTAGATTCGATTTGGTCATGTCATACATTATGAACATACATGATTAGTCGGCTAGTGGACTAATTCGATTGACATGTGAGAACCCCGGCATAACCAGCACTGGGTGCAAGCATCCCTTGTAGTCCAGCTACTGTCAGTCGTCCGTGTTCAACCCAGGTCGATCGAATAAGCCTAGGGTAGCCGCCTTAACTTGGGGCACCCATTTAGTTCGGGCGGTTAGCCAACTGACCCAAAATCGTAGCAATCCTATGTATTACTATGAATTAAACAATTAGTCATACTGTTAGCATAGATTCAACGACATAACCACCTAGGCATTTCATCAAACAAATGATCATTAATAGATCAACACACCTACTTAGGCATTTTATAAAACATGAGATCATCCATAGAACACCCATCTAATCACTTAGGCATTTTCATCAAGCATGTGATCCTCTATAGAATAATACGTTCGCTAGAGCATTTAATCAAACATGCACGCATCAACAAATCAACAAATTCAACCAAGTATTCAACCAAACATGTGAGCATCATTAGAATAACACATTCATTCACTTAGGCATTTTATCAAACATATGTGCATCTATAACCAAATAATAACACATGTTGCAATCAAATTGAAATTTAAACTTGTTAGCATACACCAACCTATCTATAAACAACAAAATCATTAACTAAGTTCCTCAATGGTCAATAATTGGAAACTTAGGCATAATGGTTTGCACCTTGTGACGATTTGTTCGACTCATGTCCCTCAAGGGTTATGGATTTGTAAAAAATCATAAATTCCTATACAAACACCAACAAATACGTGAGATCCATGCAATTCATCATAAAAAAACCTAGGTTGGGAAGTGGGTTTGTTTCTCACCTCCCAATCATGAATGGGGTAGATTCGGCGGAGGAAAATGATCGAGGCTAGGGCTTTAATTGAAGAAAACCGATGAAGGGAAGCACTAAAGCCTCCCCACTCCAACTCTCACTCTTTTTCTCTTCTTTTTTCTCTTTCTCTTTCTCTCCTTTGAAAAATATAAATTCGTATACGGAGAGGGAGTGCCCAAATGAGGGCTTTATATAGTGCCAGATGCTGCACAAATGGCCCTAATGGCCCTTTATTCATTATACTAACCATGAAAGAGGTTATTTCCAACCAATGGGACCCGTTGGGAGGTGCAAGTGTCAATCTAAGACATAAGATAAGTGTCCTAATAGGCGATCTATATTTGAAAACAACCATTTGATGATTGGGCTTGTCGATTAACTAGGAAGGCCCTAACTTAGATCGACAGTCACCGATGATCAATCGGGGACGTGGCTATATGGATATGTGTGGAGAAATATCTTTAGTTAGTACATCGAATTTAGCCATGAACCAACGGTCGAAGGTTATAACTTTGCAAAAGAGTAATGGACTTATTTTACTTAAGTTTTAAATATTTATCTAAGGTATTTATACAATTCAAGCACTCCCCTTGCGAGTCCAAGTTGAACAATTTGAGACGCGATCTTGACTAAATGTCCCTCGATGGACGTTAAGCCCAATAAGACGAACATATTTATATAGCATTGGGTTTATTGGCCCACTAATGAGCGGTCTAAAGCTTGTTTGGATAATCAGGGCATTTCTGGAATGAATTGGGTATTTAAATTTTTTATGTGCAACGATTAGGGTTTGGATTTGCTAAGTTCATAGTGTGGCCTATTCGCAACTAACAGAAATGACGATTCGGTTATACTCACCCTAAGCCGTTGGTTCTTAGGCTAAAAGGATAAGTGGGTCAGTTTGATTTGTTAATTAAGATCTGACCCCTAATTGTCTCGACTTTTGGTAAGTCTTTATTTAGTTACGGTTATCTTGATTAGTCAATGATAGGTCGGCTAGATTTAGGCTCCATGTGACCAAATCATGTGGCTAAATTCGGTGTTTAAGTGATCGGCCGGATTCGTTGGCTTCTTACGGTTAATTAATCGGATTTGTGTGGTTCTTTATCGGTACCACCCATGTATAGGCCTACTTCGAACGTTAAGGGCCAATAAGCGGCATCATAGGCTAGTCATATCGAAAGTTTTCAAGAGTTTTTGAAAATTCAAAATATCGAAAATTTAGGACGTTACAAGTCAATTTCAAAATAGCTTCACAACCGAAGCATCCCATCAATTTCCAACATAGTTTCAAATTAATCCTATAATCGGGAGTTCCAATTAATTTCCAGCACAGTTTCAAACTGATCATGCAAATAAGATCTCTAGTCAATTTCAGGATAGCCTTGCAGCCGAGGCCTCCAATCAATTTTCAATTTAGTTTGAAATCGATCCAGTAAACAGGGTCTCTAATCAATTTCCTGCGCATCCCGCAACAGGGATTTCAAATCAATTTTGAGCAGTAACTTCTCCTAAATCAACTTTGGTGAATGCCCACAATGGGGGTCAGTGTCAAGTCCAGTTAGATTAGTGAAACATGGCAAATACCCAACAAGGGAGTTACTTCCCAGCATCTCAGCCTCCCTCGACCGGGAGTGCTTTTCAAATTCAATTCTCTGCACATGGGAACACAATTATATTCTAACAAGCCCCCCCCTAATGGGAGTCATAGGATATAAGAAATCGATCACTATGCCGAAGAAGCGGAACAAGCCTTACCGCAAGAGATGTCAGTCCCTCAAACAAGCTACGCAGAAATAGAGGAGTTGCGAGAGCAACTTCTAATCATGCAAAATTTGGTTCAGAGACAACAAGGGGTCAATCTCCCCTCAACAAAATTCAAAGACTTATATCTTTTTTCCAAATGTGTAGATGCCTCAAAACTTTGAGGTACCAAAATTCAATAAGTATGATGGTAGCGGATGTCCTATAACACACCTTAATGCATTTTATAGAGAATTGAATGCAATGGAAAGAAATGAAAGAGCGCTCATTCACTTATTCCAAAATCTCTGTAAGGTGATGCTTTAGACTGGTACACTTCCTTGGATTGCCATCGAATCAAGACCTGGGAACAATTATCGCAGGCATTTGTCGATGGATTCACCTACAATCTCAACATGACTCCCAAAACGATAGATTTGACAGCCTTAAGATAGAAGGGCAACGAAACGCTATCCGCATATGTAGGGTGATGACGAATGTTGGCTGCTAGGATGAGCACTCTAATCGACGATGAGGAGCAAATCTCCATGATCGTCCATTCGACAAATCTGGGCATCTCTAGGTATCTGATCTCACATCCCTATGCAAACTTCACTCAACTCACCCGTGCTAGAGAGCAAGTGGAAGTAGGAATACACACATGAGCCATCTCCCATGGCCTCCTCAGACCACTCCATCCAAATAGAATAAGGTCGAAGGATGACCCATATGAAACGAGAATAGAAATGACAACGGCACTTCCCAAGCCAATATCATCGCTATAACTCAGGGCACTCAGCAAACACCTCAATAAGGGTGACAACAGTACCAACAATATTGTCCTCAACATCAACAATAGAGATGGTCCATTTATAGGCCACTTTGTTAAAAATGAGGCAGATCCAAGTGTAGACACCCCACCCAAGCTAGCAACTTGATGAAGCATGGATGATTCTTAGGAACTAAACCTAAACCCTACTTAAAACCGCAACTATTTCCAAGCCCAATCCATCACCCAAGCTAAACCATTACCTAAGCAGAGCCATACCCAAGCCATTTCTGAGCCAAATCTTCAAACCACGGGCCTTTAGCCACTCTTTGGGACCGAACGAGCCCTTTGGATGAATTGCGGATCTAAGCAGGAGGAGGTGTTAATTGGATTACTGTTGGCGGTAATCCAATTATGCCCCTCTCGAAAGATGTGCCCAGAGCTACGGCCGTGGCTCCCCTTGAAAGTCAACTATGCTGGACCTATTTGAACCTGGAGTTCCTACTATTTACCATTTTACCATGCCATTTAACCCATAAAAGGGTGTCATGTGACATCTCCCTTCCCTTCACCAATCCTAGGCTACCACATCATCATTTACCCTCTATAATCCCTAAAATTACTAGAAAACCATCCCGAGGGACTATAAATACCCCCCACCTCTCTTCATTTAACAAAAAAAAAAACAGAAAAAACAAAGAGGAGAGAGAGAGAGAGAGAGAGAGAGAGAGAGAGAGTAAGTGAGTGAGAGTGAGAGGGAGTGCTTGAGTTCTCAAGATTCCATCTTCTTCAACCCCCTCTAACCTCTTCTAACCCTCTCTTAGCCCCCCTAAGTCTCACTTAGGTTTACCCTTCCTAACCATGGTGCACCCAAACATCCAAGCCACTTCAAGTGCAAGCCGAAGATCATGCCATCATCACTAGCACTGATACTTCACCAATCGCATTATTAATTCCCTTCTCAATGTCCCTGCTTCTCTAGGTTTCCATTGAACGTGCTATGTGACTTACCAGAACTCCGGATCCTGTCACGTTAGAAACTCGTGGCCTCTTACATGTCATTCTAATATCAACATATATCTTTTTAAATCTCATTTATAGACATTCTCTAAACATATGCTCTTTGGCTTGCCAGAATTCCGGGCCCTGCCACATCATAAATCAGAGTCTGCCTAATCTCATTTTAATACTTTGCATCCTATTATTTTATCCCTTAAAATCAGCTTACCACATGAAGTAGAGACTGTACAGAGAGGGTGCCCAACACCTTCCCTCTTTGTAACTAAGGTCCCTGTTGGAGCATAAAAAATCATTGTCTGGAGGATAACTGGTAATCAGAAATCAGACACAAAGTAAAGTGAAAGAAGATAGGTTGCCCGGGGTGCGCAATCAAGAAGATAGGTTGCGCGAGTGGCGTAATCAAGAAGATAGGTTGCTTGAGTCCCGCAATCAAGAAGAAGGGATCTCCGTAATATGCAATCATGAAGAGAGGTTGCGCGGATGATAAGTTCCGCGGGTTGCACGACCAAGAAGACAGTTGCGCTGATCGTGTAATCAAATAAGCTACTGGCACAAGAATTAAGGATTGAAACGTGTGTGGGACCTATAAATACCCTGCTCTTCCTCTCATTTGTCCGATTGAAGATTTGGAAAATTGGAGCAGAGCAACTGAAGGTAGAGAGCAGAGGCAACGATCAGTTGCATGAACCGCACAACAAGGTTAACAGTTGCGCGGATCGCATAACAAGTTTATCAGTTATGCAGCCTGCACAACCAGTTTATTGGTTGTGCGGGTCGCACAACTGGGTCAGTTGGCCAACTTTGTGTGAGGGTCGAAATGCTGCTGGATCTTTAAGCCTCCTTCTTTGAAAAGAGAGATCAGTTGATGAATTCAACATTGCTCCTAAGTGTTGGGAGATGACCGAAGAAGCTGCCGGAATGCTGCCGAAATTTCTATCTCTAGGGAGATTGGATGATCAATTCAGCAATTCCTCCTAAGTATCTAGGAGATAACCGAAATAGCGCCAGAATATTGCCGAAATTTACATTGGACTATGACAGTTGCACTCTGGATAATTCTTCTATTCTAAATGATCCACCTTAGAATCAAGGGATGTAGAAAGAATGTAAATGAACTCAATATCAATGAAAGTATGATGATTGTTCTAAATACTCTTCTTGTTATGTTTGAATAAGATCAGTTCCCAAATCAAACACATTTGTTTCCTTGTCGAAACAAAATGGAGACTTCACTGGGGACTTATCTTATTTTAGCATTAACATTGAGATGATTAGGAACTCTCACCATAGTTTGGCGTCTTTATGACGCTAAATGGCCACTCTTAGTGGGAACATCCTCCCCTTCATCTCTAAGGTAGATCATCTTATCCTTTAAATACTAACTATAGATGTGTTTCATAACTGAAGGTGTCCAAATTCGACTGCAAGTTACAATCAATGGCAATTCCTGCAAGAGAAGTAAGCTTCCATTTACATCAACCGGGTTCGTGATAAAATATACGCCGGATCAAGCTCCCGCATACATGACTCGGTTTCCTGCAAGCAAAAGCAACATGATTCAAGCAACAGCTGGGGTCATATCTGCTTCGCCTCAACCATCGGATAGTGACAAAGGCTAGACCGTTGTAATGTCCCACAAGACAAGGGCGTGGAATGCATAAAACGCTCGAAAAAATCTGCCTTCGTCGAGAGTAAGAGGGCCTATAACACGTAACGCAGTCAGGAAGCATCCTGAACTCACTCCACCTGTGATATACCCCGAACGAGTAATTCCACAGGTGGCGTCGCGTGACTTTCCAACTTTGGTTGCCCCAAGGGTAAGATGGACGAAAGAGCAGAAAGGTAAACCATTAATGGCAGGTTCACCAACATTTGTGTCTCCTTAGACAAGTTCGCCGATGTTTGTATCACCCCAATTGATTGATAGCTCCAAGAGTGTAGAGAAGTCAAATGAGACCCCATCTTCTCCTCCCTTTGTAAGTCCTATTATGTCTGCATACTCTCACCTTACTCCAACTACGGCTTCATCGAAGAGTGGCGAAGCTACGGTATATGTGACTGAGACAAACCAAAACAATATACCGACTGTAGAGGATCGCATCAATGAGATGGCGGAAGCACAAAGAATGCTAATAGAGGAGTGCAGACACCTCAGAGAGGCCTTGGCAACCCTTGCACATAACGTAGCTCAGATGGTGGCTCCACCAATGATGGGTACGATGAATAGGCAGGAAAACTGCCCCGAAGGCTCTCATCCACAAGGGAAAGGATCACGAGGGTCCGTTCCCGCCACGAGAACCATAACACAAGATGATATAAGACAAGTCGTTGAAGAAACTGTGAGAATAGAAAGGGAGTGTGAAAATACTGGCCGCTTCAGATACCGTATGCCATATCCAAGGGAGGTAGAGGATGTTCCATTCCCAGCCAACTTCAAGCATCCAGATTTTCAGAAGTTCAACGGGGAAGGCTTGCCAGAAGAACATCTGATGCACTTCATTACCAGTATGAGGAATTTTTCTTCGGTACCGCAGTACTGCTTGAGATTGTTCGGATCATCACTAACGTACAAAGCATTTCGGTGGTATTCCAGCCTGGCTCCAGGGTCGATGCGAACTTGGGAGCAAATGCAGGACACCTTTATGTCAAGTTTTTTCTCCTCAGAACGTGATGTTAGTATTATAGAATTGGCCTCCATACGACAGAGAGAAGGAGAACCGGTACAAAAATTCATAGATAGATGGAAAACATTGGGAGCCTCGTGCAGATAGTTGCCAGAAGAAAGGGAACAGGTCAAAATGTGTCTGAATTTAATGGAAACGGGAATTGCGTTCGGACTTACCAACACCGACATCAGAACATTCCGTGCTCTAGCTACCAAGGCTCATGCTTTGGAATTAATGGCTCGTAAAATGCCAGCATTCCACCACGAGACAGCTAGGAGGGTACCTGGCAGGATGAGTGTGAATACTGTCGGTCGCAATAAGAAGAGCAAAGATGTAAGGGACTCAAGGGACAAAAGGCTAGAACGAAAAGAGGAATGGAACCAGTCAAGAAATAGATACAACAGAAAAAGACCCAGAATGCTTAACTCTCATGAAGGGTTTGACTTTGAGAAAGAAAATGTTGTCCCCATGATGAAACAGCTGCTAAAAGCTGGCACGATAGAATTGCTAGAACCCAAGCGCCCCGAAGATGTGACAAAAACTAGAGAAAGAGATTTCTGCCGTTACCATCACCTAGTAGGGCATCCGACGGAGAATTGCTACACGTTGAAGTGTATAATACAACGAATGATAGACAAGGGTGAAATAGTAACCGGTGAAGGAAAAGAGAAGAACACGAGGGTGACAGTAAGCATGCTCACGATCCAGGAAAAGGCCCGAGTAGTGAAAGAGAAAGAAGATCAAAAGATAACAAAGAAAGTAGCAGTTACTACGTTACGATCGGGAAGGAGAACGACAAGCCCTGTGAAGTAGAAGGCAGGGATCATAAGGAAAGAAGTCGTTGCAAAGCAGAATAATGACGACGAAAATGAAAAGAAGGGTGAGACAGCGAAGGTAACTTATGATGTAGTTAGTCATTTGAAGGGAATACCGGCACGGCAAAGCATCTATGACGCACTCAAGTTATCAGAGGAGTTCCGACAAATCTTAGTCCAAGCATTGTCCGATCATAATGTTAGAAAAACTTTACTAACAGAGATGAAACCCGAAGAGCACGATGGACAAGTGAATTGCCTGCCAGTTGTCTCGTTCTCTGATGATGATTTGATTTGCGAGGCAGAACATAATAGACCATTAATGATAGAAGGTCATATCCGCGGAAAGAAGGTTAAATGGATTATGATAGACAATGGATCTGCAGTAAATCTCTTACCACTCTTGATATAAGTAAGCTAGGCTATCGCCGTTCTGACCTACGCCCTAGTGGAATGATGATACAGGGCTTCAATCAAGATGGGCATCGCGCACTTGGTAAGAATGCATTGACGTTAGAAATTGGAGAATTGATGACCAATGTCATATGCCACGTTATAGACGCCATGACAGCATACAATCTTCTCCTGGGAAGGCCATGGATACATCAGTACAGTATTATACCCTCTACTCTACACCAATGCTTCAAATACTGTAAAAACGGAATGCAGTATAAGGTGATGGTAGATGCGAAACCATATACAGAGGCTGAATCTTTCTTTACGGATGCAAGCTATTACAAAGGGTTTGCTGCAGAAGAGAGAGATAATGATGAAAACAGAACTCTAAAAGATATTCAAGTAAACAATGTCCGAGAAGAGAGGGCAGAATCTTCCGGGACCGCAGAAGTAAAGAAGAAGTTCTATTTCGTACCAAAGCGTCTGAGAAAACCAAGGCAACCGCCACTAACCTTATTATCACTAGAACAGCTGAGAATTTTGCAATCTAATTATACAGTGCCGCTATTAAATGTTGAAAGGTGTAAGCCATTTTTAGCCGCTCCAAGAAGATTCCAAGTCAAGGCTAGCGCAAAACACCCCGAGCCAATAGAATTCTATGCCGCATTGAAAACAGAGCCAAGAGAAGAAATCAAGAGTAATGTATATCATGGTAGGTTGACACCACAAAATCTGGAAAAATATAGTTCAGTGAGTAAGAAAATCATGAGAAACATGGGTTTTGATTGTAAAGAACCCACTGGGTTGAATCAGGGGAAGGGAATTCAAATCCCTCTTGGGATTGATCAAGGAAAGCGAAGAAAATTTCAAGGACTGGGGGTAGAATCATCAGTAAATATGACTATAGCCGCGCAAGTATCAGAAGAAGACCCCAAAGCGATCAAGTATCCTGAAACAACTCCAAGGCAAATGGAAGATGGGCAACCAACAATAGACAGTTTGCGAGAAATAAACTTGAGCACAGAAGAAGAACCGAGGAACACATTTATCAGTGTCGGTCTTTCTGAATAGGAAGCTGAGAAATACATCCAACTTCTCAAAGAAAATAAAGATATCTTCGCTTGGACTTATGCAGAGATGCCAGGTTTAGAACCATCTGTAGCAATGCACCGATTAAATATCTCCAAAGAGAAAAGGCCAGTTAAGCAAGTGCAAAGACGATTCCATTCAGACTTAGTTCCATTGATTGAGGAAGAGGTTAACAAGCTGGTAAAAGTTGGGTTCATCAGAGAAGTCAAATATCCTAGGTGAATATCGAATATTGTCCCTAGAAAAAGAAAAATGGACAAGTCAGAGTGTGCATTGACTTCAGGGATTTGAACGAGGCCTGTCTGAAAGATGATTTTTCTCTCCCAATAACAGAGTTGCTAATTGATAGTACGACTCAGTATGCTATTATGTCCTTCATGGACGGCTACGCAGGGTATAATCAGATTAGAATGGCACCTGAAGATTAGGAAGCAACAACATTCAGAACGCCACTTGAAATTTATTGCTCTAAGGTTATGCCATTCGGTCTTAAAAATGCTGGAGCGACATATCAAAGGGCAATGCAAAATATCTTCCAAGATATGATGCATAAACACATAGAGTGTTACGTGGATGACTTGGTAGTCAGCTCAGGAGATCATCAGAAGCACCGCGAACACTTGACATCGGTCTTCCGCCGATTGAGAAAGAAGCAGTTAGAAATGAATCCAGCTAAATGTGTATTCGGGGTATCTTCGGGCAAATTTCTTGGTTTCGTTATACAGCATAGGGGTATCAAGATCGACCCCGAGAAAGTTAAAGCCATTCAAAAAATGCCTGCACCAACAACACTGAAAGAATTGAAAAGCTTATAAGGAAAGCTGACGTACATTCGCCGTTTTATTTCAAATTTGGCAGGAAGATGTCAGCCATTCTCGCATTTAATGAAGAAAGATACAGAATTCACATGGGATCAAGCCTGTCAGAATGCATTTGATTCGATAAAGGAACTGCTGAAACAACTACCAGTACTGACAGCTCCAATAAAAGGAAAGCCACTTATTTTATATATATCTGCAGCTGAGAATTCTTTGGGTGCTTTGTTGGCTCAGGTAAATGAAGCCGGGAAAAAGACTACTCTTTATTATCTAAGTCGAACATTGGTGGGTGAGGAATGCAATTATTCTCCGATCGAGAAGAAGTGTTTGGCGCTAATATTCGCAATACAAAAACTAAGACATTATTGTCTCTCCTATGACATAACTTTGATCTCAAGAGCAGATCTGATAAGGGTCAAATATTGCATATCAGATGCCAATTATTACTTGATTTCACGTACATGATAATGCTTAATGTCATATTTTAATTGTGTTTTTATTAGAGGATGTAATCAGGAGCGTGGACTAAAAAAGAGTATTAAAAGTGTGGATTTGACGCTCTGAAGTAACCAAAGCAAGAGACGAACTCCAGAGGATTAAGAATGAAGGATTTACATGCCAAATATCCGAGGAAATCAAGCTGTTCACGTTAAAGAGGCCCAAAAGTCATCCAAGATGCAAGATCACAGGGTTCCCGCCATCCATTCGGCTCGAAACTTCATAAATGGGATGAGGGCCATAAATTAACCGTACATATCAAATTTTAGCCATCGGATCATTATGGAAGTGCCCCAACAGACAGATCAGCCCATTAATCTCCAATTTGAGGCCCGCTGGATATATGAATATACATAAACTTTTGTCCCAACGGTTGAAATAATATGAAGTAAAGGATGGACAGTGCAGATTTCGTACAAACATTACATTAGGCCCATATTTACAACTTGTGTACATGGTGTACACACGTGCTGAGACGCACCAAATTGGTCAGCAGTGCTGACCACCTTCCAAAACAGCAACACCCGCATTTCCTTCTTAAAAACGGAACTTTCCGTTTTTTCATGCAGCGTAACGGACGGATGGCGTCCGTTTTGCGGACGCTAGTGGGCCCCATACATGATCTTCACGGAAGATCTAATCCGTCCATCTTGTAGAGGGGGAAAAACCCTTCAAAACCATGCTGATACTTTATACCCATGTGTGCACAAGTGTGCGATACAGAGGCCACAAACGGGCTGCCCTGCAGCGTTCAAAAGTGATTTCTCCTCTGGGCCGCGTCAATGGACGTTCAAAACCACCTGTTCTTGACTGAAATTTCGTCCTGAATCCAATGGACGGGGTGGATTTCCCCGAAAACAATTCTGTGGGGCCCGCCGATCATGACAGCGAAAGAGTACGAAAGCTTTCGCACATCCGCGAAATCCAATTTTTCAGGTGGTTGTGGCCCACCATCTTTGATCATATGGTAGATCTGAACCGTCCATCGTGTATAAGATCTTAAAACGTCCCAGGAGACGTTGATTTTACTGACATCGGGCGAGGAACATGAGAGTTATGAAGCCCTGAACTTGGCTGCAAAAAGACTTTCGCTGCGCGTGCGATAGCTTTCCAAATCCAATTTTCACCACTCCAGCAGCTATAAAAAGAGATGCAAAACGTGGAGATAAGGATCTTTTGGAGGAAAGCGAGAGCTGGATCCAAAGCTTGGAGAAGAGAAAGAAGAAAGAAAGAGAAGAAAGAAGAAAGAAGAAAGATGTTTTCTTCTTATGAATTTTATTTTTCCATCTTTCTAGTGGATTTTATGGATTGCTAATCTCTCAGCTAGGGCTGAGATGAAGCCCCTAATTTGAATGATTCTTGTTGTTGATTTCATCCGAATTTGATTGATTTGTTTCTTTCTCTTGTGTGCTTAAATTGGAATTTCCGTACTTCTCCATTCTATGAGCTCGACCAAAGTCTATATATGGATGTTGTTTGGAATCTTATTCTAGGTGCTTGTGTCTGACCATGAACAGGTTCCTTGTAGAGGAAGAAACAGGAATCTACATCGCTTTATGCCCGACCATGGATGGAAAGATGTGATCCATGTGCTTTAAGGAATTATACATTCTATGTGCCCGACTAAGGACATAGGGTGTGCTTTGTTTATTTTATTTATATCAATCTGAATTAGGGTAAATCAACAGGTAAAACAAGGGTTAGGATAATTAGGGGTGGATTTGAAAGTCCTAGTCTTCTCCTTGATTGGATTTTACTCATCGCTCTCAATTATCCTTTTAGATTATTTTGTTCTTAAGTGCTTACTACACTATCATTGGATTAGTTAAGAAGAGTCTTAAATTTTGAATTGTGACAACCAGTCCTCGTGGGAACGATCTCGTTATACATACCATATCTACATCTGATTCGTATGCTTGCGAGTTAAAATCATTTAAATCAGATTGGTTTAAATAAAACATCAAGATCCGATAAAGTTTCTGATGACAAGACCACTGTTGTATGGAAGATTGGCCAAATGTATGTCGTTGCTTTCAAAATACACTATTTCACATGAATCGGCAAAAGTGGTAAAAGGACAAGCAATGGCCGATTCTCTTGCAGCACACCCTGTAGCAGAATGTGAGATCATCAACGATGAATTTCCGGATGAACAAGTGATGCTGACTGAGCCGCAAAGCCCATGGCAGATATATTTCGGCGGTACTGCTCGAACATCAGGAGCGGGGGTAGGAGTGATATTCATTACTCCTCAAGGCGATATGTTACCTTACTCCTTCGCATTGGGCATGAAAAAATAATGAGGCCGAGTACAGAGCCCTTATTATTGGGATGGAAATAGCTCAACAGATGGAGATAAAGATGCTGCATATCTTCGGAGATTCTATATTGATTATAAGTCAATTGACGACTGAATTCGAGGTAAGAAAGCAGGAACTATTGCCTTATTGTCAAAAAGCACAGAAGTTACTAGAACAGTTCTGCCATGTTGAAATCAAGCATATACCATGGTCTGAAAATGCAAAAGAAGATGCTTTGGCTAGTTTGGTGGCAGCCCTGTCCTGTCCTAATCGAAGTCCTCTCCAGGTAGCTATCGAAGAAAGTAGATTTCTCCCATCTTCAGAGGTCATCGAGGAAATAGTTGATACGCTTCCAATATCATGCTTAGAAATAACAATAGATGATTGGCGTTAGCCTTTCATTGATTATCTCAAATATAATATCCTGCCAGAAGATCAAGTATAGAAGCAGCAAATCAAGCAACGGTCAAGCAGATTCATCATATGCAGTGAAGTATTGTATAGAAAATCTTACAATGGAGTGTTACTACGTTGTTTAGACAAACAAGAAGCAAGCCAAATATTGCGGGAAGCGCACTCCGGTGAATGTGGAGCACACCAGGCTGACCGAAACCTATTTCACAGAATACATCATATGGGTTATTATTGGCCCACTATGTTCAAAGACGCAATAGATTATGCAAAGTGGTGCCATGAATGTCAAATTCATGGGGACATTATACACATTCCTCTAGAAGATCTGCATCAATCTGTCACCTCTTGGCCCTTCTCTGCTTGGGGACTCGACGTAATTAGTCCTATAAATCCACCGTCGTCCAAAGGAAAGCAGTATATTATGGCAGCAACCGATTATTTCTCCAAATGGACTGAATCAGTTGCTTTGCGCAATGTTAAAGAAAAAGATGTGGTTAATTTCATTCGACACGCCATAATATACCACCATGGTATTCCAAAGAAAATCGATATAGATAATGGCACCCCCTTCAAAAATAGAGGCATGGAAAAGTTATGTCAGAAATTCAACATTCGACATTCGTTCTCAACACCTTACTATCTATCGGCCAATGGATTAGCAGAGGTGTTTAATAAAATGAAAATCAAAATATTGAAAAAAATGGTGACAGAAAATAAACGTGATTGGGACGACAAATTACAAGAAGCATTATGGGCATACAGAACTACTCATCGTACGACAACAAAAGCAACACCGTATTCATTGGTATATGGCGTAGAGGCAGTCATCCCAATCGAAATGCAAGTAGCATTGCTCAGAGTGGCAGTACATCAGTCCATAACAGATGATGAAAATATAAAAATAAGGCTGAAAGAGTTACATTTGCTGGATGAGAAATGCCTGGCAGCCCAACAGCGATTGCAATCATATCAGGTCAGGATATTGGCTGCTTTTGATAAGCGAGTTAAATACCACTCTTTCAAAAAGGGAGATATGGTGTTAATGTTGAAAAGACCTATAGTGGTCACTTGCCGAGTAGGGGGCAAGTTCGAGCCTAAATGGGATGGGCCGTATATAGTAAAGGAAGTGTACTCCAATGGGGTGTACAGAGTTGTAAATTAAGATGAACAAGGTATCGGTATACCAGTCAATGCTCGGTTCATCAAAAGATATCGTCCCTGAAGAAGTTCTGACAAACATATTATCAACATAATATTTTGATTTTGATCCAGAATATTATCAGCATAATGATTCTACATCAAAAGGGGGCAATAATATGTAGCATCAAATGAATAAAGAAGCAGTTCGCGAGCATATCAAGACTATGTGTCCATAATCATTATTATCAAGCGAGCTCTGCAAAACTCTGCTGAAATTGATAGTGTCACCAAGTTGGTATATTACAAACAACACAGATGGATACCCTTGGAGATATTAGCAGAGGTGATGACATATCAATCTCAGTCAGAGATGGATATCATTCTCGCAACAACGATGATTACATTTCCTATTATCTGTTAAGACATTTCAAGGCAATCTAGCCAAGCTCTAAAAGGGGCCAAATCCGAAAGAGGGTCAAATCCTAAAAAAGAGAATTAAATCCTAAAAGAGCCGAATCCTAGAAAGGATCAAGCCCTAAAAAGGCTAGAAGCTATAAAAGGATCAAGTTCTCAAGAGACTAGAAACTCTGAAAGGATCAAACTCTGAAAGGATCAAGCTCTAAGAGGGCCAGCTACGCATAAGACCTATTAAGATCGCCATTCGGGCAGCGGCGAGAAGCCAGTGGTCCTAAAAAGTCCGTGAAGGCCATCGTACGCATACCCATGCAGGCAGCTGACGAAGCCAGCAAATAAAGTCCAAAAAGCAAAAAAAGAAAAAGTCCTCAACAGCCAGTCATGCGTAACCCCTATGCCGTCTGTATAGCTTTCTGGCAACGTCACGAGGAATGGAGGAAAGTACCCTCCCGTGAATGGGCTCGACCTTACAGACGAAGAAAATAAGGGCCGCAGTGTGAGCTTTAGATAGGCCAACCGTACGTAAGACTTCCCAGATCTACGGTTTGATTCTAGTACTAACTCATGAGGAAGGGCTTAAACCTACTCATTGACGGACAGCGGCCCTAGGTTTGGTATCCCAAAGGTAGCATTGCGAGATCTGTGAACCTAGAGAGTTCCCACGACCACCCTGTGCGTAAAACCAACCGAGTTCACCGCCACGGTAGCTTCATTGGGCCCCTCTGATGGATCGCGGTTTGTGAACTCCCTAGGCAGTGAGAAGTCTAGCGAACTCCTAAGAATTACAGAGCTTAAACTGTGTGTGCTCCACTACTCAAGAGCTTAAATTGTGTGTGGCTAACTGAACTAAAACTTAGTATCGCCAATTAAGATAAGGATCATCTAGGAAATCCTTACTAACAAAGCATAAGAGGATATATATATATACATATAATAAAATAGAAAAATAAAATAATTAAAAAGAGTGTAATATATCATAAGCACATTAGTCAAAATATCACATAAATAAGACAAAACATCATCATCTAAATATATCGAAGTAACAAGTAACAAAATATATCGAAGTTATATATTTTACAGCTCTCCTGTGATACCTAACGCTGCCAAGCATTGTTGCAAATTATCCTGGAAACTAACTTGAGCAGCAGCCTGCTCCAGTCGAGCATTCGAAATCAGTCGGGTAGGATCTGGAGCATTAGCTAGCTTTTCTTCCAAAGAGATGATCAACTTTTCATTCTTCACCAATTCGGATCTCTCAGAGTCTACGAAATGACAACTGCATTCTATCTTTTCCTGGACTCTTTCGATATTTAACCCTATCTCTGAACTCTCCTTTTCTAACTGTGAAATTTCTTGCTTCAAGACTGTAATACGATCTTGAACAGATGCTTTTTCATTAACAAAAGTCTTCAGTTGATCTTGTAAAGACAATTGTTCTTGATCATGGCAAGAGACAAGAGGAGCAAGTTGAGAAACTCTCTCCTTAAAATACACAAGCTGCTTCTTGTACTCCAAGATTTTGGGAGGAACAATTATAATTGCAGCTGATGATATAGCGGTTATTGAATTATGAAACCTTAAGTGAGAATCACGCATGGAGGAAACATCAACTCTAGTCATTCGAGAAGCGCTGTCTAAGACATCTAGAACGACGGCTAAATCAGACCATTGATCGGGATCTTTGAAAATTTCGGCGATAGCCAGTACCGAATTCCTGATCAAGGCTAATTTATGAGCAGAGATCTTCTCAAATGATGACGCATTCAATGAAGTGCCGATAGAACCAGAGCTAGTTGCGCCACTCTGAGGTAAGTTTCCTATTAAGGAATGAAATGTAAAAGGTTATAATGAAAGTTTTATGCACAGGTAAGAAGAAAAGTATGAAAAAGAAAAAGAATATACTTTTTGTTGGTACCAAAGCTGCAAATGGTTGTGTCTCTCTGGCAAGAAAAGGATCAGGTTCTATCATCTCTGCAAAGGATGGAGCCTTATTTTTGGCACTCAGAGTGACAGTAGTAGGAATGGGGAGATTAGCTGGTCTTGTTGGAGAAGCTATTCCACGTTCAATACTCGGGACGGTAGTAGCAGGGATGAGCGAGTTAGTTAGCTCCTCTGGAAAAGTGATCTCGCGTGCCATTGATCGCGGAGGTATGGGGAATCTTGGTGAAGCTGATGGTGCGACAGGAGGCAGGTTCAGAGGAGAAGCACTATTCGCCTCCGCATTCATAGCATGATCACCTGAAATAAAACGTGTGAGATAAGAAAGAAAGGAGGAACAAAAGTAAATAACGATAGAAAAATTCTCTTACGTGGTGAATATCCATATTCTCCATAATCAAGGGGTTCTTCTTCTTCCCTCACTACAGGAGAAGTCTTTGCAGGAATGGCATCAAAAGCCGAAGGAATATGTCCCTCATTAGCAGGAATGTGTTCCTCAATTGTATCATCTTCACCGCTGACATCCACTTCTCCCTCATAAGCATTTTCTTGATTCTCCCCTCCTACCTCGCTCTCATTAGAAGAAGTGTACCCAGACGAAGAAGTCAAATCTTCACCAACAGTATCTTCTATGCTCGAATCTTCGACAATAACTTGCTTGCCTTTAAAAGGAGGAGATTGGGAATCTCCCAGTGGAGTATCCGTAGTAACCTGAACTGGAACAGCAGTAGTAGCCTCTCCCTGCGGTGAAGCTTGAGTGCGTGTTCGGGATCTTGTCATTGGGGAAGAAGCTGGCTGCGGTGGGAGGTGAATAGCCCTGGATACGGGAGAAGAAGCCGGTTGTTGCTGAGGGTGAGTAGAAGAAGAAGGCTGATCAGGAGGGCTGACATTAATCCCTGGTTGATGGGGAGACTGTTCTACGACCTCTTCTCTGTGTGGTCGATGAATGGGAATCTGTTCAAACTCACGAGTGTCGCAATATGTTGTCCATCCTTCAAGGGTGTTATCTGGTTTTATCTCACGAATGGGCTCGTCTGCCGAGATCATGATGCAATGATGACCACCAGAGGGAGCATGACTAGTCTCCGCGATGAAACCGACTCCCGCTTTAATAATGCGACCATTAAGCCTGGGAGGAGGAAGCCATACTGGCTTAGACACTGGTAAACTTTTTCGGACCAGGTACGACTGGTGCACCCACCATCTCATGTAATTTTACGACGCTCGTGGGGTACGATCACATCCTGGGATGATAAAGGAAGAATTGGCTCGGCCCAATAATTGCTTCCAGATCATTGCCCAGTTAAACAGTCCAGTCCCGTAACTTCGCATTCTCCGAGTCACTAGTCCACAGTCTTCTGGTACTGTTTGGTCAAAACCGAATTGACGTGTGAAGCGACTTGGATAATATGGTTCTTGCCAGAATTTGGTCCCTTCCCTCAGGGGAAGACTGCATGATCGGATGGATATGAAAAATCCTCTTTCTACTGAAGAGAGTGAGTCTGTGTTCGCCTTTTCAGTATCTACAATGTAATAAGGTAGACCAAAGTGGAAGTAGTTTATCTTGGTATCAGAAGAAATGGCATCCTTGGCCCAGTTGTAAGATCTTTTGGCCATAGACCTCTTTTGAAAAAAGTAGAGAGGAACTTTGGAAGAGTGAACGTAAGCTTTTTCTAGAACTTCGAAAGTCCAGGGAAAGTAGACGCCAAGCCAACCCAGAAAATAATGCCACGGTATGTAAGTTGAAGCAGAACCGACAGAAGGGCTTTTCACGTGGCATGCGATTTCTCCAAAACCTCTGTAGATTGAACAGAGGACAGACGAAGCAAGAGAAAATCTCATTCCTTCGGCCATGGCACCTGCGACTACAAACACCGAAGGGCGAATAGCATCCGCTGATTTGGAACTGGGGAAAACCACCATGCTTAGCCAGTATGTAATGAATGCTGCGAGCTCCCCACAAACAGAATATTCAGCGCGACCTTTTATACCCTTTCTGAGGCGCTCAAGCTCGCGTGAATGATTGCCATTGAATCTGAAAAGGTAAGCAAATGAAATCAAGATTATATACATACACATTCCGCCATAAAAAAAAAGGGATTAGAGAAGAAGGGAATTACTTCAGAGCTCAGCTGAAGTGCGCCAACCATTGCATGGGGTGAATCTTATGGATGTTTGGGAATTTCGACATTTCTTTGAAGAGTTCAATGGTTGACTCCGAAATGGAAGGGATGCGATCGGGAGACGGGATAAAAGCGAATTCTTCATTGGTGGGAATGAATTCATCGAAGAATTTGCCAGTTATGAGTAGGCCAGTAATCCTGTGAATATCCCATAGTGTGATGCTTATTTCACCTTCAGAGAGATGAAAAGAATTGGTGGAAGGGCACCAATAGTTGAGGAATGCCTTTAAAATAGAAGGTTCTTTGCAAAAAGGATACGATGTTGCTTCTACCACAAGAAAGATACCGATATTTGACGAAATCTTAGCGTGTTTCGCTAAAACTGCGGTAGCCCATTTAGAATAGTAATTTCGGGGAGTCAGAAACCTTTGGTTCTGAATTCTTCTGGACTTCAAATAAGGGGACGGTGGCTGAAGCGCTGCTTGAGGGTTTCATAAAAGCAGGTGGGATGTAGACTATGAACGTCGTAAGAGGGGACGAGAAAAATCATGGAATGAATGTTGCCAATCTGCTGTCTCGGTCTTGGAGGCTGTAAGATCCCTTCTAGTAATTTGGGTTCTTTAATAGACCAAGACTCCGTGTAAGCCAATCTTTCTATAGTTAGGTAGTCCCTCGGTTCGCAGATCAGCATGGGGTGATGGCGGTGAATACTGATTGGAAGTGAGACAACACCCTGCCTATATGGATTGTCAAATTTTATGAAACCCTGGATTTCACGGATTGATTCCTAGGAGTTGTTGAGCTTCTTCCCATTATGCTCCTTAATCTTCTCCTGAAACTCTTGAGCCTTGTTTCGGCGATGCTTCTTGGGCCTGGAAGGAGGAGGGTATCTTCTCTAACAGGTGGCCTTTGACTAATCGTTTAATAGTGCGCCGTTGTCTTCAGCCATTCATCCCGGTCATAGTCACGACTGTGCCTTGGAGGCATTGTAAGGTCGCCCATGGCAATGGCCCCGTGAATGAGGGAAGATAATGATTTAATGCGTGAGGTAAAGTCAAAGGTGGGGAGTACGGGCTCTTTTATGTAGGCGGGACGTCTAACAGTAGTTTTGAAGCGCTTAGACGAAGGTTGAGTTGGAGAAGATGGTGATCCTACTGCCTGAGGAGTTATGGTTTGATATGCTTCAGTGTTTGGCAGTTCTTGATGAGATGGTTGATTGGAAGGAGGGTTGATGGCGACAAAAGTCCTCTTGGTTCGAGCCATGATGCAAGAAATAAGCTAAGTCCGGGAGATTAGCTGAAATGATAGTTGCGCGAGTCGCGCAACAGACTTGGAAGTTCCGCGAGTCGCGCAACAAACTTGGAAGTTGTGCGGATCGCCCAATGAAATTAATGTTGCGTAGGCGGCGTAACGGCTTGAAGCCTTGTGCAACGAAAGGTTAGTTGCGCGGGTCGCGCAACAAGTTACAGTTGCGCGAGAAGAAAAATTTCGCCAGAGCTCTGCTGCAGAAATCTAGAATTACGAAAATAGATTAAGACTCACTATTTATAGCAAAATGGGTCGAGTACGGTACTCGGGCGTCTGTTGCGTGGACCGCGTAACTAGTTGAAGGAAAAGACAAAAAAATTGTGGATTGATCCTGATTCTTCGATTCAAGGGAACAAAGAATGGATCAAGGGGGCATTTGTTGGAGCATAAAAAATCATTGTCTGGAGGATAACTGGTAATCAGAAATCAGACACAAAGTAAAGTGAAAGAAGATAGGTTGCGCGAGGCGCACAATCAAGAAGATAGGTTGCGCGGGTCGCGCAATCAAGAAGATAGGTCGCGCAATCAAGAAGAAGGGTTCCTCGTATCGCGCAATCACAAGAGAGGTTGCGCGGGACGTGCACAAGATGATAAGTTCTGTAAGTCGCACGACCAAGAAGACAGTTGTGTGGATCGCGCAATCAAAGAAGCTACTGGCACAAGAATTGAGGATTGGCACGTGTGTGGGGCCTATAAATACCCCGCTCCTCCTCTCATTTGTCCGATTGAAGATTTTGGGAAACTAGAGCAGAGGAACTGAAGGTAGAGAGCAGAGGCAACGATCAGTTGTGCGGACCGCGCAACAAAGTTAACAGTTGTGCGGATCGCGCAACAAGCTTATCAGTTGGGCAGCCCGCGCAACCAGTTTATTGGTTGTGTGGGTCGCACAACTGGGTCAGTTGGCCAACTTTGTATGAGGGTCGAAATGTTGCTGGATCTTCAAGCCTCCTTCTTTGAAAAGAGAAATCAGTTGATGAATTCAACATTCCTCCTAAGTGTTGGAAGATGACTGAAGAAGCTGCCTGAATGCTACCAAAATTTCTATCTCTAGGGAGATTGGATGATCAATTCAGCAATTCGTCCTAAGTATCTAGGAGATGACCGAAATATCGCCAGAATACTGCCGAAATGTACATTGGACTATGACAGTTGCACTTAGGATAATTCTTCTATTCTAAATGATCCACCTTAGAATCAAGGGATGTAGAAAGGTGTAAATGAACTCAATATCAATGAAAGTATGATGATTGTTCTAAATACTCTTCTTATTATGTTTGAATAAGATCAGTTCCCAAATCAAACACATTTGTTTCCTTGTCGAAACAGTCCCTTACTCGGAATCGCAGGTCGTAAATTATGAGTCAACTAAAAGAAAGAGTGCCTCTAGATTCTCTGGCTTATACAGATTCTGCATGTTCTAGCCGACTACGGGATTTTAAGTTAATTGGCTAGTGGCGACTATATCATCCATCCAAATCAACCCATATAACCGCCATATAAAGATAAAAAGCGTGGGCGCCAATTTCCAGTGTTGACAGAATGACGACTCCACTAGAAATTTACTAGCTCGCACTAGTTGAGACCCTACTCAAAAGTGCGTGTTAATCCAATCTTAGGGGATGTTCTACATACAAACATTTGCATTCATACTTTGCATAAAAAAATAAAAAAGATGAGCATCGATCTTTAACTTGCACCCATTCAAGGCTTCCGCTCACCCCATGCTTACCCAGTCCAAAGTGTTAGTGCACTGATTTGTACAAATGTTTGTCAATAATGTGACTAGTTGTGTCAAGTAGTCGGATGAGTCCTTTCCAAAAAGAAGATCGATGATGCAACTGGAGCAGAAGCACAATCTACAAATTCAAGAAGAAAAGCTTCTACGATCTGGATCCTTCATATAGATGACCTTGACCCACAGATAGGAAAACCCTCTTAGATCATCTATATAAGTCATTCTAACCTTATAAGTTCCACCATTATAGAGTTGGCTTTGAGAAAGTTCAAGTTGTTGAATAAATCATAAGATAAAGAGTTAAAACAGGAAAATCTGTCCTAGTTCGGCAGGAGGAGGTGCCACTGAATAGCACTTTCGGTAGTACCGAAGATACCTTCAGTACCACCGAAAGTGCCCAAAATATTCCAGCAGCTTTTAAAGAAATTCGGTACCACACCGACTGGAATTTCGATACCACTGACTCCTACCGATGTACAAATTTTGGTGCCACCAAAAGTAGTAAAATTCATCCAGCAACTTTGGGATTTAATTCGGGTACCACCAAGTGATATTTCGGTGCTACCGAGTGAATTTTGGTACTACCGAAGGTTCACTTGGTAGAACCGAAAACTAGACGTTTTATATCTGTTGGGACCTTTTCTCTATAAATATAAGACCTAGAACTTTGTGGAAAGCATGGATTTAGGCATTTCAGAGTCCCTAGGTTGTCCCAAGCTCTTATCACTTATCATAGACTATCCACATGAGATTCATGTTCTTTTCATTATGATTCATTATCTCAATGAGCATTCAAAGCTCACTTTAATGAAGAACATGATCTCAAGCCTACACTAGAGTATTGAGACCTAACCTATAGGTAAATCCTTATCTCTCAATATACTCTAGTGCATCCATCAGTTGAATCTCTTAGAAAATCCATTCATAACCCTTGTTAGAGATTCAACCAACTCCCATTACCTTGGTTACCTTAATAGGAACATCATATGCAAGGTTCTTGATCGTGAAGCTGACACAACAGGCAAACTACAATATAACGATCGAGGGAGCATCGGGGAGCTGATTTAAGCTAGAAAGAGCAAAGATCAAGTAACCCAAGACAAGCTAGAAAAGAGGACTCAGTTCGACAAGTGTCATTGTTAAGACTCCACAAGTTAGTCTCTATCCTCATGTTGGATTGAGGCTAAGAGTTTGCTATCAACAAACTCGTGTAAGTTCTTAGTGTGGGACCTTGGTTTGTGTGGGTAAATTGTAGGTGCCTATTATGGGACCTTGGCTGGTGTGCCTAAACGTAGGTGCTTATTGTGGGACCTTGGTCATGGGGCCTAAACTGAGGTGCCTTGTGTGGGACTTTGGCTGGTGGGCCTAAACATAGGTGCCTAGTGTGGGACCTTGGCCGTGGGGCCTAAACGTAGGTTCTTAGTGTAGGACTTTTGCTCGTGAAGAGCATAAATGCTGAGTCCTATGTGTAGGGCTGTAAAGGTTAATGGTGAACATGATTTAAAACCGTTCATAGTGAAATCCGACACACTCTAGGAGAGAGTGCGGTTGTCGGGAGTGTAGTAGGCAAGTAGTTGAACTACTATATATGCTTGTGTTTGGAATTGTCATTTGCGCATCTATTTAATCATATTTATTTAAGTTTGAATGATTGATTGTTTATGCATGATTAGATGAATGCTTAAGATTGATAGGAAGCACATTCCAGACACAAGCTCACAACACTAGGCTAGTTGTTTTTATTTATACATCTTGAATAGCCTTTGTGATTGGACCCTCCATTGGCTTGGAAGCCTTTAGTTAGTTATATTGTCGTACTTGCTTTAAACTGAATGATTGTTTAAGTTAGGCAATTAAGATTTTTAAATAGGCAAAATATTTGAAAAGTCCTATTCACCCCCCTCTAGGACTCTTGGTCTATTCCATAATTTTACTATAGCGGTCTAAATCGCAATTTTACAGAGTTGTAATGGCAATCCAAAAAGAAGAAACCATTGCGCTTAAAAGGAACGCCTTCGATCACCTAAGCTCATGGCTGGTAATACTGCAACCACCGCATCCATGGGCCATGTGGCCCAAAATCTCAAGGTTTTGTAGGACCTTCTTGCCCAATGTATTAAAAGAGAGGTTGCCCAAATAATACAGGTATCATTGCCTAGTGCCCCAGTCATCTCAACTTTCCAGTATCCTCCCCATAACACGAGTCACCTTCAAGGCCAAATTTTTGCAGCCGAGAATCCTTTCCTGCAGCTTCTCACTGATGAGAACCGCTATCAAAATCAACCTCCCATAGCCAGGAATCCCAGTTAATTCCAACATTCTCTTCCTAGTTAGAGATCCAGTCAATTTTAAGGGGCAAAACCCCTCTCATCCGGTCCCTCTAAAATCGAAGAACTCCGAGAGCAATTGCGAGAGATGTAGAGGAAGTTACGGAAGAAGTAGGGGGTGGATTTCCCACACACCAAGTTCAGGGATCTTTGTCCCTTCCTTGATGTAAAGGTACCTCAAGACTTTGAGGTACCAAAATTCAAAAGATATGATGGTACAAGGTATCTTATAGACCACTTAAGAGAATTTTATAAAGAGCTTAATAATATGGCAGATAATGACGGAACGCTCCGTTCGTTTCAGAAATCCTTGAAAGGCGATGCGTTATATTGGTACACATCATTAGACTACAATCGAATTAAAACTTGGAAATAACTTTCCTAAGCATTCATTGATCGTTCCATGTACAATCTTAATGTAGCGCCTATAAGGGAGGATCTTGCTGCCTTAAGGCAGATGAATGATGAGTCATTATCAACTTACGTTGGATGGTGGCAGGCCATGGCCGCCAGAATGAAAACACCCATTGATGATGAGAAGAAAATTTCCATGATTGTCCACTTGACAAACCCGAGTATCTCTAGATACCTTGTCTCATATCCATATGTCAACTTTACCCAACTCATCCGCGTCAGGAAACAAGTCGAAGTCAGAATAAGGGCTGGGACAATCTCCCCTTGGTAGCCTCATCAAGCCTCCTCGGTACAGTGGATAGTGGAAGGAATACCTATAGGATATCAAAATGGTAACTAAAGTGTTCCAACCTCCATCCAACAGAAGAAGGCAATCTTATCGCCTTTACCCTAGGCGCTCCATTTGCCCCTCAAGAGGTTATGGAAACGACGACAACAAAAGGGTGATTCCTCATTACCCCAACTAGGGTCAGTAGATGAGGATGGCCTGAGAGCCTAGGCAGTTCACACCAACAGCCCAAACTTACAGTGAGATACTAGTCGCGCTAGTCTAAAGGCACATACTTAATCTGCTATTGCCTAGAGCCCAACCAAACCCTCTGCCACCAAACTATAATAAGAATGAGTATTGTGCATACGATCAATCTTGAGGCCACACAACGGACCATAGTATCACCCTAAAGCATGTAGTTTAAGATTTAATTTACAGCCAAAGGATTATGGTTACCTCTCCTACTGTTGCGCCACCAATTACTTCCTCCAGAATCCCCTATCATCGCATCAAGTAAGCCCTAGCTCATTGGGCACCCCTACCACCAATATCATTCAGGGAGAATCACCTTGTCATCCAGTCCAATCCATTCATGTAATCACCGCCAACCGAACACTAATACTCCTGATTCTGCAAGGGGAACACCCAGCCAGTCCAATCTCTGCGCCCTTAAATATGCAAGGGGCATCTCCACTAGTCCAATCTCCATGTCCCTAAGTCTACAAGAGGCACGCCAAGTCATTCTAGTCCATACATCCTCTATTTTGCAAGGGGCATCGTATGCCTATCCGACACCTACTCCAACCGTCATGCTCCAAGGAAATGCCCCTTCCCCGATCAACTTGCCGCATCCCCTGACAAAATCAGGGTCTAGCTTCAATTATGAGGTGACTTTCTAGGAAGGATATTCTACTACTCAAAGAGATTTACCTGGCTCTACCCAATCTTCGATCCTTCGAACCCATTGTTCGATCCTTCGAAAGAAGAGTTTAGGATGGGTGGTCCCTGCCTCTAAGAGACATTTTGAGGGAGAGATTGAAGTTGAGATTTTGATTAGTCCCAAAACATCAACCATCACTTTTCAGGTCTTCGACATCACAACTTCATTTCATCTCCTCCCTGATCAATCTTTGATCCACAGAGTCGAGGCTATCTTTTCGACTATTTACCAAAAAGTCAAGTAAATTTTCAGATACAAGGCGTTGAGCATTCTGAGTATCCCAAACAACTTTCCTGATAGAAGCAACCAACCATCAAGAGATACATATCCCAATTATAGATACATAATGCTCCGGTGAGGATAACCCATACCATAGTCTCAAGATTGAGACTGTGAATTACCTTCCTCTTACATGTCCTATTGGATTAAGCTATGTCTTCCCTCTAGTCGAACGACAACATTTTTATTATCAACTCGAATATTAGATAATGCAGGCATGAGAAGATTGGAATATCAGCCTCCTATGGGTGAGATAGCAAAGCACAAATATACCGGAGGAGGGCAAAGTCGACAAGATGAGGATGATCCCTTCATCCACACATCAATTAGATCCATCAAAGAAGGTACCATCTATCCGGTTGGTAGGCATGAATCTACCATAAAAGATCAACTGAGGGGAATGAGCCTAACTGAGATATTTGAGGAGGCCTCGGGCAAGGGGCAAGAATTACCCTTGATTGACTGGACCACAGTCTGGGTCCCACCTGAGATAGAAAAATCGAAAGAGTTGCAATGTATTAGAGATGAGTTGAGAAAAATGACATCCAACACCAACTCAGATCTCAATCCCGAATTCATCATAACATTTGGGCATGACAATAAGGGCCCACCTACTGATCCTTTTGGCCCTGCCTCCTGAGAGGGAGGGAGTGCAGGGCAGTAGTTGGTTCGAAGCCCCCATGACGGCACAATAAATCAAATAATACTAATACTTGGCTCCCTGAGCTGAATCACAGGCAATCCCTGGTTCACATCGCCGTCTTACTTGGGTCCCTTTAAAAAAATCTAAAAAATAAGAAGATTTAAAAGGCAAAACAAAATATTTCAAAATACAAAATAGATATTTTCAAAATACCAAAAAATCTAGATATTTCAAAGATTCCAAAAAATTCATATATTTGCCAAAATCCAAAAACACCAAAAATTTCTCAAAACACAAAGACACTAGAAATCTGTCAAAAATCACAAGTAATAATGTTCCAAGTTTGTCCATTAAAGCACTTAAGTATGAAGTCAACTCATATGATTTTGATCTAGAGCTAGACTTTAAACTCATGGGTTTGGACAAAGCCCAGGATGTGGAAGATGATGACCCAGTTATCGAGCTAGAGGATTCCCTCATAAGGTTTGAAACAAAGGCCAATATTTTTGCAGACAATTTTGAAGTTGTAAACTTGGGATCCCTTGAGCTCCCTAGAAAAGTACGCATTAAGAGATCCTAGTCTCTTGAATATAAGCTAAGGATGACAAAATTCTTGAGGCCCGGGGCTATCCAACTTTGGGTTCTCCTATGAACCTTATCCAGATTGAATGAAGAGCTAATCATACA
>JAJHSJ010000008.1:25141794-25320800 GCA_021015155.1 Magnolia officinalis
CCAAAAAACCTATAACCTAAATCTAAACCTAAGCCTTAACCTAAATCTTAACCTAAACCTTAACCAAAACCTGTAACCTAAACCCGAGCCCATTCTCAAATCCCATAACCTATAACCTAAACCAAAACCAAAACCTATAGCCTAAACCCGAACCCATTCTCAAATCCCATAACCTAAACCTTAACCTAAACCAAAACCAATAACTTAAACCAAAACCTATAACCTAAACTCAATTCCCTAGAGCTAAACCTACACATAATCCTAATCTCAACTTTCTAACCTAAACCTAAACCTAAACTTGAAAACCAAGACTTAAACGCAATCCCGAACACGAACCCGATTCCTAAACCTAAACCATAACCCATTCTCAAATCCCAAAAAACCTATAACCTAAACCTAAACTTAAACCTTAACCTAAATCTTAACCTAAACCTTAACCAAAACCTGTAACCTAAACCCGAGCCTATTCTCAAATCCCATAACCTATAACCTAAACCAAAACCAAAACCTATAGCATAAACCCGAACCCATTCTCAAATCCCATAACCTAAACCTTAACCTAAACCAAAACCAATAACCTAAACCAAAACCTATAACCTAAACTCAATTCCCTAGAGCTAAACCTACACCTAATCCTAATCTCAACTCTCTAACCTAAACCTAAACCTAAACTTGAAAACCAAGACTTAAACGCAATCCCGAACATGAACCGATTCCTAAACCTAAACCATAACCCATTCTCAAATCCCAAAAAACCTATAACCTAAACTTAAACCTAAACCTTAACCAAAACCTGTAACCTAAACCTGAGCCCATTCTCAAATCCCAAAACCTATAACCTAAACCAAAACCAAAACTTATAGCCTAAACCTGAACCCATTCTCAAATCCCAAAACCTATAACCTATAACCTAAACCAAAACCTATAACTAAACCAAAACTAAAACCAAAACCTATAACCTAAACCCGAACCCATTCTTAAACCAAAAACCTAAACCTTAACCTAAACCAAAACCTATAACCTAAACTCAAATCCCTAAACCAAAACCTATAACCTAAACTCAAATCCCTAAACCAAAACCTATAACCTAAACCTTAACCTAAATCAAAACCTAAACCCGAACCCATTCTCAAATCCAAAAACCTAGACCTTAACCTAAATCAAAACCTATAACCTAAACCCGAACCCATTCTCAATTCCCAAAACCAAAACCTATAACCTAAACTCAAATCCCTAAACCAAAACCTATAACCTAAACTCAAATCCCTAAACCAAAACCTATAACCTAAACCCGAAAACCTAAACCTTAACCTAAATCAAAACCTAAACCCGAACCCATTCTCAAATCGAAAAACCTAAACCTTACCCTAAACCCTAAACCTATAACCTAAACCTTAACCTAAACCTAAATCAAAACCTATAACCTAAACCAAAACCAAAACCTATAACCTAATTAACCCTAAACCCTAAACCTAAACTTGAAAACCAAGACTTAAACCCAATCCCGAACATGAACCCGATTCCTAAACCTAAACCATAACCCATTCTCAAATCCAAAAACCTATAACCTAAACCTTAACCTAAACCTAAACCAAAACCTATAACCTAAACCAAAACCAAAACCTATAACTTATAACCTAAACCCGAACCCATTCTCAAATCCCAAAACCTATAACCTAAATCTAAACCTTAACCAAAACCTATAACCTAAACCAAAACCAAACCTATAACCTAAACCCGAATCCATTCTCAAATCCCAAAACTTATAACCAAAACCAAAACTTATAACCTAATCCCGAACCTATTCTCAAATCCCCAAAAACCTATAACCTAAACCTAAACCTAAACCTTAACCAAAACCTGTAACCTAAACCCGAGCCCATTCTCAAATCCCAAAACCTATAACCCAAACCAAAACCAAAACCAAAACCTATAACCTAATCCCGAACCCATACTTAAATCCAAAAACCTAAACCTTAACCTAAACCAAAACCTATAACCTAAACCCGAAACCTATAACCTAAACTCAAATCCCTAAACCAAAACCTATAACTTAAACTCAAATCCCTAAACCAAAACCTATAACCTAAACCAAAACCTATAACCTAAACCCGAAACCTATAACCTAAACTCAAATCCCTAAACCAAAACCTATAACCTAAACTCAAATCCCTAAACCAAAAACCTAAACCTAAACCTAAATCAAAACCTAAACCCGAACCCATTCTCAAATCCAAAAACCTAAACCTTAACCTTAACCAAAACCTATAACCTAAACCCGAACTCATTCTCAAATCCAAAAACCTAAACCTTAACTAAAACCTATAACCAAAATCTTAACCAAAACCTATAACCTAAACCAAAACCAAAACCTATAACCTAATCCCGAACCCATTCTCAAATCCCAAAAAACCTAAACCTAAGCCTAAACCAAAACCATAACCTATAACCTAAACCCGAACCCATTCTCAAATCCCAAAACCTATAACCTAAACCAAAACCAAAACCTATAACCTAAACCCGAACCTATTCTCAAATCCGAAAACCTATAACCTAAACCTAAACCTTAACCTAAACCTAAACCAAAACCTATAACCTAAACCAAGGCCTATAACCTAAACCCGAACCCATTCTCAAATCCCATAACCTATAACCTAAACCAAAGCCAAAACCTATAACTTAAACGCGAAACCATTCTCAAATCCAAAAACCTAAACCTTAACCATGACTTATAACCTAAACCAAAACCAAAACCTATAACCTAAACCCGAACCCATTCTCAAATCCAAAAACCTAAACTTTAACCAAAACCTATAACCTAAACCTAAACCCATTCTCAAATCCCAAAACCTATAACCTAAATCTAAACCTTAACCAAAACCTATAACCTAAACCAAAACCAAAACCTATAACCTAAACCCGAACCCATTCGCAAATCCCAAAACCTATAACCTAAATCTAAACCTAACCAAAACCTATAACCTAAACCAAAACCAAACCTATAACCTAAACCCGAATCCATTCTCAAATCCCAAAACCTATAACCTAAACCAAAACCAAAACTTATAACCTAATCCCGAACCTATTCTCAAATCCCAAAAAACATAAACCTTAACCAAAACCTGTAACCTAAACCCGAGCCCATTCTCAAATCCCAAAACCTATAACCTAAACCTGAACCCATACTTAAATCCAAAAAACCTAAACCTTAACCTAAACCAAAACCTATAACCTAAACCAAAACCTATAACCTAAACTCAAATCCCTAAACCAAAACCTATAACCTAAACCTAAATCAAAACCTAAACCCGAACCCATTCTCAAATCCAAAAACCTAAACTTAACCTAAACCAAAACCTATAACCTAAACCCGAACCCATTCTCAAATCCAAAAACCTAAACCTTAACCAAAACCTATAACCTAAACCTCAACCAAAACCTATAACCAAAACCAAAACCAAAACCTATAACCTAATTCCGAACCCATTCTCAAATCCCAAAAAACCTAAACCTAAGCCTAAACCAAAACCATAACCTATAACCTAAACCCGAACCCATTCTCAAATCCCAAAACCTATAACTTAAACCAAAACCAAAACCTATAACCTAAACCCGAACCCATTCTCAAATCCGAAAACCTATAACCTAAACCTAAACCTTAACCTAAACCTAAACCAAAACCTATAACCTAAACCAAAGCCTATAACCTAAACCCGAACCCATTCTCAAATCCCATAACCTATAACCTAAACCAAAGCCAAAACCTATAACTTAAACGCGAAACCATTCTCAAATCCAAAAACCTAAACCTTAACCAAGACCTATAACCTAAACCAAAACCAAAACCTATAACCTAAACCCGAACCCATTCTCAAATCCAAAAACCTAAACTTTAACCAAAACCTATAACCAAAACCAAAACCTATTACCTAAACCCAAACCCATTCTCAAATAAAAACCTAAACCTTAACCTAAACCAAAACCTGTAACATAAACCTTAACCTAAACCAAAACCAAAACCTATAACCTAAACCAAAACCAAAACCTATAACCTAAACCCGAACCCATTCTCAATTCCCAAAACCAAAACCTATAACCAAAACCAAAACTAAAACCTATAACCTAAACCCGAACCCATTCTCAAATCCCAAAACCTATAACCTAAACCCGAACCCATTCTCAAATCCAAAAACCTAAACTTTAAACCAAAACCTATAACCTAAACTAAAACTTATAACCTAAACCCGAGCCCATTCTCAAATCCCAAAACCTATAACCAAAACCTATAACCTAAACCCAAACTCATTCTCAAATCCCAAAACCTATAACCTAAACCTAAACCTTAACCTAAACCTAAACCTATAATCATATGGTGAGACCATTTCTTTTGTGTTACTTTCATTCCTCTTTAAGTTTTTTTTTTTAATTTATTAAGAAAAAAATGGTTATACATGATGCACTTCTTTTACTTTGTCTTTCTTTTCTCCAATGGGTATTCTAATTTATGAGTGACATGACTGTTTGTAGGATGATGGAATATACGAAGTTGTTGAAATTTCATGCTGAAGTGCAAGCACATTAATTTCTTTAATGAAGCCAAAGACTTGTATTTCAGTATTATTGTAATTGTAATTGTAATTGATTGAATGAATTGGATTGTAATTGATTGTAATTGTAATTGATTGAATGAAGGATTGTAATTGTAATTGATTGAATGAAGGATTGTAATTGAATGAATGAATGATTGTACAGGTGATAATTGAATGAACAAATGATAATATAAAATTTTTTAAATGTCCAAAATAGCTACGGATACTGACCGTAGCCACTAATCTGACAGGTGTAGCCTTAAATTTGGCATATTGGTAAGAACTTTTAATATTTTGCTACGGATTATAACCGTAGCTATTGGAATATATAGCTACGGATTAAATCTGTAGCCATAGGTTGCATCGCGCCAATGAGTACGACAGTGCTACGGACTAAAACCGTAGCCATAGATCTCTGGTACAGATTTGGTTCGTAGCCTTTGCTAGTTTCTGGTAGTTATTGCTACGGATCATATCCGTAGCTGTTGGGACATATAGCTACGGATTAAATTCGTAGTTATAGGTTCAAAACCTATTGTTTTGGGACCTACGACTACGCTAGTGCTACGGACTAGATCCGTAGCCATATATCTATGACTACGGATTTAATCCGTAGCCTTTACCCATTTTCTGGTTGTGTAATTGCTACGGCTTTCATCCGTAGCGGTTGCCAGATATAGCTACGGATTAAATACGTAGCGGTGGTGATTAAATCCGTAGCTGTTGCGACCTATAGCTACGGACATAATTGCTACGGATTAAATCCATGGCCATTTTCACCTATAGCTACGGATTAAATCCGTAGCTATAGGTTCCAGACCTATTGTTATGGCACCTACGACTACGGTCGTGCTACGGACTAAATCCGTAGCCATAGGTCTATGGCTACGGATTTAGTCCGTAGCCGTTGCCCATTTTTCTGGTAGTGATCCAGCACCATCTGCACTGAGACAAGCTTGACGGGACACGCTCAGATGCACCAGGCCCAACCCGACTCAGGTGAGTTTCATCTGGTCGGTCCCATGTGGCACAAACAGTGTGGTGCTGGATCCTTCTCTCTCTCTATTCTTTCTCTCCTCTTTTTTCCTTCTATTTTCTTTCTACTTTTCCTTTCTCCCCACTTAAGCCAGCTACAGCTAACAATCTGAGCCCAACCGATTCTAAGAATCAGTGCGTCGGGATTTACCTAACCCGACGCAGACTCGACCCGCGACCGATCTCCCTCTCTCTGTCTTCTCTTCATTTTTCTTCTTTCTTTCTTCTTCTTTCCTCCTGCTACTACTAGAAATATCCAGCAGCGGCATCGATCCGGACAGACTCGGTGCACTTGGTCGAGGAAGACAATCCGCCATTAATGGCGGATCAGAACTCGGTTGATATTTCTCCAAGGTAATGTTTCTAGAGGACTCTAAAATGTCCTAGGAAGCTTGAAGGAAGAGAAGAACGAAGCTTAATGGACGTGTGGGTGGTGGGTTCAGATGGATAGGAAAAATAGTCGTTTTCTTTTGGATTTTCTTTTTTGTTTTGTTTTCCTTTGCAAAGACCTAATGGTGAGGTATAAACGGTTGAAATTTCTTGCAAATGAAGGGACGAGATCAAGGGACTCCTATGCACGTGGATCGCCAATGTGGAGTGGAACAGTTTCTGTTTTCGAAAAGCATGTGTTTGCAGGGCCCTTTTGCGTTGACGTTTGTGTGCACGTACGGTCACACCTACATGCGGGATTCACTGGGTTTTCGTAAAGCCCCAGCTGTGCACAGGATGGACGGTTTGGATTACCCATCTGATCTGAGGTGGTGGGCCATGGCGCGTCCCAAATGGACGTTGTCCGACGGCTGTCGAAAAACAGAGGGAGAGAGAAAAACTCTCTTTATTTGGAAATAGCGGGGCAGCCTTGTTTGACCAGGTTGCCCTGACCAGTACACGCCGAGTGCAACTCTCTGTTGTGCACTCGGGCTGTGAGGTGGGGCCCACCATGATGTTTGTGATAAATTGTAACACCCTAACTTTTCAGGACCCGAGTATATAACTCTTTTCCCAAAAATCCGAGTGTTAACCTTAAAAGATGGTCAAGTTTGAGTGTATATATAATTTTTCAACTATCAGAGTAAGCAAATGAGCGTAGAATGGACAAATTATACATAATGAAAAATTTTATTTACGTTTAGGATATACAAGAGGTCGCCCATAATGTCTTATACAAACCAATGTCTCTATATAACAAATACAAAAATTTACATAATTTTGATACATGAGAAATAACAGAAGAATTTAAACATAAGCCGCAAGACCGCGCAGCTTCTCGAGGTAGATACAGTCATGCAACCCTGGCACTTGTACACTGCTCCTCATCAGCTTGAACCTGAAAATCACTTAAGCCACCTGTTCTACCTGTACGGATATATTTATTTGATGGATGAGTGGTTAACTCAGTGTGAATTTCCCTCAAGATTACACACTGTCGCATTAGGTAAGCATAATTATAAAAATACATAGCAAGGCATACAAAACAATACATGATGCAGTCTTATTAAATGCATGGACGTGTGAATGCATCATCGACCTGGGGTGCACATCCCACTGTCGAAATAAAAGGTCACCCTAAGAGAACTAGCCACCTGGAAACATACGCAAAGGTACACCCGAGGAGAACCAACTATCCGAAAAATACTATAATATATAGATCGCCCAAGGAGAATTTAATCACCCGAAAAAGACCAATAAGTAAGGGTCGCCCTAAGAGAACTAGCCACCTAGAAAAATACACAAAGGTACGCCCGAGGAGAACCAGCTATCCGAAAAAGACCATAATATATAGATTGTCCAAGGAGAATTTAATCACCCGGAAAAGACCATAATACATAGATCGTCCAAGGAGAATTTAATCACCCGAAAAAGACCATGATATCTGAAAATGCATGATTAGTCCAACCATTATTATTCCATTTTACAACCAGCCAGTTTAATAAAGCTCAAAGGTCACTACGGGGAGCTCATCAGAGCCCAGCATAGGCCTACAGCTCAAGCCTAGTGTCTCATTCCACCATCCCTGGCTCATGAGGCTACCACCTTAGGATGTTTAATGAATCTTAATCGACTAGTGGCCAATCATATTCAGTATATGGGGCTTGCTATCGCATGGTTGCACAAAATAAAATATCGAACCCATATAGGGCAAATACCAAAACAAATCCACATAGGGCGATATCGAAACCAGCTACTTAGGGCAGATATTAAAATAAGCCACATATGACAAGTATCAAAACCATGCGATAAAGACCATCCTTAAAAACCGCTTGGATACAACTCTTGGATGGTAGGCCCACATCAATATTCAAATCACCCCACCACTCACTAACCACTACGTCGAAGGTTCATTACAACCAAAATCAATCGAATTACATCCCAAGTATGGGTGTACATTTATAAGTGGGGGTTTCCCACTAACGTACCAGTTTAAATTCTATAAGCAATCCACAAATAATCCACTAAAATGAGTACATATACAGGATAAACATTGGGCATGTAATGTAGCAATTCAATTCCAACAATTAACACATGTGACTATGAAATGGAGATATCAATTATAAATTAAAATAAATACTATAACTTAAGTTAATGGGAAAATGGAAAGCTCAAGGGGAAGAATCATCACCTCATGTGTTGACTTGCCTTCTAAGGTTCTTGGGATGTGTGCACGCTCTTACACTTGGATCCTACCATAAGTTGTAAAATTGTGACATTAGATCTAACTTAACTCACTGTTTATGTTCAAGGTATTGACCTAGGGATTTAGATTGTTTAGGATTTTATCCTAGAGTTTAGGTCTATGCTGGATGTTTAGGGTTTAAATGTTAGTTGGTGTAAAACTAGTTACCATGTTAATTTAATACCCACAGCATAAGTATTAACATTAATGGTATACTTAATATCAGCTCATCATGTTAATAATTAGTATTACAATTGAGATAATATGAGATTATGAAAGGTAATATCTTCAAGTGATGGATACCCTGTAAATATTATTAATGATGGTTTCATTTATAGTAACTAATATTAGTGTAATCATGTTGGTAGTAATCATTATAATGATAAATAATATTATGACCTATTATCATGATAATATTTAAGAATGACAAGACGATATTATTCTATTTCCTTGTGTATAATAACTATTATTAAAGTAGATAATTTACTAATTGCCATGCATTCTTGATATTTGCAAATCCTGATAATGATGGAAATGGTAATCAAGTTAATTTAATAATTAGAAAATAGTTATCAACATTAGTAGTAGCTACCATAGTAAAAATAATGGTTGTGATGACGATAATCACTAGGACCTACATTAAGGGTAATATTTGAGAGAGAGATAATTTAAATTACTATTGTTTGCTAATTACAAGTCTGTTTATCCTAACTGACTCAAGTACAAGTAACCTACTAATGGTTAACCAAGTTGCAATAATTATGATGATAAATCATGAAACTAACTTAAGGAAAGGAAGTTGACTCACATTGGTTGACATGACAGCAAGTTGGGTTTGAAGGGTCCCATAAACATGGTTATTTGGGCCTGCATTAGAGTGGACAGGTCCACTCAATTTTTGCCCCAAGAAGTGGCCTAGATTGGGCCCGAAACTTCCCAACACCAAGGCCCAAACTGGGCCTGAGTTTAGCCAGATCTGGCCCAACACCTGGCTGTCCATTGGTGGCCCGGACTGGGCCTGGTTTCAGCCCAATTTAAGGCCCAAGAAATGGTTGATTTTAGCCCCAAACCTGGCCCAGTTTGGTGGCTGGGCCTGGTCCAGATCACGGCCCAAATTGGAGCTGGGCATGGCGATGTTTGGTGTGGCCCACTGAGACCTGAAACGTGGCCTACCAGCAAATGAGCAAGGCCCACAGAGATTTGTGGTGTGACATCTAAGGTGCGGCCCACCCACTGGACGTGGTGCAGTCCACTTGACTTTAGCGTGGCCCACGGTAAGGTGCGGCGATGACAACAGCGGCAACAATGCCATTACACAGTCTCTCCCTCTCTCACAGTCTTTCTTTCCCTTCTCCCTTCCTCCATCTATCCTTCCTTTCTTTTACTTCTTCTTGGGATTAAGAAGGCCCTGAACCTGATCTAGGAAAGCACACATAAGACTCAGGACCTACCAAATGAATGTTTCAGACCTGAGATCGGGCCTTCCATGAAACCGCACGACTAGTGGTGGAACGGGGAAGAAGGCTCAGCCGTTAATGGCAGCTTCTCCCCCTCCTCTTCTTCCTTTAATCCATCAACAAGGGAGGGTTTCTAGGGGTGTAGTGGAGCTTGGGGAATAGTCGGAGTGGAGTTTTAACAACGTTTTCATGGTGGTTTCGAAGGTTGGAGGGAAACAGTGGGTTTTCGGCTGTGGCTACGAAAATAGAGGGAGAGCTACTGTTCCACGATCCTCACGCCTTTTATGCTCGCCCTAAACCTTCCTAAACCGTCGGATGGAGAACAAAAGGCTCGAATGAAGTGGTTTTGCAACAGCTCAACAATCAGCCCATTTTTACTAAACCGAGCAGTTTTGGTTTTGCCTCAAGTGGAAGCCCTAAACCGCTGTTAGAATGGACGGCTGAGATTTCTCCGTTTTGAAAGGTGGAGATGCAAAGGATAGGACGTTCACATGGATCACCCAGTTGGCACGTAGCAAGTTTCTATTTCCGAAAAAGGCAGCTCGGATAGCCCTCTTGCACTGCTTCCTGTGGATACACGAACGATATTCATCGGCCAAACCAACCATGGTTTTGGTCAGAAAGACCATTCACAACAGATGGCCGGTTTGGATTCTTCAACTGGGATGAGGTGGTGGGCCAGGCATTGATCAAACGTCGAAGGAAAAACACAAATACGCCATTTAGAATAGCAACAGGCGGGAACAATTCCCATTTATGGTAATTGTCGGGTCAAGGGAGTTTGACCGAGCTACCCAGCTCAGTGCACTGCGGGTGAGCATCAACTGTGCAAATGTACCCTATAAAGTGGGGTCCACCGTGATGAATCCAACAAATCCAATCCGTTCATTTGTTTTATTCGCCAGATTTAAGACCTAGCCCAAACGATGAGGCAGATCCTGAACTCGGGTGGGCCGTACTCAATGAATTTCATCTTATTTTGTTGCTTTACGTTATCTAATTGTTTGGTTGCTTTTAATGTAATTCTCAACGGTCAAGAATGGTCCCAAGGATTCATCCAGGTGACTGGGACCACAAGTTCTATGAATTTAGAGTATCAAATGCTATTATTAGAATAAATTTCAATATTTGTTATTATTATTATTATTATTATTATTTTAGATTAAAATTGTAGGGCCTACCTCTAGTCAGAAATATTCACCACTTCGAGTTATATTCCTTATTCTTCAATTAATTTTAACAGTTAAGTGAGCCACATCAAGTGGACATCCTCTTATCAACTTTCAACATCATAATGATTCAAATAATTAAATTGACTCATCTTTAGTCATTAATAGTTCTAGGAACCCTGAGAAGTATTTAGGTGTGACTTGGTAGTCAATTATGGGGATAGATGATCTGGTTTGAAGGACAGATTGACGAATGGTGGGTCTTGTGACTTTGATCCCTAATTTCTTTTATGTGATTTAATTGTACTAAATATGTGTATTTGGGAATATTGTTATGATCTAGATTCTAAAGTAGGAACTTTATTTATTTATTTATTTAAGTACTGGGTTAATTCACTCATGTTGAGGTGGTTAAAGGGATAGATCGACCTCAAATCTTACGATTGTGTAGTGAGTTGTAGTCCAAAATCAGATGGTTATGATGGATAGTTTGAGGGTGACTGTCCAAGTAAGATAGGTTAGCGTTCATACCAAGTTAAGTTATACGGTAACACCCGAGTATTGAGAAGTACGGGGTGTTACATAAATCCACTTCACCCATCCCACTTGGTGGGCCCTATTATATCCTTTGACCAAAGATGGGGCAGACCCAAGGTCCAGGTGGGCCATACGAGTTGATTCTTAGCTCTAACGGTGGCTTTTTATTGATCTAGTGGTCGGATCATCCCGAGATTGAACGTCAACGGTCAAAAGATGCTAATGGGCCATTTGTAAGGTTCTCATCATGTATTATTAACCAATACTAATATTAATATAAATTTCATTACTATTGTACATTACTTATAGTTATAATGATTAAAATCGCATACGCATATATAATTATAATTTCAATATTAATGTACCACTATAGACATGCTATTGTTCACGTATTTAATAATATATGATCCGTAATATCACATTAAAGATAAATGCACATATAAATGAATTGAAAATATCATGTTTAATTAAAATCATACTTGTATTTGGTAATATTGTTAAATAATATACCATTTTATTAAATTATCTAATAATCCTTTGTATACATATTTATAACAGATATTTAATACTACATTAATATTTATAGTTCAATTGTACATTGAAAAATTATCACCCGTTATGTCTATTTAATATAATATTATTTTCATAATATTTTATATACGTAAGTTATATACATATCACTCTACTATAACACCTTTTCATACATTATTTATATGATAAATAAATTATCAAATACATCCATAATTCTTTTGATCTATGTTTGTGTAAAACTTATAATACACACACACACACACACACACACACACACACACACACACACACACACACACTTATGAAATATTACCGGATGATTTGATTCTTCTATTGAAATGATTGAGATTCTAAAATAGACGTCTCTGGACTATTTTGAAAATCAGTCAAATGGATGACTTGATGTACGAATGAATGTTATACAAAACAGTTAAGATGAATAGATCAAGGATTTCTGGGTGTCGGTGTACATGGATGACCACGTGTGTTTCTACATACGTGTAAACAGATTTAGACTTCCCTTGTGACACCCGTGTACTGAAAAGTACGGGGCGTTACAATAACATCGTGCCTAAGGAAAATCCTACCAAAGTAGGGTCTTCATATTTCATACTTAGTCCATATGATGGACAATCAAAGTCATTCATGTGAAGGAAAATATCCTACTACGACTACCCACGAGGTTTCTTCACTCAATGGACACCAAAATTAACTGTTAAGGGACCGATTTGTCAATTGGGTTACTTTTACAATGATCTAAGGGCTGAAATTTGACATGTATGATTAATTTATGATACATAGGCCTGGTATAAAATTTCACATCAAATGGATCGTGGGAACCATGTGATCTATAATTCGGGGGTCTAAGTTAATGGCATTTTCATAATTATTGTTAATATGAGAGTTTTAGAAAATTTAATGGTTGTACATGGTTATAGGCATATTTCTAAGTAATTCTTATAAAAGAACTTATATCTAAATCATTATGAATAAAGAATTATTCACCAAATTAATTAAGGGAATGTATATATCTTAACCAACATAATGGATGGTCAGATAACATGTCAAGAATAGAAAAAAAAACTTGATGGTTAATACTCTGATCATATATGTAAATGGGTGTACGATTAGTTTTGGTCACATGTGTAAGTTTCTCAATTATAGTTTTGATGGTGGGTTAAGCATATTCATAAGTGGTGAACAAGATGAACGGATCAGAATCTTAATTTGATATGTGTGAACGGATGCAGATATCAGTAGTTAGTTTGCTATGATTGGGTGGTCCAAACTCAAAGTGGACGGTCAGATATCTTTACCTATCAGTGGATAGTTGACTGAACGGTTAATTATGATTGATAAGTGGGAATACTTGGACATATGATGATCTTATCTTAAAATCAATGGTCGGGTGGCTTGATCTATGGATGAATATCATTTTCAACGGTCAGATTCATGTTAGATAATAGATGTAAGGTTAGGATTTCTAGATTGGCATCGTACACATGTACATATTAAGTTAAATTTCACGATAACACTCAAGAACTTTCAATATTCGGGTATTAAAAAGTTCGGGGTGTTACGCTTCCAACTGATCTGGTTTTTATTGGAACTGTACAAAAGATGTATTTTTATGATTTTTTGAAAAGGTTCTGATCCGTCATTTCACACTCTAATGGTTGCGATCAAGATTAACTTCGTTGGGGATACATATTTCTATTTTTCGAAGATTATCCAACCTATCATTTCATAATCCAACAATTGTAATTGAGATCAGTTTTTATTGAAATGTTTTTTGTAATTTTCCTCTATTTTTCTTGAATTTTCTCTCTGTTCTTTTTCTTGAATTTTTTCTCTCTTTTGAATTTTCTATATTTTTTTCCCATTTTTTTTGTCTTTTTCTCCTTCTCGTCCCCAATTTTTCACAAGTTCCCAATTTCTCATGAGATTTTTCCATCTCATGACAATCTCACCCTTCTTCTCCTTTTTTTTTTCATTACTTGTTGGTCATTCCTCTTCCATCGGACCACTAAGAGCGGTCAAAGAATCTAGACAAGTACATACCAGGCTAGAGGTAGTCTTGCTCACTTTTGTCCTTTCTTTTTATGACATGCTATGTATTGGACTCTTTTTCATGAAATTTTACTTTGTTCGCATTGCTCTTGTGTTCAATTTTCGCTTTATTTCTGCTAATGGGCCTTTAGTGGGCCCATGATGATCGCATCGCTCAACAGATCATTTCTTCTCACATAAATAGTTCTTTTCAACTTTTGAAGGTCAGGGGAGTATTGTTAGCGAATTTTGGCTTTATTGGTGCTGAAGCAATAATTGGATTACCGCTTGCCACATCATCTCATTGACCATTGACTTTTTGACATCGTTTTTGTGTGAAGAGAGGGGAGGGGGGTTACATTTGTTGAGATGGGAAGGTAATTGGATTACCACCGGCGGTAATCCTATTACTACCTCTGATCGGCTTTCATTCTAACGTCTGCAATTCTTCTCCAAAACCCAAAATCACTTCCCTGTCTTTTTCGTGTGCCACTATGCCATCTGAACATTCTTTTTTGTCTCCTTTTGTATCATATTCTCTCATTTCCTCTTGTCCCTTCTCTCTCTTGTCTTCTTCATTTTTGTTCCTTCCATGACTAATGATAAAGAAAGCTCAAGTGAGGTCCTAAATGTTAGGCTTTTGGGATTCTCCTTTAGGAAAGGAAATGATGCATCATATAGTTTTTCTTGTGGTAAGCTTAGAGGAAGGAAAGCACATTTGTAGGTCTCTTGGATGAGGCCATTAATGGGGTTTGGTGGAGCCTTTTGATGAAGTGAACATTATTAATGAGGGAGCTCCAACTACCATCAATGGAGGAGATGGTATTGAAGAGGAGTTGGGTGATGGATTTAGGGAGGAATGGTTAATGGTTTGGATGGATCTCTACTCGGTGGGCCATCGGGCGATAAGCTTTGGGATCTTGGAGGGCTAATTTTTGGGAGCTTTGGCATCAACGGGCCATTGGGTGGTATGGATGGGGAGGTAATGATGATGGGTGGTCCAGATTTCGATGGTGGAGAGATGTCCATGATGGGGGACATAGCTTTGGATGGTGGGTTGGCTATGATGGTTGGTATGGATTTCTTTGGAGGCGAGGGGATGGTCAGGATGGATGGTGTGGGTTTGTATGATGGGATGAGTATGAATTTCGATGGTGGGCCGTCTATGATTGGTGGTACGGATTTGTATGGTGGGATGGCTATGACAGGCGGTATGGATTTAGGTGGTGGGTCGGCTGTGATTGGGTGGTATGGATTTGGGTGAAGGTGTGGCCATGATGGGTGGTGCTCCCTGCTTGTCCATCTTGAAAATCAAATCCATCATACCATTGGAAATGTTAGATCCTTTTTCACCTTGGAGTTTGTGATTTCGGAGGAACTCTAGCACCTGTGAGACAAAAATGAGAGAATTAGCCAAGAAATCGGAGAGTTAGAGTATGTGGAGAGATATTTACCTTTGAGTGATGATGATCGGGAGACTGTCGCTTACGAAAAGCTGCCTAGAGAGGATTGTGGAATTTAGGAGTTTTATTTACAAGAACCCATGAATGGCCGAAAAGGGGAAACTTATTTTTTATTTTTTATTTAATTTTAATTTTATTTTTTTTTAAGGGATGAGATTATATACAAAAAAAAAATGAAAATGGAATGAAAATTTTTGCACCATGTCTGTCTGTGTGTGCTTATGTTTAAACTTGTGCCTAGATAGTGGAATCAGAACATTTTGGCTTAGCCCACATCAAATCTGGTATTATGAGTTGTTTACTCGAGATACCGATTTCTTAAGAGTAAACGCATACTAGAATCTTGTCCCTTGGATTTGGATAGAGTCTGACAGAATTCTGATCCAGGATTTATCTTTTCGTTGCGCTTATTTATTTTGCTCATTGCATTGGCTTCATCTGTACTTGCTTTTTTTTCTTTTTCTTTTTTCTAACCATTATTGTTCGTAGTGCCCTTTCGAGTTTTCACCATGACTAGTTTTCTCGTCATTTTTGCCTGTGACGTCCTTTCAGATTTTCACCACATCCCGAGTTTTTTTCTCTTGCCTGCCCCTTGGCAGTTGTGCTCTTTTTATCCTTAACACCCTTTCAGATTTTCACCAAGTACGATACGTGCCCGCTATTTTTTACTTGAGGCGCCCTTTCGGGTTTTCACCTCGCCCGCTTTGCTTAGGCATGCATTTTTCTTTTGATTTCTCTTTTTCTTTTATAAAGGTGAGAGGTTAGATTTCATTCATTACCAGCCGATTAGTGAGCTGCCTGACTTTGTCTTCAATCATGACCGTGAAGCTATTGACATTGGGTTGAACTATCCTGAGGGGAAACAGGCTGGTGACTTGTGTTCTCACTCATTGGATTCGACTCTTTTTTTTTTTTTTTTTTTACTTTTCTTCTTCTTCTTTTTTTTTTAGATTGCACGCTTTTATTCATTCATTTTTTTTCTTTTTTTTTTAACCCTTTATTTTTTGGAACACTTATTGGGGGAAGGAATAACAGTGGAATGTACCTCGGTATGCTAACCTCTTGTCGTTTGGTTTTAACTTTACAATTGTGGTTGTTGACATAATCAGGTAGGATTACTCGTGATAGATTTTTACGTTGCCAGCGTTAATGGGCTCTAAAAGATCTTTGCCTCTAATGATGGTGAGACAAATAACACCTCTTGGAAGAACTTCGCGAACGATCAGTGGATCATCCTAGGTTGGCTTGGACTTGCCCCTTAGATCTACTAGGCGCCAATGATAAGATATGCATTATTACCATGTTACTAACCTTTCTTTTTAGACATGCTTGTCATTGGTCCTAGCGATCGACGTGTGCTTTATGTCTACGAGATGTAGATGTTTGCATCAAGCTTACAACCACTCATTTTCCTTGACTTCTTTTTTCCTTCATACACATGATGTAGGATGTCGTCACTACCCACTTTGTGTGGTAGTTGTCTGCCACGTTAATGCAATAATGGCCTTTGGATGCCTTTGGGTTTACTCTTCTGATGATGTCAACACCCAACAATGAAAAGGGCTAGGGTGTTGTCAAGTTATAAAGATTCAAAGCATGCACATGGATCCGTTATACAAGTTTCAGATACTTGAAGCACTTCCTGATATGCTGCAATAGCCTATCTCCATCGTTCATCAGTAACAACTTAGTTACAAGTTCTTCTTGGACATCACATGTTTATTTATGCGTAAGCTGTGTACTTTAGACGTGATCTTGATAGCTTTGCTTGATGGGCTTGACTTCAGGCTTCATGGCAGATTGTGTATGATTAGCTCTTCATTCAATCTGGGTAAGGTTTCATAGGAGAACCCAAAGTTGGATAGCCCCGGGCCTCAAGAATTTTGTCATCCTCTGCTTATATTCAAGAGACTAGGATCTCTTAATGCGTACTTTTCTAGGGAGCTCAAGGGATCCCAAGTTTACAACTTCAAAATTGTCTGCAAAAATATTGGCCTTTGTTTCAAACCTTATGAGGGAATCCTCTAGCTCGATAACTGGGTCATCATCTTCCACATCCTGGGCTTTGTCCAAACCCATGAGTTTAAAGTCTAGCTCTAGATCAAAATCATATGAGTTGACTTCATACTCAAGTGCTTTAATGGACAAACTTGGAACATTATTACTTGTGATTTTTGACAGATTTCTAGTGTCTCTGTGTTTTGAGAAATTTTTGGTGTTTTCGGATTTTGGCAAATATATGAATTTTTTGGAATCTTTGAAATATCTAGATTTTTTGGTATTTTGTATTTTGAAAATATTTTGTTTTTGCCTTTTAAATCTTCTTGTTTTTTAGATTTTTTTAAAGGGACCCAAGTAAGACGGCGATGTGAACCAGGGATTGCCTGATTCAGCTCAGGGAGCCAAGTATTATTTGCTTTTATTGTGCCATCATGGGGGCTCCGAACCAACTACTGCCCTGCACTCCCTCCCCTCAAGAGGCAGGGCCAAAAGGATCAGTAGGTGGGCCCTTATTGTCATGCCCAAATGTTATGATGAATTCAGGATTGAGATCTGAGTTGGTGTTGGATGTCATTTTTCTCAACTCATCTCTAATACATTGCAACTCTTTCGATTTTTCTAGCTCAGGTGGGACCCAGACTGTGGTCCAGTCAATCAGGGGTAATTCTTGCCCCTTGCCCGAGGCCTCCTCAAATATCTCGGTTAGGCTCATTCCGCTCAGTTGATCTTTTATGGTAGATTCATGCCTACCAACCGGATAGATGATACATTCTTTGATGGATCTAATTGATGTGTGGATGAAGGGATCATCCTCATCTTGTCGACTTTGCCCTCCTCCGGTATATTTGTGCTTTGCTATCTCACCCATAGGAGGCTGATATTCCAATCTTCTCATGCCTGCATTATCTTAATATTCGAGTTGATAATAAAAATGTTGTCGTTCGACTAGAGGGAAGACATAGCTTAATCCAATAGGACATGTAAGAGGAAGGTAATTCACAGTCTCAATCTTGAGACTATGGTATGGGCTACCCTCATCGGAGCATTATGTATCTATAATTGGGATATGTATCTCTTGATGGTTGGTTGCTTCTATCAGGAAAGTTTGTTTGGGATAATTCAGAATGCTCAACGCCTTGTATCTGAAAATTTACTTGACTTTTTGGTAAATAGTCGAAAAGATAGCCTCGACTCTGTGGATCAAAGATTGATCAGGGAGGAGATGAAATGAAATTGTGATGTCGAAGACCTGAAAAGTGATGGTTAATGTTTTGGGACTAATCAAAATCTCAACTTCAATCTCTCCCTCAAAATGTCTCTTAGAGGCAGGGACCACCCATCCTAAACTCTTCTTTCGAAGGATCGAAGAATGGGTTCGAAGGATCGAAGATTGGGTAGAGCCAGGTAAATCTCTTTGAGTAATAGAATATCCTTCCTAGAAAGTCACCTCATAATTGAAGCTAGACCCTGATTTTGTCAGGGGATGCGGCATGTTGATCGGGGAAGAGGCATTTCCTTGGAGCATGACGGTTGGAGTAGGTGTCGGATAGGCATATGGTGCCCCTTGCAAAATAGAGGATGTATGGACTAGACTGACTTGGCGTGCCTCATGTAGACTTGGGGACATGGAGATTGGACTAGTTAGAGATGCCCCTTGCATATTTAAGGGCGCAGAGATTGGACTGGTTGGGTGTTCCCCTTGCAGAATCGGGAGTATTAGTGTTCGATTGGCGATGATTACATGAATGGATTGGACTGGATGGCAAGGTGATTCTCCCTAAATGATATTAGTGGCAGGGGTGCCCAATGAGCTAGGGCTTACTTGATGCGATGATAGGGGATTCTTGAGGAAGTAATTGGTGGCACAACAGTAGGAGAGGTAACCACAATCCTTTGGCTGTAAATTAAATCTTAAACTGCATGCTTCAGGGTGATACTATGGTCCGTTGTGTGGCCTCAAGATTGATGGTATGCACAATACTCATTCTTATTATAGTTTGGTGGCAGAGGGTTTGGTTGGGCTCTAGGCAATAGCAGATTAAGTATGTGCCTTTGGACTAGCGCGATTAGTATCTCGCTATAAGTTTGGGCTATTGGTGTGAATTGCCTAGGCTCTCATGCCATCTTCATCTACTGACCCTAGTTGGGGTAATGAGGAATCACCCTTTTGTTGTTGTCGTTTCCATTACCCTCTTGAGGGGCAAATGGAGCGCCTAGGGTAAAGGCGATAAGATTGCCTTCTTCTGTTGGATGGAGGTTGGAACACTTTAGTTACCATTTTGATATCCTATAGGTATTCCTTCCACTATCCACTGTACCGAGGAGGCCTGATGAGGCTACCAAGGGGAGATTGTCCCAGCCCTTATTCCGACTTCGACTTGTTTCCCGGCGCGGATGAGTTGGGTAAAGTTGACATATGGATACGAGACAAGGTATCTAGAGATACTCGGGTTTGTCAAGTGGACAATCATGGAGATTTGCTTCTCATCATCAATGGGTGTTTTCGTTCTGGCGGCCATGGCCTGCCACCATCCAACGTAAGTTGATAATGACTCATCATTCATCTGCCTTAAGGCAGCAAGATCCTCCCTTATAGGCGCTACATTAAGATTGTACATGGAACGATCAATGAATGCTTGGGAAAGTTGTTTCCAAGTTTTAATTTGATGGTAGTCTAATGACGTGTACCAATATAACGCATCGCCTTTCAAGGATTTCTGAAACGAACAGAGCGTTCCGTCATTATCTGCCATATTATTAAGCTCTCTATAAAATTCTCTTAAGTGGTCTATAGGATACCTTGTACCATCATATCTTTTGAATTTTGGTACCTCAAAGTCTTGAGGTACCTTTGCATCAAGGAAGGGACAAAGATCCCTGAACTTGGTGTGTGGGAGATGCACCCCTACTTCTTCCGTAACTTCCTCTACATCTCTCGCAATTGCTCTCGAAGTTCTTCGATTTCAGAGGGACCGGATGAGAGGGGTTTTTCCCCTTAGAATTGACTGGATCTCCAACTAGAAAGAGAATGTTGGAATTGACTGGGATTCCTGGCTATGGGAGGTTGATTTTGATAGCGGTTCTCATCAGTGAGAAGCTGCAGGAAAGGATTCTCGACTGCGAAAATTTGGCCTTGAAGGTGACTCGTGTTATGGGGGGGATACTGGAAAGTTGAGATGACTGGGGCACTAGGCAATGATACCTGTATAGTTTGAGCAACCTCTCTTTTAATACATTAGGCAAGAAGGTCCTACAAAACCTTGAGATTTTGGGCCACATCGCCCATGGATGCGGTGGTTTGCAGTATTATCAGCCATGAGCTTAGGTGATCCAAGGCGTTCCTTTTAGGCGCAATGGTTTCTTCTTTTTGGATTGCCATTACAACTCTGTAAAATTACGATTTCGACCGCTATAGTAAAATTATGGAATAGACCAAGAGTCCTAGAGGGGGGTGAATAAGACTTTTCAAATATTTTGCCTATTTAAAAATCTTAATTGCCTAACTTAAACAATCATTCAGCTTAAAGCAAGTACGATAATATAACTCTAAAGGCTTCCAAGCCAATGGAGGGTCCAATCACAAAGGCTATTCAAGATGTATAAATAAAACAACTAGCCTAGTGTTGTGAGCTTGTGTCTGGAATGTGCTTCCTATCAATCTTAAGCATTCATCTAATCATGCATAAACAATTAATCATTCAAACTTAAATAAATATCATTAAATAGATGCGCAAATGACAATTCCAAACACAAGCATATATAGTAGTTCAACTACTTGCCTACTCCACTCCCGACAACCGCACTCTCTCCTAGAGTGTGTCAGATTTCACTATGAACGGTTTTAAATCAGGTTCACCATTAACCTTTACAGCCCTACACATAGGACTCAGCATTTATGCTCTTCACACGAGCAAAAGTCCTACACTAAGAACATACGTTTAGGCCCCATGGCCAAGGTCCCACACTAGGCACCTATGTTTAGGCCCACCAGCCAAAGTCCCACACAAGGCACCTCAGTTTAGGCCCCACGACCAAGGTCCCACAATAAGCACCTACGTTTAGGCACACCGACCAAGGTCCCACAATAGGCACCTACAATTTACCCACACAAGCCAAGGTCCCACACTAAGAACCTACACGAGTTTGTTGATAGCAAACTCTTAGCCTCAATCCTACATGAGGATAGAGACTAATTGTGGAGTCTTAACAATGACACTTGTCGAACTGAGTCCTCTTTTGTAGCTTGTCTTGGGCTGCTTGGTCTTTGCTCTTTCTAGCTTGAATCAGTTCCCTGATGCTCCCTCGATCGTTATATTGTAGTTTGCCTGTTGTGTCAGCTTCACGATCAAGATCCTTACATATGATGTTCCTATTAAGGTAACCAAGGTAATGGGAGTTGGTTGAATCTCTAACAAGGGTTATGAATGAATTTTCTAAGAGATTCAACTGATGGATGCACTAGAGTATGATTGAGACTAAGGATTTACCTATAGGTTAGGTCTCAATACTCTAGTGTAGGCTTGAGATCATGTTCTTCATTAAAGTGAGCTTTGAATGCTCATTGAGATGATGAATCATAATGAAAAGAACATGAATTTCATGTGGATAGTCTAGGATAAGTGATAAGAGCTTGGGACAACCTAGGGACTCTGAAATGCCTAAATCGACGCTTTCCACAAAGTTCTAGGTCTTATATTTATAGAGAAAAGGTCCCAACAGATATAAAACGTCTAGTTTTCGGTTCTACCAAGTGAACCTTCGGTAGTATCAAAATTCACTCGGTAGCACCGAAATATCACTTGGTGGTACCGAATTAAATCCCAAAGTTGCTGGATGAATTTTACTACTTTTGGTGGCACCAAAATTTGTACATCGGTAGGAGTCAGTGGTATCGAAATTCCAGTCGGTGGTACCGAATTTTCTTTAAAAGTTGCTGGAATGTTTTGGGCAGTTTCGGTGGTACTGAAGGTATCTTCGGTACTACCGAAAGTGCTATTCAGTGGCACCTCCTCCTGCCGAACTAGGACAGATTTTCCTGTTTTAAGATCTTATGATTCATTCAACAACTTGAACTTTCTCAAAGCCAACTCTATAATGGTGGAACTTATAAGGTTAGAATGACTTATATAGATGATCTAAGAGGGTTTTCCTATCTGCGGGTCAAGGTCATCTATATGAAGGATCCAGATCGTAGAAGCTTTTCTTTTCTTGAATTTGTAGATTGTGCTTCTGCTCCAGTTGCATTGTCGATCTTCTTTTTGGAAAGGACTCATCCGACTACTTGACACAACCAGTCACATTATTGGCAAACATTTGTACAAATCAGTGCACTAACACTTTGGACTGGGTAAGCATGAGGTGAGCGGAAGCCTTGAATGGGTGCAAGTTAAAGATCGATGCTCATCTTTTTTATTTTTTTATGCAAAGTATGAATGCAAATGTTTGTATGTAGAACATCCCCTAAGATTGGATTAACACGCACTTTGAGTAGGGTCTCAGCTAGTGTGAGCTAGTAAATTTCTAGTGGAGTCGTCATTCTGTCAACACTGGAAATTGGCGCCCACGCTTTTTATCTTTATATGGCGGTTATATGGGTTGATTTGGATGGATGATATAGTCGCCACTAGCCAATTAACTTAAAATCCCGTAGTCGGCTAGAACCTGCAGAATCTGTATAAGCCAGAGAATCCAGAGGCACTCTTTCTTTTAGTTGACTCATAATTTACGACCTGGGATTCTGAGTAAGGGACTGTTTCGACAAGGAAACAAATGTGTTTGATTTAGGAACTGATCTTATTCAAACATAACAAGAAGAGTATTTAGAACAATCATCATACTTTCATTGATATTGAGTTCATTTACATCATTTCTACATCCCTTGATTCTAAGGTGGATCATTTAGAATAGAAGAATTATCCTAAGTGCAACTGTCATAGTCCAATGTACATTTCGGCAGTATTCTGGCGATATTTCAGTCATCTCCTAGATACTTAGGATGAATTGCTGAATTGATCATCCATTCTCCCTAAAGATAGAAATTTTGGCAGCATTCCGGCAGCTTCTTCGGTCATCTCCCAACACTTAGGAGGAATGTTGAATTCATCAACTGATCTCTCTTTTCAAAGAAGGAGGCTTGAAGATCCAGCAACATTTCGACCCTCACACAAAGTTGGCCAACTGACCCAGTTTATTGGTTGTGCGACCCACGCAACCAATAAACTGGTTGCGTGGGCTGCGCAACTGATAAACTTGTTGCGCGATCCGCGCAACTGTTAACTTTGTTGCGCGGTCCGCACAACTGATCGTTGCCTCTGCTCTCTACCTTCAGTTCTTCTGCTCCAGTTTCCTAAAATCTTCAATCAGACAAATGAGAGGAGGAGCGGGGTATTTATAGGCCCCACACATATGTCAATCCTCAATTCTGGTGCCAATAGCTTCTTTGATTGCGCGATCCACACAACTGTCTTCTTGGTCGTGTGACTTGCGAAACTTATCATCTTGGTTGCGCATCCCGCGCAACCTCTCTTTATGATTGTGCGATACGGGGAACCCTTCTTCTTGATTGCGCGACCTATCTTCTTGATTGTGCACCTTGCGCAACCTATCTTCTTTCACTTTACTTTGTGTCTGACTTCTGATTACCAGTTATCCTCCAGACAATGATTTTTTATGCTCCAACAAATGCCCCCTTGATCCATTCTTTGTTCCCTTGAATCGAAGAATTAGGATCAATCCACAATTTTTCTATCTTTTCCTTCAACTAGTTGCGCGGTCCACGCAACAGACGCCCGAGTACCGTACTCGACCCATTTTGCTATAAATAGTGAGTCTTAATCTATTTTCGTAATTCTAGATTTCTGCAGCAGACCTCTGGCGAAATTTTTCTTCTCGCGCAACTGTCACTTGTTGCACGACCCACGCAACTAACCTTTCGTTGCGCAAGGCTTCAAGCCGTTACGCCGCCTACGCAACATTAATTCCGTTGGGTGATCTGCACAACTTCCAAGTCTGTTGCGCGACTCGTGCAACTATCATTTCAGCAAATCTCCCGGACTTAGCTTATTTCTTGTATCATGGCTCGAACCAAGAGGACTTTTGTCACCATCAACCCTCCTTCCAATCAACCATCTCATCACGAATTGCCAAACATTGAAACATATCAAACCATAACTCCTCAGGTAGTAGGATCACCATCTTCTCCAGCTCAACATTCGTCTAAGCGCTTCAAAACTACCATTAGACGTCCCGCCTACATAAAAGAGCCCGTACTCCCCACCTTTGACTTTACCTCACGCATTGAATCATTATCTTCCCCCATTCACGGGGCCATTGCCATGGGCGACCTGACAATGCCTCCAAGGCACGGTCGTGACTATGACTGAGATGAATGGCTGAAGACAACGGCGCACTATTAAACGATTAGTCAAAGGCCACCTGTTAGAGAAGATACCCCTCCTCCTTCTAGGCCCAAGAAACATCGCTGAAACAAGGCTCAAGAGTTTCAGGAGAAGATTAAGGAGCATAATAGGAAGAAGCTCAACAACTCCTAGGAATCAGTCCGTGAAATCCAGGGTTTCATAAAATTTGACAACCCATATAGGTAGGGTGTTGTCTCACTTCCAATCAGTATTCACCGCCATCACCCCATGCTGATCTGCGAACCGAGGGACTACCTAACTGTAGAAAGATTGGCTTACATGGAGTCTTGGTCTATTAAGGAACCTAAATTACTATAAGGCATCTTGCAGCCTCCAAGACCGAGACAGCAGATAGGCAACATTCATTCCATGATTTTTCTCGTCCCCCTCTTACGACGTTCATAGTCTACATCCCACCTCCTTTTATGAAACCCTCAAGCAGCGCTTCAGCCACCGTCCCCATATTTGAAGTCCAGAAGAATTCAAAATCAGAGGTTTTCTGACTCCCCGAAATTACTATTCTGAATGGGCTACCGTAGTTTTAGCGAAACACGCTAAGGTTTCGTCAAATATCGGTATCTTTCTGGTGGTAGAAGCAACATCGTATCCTTTTTGCAAAGAACCTTCTATTTTAAAGGCATTCCTCAACTATTGGTGCCCTTCCACCAATTCTTTTCATCTCTCTGAAGGTGAAATAAGCATCACACTATGGGATATTCACAGATTACTGGCCTACCCATAATTGGCAAATTCTTCGATGAATTCATTCCCACCAATGAAGATTTCGCTTTTATCTCATCTCCCGATCGCATCCCTTCCATTTCAGAGTCAACCATTGAACTCTTCAAAGAAATGTCAAAATTCCCAAACATCCATAAGATTTACCCCATGCAATGGTTGACGCACTTCAGCCGAGCTCTGAAGTAATTCCCTTCTTCTCTAATCCCTTTTTTATTATGGTGGAATGTGTATGTATATAATCTTGATTTCATTTGCTTACCTTTTCAGATTCAATGGCAATCATTCACGCGAGCTTGAGCGCCTCAGAAAGGGTATAAAAGGTCGCGCTGAATATTCTGTTTGTGGGGAGCTCGCAGCATTCATTACATACTGGCTAAGCGTGGTGGTTTTCCCCAATTCCAAATCAGCGGATGCTATTCGCCCTTCGGTGTTTGTAGTCGCAGGTGCCATGGCCGAAGGAATGAGATTTTCTCTTGCGCCGCCTGTCCTCTGTTCAATCTACAGAGGTTTTGGAGAAATCGCGTGCCACGTGAAAAACCCTGCTGTCGATTCTGCTTCAACTTACATACCGTGACATTATTTTCTGGGTTGGCTTGGCGTCTACTTTCCCTGGACTTTCGAAGTTCCAGAAAAAGCTTACGTTCACCCTTCCAAAGTTCCTCTCTATTTTTTCCAAAAGAGATCTATGGCCAAAAGATCTTACGACTGGGCCAAGGATGTCATTTCTTCTGATACCAAGATAAACTACTTCCACTTTGGTCTACCTCGTTACATTGTAGATACTGAAAAGGCGAACACAGACTCACTCTCTTCAGTAGAAAGAGGATTTTTCATATCCATCCGATCATGCAGTCTTCCCCTGAGGGAAGGGACCAAATTCTGGCAAGAACCATATTATCCAAGTCGCTTCGCACGTCAATTCGGTTTTGACCAGACAGTACCAGAAGACTGTGGACTAGTGACTCGGAGAATGCGAAGTTACGAGACTGGACCGTCTAACTGGGCGATGATCTGGAAGCAATTATTGGGCCGAGCCAATTCTTCCTTTATCATCCCAGGATGTGATCGTACCCCACGAGCGTCGTAAAATTACATGAGATGGTGGGTGCACCAGTCGTATCTGGTCCGAAAAAGTTTACCAGTGTCTAAGTCAGTATGGCTTCCTCCTCCCAGGCTTAATGGTCGCATTATTAAAGCGGGAGTCGGTTTCATCGCGGAGACCAGTCATGCTCCCTCTGGTGGTCATCATTGCATCATGATCTCGGCAGATGAGCCCATTCGTGAGATAAAACCAGATAACACCCTTGAAGGATGGACAGCATATGGCGACACTCGTGAGTTTGAACAGATTCCCATTCATCGACCACACAGAGAAGAGGTCGCAGAACAGTCTCCCCATCAACCAGGGATTAATGTCACCCCTCCTGATCAGCCTTCTTCTTCTACTCACCCTCAGCAACAACCGGCTTCTTCTCCCGTATCCAGGGCTATTCACCTCCCACCGCAGCCAGCTTCTTCCCCAATGACAAGATCCCGAACACTCACTCAAGCTTCACCGTAGGGAGAGGCTACTACTGCTGTTCCAATTCAGGTTACTGCGGATACTCCACTGGGAGATTCCCAATCTCTTCCTTTTAAAGGCAAGCAAGTTGTTGTCAAAGATTCGAGCACAGAAGATACTGTTGGTGAAGATTCGACTTCTTCGTCTGGGTATACTTCTTCTGATGAGAGCGAGGTAGGAGGGGAGAATCAAGAAAATGCTTATGAGGAGGGAGAAATGGATGTCAGCGGTGAAGATGATACAATTGAGGAACACATTCCTGCTAATGAGGGACATATTCCTTCGGCTTCTGATGCCATTCCTGCAAAGACTTCTCCTATAGTGAGGGAAGAAGAAGAACCCCTTGATTATGGAGAATATGGATATTCGCCACGTAAGAGAATTTTTCTATCGCTAATTGGGTGTGGCCCATTTGATATATATGGGGCCCATTGGTGTAGCCCACTTGATGTACATATGGCCCATGTGATGTGGCCCACTTGCCATATGAGGGCCCATTGTGATGTATTCAAGGCCCATGGGTTATGGCCCATTGCAATGTACATAAGGCCCATTGGTGAGACCCACTTGACGAATATAAGGCCCATGTGATTAGGCCCATCTTGATGTAGTTGTGGCCCATCCATTAGGGCCCACCTTGATATATACGAGACCCATGTTATGAGGACCATTTGATGTAATGGAGGCCCATGGGCAAGGCCTAATGGGATGCACATGAGGCCCATTGTAATGTGATTCCACCATGGTTTATGTGTTGACCTTTATAGCGGGCTATGCCTTGGGAGCAATGATGGTTTGACGCCCACATTGTAAGTACAATGTCGGTAAAATGTCCACATTGTAACTCTCCCTAGGGCCCGATGATAGGTTCATACTTGTTGTGCGTCGTTCGTCTAGGCCCATCTTCGTTGTGAAGACAGTTCATCACTATATAACATGCTAGTATAACTTCATGATTCATGTCCATACGCATCATATGTATGCTTGATATGAGGAGTGACAGATCACAGCACATGCCTTCGAAGAAATTTTTTATAGGCTCCCTGATAGGCGGGGTTGTCCTACATGAGTGCGTGGTACGCGCAGGATTGTTGCATGTCTGGTAAGGTGATTTATTCACTTGCATTTGTATGATTATTGTATGCCCTAGCGACATCAGGGCCATAGCCTCCACAGACACATCGTGAGTGGCTAGATTGGATACCAGAAATTACTATTTCTAGCATCAGGGCACCATAGATGTCCCTGGGTGAAAATCCCTAAATCCGATGGTACCAGAGGATGACTCTAACGTCAAGACCGAGTGGATACATGAGCGCGCGAGGGCCGTATACCAGTAGGCCGCGTCTCCTATTGTGTCATGGTCAGTTGGAAAGGGGTGTGACCTTACCCACCTGAGTGAGGGGGCAATTTCTAGGTTGAGTTTGACCAGCTTCAGGAATGGGTCCGTTATCGATGAGTCGGGCCCGATATTGGCATGTGGATGGTGAGGTCTCTTCCACTCTCCCAGTTGTGCGTTTGGATAGGGGCAGCAAGCTGGCGTAGTGTGTACTAGACCCTGGTGATTATTAAGAATGAGAACTGTACTTATATTTGATGAGCTGTAGGAGGATTTGGATGAGGATTGGCATGCTTGTGTCGCATCTCGCATCGTGTGGTCTCGATACGGCTGATAACATTCATATCTTGCACCGCATAGCCTTGGTACGGCTGATTGCATTCATGTACCCATCAGCATGATTCCACATTACTCTAGCATTGCATTTTGAGCACGTTCATACTATGCACAAACTTACACCACCCTCTAAGCTTTCTATAAGCTTATGCATGATTGATGCGTGCAGGTGACGCCAGGACGCAGCCATAGCCTTGCCGCAGTTGGAGTGTGCAGTCGAGCTTCTGGAGTTTCTGTTATTATCGCTATATTGTATTTTCCTTTCATATGCATTGTACTCAAAGTTTTTTATCATAGTGGATTTGGTGATGGTGTTCTTGTGGTTATTGTTCGTGGGTTATGCTTATGGTTATACTTATTACAAATCAAATCATGTTTGAAATCCTCCTTGTAGGTTCCTAGGATCGGAACCTGGTGTATGGGTGCTAGGAACCGAGAATGGGGTACTACAAAGGTTGTCGGTGCCGGATTCGACAATCAGAAAATTTTATAAGCCTGGTTTCTGAGTTTGAGGCATGACAGAAGTTGGTATCAGAGCATAACTTGGGAATAACCGAGAACAACATCACATGTTTGTTATGAGTTTAGAACGATTAGGTTTCGGGTGCGTAACCTTCCAATTGAGTTCCCTAACATGTGATTCTTAAGGTTGATTGGCGTCCTTATTCATCTTATAGGACATGCCGCCCAGGAGATCGACTCGAGTGAACCCCGCTCCACCACCTCAGGCTCTAGCTTTACCACCTGTGGCTCCCGTTCCACCTCCAGAGATCCCGCTCCCCAGCCTTAGGATGTCTTTCCTCCACCTAAGACCGGTGCAGATCCGACCGTACCTGTGAGTGTCTCCCAGTTACAACAGATGTTGCAGGCTTTGACGACTACACTTCAGGGATAGGGCAGGTGCCCAGTTGTTTCTCCAGCCCAAGCAGAGCAGGAGCGCGCAAGCGCCCTTATTTGAGAGTTCAACAGCTCAATCCTCCACGTTTCCAGGGCGAGCTAGATCCAACTGCAGCCGAGAGATGGCGTTCCAATGTGGAGAAGATTTTTTATACTATGGCATGTACGACCCAGCAACTAGTCCGATTGGCTGTATTTCTTCTCTAGGGAGAGGTTGAGCATTGGTGGACCTCTGTTACCCGTGTTGTAGGACTGGATTATATCTGGACATGGGAGGATTTCATTGATCGATTTGAGCAGCAGTACTTTCCTAACCACATTCGTCATTATAAAGCACTGGAGTTCAAGACCTTGGTATAGGGAGACATGTCAGTAGCACAGTACGCAGCTCGTTTTGTGGCGCTATCGAGGTTTGCGCCATATTTGGTTGATGATGAGGGGCGGAAGGCCCGCTATTTCGAGAACGGCTTACGTTATGGTCTTCGAGGCCGTGTTATTGGACATGAGCTTCCGACTTTTCAAGCGGTAGTAGGGATGGCCCGGATTTATGAGACTGAGTGGGCCAGTACACAGAGCGATCAAGATCAGAGGAGAGGTCGGAAGAGGCAGGCTCCCTCTAGTAGTTCCCATTAGCATCGACAACCGCAGAGATACATGAGCCATCCATCCACCAGAGCACCAGCAGCACCACCTTAGAGGCAGCTTTCTGATACCTATTATGGGTGTGGTGGGATAAGACACCGTAGGTGGGAGTGTCCCTGACCCCAGCAGCAGCAGCCAAGAGCACCACAGCAGCCTCAGCAACGGTAGTTAAGAGCACTACAGCAACCTCCGCAGCAGAAGCGACAGCAGATCCCACCACTGAGGCCCCCTCAGCAGTAGTATCAGCACCAGCCTCCGAGATCCCAACAGCATAGGCAGCAGTTTCGAGCGCCTCAGCGACATCAGCAGCAGCAGCATCCTCTGATGGGACAGGCACCTCCCCGACCAGCTCAGGCTAGATTCTATGCGGCTCGGCAGGACCTGTAGTCATCCGAAGGAGTCGTTAAGGGTATGATTCCAGTCTCTGCATGCATCGCCCAAGTATTGTTTGATTCCGGTGCTTCGCACTCATTCATGTCTAAGGATTTCTGTCAATCGACTGGATTGCTGATAAAGTTGCTAGTGAGGGATTGATCGTATCGACACCCATGGGGAAGACTACAGTATTGGGCCGTTTCTGTTAGTCTTGCCTCGTGTTAGTGGGAGAGATTTTTTTACCCGCCGACTTGTATGTGCTACCGATGTCAGATTTCGGCGTTATCTTGGGCATGGATTGGCTTGCCGAGTACTACACCATCTTAGACTGTTCAGCAAGGACAGTAACGTTCTACATACCAGGCTTACCGCAGTTTCAGTTCGTCGCCGAGCCTAGAGGAGAGTCGTTATCATGTTTAATGTCCTGCGCCGTTGAGGAGCCTGTTGCAGCATGTATTGACCAGTTGCCGATTGTTTGTAATTTCCCCGACGTATTCCAAGAGATTCCGGGATTGCCGCTACACCGTTATATTGAGTTCCAGATCGATCTTGTAATTGGTACCACGCCTATCTCGAAGGCCCATACCGTATGGCACCGATGGAGTTACGTGAGCTGCAGCGACAGTTGGACAAGTTGCGTGAGTTGGGATTCATTCGTTCGAGCAGTTCACCTTGGGGAGCGTTAGTACTCTTCATCAGGAAGAAGGATGGCTCGTTGAGGCTATGTGTGGATTACCGCGAGCTCAACCGGGTCACGATTAGGAATAAGTACCTGCTCTTGAGGATAGACGATTTGTTTGATCAGATGCAGGGTGCACAGTTCTTTTCAAAAATTGACCTGCGTTCCGGTTATCATCAGATTCGGGTCCGAGAGGAGGATATTCTGAAAACGGCTTTCAGGACGCGTTATGATCATTTTGAGTTTCGGGTCATCTCCTTCGAACTGACCAATGCACCCACGGTCTTCATGTAGTTGATGAACGAGGTATTCCATCCATATCTCGATCAGTTTGTTGTGGTCTTCATCGACGACATTCTGATATATTCTTGGACTCGTGAGGATCATATGCAGCATTTAACGATTGCATTGCAGATCCTCCATGCCCACCAGCTGTATGCGAAGTTTGAGAAGTGCAAGTTCAGGCATGAGGAGGTGAGATTCCTTGGTCATGTGGTGACAAGGAAGAGTGTCGAAGTGGACCCCTCGAAGGTTAAGGCAGTGCGCCAGTGGGGCCAGCCCATGACTGCGTCCGAGATCCGCAGTTTCCTTGGTTTAGCGGGATACTATCGGCGTTTCATTGAGGGCTTCTCCCGTATTGCAGCCCCGTTGACCAAGTTGACTCAGAAGGGCACAGATTTTATTTGGACTGATGCATGTGAACGAGCATTCGTGGAGTTGAAGGACTGTCTGACGTCCGCTCCTATCCTCACTCTTCCCTCTTAAAGTGATGAATTTGTTGTATTTACCGATGCCTCACGTATTGGTTTAGATGTTGTACTGATACAGCACGGCAAGCCTATAGCCTTTGCGTCTCGTCAGCTCAAGGACCATGAGCTGAACTACCCCACGCACAATTTGGAGCTTATAGCAGCCGTCTTCACACTGAAGGTGTGGAGACACTATCTCTATAAGGTCAGGTTCGAGCTCTTCTCCTACCACAAGAGCTTAAAGTATCTATTCTCTTAGTCTGAGCTGAACATGAGATAGAGACGTTGGATGGAGCTTCTGAAGGACTATGATTTTGACCTCCAGTACCACCCAGGCAAGGCGAATGTGGTGACAGATGCCCTCAGCCGTCAACCATGAGGCCTGGTGGCACATATGATGATTTAGGAGTGGAGGATGCTTGATGATAGAGCAGAGTATGACTTCGAGTTTGGTCTGCAGTCTTCTATTGTTCAGCTATCGAGCCTGTCGATTCAACCCTCTCTTGTTGCAAGGGTGATCGACACTCAATAGACAGACAAGTCGTTGCAGTATAACCGAGCAGAGGCAGCATGTGAGAGTCAGATAGATTGACAGATTGGTTATGATGGTGGACTTCGCTTTAGAGATCGATTATGTGTCCCAGATATTCTTGAGTTGCGCAGAGATCTTATGACCGAGGCACATCGATCGCTATTTTCTATCCACTCTGGCTCGACGAAGATGTATCGTGATATGAGGAGACAGTATTTTTGGGCGAGGATGAAGCACCAGATCACCAGTTTTGTGGCCAAGTATGATACATGTCAGCGTGTCAAGGCTGATCATCAGAGACCCCCTGGTCCATTGCAGTCGTTGATCGTCCCGAAGTGGAAGTGGGAGCACGTATCAACAGATTTCATCATGGGCTTGCCGAGGACTCAGTGCAGTCACGACGTCATTTGGGTTATCGTTGATCGTCTGACGAAGTCGGCACATTTTCTTACGATTCGTGCGACTTGGTCTTTGGACCGGCTTGCGAGGTTATTCATCGGGGAGATTGTGAGGTTGCACGACGTTCCAGTCTCGATCATTGCTGATAGAGACCCGAGGTTTACGTCTCAATTCTAGAGAAGCTTTCAGAGAACGATGGGCACTGGTTTGCAGCTCAGTACCGCGTATCATCCGCAGACCGATGGCCAAACTGAGAGGGTTAACCAGATCCTTGAGAATATGCTTTGGGCCTGCACGATTGATTTCGGGGGTAGATGGGATGAGCATCTGCAATTGGCTGAGTTCGCATACAACAACAGCTATCAAGCGACCATTGACATGGCTCTTTTTGAGGCAATGTATGGCAGACCGTGCAGATCTCCAAGTTATTGGACCGAGGTCGGAGAGCAGTGTCTTCTAGGTCCCGAGCTTGTACAACAAACGTCAAAGGTTATCGATATCATTAGGCAGAGGATGCGCACAATTCAGAGTCGACAGAAGAGTTTTGCTAATCACCAGCGTCGTCCCTTGGAGTTTGCAGTAGGGGACAGAGTGTATCTCAAGGTCTCGCCCATGAAAGACATAGTTCGATTCGGAGACAAGGGTAAACTTGCCCCAAGATTTATTGGACCTTTTAAGATCACTGGGCGCATTGGCGCCGTGGCCTATCGGCTTGCCTTACTATCTCAGTTGTCTGGCGTCCACAACATTTTCCATGTCACTATGCTGAAGAAGTGTGGGTCAGACATCGCTCATGTTATTGATTGGCAACCGTTAGAAGTTCGCGAGGACGCTTCTTACATTGAGCAGTCAGTTCGTATCCTAGATCAAAAGGAGCAGGTCCTCCAGACCAAGGTCATTCCCTTGGTGAAGGTTCAGTAAGGTCATCATTCTGTTGATGAGGCATGTTGGGAGCGCGAGACTCAGATTTCAGAGTACTATCCCCATCTCTTTAATGATTAATTATATGATTGTATCTTGTATGTTGTCTCTGATTTTATATAATGATGTTATGTTTCCTCTTCCTTTATGAGTTATGTCTAATTGAAATGATTGTGTAAATTTCGATGACGAAATTTTTATTTGGAGGGGAGAGTTGTAAGGCCCATATCCTAGACCGTACCGTTCCGTAGGCTTCCACGGTCCTTCCAGTCAATTTTCGGCAACCTTTGACCCGTATCCGATGTTTGCGCGTGATCCTAAGTTGAATCCTGCATACCGAAGTCGGCTTGACCCGAAACTTATATCTTAGCGATCACACCGTCGCCGCGGTTCCAACGTCGCGACTCACGCACCGAACAGATATCCAGGTCAGAAGATGTGGGCCCACGTTCATTTCGAGGAGGAAAACGTCATACGTTATGAATTTCGAGAGAATCTCTACGACATATCCCATCAATCAATCAATCAATCAATGTCAAGTACAAGTCAAGTACAAGCAACTCATTCCTTCCCAATCCCAAAATCAAGTCTCTCTCTCTCTCCACCCATCCCTTTCTTACAACCCATCACTCCATGTCACGCCCCAAACACGGGGACCGGGCTCACAAAATTCCCGATCGCCGAATCTGGCGCCGACAGCCTCCGTAGAACCCCATTCTCGGCTCCCGGCGCCCATTCGCCAGGTTCCGATCCTGGGATGCTACGAGGAGGATTTCTAATATCAGTTTGAATCGTAATAAGCATAACCAAAGGCATAACCCACAAACAACAACCAAAAACTCCATCACATTTCCACTATGATCAAAAACTTTACAAGTACAATGAGCATAAAGGGAAATACAATGAGGATGGACAAAAAGCTCCAAAAGATCTGCTCTGCGCTCCTGCCTCAGCGCTGCTGCGTCCTCGCGTCACCTGCACGCAACGGTCGTGCATAAGCTTATAGAAAGCTTAGAGGGTGGTGAAAGTGTGTGCGCAAGGTAGTAATGCAGTTATGAAGTATCAGAGTAATGCGGAACATGCTGACGAATCCATGAATGCTACTAGCCGTACCAAGGCTATGCAATGCAAGGCATGAAAGATGTCGGCCCTACCAAGGCCATGCGATGCGAAATGCAAGTCAAGCATACAAATCCTCATCTAAGTCCACATATCAGTATAGCTAAAAATCTGGGATATCACCGGGGTCTAGTACACTCTAAACCAGATTGCCGCCCCATCACGCACAATAAGGTAAGTGGAAGAGACCTCACTACCCGCCTGCCAATATCGGGCTCGGCTCGTCGATAGCGGACCCATTCCTCGAGCTGGTCAGACTCAACCTAGCATTGCCCCCTCCTCTCGGGCGGGTAAAGCCGTACCCCCTTCCAACCGACCACGACACAGTGGAAAGCGCAGCCTCCTGGTAATCGGCCATCGGCGCTCATGCACCCACTCGGTCTAGACGTTGGAGCAACCTCTTGGTACCATAAGGGTTTAGGGACTTTCACCCAGGGATATCTATAGCACCCCATGTAGAACAAGATTTCCGGTATCCAATCCTGCCAACCACGATACGCCTGTGGAGGCTATGACCCTGATGTCGCTAGGGCATACAGTAACCACATCACACAATGCGAATGCATGAAACACACTATCCAATCATGCAGCAATCCTGCGCGTATCATGCGCTCATGTAGGGCAACACCGCCTAACCGGGAGCCCGTAAACAACCTGCCCGAAGGCATATGCTATGATCAACCACTTCTCACGTCAAGCATACATATGATGCGTATGATCATGAATCATGGAACTATACTACACATGTTATAAAGTAATGAACTACTCTTGCAACGCAGATGGCCTAGACATGGACGGCCTACACACAACCAGTACGGGCTTATCGATGGCCCTAGGGAGAGTCATAATGCGGACATTTAACCAACACTATACGTGCGATGTGGACGTCAAACCGACATCGCTCCCAAGGCATTATCTGTCGTAAACGTCATTACATAAATCATGTAGGGATCACACATTGCAATGGACCTTAGATACATCCCATTGGGCCTTAAATACATTGAATGGGCCGTGTCACATGGGCCTTATATTCATCAAGAGGGCCACATCAATGGGCCGCACCAATGGGCCTTAAGTGCATTGCAATGGGTCGTAACCCATGGCATTTATAGTGCATCAAATGGGCCTAACCTCATGGGTCATATGTGTATCAGATGGGCCACACCAATTGGGCCCCATACGTACATCGATTGGGTCTTAACCCATAGGCCCTAACACATCTCAATGGGCCTTAACCCATGGGCCTTTAAGTATATCAGGTGGGCCTCAATGGTTGGGCCTTAACTATATCAAGGTGGCCTAATCATATGGGCCTTTTGCATAACAAGGTGGGCCTCAATGGATGGTCCACAAACAACGGAGGTGGGCCTTATTCGGACATTAAAGTGGCCCACAGAAGGTTAGATCCGCCTCATTCTTTTATCTCAAGCCATAAAATGATATTTCAAAATGGATTGACGGATTGGATGCCACATGTGCATCATGTGGGGTCCACAAGCGGGCCCACCAAAAATGTATATATATACCCAAAAAAAATAATATAAATATGTTATATATATATAATATATATATATAATATAATATATATATATATACACAGCACACGCACCACGCACGCACACGCATGCGCACACACACACGCACGCACGCACATACTCCTCACACCCACCGTCCACTGGACGGTGGGAAAACAAACATTACAGTGGACTCCACCGTCCAGCGGACGGTGGAGTGAAATGCATACATCATAGTGGGTCCCATGTGGGGCCCACCTCAATGTTTACATGCCATCCAACCCATTCATAAGGTCACGCAGACCCAGGAGAAGGGAAAACACAAATTTCATCTCGATCCAAAACTTCTGTGGGCCACAAGAACGTTTCAACAGTAGACTTTCAATTCACACTGTTTCCCTTGGTGTGGGCCATCTGAAACCCAGATAGACCTGAGATTTGGAGGGGGCCCACTCCATGGAGGCGTCCACATAATGGACGGGATGGATGACACATATACATCATGGTGGGGCCCACGGCAAGAGCCGTGGGTGGCCCTGTCCGTCCGCCCAAACCGGCGCAGGCAGCGCCTGCGCCCTCTCTGGCGCTGTCAGGGCAGCAGCAGGCGCTGCTGCCTTCGACGATATTTTTTTTTTTTTTTTTTTGCAGAAAAAGACGTGTGGGGCCCACTACTGGAGGATCTGCTCCGTCCATTGCATTCTGGGGCCCGGAATACATCAAAGGAGTCCAAAGGTCGAATTTTTTTGATGTATGGTTAAGGCATGGTGGGTCCTAGAAGTTTTGAACGGTAAAGGATACCGTTTCCTATGGTACGGCCCGCCTGAGTATTGGATCGGCCTCAGCTTTCGGCTCAACGCCTAAAATGTTGTTGTGGAGGGGATGGACGGCGTGGATTGAACACATACAGCAAGGTGGGGCCTACACAGGGGAGCCACCCCAAAAGCTTATAACAAGCTCTCTTTTTTTCTTTTTCTTTTTGTTTTTTTTTTTTTTTCCCAGGCCACGTCCAGCGTCTGGACGGGCTTGGCGCCGCATGCATTTGAGGTGGGCCCCACTTGGGTGGGCCACCAAATGAAAGGATGGTGTGGGTACAACACATTTCAAGTGGCCCCACCTGTGAATGGTTTGAATACAACACCTACCTCATGGTGGGGTCCATCCAAGTGGACCACACAACCATCACATGGTCAAAAGGGAAAAAAAAGAAATAGAGAGATAGAGAGTGAGACATAGAGAGAGATCGGTGAGTATGGAGGGACCCCGCCACTATGGGCCCCTCATTCAAAAGTACAACAAGGTGGGTCCTACATATATGGACCCTAAATCAACAAAATGAAGGAAATATGGAGCTACAAACACCCACCGCTTGATCTTCTTGCTCCCTCGGCTTGCCGGTCTCCTTGTGCTCCTCTTTGATGGTGAAGATGAGAAATGGATGGCTAAGATGAGAGGTTTTGAGATGGGGAAAGGTGGACCACACTTGGAGCTTTGAAGGAGAGGGAGAGGCTCATACGTATGGGATTTTCCTTTAGCTTGGGAATGGTTTGCAAATGAAGAGAGAGAGTGTTGTAAAAAGGGAGTGGAGAGATGGGTGATGTTTGATGGATGTGGTGGTGATGGGTGTGTAAGAGCACCTTTTTGACTTTGTTGGCCATTTGTGTAAGAGAGGCATGGCTTGTGTAAGAACTTTTTGACTTTGAGGCTTGCTTGGGAAAGGGTGAAGAGTGATGTGTACTTGACCCTTGATGGATTGATGGGTTGATAGATTGATGGATTGATGTGACTCATCGTAGAGATTCTCTTGGGTTTCGTAACGCACGGCGTTTTCCTCGCACCGAACGCTAGCCCACATCTCCTGGCCAGGGTATCGTCTCGGCGCGCGAGTCGCGGCATCGGAACCGCGGCGACGGTGCGGTCGCAATGGTACAAGTCTCGGGTTGAGTCGACTCGGGTTGACAGCGTGTGAATCAGGGTCGCGCGCAACGCCGGTTAAGGGTCGAAGGTTGCCGAAATTCGACCGGAAAGATCGCGGAAACGTACGGAACGGTACGGTCTAAGATGCGGGTCTTACACTCCACCCATCACCCATCACACATCACCCCATCCCTTTTTACCCATCACTTCCCTCTCTCTCTCATTCTCTCTCTTCACTCCCAAGCAACCCAAAAATTTTCATACGTTCAAGCCTCCCTAAACTCTCCCAAATCAACAAGTGTTGCCCACCCTCTTATCTCTCATCCCCACCATCAAAACTCCATCATCCACTGTCAAAAGTTGAGCATAGGAGCATAGGAGTCCAAGAGATCAAGGAGAAGGCCTAGAGGTGGGTGATTTACCGTCAATTTACATTTGAGGGCCCACTTATAGGTGAGACCCATTATGATGTATGTGTTATATTCATGAGGGGCCTATAGTGGCGGGGTCCCTTCATCACCGTCTCTCTTGTCTTTCTTTTCTCCTCTTGTCTTTCTTTTCTCTCTCTCTCTCTCTCTCTCTCTCTCTCTCTCTCTCTCTCTCTCTCTCTCTCTCTCTCTCTATCCTCCCCCCTAGAATGAAGTGGGCCCCACCGAATCGTGTCAAATCTACTCCATCCATCAAACAGTGTGGCCTACCACATTTCAGGTGAGAAGGGAAGCCCCACAAGGTGGGTTAAATGATATATAATATGTTATATTTATATTATATTTATATATATATATACACGTCCCTGTAGGACCCACCATGATGCCTGTGTTGTATCCACTGTCCAGCGTCCAGGGACACTAGACATGGTGCTACAGTGAAGTGTGAACTGGCGTGGTGTGAGGGTAGCAGTGAAGTGTGAACTGACGTGGGTGGGTGGTAACAAGGAAGTGTAGACTACTTATGCAGGCCCCTCCTTAATGTACAAATCAAATCCACACTGTCCATTCCATTACTCAGCCTAATTTAGGAGTTGAGCCGGAAAAATAAAGTTAATCCGACCTTCTGGAGGGCCATAGCATAAAGAATAATACTTTTACAGTTGAAATACACCCTAATGTTTCTACACACCAAAACCCATCGAATATTGGGCCTAATGGGTTTTTATTGAGCCATGGAAGCCAACGGCTGGGTCGGATTTCCCTGATGTGTGCCCCACCTGTGAAAAACCACAGAAAAGCAAAAAATAATAATAAATATGCAGCACGACGCTGCTGCTGCCAGAGAGCGCACAGGCAGCGCCTGCTGCACTGACGAACGGGCAGGACCCACGCTCCCAACCATGGGCCCCACTGTGATGTGTGTTGGGAATCAACACCGTGCATTTGGTGGGCCCCCTTTTGGGTGGTGGACCGTCCGAAAATCAGTCGTATGTGGTGCTAGGTGGCCCACATCACAGGAAACAGTATGGATTGAACGTCTGCCATTGAAACCCCTTTGGGCATCACAGAAGTTTTGGATCATTATGAAATTTGTTTTTCTCCTTTTCATCAGGGTCCGTGTGACCTTATCAATGGCTTGGATGGCAGATAAACATTATGGTGGGCCCCACATCGGACCCACTGATGTATGTATGTATACCCACACCGTCAGCCCATTTGGTGGGAACCACCAATGATGTATGTTTTAGTCCTCACCGTCCACACCACTGGACGGTGGGACCCACCATGATGCATGTGTTGCATCTAGCCGTTCAGCCATTTTGAGAGCTCATTTTAAGGCTTGAGTTTAAAATAAAATAGGTCTATTTATCAAGTGGACCACACTGCACTGTGAGGATTGAATGTCTACCATTGAAATCCTTTAGAAGTGCAGAAGTTTCCTCTTCATTGAGGTCTGTGCGACCTTATGATCAGATTGGATGGGAAATAGATGTTATGGTGGGCCTTGGGAATTTTAATGGTAGAAATCAATATCACCACTTATAATTGGGTGTGTCCCATTTGATATACATGGGGCCCATTGGTGTAGCCCACTTGATGTGCAAATCCCACTTGCCATATGCGGGCCCATTGTGATGTATTCAAGGCCCATGGGTTATGGCCCATTGCAATGTACATAAGGCCCATTAGTGCGACCCACTTGACGAATATAAGGCCCAAGTGATTCGGCCCATCATGATATAGTTATGGCCCATCCGTTGGCGCCCACCTTGATATATACGAGACCCATGTTATGAGGCCCATTTGATGTGTTGGAGGCCCATGGGTTGAGGTCTAATGGGATGTACATGAGGCCCATTGTAATGTGATTCCACCATGGTTTATGTGTTGACCTTTATAGCGGGCTATGCCTTGGGAGCAATGATGGTTTGACGCCCACATTGTAAGTACAATGTCGATTAAATGTTCGCATTGTAACTCTCCCTAGGGCCCAATGATAGGTTCATACTTGTTGTGCGTTGGTCGTCTAGGCCCATCTTCGTTGTGAACACAGTTCGTCACTATATAACATGCTAGTATAACTTCATGATTCATGCCCATACGCATCATATGTATGCTTGATATGAGGAGTGACGGATCATAGCACATTCCTTCAGGTAAATTGTTTATGGGCTCCCTGATAGGTGGGGTTGCCTTACATGGGCGCACGGTACGCGCAGGATTGTTACAATCTGGTAAGGTGATTCATGCACTTGCATTTGTGTGATTATTGTATGCCCTAGCGACATCAGGGCCATAGCCTCCACAAACACATCATGGGTGGCTGGATTCGATACCGAAAATTACTGTTTCTAGCATCGGGGCGTCATAGATGTCCCTGGGTAAAAATCCCTAAATCTAATGGTACCAGAGGATGACTCCAACGTCGAGACTGAGTGAATACATGAGCGCATGAGGGCCGTATAATAGTAGGCCGCGTCTCCCACTATGTTGTAGTCGGTTGAAAAGGGGCGTGACCTTACCCGCCTGAGTGAGGGGACAATTTCTAGGTTGAGTTTGACCAGCTTGAGGAATGAGTCCGCTATCGACGAGTCGGGCCCGATATTGGCAGGCGGATAGGTAGGTCTTTTCCACTCTCCCAGTTGTACGTTTAGATAGGGGCGAAAAGCTGGTGATTATCCAGAATAAGAACTGTGCTTATATTTGATGAGTTGTATGAGGATTTGGATGAGGATTGACATGCTTGTATTGCATCTCGCATCGCATGGTCTTGATATAGCCGATGGCATTCATATCTTGCACCGCATAGCCTTGGTGCGGCTGATTGCATTCATGTACCCATCAGCATGATTCTACATTACTCTGGCATTACATTTTGAGCACGTTCATACTGCGCACACACTTACACTACCCTCTAAGCTTTCTATAAGCTTATGCATAATTGATGTGTGTAGGTGACGTCAGGACGCAGGTATAGCCTCGCTGCAGTTGGAGTGTGCAGTCGAGCTTCTGGAGTTTTTGTTATTATCACTATCTTGTATTTTCCTTTCATACGCATTGTACTCAAAGTTTTTATCATTGTGGATTTTGTGATGGTGTTCTTGTGGTTATTGGTCGTGGGTTATGCTTATGGTTATGCTCATTATGAATCAAATTATGTTTGAAATCCTCCTTGTAGGATCCCAGGATCGGAACCTAGTGTATGGGTGCTGGGAATCGAGAATGGGTACAACGGTGGCTGTCGGTGCCAGATTCGGCAATCAGAAAATTTTATGAGCCCGGTTTCTGAGTTTGGGGTGTGACAGTGTGTAGGAAAAATAGATAGAGCTTTTGAGTGTTTAATTCAGATCACTTACCCTAAGCCCTTTTCTCTCATGGGAGTTCGTTCCTCAATCCACCCTTATCATTGATATTCAATAGAGTGGATTGGTGAATAAACTTCCACATTCAAGGATATTTTCAACTACCACTTTAATGGCAAATCATTGAGCTGAGATTCCTTCAATGCATAAATCATGGTATTACTCTGTCACTCCAATGACTAATCATTTAATAGAGTAATTACCAACATAACTTTGACCCTACCCGTCACCTTACATTGGAGCATCATAAGTGTTGCGGATCAAGGGAGCTAAAGATTCTTCATCATCAAAGGAGGAGATCTTCATCAACATATTTAATGGGGCTCATCTACTTATATGTAAGTCATTGGAGTCCAGAGACCTTGCTGATCATTCCTTTGTATAGGATTGGGTCACAAGTGATTCTCACCCCTTTCAAGTCCTCATAGGAGGCCTCCGACGGGATAATACGTGTGGGTGTTGTGTGTTGACCCTTGCTCTTGGTGAGCATAAACTTAAGTCCTTGGCCTATGTGGCCTAAAACTCGGGTGTTGTGTGTTGACCTTTGCTCTTGGTGAGCATAAACTTGGGTCCTTAGTGTAGGTCCTTAGCCTATGTGGCCTAAAACCCTAGGTGTTGTGTGTTGACATTTGCTCTTGTGTAGGGCATAAACTTTAGGTTCCTTGTGTGGATCCTTGGCATGTGTGGCCTAAAACCCGGGTGTTATATGTTAACCCTTGCTCCTGTGTGGGGCATAAACTTGCGTATCATGGAGACACATCTAGGTTCCTTGTGTGGGTCCTAGAGTCGACCTTGTGTAGGTTGTGAAGGTTAGAGGTGAACCTGATTTAAAACCTCCGTTAGTAAGATCCGGTACACTCAAGGGTTGAGTGCGTCCATTGGAAGTGGAGTAGACACACAGTCGAACCATTATAAAAATGACTGTGTTTGGGATTGCTATTTACTTTTAATACTTATGTGAATTCTCTAAATGTTCTCATAATGCATGGTTACATGATTACCTAGAACTAATTAGAATCACATCTCTCACACAGTCACATCCATCATGAACTATGTTCCGCATTTTGTTTATGTTTTGAATAGTCTTATGATTGGATCCTCTATTTGGCTTGAAAGTCATTAGAGTTACATTGAAGAAATTCTGATATTTGCATATTAGTTCAGGATAGGGTTGAAAGGTTTTAAATCATCATAAAATTTTAAAAAGTCCTATTCACCCCCCTCTAAGACAACTTAGCATATTCTCACTTCTACTAAAGTGGTCATTACCGCAATTTCACCTTTGATGTTGTAACGCCTAGGAAATTGACACCCAAGTATATAAACTTTGATCTCGAGTTTCCGATTGTTAACTTAATAAAATACACACTTATCTTCATTCAAATTCATATTTATTCCACACATAATAATCAGAGTAGCGCAATTTAACTTAGCAGATCCAAAGCGAGGTAGAGATAACGAATATCCATAAATATAGGGCTAAGAGACAAAAATACAATTCCAATAGTGGTAATCACCCAAAATGGGGATTATACAAGCCACAGTGAACATAAAACAAAATTTACATATAAAGCATGCCCGATCGGGGACTCTAACATATACATGCACATAATAAGAATAAAAACAAAGTCTTCTAGTTTTACCCGACACTCTTAAGGCATCATAGCGAAAGTGCAAGCCAATCCAAGCCTACCCATCAGAGGCCTCGATAGAACCTGCATCAACAATAATGCATGGTTGATATTTTAAAACATCGTCCCAAGTGGGAGTGAGTAGTTAACTCAGTAGTTCCATTAATTATAAGTTACACATGATATCGACTCGATCAATGCAGTTAATGATAAATAAGAAATCAAACATTTTCTAAATACTCTTGTTAAATGCACGAATGAGATTATGGAATGATGCATACGCCTTACAATCCAACACTCCCTCACAAGCGACTTCAATGCCTATTTCGCAAATGCCAACACTCCCTCACAAGCAAATCCAACGCTAAATCACAAAATTCTATCCAATACAATGCGGCGAATGTGTATGTTAACCAAGTAATCATTAAGTTCAATTCATCTATCATATTGTCGAAGCTAGGATATCAACGTTATATCACAAGTCCTTATTCGTATCAAGTGGCTTGTTGCGGTACGTAGTGGCTCCTCACCGGTGTCCATTTATCTAAATTTAGGTATCACCCGTTTATATACAAATCAACGATTCCAAAGGTACGACATGATACCCGAAGGTATGAGGATCAACTCGGTATAGGTCATCACCTAAACACTAATTATGATCACTCAGTTCTGAGGTGCATACTTATCACATAAATAAAATTACAACAGAAGCAAAGGGCTTGTCACCCAATTTCATTCACGCCCAGGTCATTCGAACGATACTTTGACATGGAACCATCAGCTGGATAATTTGATGGGGATCATTTGAACAATGATCTGTCACCTCCATTAATGCTCACTGGTCATTACGGGGAGTCTTGTCACCCCAACATAGGCTGACAACTCGGACACTATGTCTCATACCACCATGCCCAGCTTATGAGTCTTAATGGGATCATATCGCACTAACGGTTATGAATGGACTCATCCATTGGGAACGTAGTATCTTATATTCTATTTGGTCGTGTCACACATTTTGAACATACATGATCAGTCAGCTAGTTGACTAATTTGATTGACAAAGAAGAACCTAGACGCAACTGGCATTGGGTGCAAGCATTCGGTGTAGTCCAATTATTGTCAGTCATTCGTGTTCAACCTGAGTCAATCTAACAAGCCTAAGGTGGGCGCCCCAACTCGGGCCACCCCTTTAGTTTAAGCGGTTAGCCAACTGACCCAACATCGTAGTAATCATAAGTATCGCCATGAACTAAGCACTACATCACGGAATTATAACATATGTTCTACTACACACCCACTTAGGCATTTCATCGAACATGTGAGCATCAATAGAAGCAACACACCTACTTAAGCATTTTATCAAACACGTAAGCATCAATGAAACAACACATCTACTTAGGCATTTTATCAAACTTATGGGCATCAACAAAATAACATGTTCAATTGAGCATTCAATCAAACATATAAGCATCCATAAAATAATACATTTAATCACCTAAACATTTTATCAAACATGTGAGCATTCATATCCAACTAATAACATATATTATAGAAAAATCAAAATGTCAACATATTAGCATGCACAAATTCATCCACAAGCAGTTAATCATTAACTGAGACCATCTGGGGTCGATAAATGATAACTTAAATATAATGGTCTTCACCTTTATAATGATTCTCCCGACTCAAAGCGCTCATACGATTAAGGATTTGGGGAAATTGATTCATATACCAATTTAAAAGCAATTGTGTAAGATTCATGCAATTTAATCAAGAAAAATATATGTTGGAAAGTTGAATTCGTTTCTTACCTATCGATCGTGAGTGGGATGGATTCGACGGAGGAGAACGATCGAGGGTAAGGCTTGATCAAAGAGAATTCAATAAGAACATCCAAGATCTCCCTCCTCTTTCTCTCTTTCTCTTCTCCTGATGTCTCTCTCTTTCTCTCTTTCTTTATATGGTAAATTCGTATGGGGAGAGGGGATATGAAATAAAATGGTATTTATAGTGTCAGATGTTGCACAAATGGCCCAAGTGGCTCTTTATTCGTTATACTAACACTGAAGGGTGTTGTTTCTAACCAATTGGATCCGCTTGGAGGTGTATGGGTCAATCTAAGCCATGAGATAAGTGTTTCAATTGGTGATCTATATTTGGACACAACCATCTGATGATTGGACGTGCCGATTAACTGGGAAGTCCCTAACTTAGATCGACGGTCACTGATGAACAATCAGAGTCGTGGCTATACGGATATGTGTGGGGAAATGTCTTTAGTCAGCACTCCGACTTTGGTCGTGAATTGATAATTTGAAAGTTACAAGTTTGTGAAAGAACAAAGGGACTAGTTTCACTTAAGTTCTATATTTTCATATAAGGTATTTGCACAACCCAAGCACTCACATTGCAAGTCTAAGTTGAATGATTCGAGACGCAATCTCGGCTCAATGTCGATGGACGTCAAGCCCACTAAGACGAACATATTTTTATAACGTCGGGTTTAGTAGCCCATTAACAAGAGGTATAGAGCTAATGGTTGTGTTCTTATTCTTTCTTGAATTGATTTTGTTCTCGTTGTTGATAATGGTTTTTATGGGTATCTTTATTTTGATTCTTGGGATCTTGTTCTTTTCTGGATTTGAGGATTTATTTTCTTATTCTTGTTTTTTGGTCTTTCTTGAATTGAGATGTAGTTTTGTTCGTTATTGTGAACCGGGTTGCTTTTTGAATGTTCCCTCTTTTATTCTATCGGTTGTGATCTTCTGTCTCAGATTAAGGTCTTATGTTATTATTATTTTTTGTTGGTCCTTCTTGAATTGAGATTTGGTTCTTGTTCTCCCCATTCTAGATTGAGCTTATTCTTTAGGGCCTGTTTGGATGCCTGTAAGTTGAGTAAGTGGGAAGTCACTTATAGGTGGTGTTTGGGGAGGAAATTCACCAGTAAGTCACTTACAACTTGTAAGTTACTTACAAGCAAAACTTCCATGAAACTTTCAGGGGCTAGGGGTGAGAAGTCACTTACCTGTAAGTGACTTACATGCCAACGGTCTGATTTTTAAAAAGAGGGAAAGAGGAGGGACACGCATCTCCATGACAGCAATGCTCCAGCAATCTCTCTCTCTCTCTCTCTCTCTCTCTAATTAGGGTCGCCGCACATCTCTATCTTCCCCTCTCTCCCTCTCTACAGCTAAGGTTATGACTTTTTTTCTTTTCCTTTTTTAACTTTTATTTAAAGTGGGCCCGATTCGGTGAGGTTGTGAAAGTGGGGCACCTTAATGTATTTTTGGTATGTCCACACCACCCATCAGTTTTGCTAGCTCATTTCAGCACTTGGGCCCATACATGAAGCAGGTCCAAATCTCAAGTGGGCCACATCATAGGAAATAATGGTGATAGAACGTCAACCATTAAGAACTTCCTAGGCCCACCATAATGTTTATTTGTTGTCCAACTTGTTGATGAGGTCACACATACCTGGACAAAGGGTAAACATGAATATCAGCTTGATCCAAAACTTTTGTATCCCACAAGAAGTTTTATTGGTGCGCATACAATCATCGTTGTTTCTTGTGGTTAGGAGCACATAGTTAAAGGAGTTGTTTTCAACTATAAGCAATCAACTATGGTCCCTCCAAATGGATGTTTGGAATTCTTGATTGGACCTATTATTTCCATAAATAATTTTTTACTTTCCATTTTCTAACAATTTTTTGCTATTGACTGGATGGTTACAATCATTTGACTGGCATGATTTTTGCCTAATGGTTCATTAATTGTGGCTAAACTTGATGGAAAGGTTCGAATCAATTGATTGGATTGTCCATGTGTCCCTATGCAATCTTTTGTTCTTCAAGCAATTGATCTTGTCGCATTTTACATACCTTTTACATGATCCTATTTGAGTGGGGCCTACCAGATCAATAGTCTAGATTAGGGAGCCATGAATCTGATTATGTAATCTAGCTCTATTGTAGGTATTTTGAATTCATTAGCCCATTTTTATGACCTACTTGATGATTGGTTTAGCCTGATAATTGGCTTAAATATTTATATAGATGGACTTAATAAAATGACATATTTGGTGTCAAGATTTCTTATGTGATCATAAAGTTTTGGAACGATTTCTTGCTCCAAGTTCTGTTTGGTGTGAATATACAACTTCTTACTTATAATTAACTTACGGGTTACCCAAACACAAAAACCAACTTACCTGTAAGTGACTTACAACTTACATCCAAACATGATAACTTGTAAGTGACTTTCAGGTGTAAGTCACTTACCTGTAAGTCATAACTTAAAAACTTACAAGCATCCAAACAAGCCCTTAATGTGTTTGAAGGTTTCTTTTGTTTGAATTGTCTGTGTTCTTCTTTTTACTTGAATTAAGCTTTTGTTGTTCCCTTGAATATATTTTTTACACCTTCAAAACTGAATTTTATGTTGATTGTTTTTATTTTAAATCAGGTTTGTTTCATTTTTGTTTTCTCACATTTCATTTTCCTTAGTGTTGAAAGGGTTTTCTCTCTTTTATCATGGATTTTTTTTTAAAAATAATTTAAACTTTGTTTTCCTTCTAATTTTCTTAAAATTTCTTCCTTTATTTGGTCATTGTAATCCTTCTTTAACAATGCTTGGCTGCATGCTTCTTTCACATGGCAGAAATTCAAGTTAATATTTTAGAGGTTCTCTTTCTCATTCTCTTTCATCTTTCCTAATTATAACTATTTATTCACAAGCCTTAGCTATCTGATATTGATTTAGAAGGTGAAAATCTCATCTGAGTTGGTTCAGCTTACGTAACTAATGTCAAGCTCACCGTGACTCAATTCCAGCTCGACAGAGTCAATTGCCAACTCACCGAGTCTTGACCGAGTCTGCCTAATTGAAGTGGAGTCCATAATTTTATTTTCTTTTTAAAATTTTCATCTGAGCTTGTTGATTTCATAACTCAAGGGGCAGTGCCTGAATTGGCAAGTTGCATGAACCAACTTGCCGACTTTGGGTTGCGATGTCCTGACATTTTGAAATCGTGGTGAAAATCAAATCAATAGCTGAATAATCCATATTGTAGATATGTTGTTGTTAGCAATGAGCCTTTCCTAAAGACCTACAACGACACCTTGAATGTCGCTATGCCGACCTTGCAAAACATTCAGCAAGCACTTGATAAGGCTAAGTTAAGGACCTGGATAAAAGCCACTGTCCCCTTCAATTATGATATCTACAATTCTCCCATCGGCTGGGACTTCCAGCCAGATATCCGTGACCTAACAATTCAACTAATTCAATTCATCTCAGAAAATGGCACCCAATTCGTTTAGGGTTAGGGTTATATGGTTTATTGTTTTATGGTTTGGGGTTTGGGGTTTTAGGGTTTTTGGGTGTTTGGGGTTTTAGGTTTTGGGTTCGTGATCGGGGTTTCAGGGTTTAGGGGGTTAGGGGTTAGGAGTTAGGGTTTAGGGTTTAAGGTTCATCTCTATCTCTTGTCCAAACCTAATCCTTATCTTCTATCTTTTATCCTATCTTATCTTTATCCCTAATCATTATACCTTTTATACATGTCTAACTTTCCCTTGAGCCTTTCCTTTTATGAAAGGCGTTGTAAGAGTTCTACTATAACTCATACTAACAAAAAGACACCGTACATACAACTGAGAAAGGAAGAAAGAGAGGATTTTGGAGAGCTTAGATCCAGTAAGTTTATTGTCATTATTTCATTATTTATGTATTTAATGTAATTTGACTCAATATATGTAATGAACAGTGTGGATCAGCCACACATTCATTGCATTGATCTATGGGTAGATACGATGTAGAGACAATGGAAAATGAAAATTCCATACGAAGTTCTTGTTGTAGAGATCGACTTGTGTGCATCTGATTGAATCGGATTGAATTTGTACGGATCATACGATCCCTAAGGCCAAATTATACAAGGGCCCTAGCTTTCAAATCAATCTGACCATTGGATGGGCCACACTAGTCAGATCTGCAAATGTTTAATAAGGAAATCTCATATTTTTGTGCAATGTTTGTATCACTTGGTATAGAAGGTTGAGATTGGACATTGGCATATGTGTGGTTAGATCTACACCATTCATCCAATGTGTAGAGGCAAAATATGCTAAAATATCAAGAATCTGGATGATCCAATTATCCGACGAGCCACCCTGATCAATAATTTGTCATTCAATTTCATAATCTAGATGTAAATAAGCATATGAATGGTTCAGATTGGTAAATCTATGGGTCTTCTTTGGTGTTTGGCCAAGGGGTGGGGGAGTAAATTTGTTTAAATTAGTTAAATTTCGTTCAACAATCTGTGTACCTTAAATGTATTTTCTCAATTCGACGACATCAATCGATAGTCGTTTGAATAGAATTTTCAAAAATCTAAATTTTGATAATTGAATTTAATGAACATATTGTTTCAATTATTTGGTCATTTAGGGTTTGGCCAGTTAGGATGATGATCAAAGGTGGGCCCTATGGTGTAATATAAACGGATGAATAATAATGTTCTCGATATAATTGATAGGATTTCTGAAATGAAATCAATCTGATTATCTTGCGGATTCTTCAATAGTAGACCCATGTGAGTAATCCCATCGTATCTCATGTTCATTGGAATTAAAATAAATTGTTTGTGATAGTTTGATTGATTTATGTACTGAATGGTGTGTTTTGTTATGATGTTGTTGATTTAACTATCATGAATGTATGTTACGGTAAATCACATGCTAATATGTGCCAAATTGCATGAATTTTGATAATTGTACTTTAAATTCACATATGAATGTTTTGATTAAGACAAGTAATTATGACAGTTATGAAAATAATGTATTCATACATCATCCATCATACAACAGATTGCATTGTCGATCATGGGGGCCTTACCTGAAAGAAACGTTGATCGTTAGCAGATGTGGGCTATGACCAAGCCTATCGGAAGCTGTAAGCCTACCCAATGGGTGTATGCAGGTTGACGATCTCTAATCTTAGCAAATGAACGATCATCCAATCTGATGCATTTATACACCATTTGCATCCATGTCATTGTGCATCATCTTTTTCTATTATATCATAATTTTAATAAGCATGAACCATGCTGAGTTTTCTCACTAAGGCCGGCTAGTTTACATTTTTATTGACGGATGAGTTGATGCATGAACAAGAAGTTATGGCTAAAATGGTGCATGACCCACATGAGATGTAGCCAGAACTGACCGCATTTGGACCGTTCCTAATTATTTAATTAGAATTTTACTTGTTAAGATAGTATGATTCATATATAATGAATGATGGTATTGGTTGTAGGATTTTAAGCATTTGATTGTTTTTATTTAATTGAATTGATCTAAGTTTGTAGTAAATCCTCATTGGTAAGTTGTATTGGTTGATGAATTGTGCCTAATTTATGTTGATTAAATGTTTATGAATGTTGAGAATAAACGGATATTGATCCATAAATTATTTTGCGTGAATGATTGTAATTGGACTTAATTGGAATGTAAAATGAATATTACTTTTGCATCTGAATAATCGTATAATAAAATAAGCTAAGTGCACGATATATGAGTTACGATTCAAAATTTGGGTTTGATGGTGCACAATCTATACTCAAATTTCGTGGCATGACAATTCCGGCATCTAATAATGGGGTCGAATTTGTCGATGCTGATTTTTTTTTTCACTTCATTTGTTACCTCGAAAACCCTAATAACTCATTCGTTAGAGGTTGGATTTTGATAATTTTTATCTCGTTAGAAAGGTAACTTGACGAGCTTTCAAATGAAATAAGAATCAATTGATTGGGAAACCGTTCAACATCCCAAACGCATGCTAGAAGCTTTAACAGTCATTTGCTAACTTCGATCGTTAATTTTTCGAAATCATGTGATCCAATGAAAACGCTCATAACTCACTAGTTACATATTATACAATTATTGGAGGTCGAAAATATAAAATTAGACTCATGCAATTAGCTAGAAATAGGATTAGTGATATTTATTAGTAAATTGAAAATGTAAAAGTCTTATTGAGACATAAAAGCTAACACAGTGGGACCTAGATATTGTATGAGGTTGGTGTAGCTCACATTGATGTTTGTATTTTATCTATGCGGACCATCCATTTTGACCGATAATTTTAAAGCATGAGCCCAAAGGTTAGGTAGATTTAAACATTGAGTGGACCATACATGAGAAGTAGTGGGGATGGAACTCATACCGTTGAAAACCTACCGGGGCCATAGAATTGTGGATCGAGCAGGTATTTATTTTTCCCCTTGTCTGATCTCATGAACAAGTTGGATGTCAAATAAACATTACAGTGGGCCTTGGGAGGTTTTTTTTATGGTGGACATTCAATCACTATTATTTTCCCATGGTGTGGTCCACTTGAGATTTAGTTTTGCCTCATTTTTGGGATAAAGCCATACAATAATATGTAAAACTTAATGGACGGTGTAGATAAAACAAATACACATGGTGGGGCACAAGGAGCACCGACCAACATCACTAGCGAAACTCGTCCGCAATAGAAACTAAAGTGTTAGTTATTATCTATGGATATAATGTAAGATGGTGATGATTCATTCATATCACATGTGGTATTGATGTAGAGTTATCTAGACCATTCAAATAGTGGGTCCACTCATAGATTGTTAATATTTATATCTTAAACGTTTATTAGGTGGGCCTTAAACGTACGACTGATAACATCTGGTATTATTTAAATGATTTAAAACGCATATTGTGCGTATTTGAATGCAAATGTCATTTTGAAGAGGAAATCGGATTGCGTACTGAGTTACTACTACACGTTCTTATCGGAATGAGTAAACTTAGTTGGGCCCACCTTGAATGTATGTGGTCTATCTACACCGTCCATCCGTTTTTCCACCTAATTTAAGGGGTCGAGACCAAAATTGAAGTATATCCAAGGATCAAGTGGATCATACCACAGGAAACAATTGGTATAGTGATTGCCACCGTTGAAACCTTTCTAGGCCACACAATGATGTTTATTTGTCATCCAACCTGTTCATAAGATCATTCGAACATGGATGAAGGGAAAAAACAAATATAAGATTGATCCAAAACTTCCATGGCCCCCAAGAATTTTTCAACGGTAGACGTTCAATTTAATTGTTTCATGTGATGTGGTCTATTTGAACATTATATATGCTTTGTTTTTGGGCCTAGGCAGCTCAGGCATATCAGATACATAAATCATGGTGGACCTCATAGAGTTTACTCAGTACGCTAAGCATAGTGAGTTACTCACTACGCAATCCGCTCCCTTGAAAGACGGATTTCTAAAGAAATGGGATTGCGTACTGAGTTACTCAGTATGCTCATATTGTACCGAGTAAACTCAGTTTGGCCCACCGTGAATGTATGTGGTTTATCTCCTTCATCCGTTTAAGGGGTTGATCTCAAAATTGAAGCATATTCAAATCTCAAGTGTATCATACCACATGAAACGGTGAGAATAATGATTTCCACCCTTGAAACCTGCTTAGGCCCCACAGTGATGTTTATTTTTCATCCAACATGTTCATAAAATCATGAAAACATGGATGAAAGGGAAAACACAAATATACCATTGATCCAAAACTTCCGTGGACCTTAAGAAATTTTCAACGGTAGATGTTCAATTGACACTTTTCCCGTGGTGTAGTCCATTTGAGCTTTGAATATGCTTCATTTTTTGGACTCAAAACCCTGGGCCTATTTGGCCGGACCGATCTCACGGTATTAGGAGGGATGGGATTGCGATATCCCGGGATATGCATGACGAGCCAAACAGACCCGGTGAACTTGTCCCTTGGTTGGACAGATTGGAATGTAAAATCCCAGGATACTTAAACCAATCCACTGACACCGCCATCATACCTTAAGGACATGTTTAGATTCACGGCCCAAGTGGTGTTGCACTGTGTTTAGAGGTTGGTTGTACGTTATGCAGCGTTTGAATTCGAATTAAAACCAATCGTGGATGAGGGACCTGAGTACGCCCCCGAACCAGTTTTCGGCTTCCACGCGTAATCTCATGTCAGAATACAGCGCATCGAAAAATGCGGTGCAGTCATTGCACTGCACCGCCCTGCGGTGTGAAAGACAAGCCTCATTACGTTTCGGGTCTACGGACCATAGGTGCATGTACTCTATCGGGTGCATATCATCCCTCCCGCATCCATTCCCTTCTTCCTCACTGATCTCGTTGGCTGAGAATATCATAGCAAATCTTCAAGATCCTCGTCATGGATACTCATCTGTCTTCTTTAATGTGTGTTGTTGTTATGTGCTCGTCTAAGGATCGTTCGATCGACAAGTCCCTGTGAAATTTCTCTGATTCCGTCCCGGTTCCAATTGCTCACCGATCATCTCACAGAAGGACAGTGGTATCCAGGTATTGAGCGAAGGTAAATATAATACCCTATGCATGTAATGGAATGTCATTGTTTTTTTATGGAGGAGAGTATCAACAAACGCCGTCTGATGGACCTTATCACTTGCATGTTGGTCTTCCTCATCTCCCTGTTCACTACGAGATGATCCCAAGACATGCAGTCGCATCTCAATGGGTGTTAGCCCAAGATCTTCTTGCCCTCTACGATGCTGGCAAGTGATGCAGTACATCTGCAATATCTTTTTACAATCTGATGTACCACCATGACATTATTGCGATCCAAGAGAAAATCTCGTAAATGGATACACCTCCAGATACTTGTGACATGACTTATGCATGTCAATTTGACTTGTGTTTATGATCTTCTTCGGCAGTCAGAACGATATCTGTCATAAATATATAAGAAAATTTTCTTCACCGGATGAAGAAGCAGCTTCCGTTTGTCTATGAAATATTGTTGGGGTTTTCCCTAAATCGCAGGTGCTAAAGGACAATGGAGGTAATATTTTAATCTCAATGCCAATGAGATTTGTGTAGGATCATCACTGTTCTTCATATTACCTCCACTGTTGGCCAGTGGAGGTAATATTCCAAACTCAACGCGGGATGTGTGTTTGTAATATATTCATGTAATTTCAAGTGAATACTCACATCATGTGTATAGACGTTTCTCATGGAATACTGTCTTCACTTGCATATAGCACCCTGAAATCTACATTTCAAACAGGACTAATTGTAGCCCTTTACTGCAGTCCAGTCTTCCAAGAGTGCTGACCTTCAAAGTTATCAGTACTTTTCATTTGAAACTGTTAACAGGTGCGTGGTATATTGATCAGTTATGTGGCATACAAAACATTGAATTTCTTCTGTAATTATTGCATTATTTATGTTCGTGGCACGATTACTGTTTAATATTTTGAATAAATTAGCATATAAATTATTTTCTGTTATGTTTTATCCATGAATGATTATTATTATCTTTAATGAAATGCATATTGTGTAACAGATTCACTATTTTAGTGTAATTCTTGTATGAATATTATTATAAAGAGTGTTTTGGCATTGCTGTACATTTGAGATTTTTTCTGTTATCTAAATTATTAAAAACAGGGTAACTTGAAAAAGTAACAGATCAGAACCCATATCACTCATGGGGTCTCACAGTGAGGTCTCTAGCTGAGCAGACTCCTCCAATAGTGATTGGAATGAAATATACATTACAGCAGCATTAACCGAAATTGCAGCCTCTGCATGTGTTATAGGGGCTGCTGAATATTATCGTCGTTACTGTATGAAGTCGTTGCCACGGGATTGTCATATAAGTATAAATAGATTTATAGATGGGATCATAAAGAAGAGCGACACAAACCGTCTTGCATAACTAAGAATGACTCGTGATAAGTTCTTTGAGCTTTGTTTTTTGTTAAGAGATAAGAATTTGTTGTCTAACACAAGGAGATGCTCTTTAGAAGAACAAGTCGTCATGTTCTTTCATACTATTGGCCACAATGTGCGAAATCATATCATCGGTAATCGATTTGTGTGGTCTAGCGAAACCGTGAGTCGACATTTCAATAGAGTTCTTGATGCTTTAATAGGCCTCTATTCGGAATACGTAAAGTTCTCAGGATTGCATACACCGAAAGAGATGTCTGATAATCCAATGTGGAACCCTTATTTTTAGGTAAGACACTACGAAAATAGGTAATGATAATACATGCAAATTGTTGGTTGTATAATATAAACCTAAAAGTCAGCTTAATATTTCTTATAGGACTGCATTGGGGCACTTGAAGGCACCCACATACCGGCCTATTTGCCGAAAAAAGCAAGTGCAACCTTTCGAAATCAAAAAGGTTTCTTATCTCAGAATGTATTGGCAGTATGTTCTTTCGATATGAAATTCGTTTATGTGCTAGCAGGTTGGGACGGTTCTGCCTCCGATGATCGTGTTTTATAAAATGCATTAACTCGATGCCCTGATTGTTTCCTTATGTCTCATGGTAAAGAATATCTGTTGCATGTGTTATATAAAAATGTTTCATGCAATTTCACAACTGCTTAATATGAAATATTGCTTTTATAGGAAAATATTATGTTGTCGATGCGGGATATGCCCATTCTCCAAGTTTATGGCACCTTATTGAGGTATACGATATCATTTGAATGAATTTCGTACTGGGAGGAAGCCTGCTAATAAGAAAGAACTCTTCAATTATCGTCATGCGCAATTACGAAATATAATTGCACGCTATTTCGGTATTTTAAAAGGACAATTTTCTATACTGTGCATAACACCACAATTCAAATTTAAAACACAAGTAAAAATTGTGATAGCTTGCTATGTTATGCACAACTTCATCCGTGTGAGTTGTGAAGATGAATTTTCGAAAATAGTTGACGAACTTGGAGATAGTGTGGAGGAAAGTTAGTTATCCCCAAATAACGTATCTCTTGCAGAGGAGGAGCGCGCAATGTCTACTGTGACAGACCGCGCGAGAGATGAATGGATAAAAAAGAGAGACGATATTGCGGAGAGGATGTGGAATGACAGCCTTCCTCGAACGCAATAGTGAAATAGCGGTGAAGACCGCTTGAGTTGAAGTCAGAATGTGCCAATTGTCCTAGAGGGGGGTGAATAGGACTTTTTAAAGATTTATGAGTAATTTAAAAATCCTATCATGTATACAAATTTCAGGATTACTCAAATGTAACTCTACCGGCTTCCAAGCCAAGTAGAGGATCCAATCACAAACTAATTAAAATATAGCAATATGCAACTTAGTATATGTTAGATGTGACTGTGTGTGTGTGTGTGAGATGTGATCAGATATATGAATATGAATGCATTGACATGAATCACACGTAGAGAAAAGCAATCACAAACACAGTCATTTTATAGTGGTTCGATGATAAGTCTATTCCACACTCGGCTGTCGCACTCAACCCTTGTGTGTACCGGATTTCACTAAGGAGGTTTCCCAGGGTTTACCTCTAACCTAAGGTTTTAAATCAGGTTCACCTTCAACCTTTACAGAGGTTTTATGCGGTTCACCTCAAACCCAGAGTTTTGCTGGTTTACTCCTAACCAGATGTTTATGCTCTCCATAGAGCAAGGGTCCACACAACGCACCTGGATTTTAGACCACACAGGTCAAGGACCTACACAAGGACCTAACAGTTTATGCCCTACAAAAGAGTAAGGGTCCACACTGTGCACCCACTACGTACACTCCCGCCGGAGGCCTCCTTGAGGACTTCAAAGGATGAGAACCACTTAAGACCAAGACCTAAAAAGGAATGATCACAAGTGTCCTCTAGACTCTAAATACTTACAGATAAGTTGATGAGTCCCGTTAAGCACAATGCCAAAGATCTCCTCCTTCTTATTGACAAAGAGTCTTCAGCTCCCTTAATCCTCAACGCAAGATGATATATCAATACTTGGCTTAGGGTTGGGTCAAGGGTGAGATGGAATCCTACTCTCTAAAGATTTTCATATATGGATGATAGAGTAGTTCCTCTCTTATGCACTCAAGGCATCCCAGCTTAATGATTTGCCATTAAGGTGGTAGCTGGAGGATCCTTGAATGCGAAAGTTCATTCTCTAATCCACTCTATTTAATATTAATGGTAAGGGTGGATTGGAGGATAAAACCCCTCGAGAGAAAAGGCTTAAGGTATAAGATGTAAGTTGAAACACACAAAAGCTCTCTCTATTCTCTCTTACAGCAACAAAAGACAAGTCCTCTATATATAAGCAAAAAGCTTCAACGGATATAAAACGGTCACATTTATGACAGAGTTCGATATCATCGAGTAGGTTCGATATCATCGAGCGTATACTCTCGATAGCATTGATGGTCTGCTCGATGACTCGGACTCACTGTCATACGCTTTTAAAACTCTTTGCCAATAGGTCGATGAATCAAAGCTATTGTCGATGTCATCGGATTTCGAACTCCGATTCCATCGATGACAGGATCGATCCATCGACACTTAAAAAATGAGAGAGACTTCACTTTGAGATATTTCAGGTTTTCATGAATAATCGGGGAAACCGTCGAGGTCATCAAAATTTGAATATCGATGACATCAAGATCAGAGTCGAGGCATCGATAATTTTAGTTGATTTAACTTTGAACTTGCTGGACAAATTATGGCTTCGTTCGATGCAATCGATCTAGTGATATCATCGATATTTGAATATCGATTAAATCGAAGGGCCCCCGATCATAGTTAAAAATAACCTGAAATAACTGCTGTAAGAAATACGCGCCCACTATCGATATCATCGATGGACCTCCGATCTTATCGATATTTGAATTCAGATCATATCGGACGGTCATCGATATATCGAAGACTTTTGAGATTTTCATTAAAAAACAGGGGCACCGGAAATCTACCTGTCGATCTTATTGAGCCACTCTCGATGGGCTCGAGATTTGAATATCGATGATATCGATATGTGTATCGATACATCGATAATTCGTCCATTTATATTGTGAAGTTGTTGGACATATTTAGTGCTTTTATCGATGATATCGATATGTGTATCGATACATCGATAAATTTGTCTAGATGAATATTCGGTTGCTGGACATTATGGTCCTCTTATCGATAATATCGTTAAGGTATCGAGGACATCGACAGTATAGGTCGATCATATCGAGGGTGCTTCGATAAAATCGACAGGGCAAGAAAAACTTAGAGATTTTTCTATTTTTGAAAAAGTTTTCTCACCACAAAAACCCTAAGTTGTCTATCTTATTTTTTAAGGGTTTTAATTACCTGGTGTTTTGGGACATGTGATGTGAGGCTATGGTTTACCTATTGCGAGCTTCCACACATCCGGTTGAGGCAGACGCTTGAATTGTTCTTCCTATCGAGCTCTGTAGCCAGTCTGACTCACCATTCACGTAACTTGACAAACCAAGGCACTAGCAGGTGCACTTTCAATCTCCCCCTTTGTCAATTATGTGACGAAATACCTAAAACACCCCAGAACACTTCTAGAAACACTCTAAATTGTATGTACATGCATTTACGCAATTTTACAATTTTTCTACCCCATGTACACATTCTAGAAGTATCCGCTCCCCCTTACTTCAAAACTCCCCCTTTCTTGTAGCTGCTCCCCCTAACACCTGCAACAACATAGATAGATACACAATTTTCCGCTCGGGGTGTTTTTAAATTGTTCTCCCCCTTTTTGTCAGTCATTGGCAAAGGTACAGTAAGTGATATTGACTGAAGAATGAATTATATGGGAGAACCAACAGATACATATGTATAAAGATGAAATCATTTTGAAACAAACATCATTTTCCGAAGTCATGAATGCATGTGGGATAAGATAGAGCAGTTGTAAAGTAGTTGAAATATTCATTAAAGGCATCTCATGCATTTCAAATCAGAGACTTAATAAACCAGGGGGAAGCAAAAAAAATATGGCATTAATGATAAGAATTTTATTCAGCCATACCTAAAATGCAACCAAAATATCCACATATACTGCCACAGACAGCAGTAGCTTAACAATCTTCCCAAATATTATAACCAGTATTTTTAGCCCAACTGTGGGCGTTTTTCAACAAACAAAAATATTTTTAGCCTAGCCAGTTAGATAACTGTCACATATACTCAAGGGAGCATAGAACATTCAAAAAGATACTAATGTTCATACGCTGAGTTAAAGAAGTGAGAATGTGTGACAGTATTCAGAGATCAGTACTATGGAGCAGAGTGAGATGGAGCTGTGTCATCCCTACGACAGGTCATTAGATCGACCAATTGCTGAACGGTCTGTTGTACTCCTTGTACCAACCTTTCCAGAACCGTCAGCCTTTCTTTGACGAAGTGGATGTCCTGCTGAATTGCCCCAATTCTATCTAACTTGAACCTTTTCCCATATCTAGCTGATGATGTGGATGGAGCTGGATCAGGTCCAGGAGGGGCATCTTCATCCACTTCAGTCCCTTCCATGGGATCGCTGCCTTCTCCTCCTACATGTTTTGCTTGGATTCCTTCCACAGTTTCCTCCTTGTACTCGTGAAATTCCAAATCCATTTTTCGGATGTTCTTTACATTGAAGGTATGAATTGGAAGAACCGGATCAGTGGTGGTAGGAAAACCGATTACTTGACATATCCTGCTTATGATCCAGGGATATGGTAGGTATAGATCCTTGGATGTATGTATAGCATTTACCAACTGATTTACAAGCAGTGTTGGAAGGCAGACCTTCGTCCCTTTTGCAACAGAGTAAACAATCATGATTATAAGACTTATGAGCTCAGATCGATTTGTACTCCTTGGATACAGATTTGTAGTGAAGATTCCGTGCATAATCCGAAAACGAGGTTCCATGTACCTAGATTTTAAGGCATTCCCTTGATGCCAGGGAATGTCCCTATTATTGCATAGGTATTTGGTAACCACAGAACGGTTGTCAGGATGATCAAGATCCAAGTTCGGAATGCCTTTTAGAGCCAATTGCAGATTGAGAATGTGAGCTAATGTGGCAGGAGTAATAAACGCATCATCACCATTCAGAGAGACCATGAACGAGGGAGGATCAGGCACAGGAGAGTGACATGCTGCAAGAAAGTTGCGTGTCTATTCAAGTTGGCAAGGTCCTCCAAAATCTAAAATGGGCAGCCACCCGATTTCAGCAAACAGAGGTTCCAGATTGTAAGGTGTCAAGCATCCTTTGTCAACTCTTCGTTCATGGATAAACTTCCGACCGGTGTATTTTACTGGGTGTTGACTGATCGGAGGCGGAGGAGGTGCCTGTGGAGATGGTTGTGCCTCAGACGGGGGCCCACGTGATCTTGTGCGCTGCTTAGTGGGGGTCCCACGATCTGAGCCCTTTGCTCTTTCTTTAGGAGCAAGTACTTTTTGTCGGGACGATCGAGACAATTCACTAGGGCCTGACACTTTCCTTTTGTCTTTTCCCATAACGACAAAAAAAATTGATTTTACGAATTTAGAAAGAGGACACGACCTAAATAGAAAGCAGCAATACAAAAAAAAAAAAAAAAACGGACTCACAAAAAAATAGTAAGGTATTACCAATTTTGTTGTGTGATTTGGGTACTCCTTCGAGGACTCCAAGGGTTTGGTTGAGCAAATCGAGCAGAGGTGGGAACAAAAAGAACTTTGGGACAGAAATCCTTTTTTGCGCTCTGCAGACTTATATTGGGCGGCAATCGTCGATATGATCGATACTCTTTTCAATGATATCGAGAGTTCTTTATCGGATTCATTGATCCTGCCTTCGTACCATTCCCGATCATACGCCTTTTCAACTTCTGAAGTGATATCGATGATATCGACTGATTATTGATTTGATCGAAAATTCATATAACAGTCAACTCAGAGATTTTTCAACACTTTTACTTCAGACATTCCTTCATGTATACTTATAGTGTATCAACGATAGTCAGTATACAACAAACTTTTGTACAGTTTATGTATAATTCCAAAATTATAAACATGGCAATGTTTATATACAAAAAGTTCGAGGTGTGTAACCTCAGATGAAACATTGATGGCTCAGCAAAATTTGCATCATTTCAACAAATATCCAGGTCAGATGCATAACTTGGACTTGTCCTTCCACACATGGAATTTTCAGGGTATGTGAAGATTAGTCATAAGACGATTTTGTTTTTCTTTTCCTACCCATTTTGAAATAAATTTCTTTCTCCTGTCTTGAATCTTAGGTGGTGATAGATGAGTGTTTTCCCTAGATGGACTCTTGACATTCTGTGTTTCTCTGATCGGTTTGAATTTTCCAATGTGATTTTGTCCAGAGTTATGTGAAGTCCGTCTATATGTTAGGCATTCAGCCTCATAATGACCCGTATCACCACATAAATGACATACTGGAGAGATTCTTACATTGCTTCCTGAAGCAGCCAATGATTTAGTTATTGGTACTGCATTTCCTGTTTTCTTCTTAGTTTTCTCGTACCCTAAGTCACTCTTGTCCTTTCCAGGCCTTCCCATCCCTAACATCCTTTCAAGCTTTTCACCACTCTGAGAAAATTTATAGTTTATTTCAGCAAATTTTCTAGATTTCTCTAAGTCATAGCTAACTGTGTGATTTTCATCCTTGAGATGCCTATTTTCATCTTTTAACAATTCAATTTATTTGGTAAGCTTAGATGATTCAGTTCTTAGGGATAGGTTGATTCTTTCCAATTTGTCATTATCTGCATAATATTGTTGTAGATCATTAATTATGTGTGAATTGATCTACAGTGTTTTATCCAGATCCTTTTGTAGTAGTACCTTCTTATTTTCCGAGATTCCAAGTCTCTTTAGAATGTTGATGCTATGAGTATAGAGTTGATTGTAAGCATCTTGCAACTTATCCTTTTCTATTTCTACTTCATTTTCAGATTCTTCATCATCTGATGGAAATGATTCTGTACTCACTGTTCTTTTTTTCTTTCAGATTCAGTGGGAATGAACGACGCAGTGGAGATCATAAGAATTTTCCGTGATTTCAGATCTTCATTGCTTTTTGAGTCACTAGATTCTGAGTTTGACTCTTTTGTATCATCCCATGTGGCGGCCATTGCTTTCCCCTTGGTTTTTCTGTTTGGGCATTCAATAGATAGGTGTCCATACCCGTGACAGGCATAACATTGTGGTTCTTTGGTCTTTTTACCAAATTTGCCTGCAGAGGGTTTGTTATCCACTTTTCTACCTCTAGAGGGACGACCGCGATTGTTTTGGAAGAATCTTCTGAATATTTGTGCTAGCAAGGCCACTTCCTCATCTTCATCTTCCTTTTCACTCTTATTGTCCTCATCTATTGTTTTCTTTGAAGTTTTTAGGACAATGTTTTTGGATTTTTGGGGTTGAGTGAAGTGTAGTTCAAAAGTTTGTAGGGAACCTACTAGTTCTTCTACTTTCATTTCATCTACATTCCTACACTCCTCAATTGTTCTTACCTTGGGATTAAACCGTTCCGGTAACGATCTTAGAATTTTCCTGCAAATTTTAGGAACTGGAACCTTCTCTCCCAATCCACCCATGGAGTTACAAATGATATTCAGTTTGGTAAAGAACTCCATAAATGTCTCATGCTCCTCCATTCTAAGATTTTCGAACTATGAGGTTAAGAGTTGTAGTTTGGACCTCTTCACAGTATTTGTGACTTCATGGGTTGTTTCCAGTAGATCCCATGCTTCTTTCGATGTCCCACACATGCTTATCTGATTGAAAATATCTTGGGACACGGCACAGTAGATCGCGTTCATAGCTTTCGCTTCAGCTGTCTGTTTTTCCTTATCGGACTGCGTCCACTTTTCTTTGGGTTTGGATTTTTCAACTGTTGTGTCATCTTCAAATACAATCTTTTCAAATGGTGGCACATATCCACATTCAACAATATCCCAAACTTCATGATCCAAAGATCTCATAAAGTAGTGCATGCGGGCCTTCCAGTATGCATAATTTGTTCCATCAAATACTGGCGGCCTGGTGACTGATGAGCCCTCTCCTTTGGCCATATTTCCAACTTCAGTCAAGATCACTCTCTAGGCGGTGAAGCCCATGAAGAGAGACCCGCTCTGATACCAATTGAAATAGCGGTGAAGACCGCTTGAGTTGAAGTCGGAATATGCCAATATGTCCTAGAGGGGGGTGAATAGGACTTTTTAAAGATTTATGAGTAATTTAAAAATCCTATCACTCTAATCCTATCATGTATACAATTTTCAGGATTACTCAAATGTAACTCTACCGGCTTCCAAGCCAAGTAGAGGATCCAATCACAAACTAATCAAAATATAGCAATATGCAACTTAGTCTATGTTGGATGTGATGTGTGTGTGTGTGAGATGTGATCAGATATATGAATATGAATGCATTGACATGAATCACACATAGAGAAAAGTAATCACAAACACAGTCATTTTATAGTGGTTCGACGATAAGTCTACTCCACTCCTGGCTGTCGCACTCAACCCTTGAGTATACCGGATTTCACTAAGGAGGTTTCCCAGGGTTCACCTCTAACCTAAGGTTTTAAATCAGGTTCACCTTCAACCTTTACAGAGGTTTTACACGGTTCACCTTAAACCTAGAGTTTTGCTGGTTTACTCCTAACAAGATGTTTATGCTCTCCATAGAGCAAGGGTCCACACAACGCACCTGGATTTTAGACCATACAGGTCAAGGACCTACATAAGGACCTAACAGTTTATGCCCTACACAAGAGCAAGGGTCCACACTGTGCACCCACTACGTACACTCCCACCGGAGGCCTCTTTGAGGACTTCAAAGGGTGAGAACCACTTAAGACCAAGACCTATAAAGGAATGCTCACAAGTGTCCTCTAGACTCTAAATACTTACAATAAGTTGATGAGTCCCGTTAAGCACAATGTCAAAGATCTCCTCCTTCTTGTTGACGAAGAGTCTTCAGCTCCCTTGATCCTCAACGCAAGATGATATATCAATACTTGGCTTAGGGTTGGGTCAAGGGTGAGATGGAATCCTACTCTCTAAAGATTTTCATATAAGGATGATAGAGTAGTTCCTCTCTTATGCATTCAAGGCATCCCAGCTTAATGATTTGCCATTAAGGTGGTAGCTGGAGGATCCTTGAATGCGGAAGTTCATTGTCCAATCCACTCTATTTAATATCAATGGTGAGGGTGGATTGGAGGATGAACTCCCTTGAGAGAAAAGGCTTAAGGTATAAGATGTAAGTTGAAACACACAAAAGCTCTCTCTATTCTCTCTTACAGCAACAAAAGATAAGTCCTCTATATATAGGCAAAAAGCTTCAATGGATATAAAACGGTCACATTTATGACAGAGTTTGATATCATCGAGCATATACTCTCGATAGCATCGATGGTCCGCTCGATGCCTCGGACTCGATGTCATACGCTTTTGAAACTCTTTGCCAATAGGTCAATGAATCGAAGCTATTGTCGATGTCATCGGGTTTCGAACTCCGATTCCATTGATGACAGGATCGATCCATCGACACTTGAAAAGTAAGAGAGACTTGACATTGAGATATTTCAGGTTTTCATGAATGATCGGGGAAACCGTCGAGGTCATCGGAATTTGAATATCGATGACATCGAGATCAGAGTCGAGGCATCTATAATTCTAGCTGATTTAACTTTGAACTTGCTGGATAGATTATGGCTTCGTTCGATGCAATCAATCGGGTGTCGATATCATCGATATTTAAATATCGATTAAATCGAAGGGCCCTCGATCATAGTTAAAAACAACCTAGAATAACTGTTGTAAGAAATGCGCGCCCACTGTCGATATCATCGATGGACCTCCGATCTTATCGATGTTTGAATTTAGATCATATCGGACGGTCATCGATATATCGAAGACTTTTGAGATTTTCATTAAAAAACAGGAGCGCCGGAAATCTGCTTGTCGATTTTATCAAGCCACTCTCGATGGGCTCGAGATTTGAATATCGATATGTATATCGATACATCGATAATTCGTCCAGATATATTGTGAAGTTGCAGGACATATTTAATGCTTTTATCGATGATATCGATATGTGTATCGATACATCGATAAATCTGTCTAGATGAATATTCAGTTGCTGGACATTTTGGTCATCTTATCGATAATATCGTTAAGGTATCTAGGACATCGACAGTACAGGTCGATCATATCGAGGGTGCTTCGATAAAATCGACAGGGCGAGAAAAATTTAGAGATTTTTCTATTTTTGAAAAAGTTTTCTCACCACAAAAACCTTAAGATGTTTATTTTGTTTTAAGGGTTTTAATTACCTGGTGTTTTGGGACATGAGATGTGAGGCTATGGTTTACCTATTGCGAGCTTCCACACATTCGGTTGAGGCAGACGCTTGAATTGTTCTTCCTATCGAGCTCTGTAGCCAGTCTGACTCACCATTCACGTAACTTGACAAACCAGGGAACTAGTGGGTGCACTTTCAGACCGCGTCATTGATTTCTTTTTTTTAGTACCTGTTATAAGCTGTTATGGTAACAACAGTACTGTTTTTTATGGGGAAATTGGTATTTGGTGTGCTGTTGGGGTGTTTCTTTCATAGCAATTTCAAACTCTTTATATGGATTATACAATATGTGACGACTTTTTACAATATGATTTCAGTGCGTACGCATATTATCTTATTGGATCTGTGTAAACATGTAATATATGTCTTTTAATTAGCATAGGAGATTATATTTCCATTGACTATTACTGCAGCCTAGACGAAGATGAATTTCCTTCGAAGCTCGTACAAAGTGGGGAAAGACAAGAATGACACTCCCTCACCCTCCAAATGTACAATTTCACCCAAGAAGATTATTGCATCAACTAGCCAAATGTTCGGTACTCCGTCAAAGACAAGCTCGCCGACAATGTAGAAAGCTCCGTCATCTAGGTCTCCGAGTGCACACACTTGATTAACCAGAGATAGTAAGAAAATAGCGTGCGTTCAATGGAGCGATCCGATGGATAATGCGTTGGTTGACAGCTTAGTTGAGCAAGTCAATCTGGGTCGTAAGAGTGGTATTGGTTTCCAGCTTGAAGCCTATAAGGCTAGCATCACTGAAATATTCAACCGTTGTGGGGTGCAGTTAGAGAATAAGCATATTTCCAACCGTCTGCGAACTATGAAAAAATTATATTGGGCAGTTGGGATATGTTAAATGCTAGCAGTTTCGGATGGGACCTGAAAATGGTTGTGGCAACAGATGATGTTTGGGAAGGCTATATGTTGGTAAGTAACAAGATCATTATGGTTAACCGAAAAGCCCTTTAATACTTCTTTTTTCAGCTATTTTGACTATGTACATATCTTGAATTATCTTCAGACATGCTTATATTCATACATGATTGTTTTGTAGTCTCATCCATACGCTGAGAGAGTGCATGGCAAACACATCGATCGCTACAATGATTTGGCTTATATGTTTGGTAATGATTGCGCTCATGGCGCATTTGCCAGCACAGCCTACTCATCTCAGCTTTCCGGCAAACACCGCGGTAGAGACGAATTTGATTATGATGACCATGGAACAAAAACTGTTTGCTTGTCTTCAGATGAGGATGATGAACATGTAAGTGGTGTACAATTTTTCGATAATGATGGATCACAACAGCGGTCTAAGAGGGTCTACAAAGGGCCTATGAAGACCTCCCATGGGTCTAGAAATAGCCAAAGCACCGCTACAAGCATATCTCGAGGAAGAAGGGAAAGTTAAGTGATCACATAGGTGATAGAATGAGGGAAATGACAGAGGTCGTCAAGACCCTTACCATAACAATGGCACAGGGCAAAAGTATGACCCGCGTACAAAAATTGCTGGACATACTAGAGGAGGTTGATGGGCTGAGCCACGAAGATCAGGTCCGCGCCGCAAGGTTGATGCAACAGGATATTGTCAGTGCTGGCTTCTTCATCAAGATGGGACATGAGAGGCGCAAGGAGTGGGTCCAGAAGCTCTTGGACAGCAATCCTCCTGCTTGATACTGATCTGCTTGGCTGGAATTGAAATGATAAATAACTAAACACTTTTTTTTCTGGGTGACTATTTGGTTTGTGTTATGATGTGGATTGCTACTGGATATTTGGGTGCTGGATGGTGAATTTAACACTATGCTCGTTGGTCTTGCATGAAACTTTTGTTAATAATGGTCGGTCCATCATTCATATATCTACGTCGATTACCAGTTTCTTCTATAATCTAACTCATAACAGGATTGTTATTTTGCTCATCAGTGCAGGTACACCATGGGCCATTGCCTCTGAATGAATGCATAAACTGCATTTGTGATGAGGCCACTGTCGTGGTTATTTGATTCCTCCAAGATGCTCTGTTGTTTGAATCCAGTGTGCTATGCTTGTTTAAAATACTGTGTTTCTGATGTTAACTTTCCTTCTGTCTCTTATGATATCGTGGACGATATAAATGCTCTCTTTTGATTATTGATCTTGTAGACATTTATATCAGTAAGCAGGGTAGTTTTAAATCCTACCACAACAACAAAATATCAGATTCTACATTGACATGGAAATCGAATGTTCATGTGCTTTGTTGAGGTGAGATTACAAATACATAACCTGTAAGAAATTTTCCTATACTGCTGCTATGAAACATCACCCAGAAACTAATTTTATCAGACATTTTTTGGGATACTGATCTGTTCATATAAACTACTTCAGTATATTCAATGATGCTTTGCTAATATCAGTTCACACTTTATTTTTGACAGGAAATTATGAAGAAATATTATGTTGTCTTTGTGGGAAGAGTTCCGGGTGTTTATGAGAAATGGGAGGATGCGAAAGCACAGGTGGATCGATATTTAGCTTGTAGACATCAGTCGTACAAATCATTCGAGGAGGCCGCAACAGCTTGGTTGAACTTTGAGGTATGTCATATACTTTCTAATTCTGGATAGGCGACGCATCATTGGCTTCTTTGTCCTGATGTATCTCTTATAGCTGAAATCACTCATTTTATTGGTCAGCAGGTTATTTGTATTTTCTCTTACTTTTTTGTAACTGTAATCAGTTGTATTTGGTCAGCTGTAGATTATTCGTTCTTTTCTCATAATTTGTTCTAACTGAAATAACTCATTAGATCGGACAACAAATTAATTTCACATATGTCATAAATTTTTGTTAAAATTTATTGTAGGCCACAAGGCATAATTGCCGTAATGAGGGACATTCCATGAGACGCCAGAATAAATCGTCAACGACTCATGCTCCAACTATAGACGAAGATCGGTTTGATGGCCTCCGACGTTGCCGTTACGGATGTGAGAGGAGATGTCGATTTGTCAGATCATGGTTTCCCTATATTTCATGTTCTGATAGGGGGGCTGATAGTATATGTGGTGGTTAAATGGATTTTTTCATATTTCATCTCGATTGAAGGAGTGTTTAAAATGTAATAGGCCTGCTGCTGGAAGCATTTTCTGTGATTGAAGGAGATGTCTGTCACTGCTTAATAGCACTAGAACTGTTATTATGTTTTGGACTTTTTTTTGGTTATTTTGTAAGACCGTTGCATGAAATACTGTTTAAAATTTTGATTATCATAGGTGTTTATTTCCTAGCAGAAATGCACCCTGCAGTGTATGGACCCCACCACTGATCATTACTTCTTTAAATGTACAATTACTGCGGGTCTTAGTCCACATCACGGTATAATTCAGAGGTGGCTTACACCTCTGAATGGATATCCACCGTTGAAAACCTCCTATGAGGATTATAAATCAAAGGTGGACCATAGTACAGAACTGACGGCTGCTGGATATCACGCATATGTTACTTCTCTTTGGGTTAGAAATGACAGGTGCACCATGCCACATGAGATCGTTCAAGGTTGTAATCCCCACATGCATATAATGATGGGTCCCAGATACAGCATGGACCTCATATAAACAAACACGCGGGGTGTGTGTGTGTCTGTGTGTATTGTACTCCGCAATTACACATCTTAGGCCCAATGAGGACTCTGTTCCCAAATGGTGACAATGAGTTCTGCAATTAATACGTATCTGGATTCGGGTCAGAAACAAACAGTGTGATAGTTTACAATGTTCAAGACGTACACTATGCTACAGTGACAGGTATTCCGTGTCCGTACACTCTTATAGTGCAAAACAATACTATACATGAATCCAAACCCACTCTAAAAATCCATCCCATCCCTCTTAATCTCATGGGATTCGCCCGGCCAAACAAGCCCTAAAATTATCAGGTAAAATGGATGAGAGGAATAGATAAAATATATAAATATGAGTGAACCCCGCGGAGTTTACTCACTACGCTTGGGGCCCGTTTGGACGGGTGGATTAGAAGGGATTGAATATTATTAAGGTGGATGGCGTGGATTTCTAGGTAATGATGGTGTTGTCAGTGGATTGTCTGGAGATCGACGGGATTGTTATATCCCTGTATTGCTATACCCAGTCCGTTTGGCACACCCGGCCAATCTGGGGATTCAACCTTCCCATCCCTTCCAATCCCACCAACCAAACACGTCCCAGGCAAATTTCAACGGATTAGGATAGATTGGATGAGATTTAAAGGTAATGATGGTGTTGTCAGTGGATTGTCTGATGATCTATGGGATTGCAATCAGATCACCGACTGTGTTTGGCAAGCCCGGCCATTCCTGGGATTTAACTTCCAATCCCTTCTATTACCATCCAATCCCTTCCAATACGACCGGCCAAACGGGCCCTTACCGTACTGAGTTACTCACTGCGCAATCCGCTTCCATTTCTGAAACCGTTTTTCGAATTCCTTTTCCCACTCTCTCGCTTTCATTTTCGGAAAACCATATCTCCATCTCCGGCGGGATTCCGTTTCTATCGGCTGCTCGTTTGAGAGGTTTTTTGTTTCTCAGATTTCGCATCGGAAGGTATGCAATTCGCCTCTGGTTTCTAGAAAATATGTGATAGGGTTTGATTTTGGTGGAATTGTTGTATTTGCGTAGGGTTTCGGTTCGAAATATAGGGGTTTACGAGTGATTTGATTTCTTTTGGCAGGAATTTTGGTTTTTCTAGGGTTTGGTGTTGGTGTAATCAGAGTGATTTGGTAAGACTCTGGTCTCTCTCTCTCTCTCTCTTTTCTTTCGTTTCTTCTCGTAGTTCGACAGCATTCAATGTATGATATCTGTGGCAGCATTCAACACGCACGGCGCTCATGGAACGCCATCATCCGTGCCTACTCCAAGCGCGGCCTCTCCCAAGATGCAATCGTCCATCACATGCGACTCATGTTCTCCTTGGTGCCCAAAAATCAGGATGACCAAAATTCAGATGTGCCACACCACATTATTTTAGTGTTTCTAGGAATGATTTTACCTTTTCGGCCGACCTTAGTTCTAGATTTGCTGGATTTTTCGGCTCCAATGAGAACATGAGGGGTCTGACATGGACTGATTGATTGTCATGCAAACATCACAGTGGGCCCCACATAATCGCGTTGTAGTGCATCAGGACATGTGCGCTCAGTCGTGCAGGTGCAACTATGGGTCTGTGCGGGTCTGTATGTTTGTGTGTGTGCATGTGCGTGAATGTGCCTGTGAAATTGCAATGCAGAACTTATCCAATGGATGCAATGGGTACACAGAAATTCATTTTTCAAATGGATGGCCAAGGAAAGTCCGTTTCTGGATGTAGTCTCCGGTTTTCATTGATTGATGGCCAATATCCATCATCATTGGTTTTCCCTTTCTTCTCTTTCTTACCCTTCCTCAGGATCTTGCTCTTCACTGCTACATTCACATCAGCTACAATGCTATCCAAGTGATCATGGTTGCTCAAAATCCCAACCGCGCAAACTTGGCTGGCAAAAGGAAGTACACTTAGATAATTTGGCAATGTTGATTCAAAATGAAGGTTATAAACGGACAAGGGGAAGGCACAAAATGACGTGGGGGAGGGGTTTCATGAGGTGCTGCTTCACGTGAACCGTTCAGATTTTGGGGTCACATCACGTATGATGAGATCTCAAAAAAAAAAAAAATTGACGTGGGGGAAGGTAGTAAGAGTATGTCGATGAGGGTTTAACTAAGGATATGGTCCTCGATAGAGTGGAATGGCGGAATAGGATTCTTGTAGCTGACCCTGGATAGAACAAGATTCATGTAGCTGAACCCAAATATAAGGCTTAGATGATGATGATGATGAACCAAATGGATTAAAGGAGATCAAAAAAGAAAAGAAAAGGGAAATCAAAAGAAACATAGCCCAATGAAAAACAAAGAAAGCTAAAATGCAAAAAACCCACGTAATAATGATCTCTTGTCAATATTTGACGAGACTGGACTTTTAGGAGTAGTCTTGTTTTGGGTTTGCAGGTCAGTTGACTACTTGAACAAAGGATTGAATTGGGCCCACCTGGTGAGCCCATCAGCCTGATCTTTGGTGAGAATATGTTGACAGACTGACCTTGATGGACAACTTCTATATTCCATTGCTCTATACATGCAATGCCTTATAGATGACATGCCTCATCCACGCGTGTGCCTAACAATCCTCTTAGAGAACTTTGTTGATAGGGGCATAGGGCTAATGGAATGGGTTCGGGTTGGTTCGTAGTACCCGTACCTGGACTTAGTCAACCAGCATAGGTTACTGCTAGGTTCGGGTCTTGACAGTCAGACCTAGTTGATGGACAATTTTTATATTCCACTGGATCCTTTTCAAGGTAAGGTTGGATGATGTGTGGATTTGGGAAGTTCTTGGATTGGCAAGGCAACTCTTTCCTCTCTGTTTCCATGTCTCTAGTCCATTTACATCCATGAAGGAGTCAAGGTGAAGGTTTCATTGAATATGAATTTCAGGAATCTAATGGACAGATAGAATATGTTTTTCCAAGCTGTTTGTTGTTAAGCAAGGTGTAGCTTTTTGAGGAGCAGGATTGTTTTATGAGTCGGGTTGATTGAGGATTTGGGAAGAAATGTGGATTGGCGAGGTAACTCATGCCTCTTTGTTTCCATGACTCTTCCTCATTTACATCCATAAAGGGGTCCAACATGAAGGATTGCATTGAATATAATCATATATAGAGACACTAGCGTGTGGAATGTTATATTTTGATTGGAGCTAATGGATGGATAAAATATGTTTTTCCAAGCTAAGTAGACGTGCTGGATTTCAGCCTACATAATCTACTTAGTGTGGTTGGACTGAATGATTGGTTGGATATTTGCACATGCATGCCACATTATTGTGTACTGGTGTGATAGGCAGGGCTGTATATGTGTGTGGACTTGACGGAATTAAATGGAATATCTAGAGAACAAGTTGCAAACATTTTAGTATTATGTCATACAATCGATTTTCTCCCATGAATCTTGTCTACAACTCTAAACACTTGCTTTGTGTTTCACTGTCACATCACGCTCATTTATGCAACTTGAACTAAACACAAACAAGTTCCTCAATCATCTTCAAATACAGATTTTTGCGTACTTTTGAAATAGCATCTGGTCCTTGTTGGTTCCATTCTCATGAAATCTCCTATGGCGCAGCACCATATCAGAGAACTTACAAGAGTATCTCCATCAGCATTCATTTCATTACATATGGAGTTTATATGCTTTGTTTGCCAGCTTATTATCTTCTCAATTCTCGAATCATGATAAAGTTCTCTAATATTCTGTTATTTTACTTTAAAATGGGTGTTACCACTTACAATACTATTTCTTCAAAGCATTTGATGTCCCAAATATCCTAAATACTTGTCAAGAATAAAAAACTTATTAGCCTTATTTCGTGCAAAATTATAAATTTCCTTGTTTAGAGGCTACATTTTCGTTAGTAGGTTTTCTAAGTCCAACCTGGAAATACATGGGTTAACGATAATCTGGCAGTTTCTGAAAATTTCTCTTTGTTGGGCTGACAATAATCTAGTTTGATTGGAAACAGGTATATCTTTCTAAAATTTGCCTCTTATCTCTCTTTCGTGGCTTTTCTTTGGAGGAAAGATTTTGTTAGGTTTGTGAATTTGTCACTTGACATGTCGTCGTGCTTTCTATGTGCAGGAACTTGGTATAGTTATGAACCTTTATGCGTTAGTGTTTGGAGAATCTGTTCTAAATGCTGCAGTATGTATTTATATCACCGAACAGGAATGATATTACGAAGAAACAGATCAAGCTTGACCCTAGCCACCCTGAAGATGCAAGACTGGTATTGTCCTCTCTCTCTCTCTCTAATATTGCTGGCTCTTTTTAAGTAATCCAAACCCCTTACGCCATTTTAGTGATCCCCATGTGCCCGCCCTTCGTATTATTGAGGCCATTTTCAGTGATCCAATCAACTAACATGCTAAGGCCCATGTTACAACAATCCATGCAAAGTGATCTAAACCTTTTACATAATTTCGGCCGTTTTCGTGATCAAAATCCTTCATATTATTCGAACCAAATGGTTTATATTGTGTGGGCTGTTTTAGTCATCCAAACCCTTCATATTATTGAGGCCGTCCGTTTTCAATGATGAAAATCAATTAATATGTGCCAAGCCCCTTGTTCAACAATCCAAGCAAATGTTTTAGAGACCTTGTTGGATGTCACATGCATAAAAGAAAGAAAGAGAAATTGTTAGGAGTGGATGAATTTGGCCATAGAATACTTCAATCTTTTGTAGTTGTATGTGGCTTGTTTTGGTTGCCACATGCACAAAAGAAAGAAAGAGAAATCGTTAGGAGGGGATGAATCTGGCCATATGATACTTTGATCTTTTATAGTTGCATGTGGCTTGTTTTGGTTGCCACCCGCACAAAGGAAAGAAAGCGAAATAGTTAGGAGTGGATGAATCTGGCCATATAATTGATGTAGGATGACCTAATACAACCTTAAATGAGCATGGTATATGAAAGGAGCAGATTTATGCAATGTAAAAAAAACAAATAAAATATCAGCCTTATACATCATAAAACAAGAACGAAATAAGGTTAATATAGTATTGATTATGGCCATCCATCACAAACATGAAGTATTGAATCTTAAAATCTGAGTTTAATTGGATCCGGTGAAAGATAGAACTTTCGTCTTGCAATAGGTCCGTCTAATGATCCAAGTGGATTTTCTAATCCAGAAAAAATAGGAATTTCCTAGATTGAGAAATCTGGAAAATTCAGAAAAGAATTGGTGGTTCTTTAGATTTAGATTTGGGTGATGAAAATCTTTTGAGATCTAATGATTTAGATAAAAGCAAGATTTGGCTTCTAGATCTAAAGATTCTAGGAGAAAAAGAAGAGAATGGGGTTAAAGAAAAGATTACCTTGAGAAAAGAGAGAAGGAGAAAGAAGTAGGGGATGAGAAATCGTTTACCTGGGCCTCTCGCCCTCTTCCAATCATTGGAAGTCGAAGACGAAATCGTCAGAAGCAAAACTCTTTTTTTTTCATAAAACATCACATAACATGCTATGGGTTTAGGGCAACCCTTATAAATTCGTAATTACATGAAATTACTAAAATACCCCTACTAAAAAAAGTTTCAAAAAAAAGAAATTTGCACAAAATTGTGCACAAACTGTCTCAAAACTTAATTAATTCAAATGTTCATAAACTAAATGTAAATTTAAGATGCCTGATGGGCTCCCGATGATAGTGCCGTGAAGGTGGTGTAATAAAGGTGGGCCGTGACGATCCAACGGTTTGATCACACCATCCTCGCGATTCAATGGTCCAAATGTCTCCTCTAAGCAACTTACACATGTCATGAACACATGTGTAAGGTCTTCAACCTCTAGAGACCCGACCCGTATCCGTCATCTAACCACATTGACACAGGTAATGTACGCCTCCTGCATTGATATACTTTGAATGGCCTGGTGTTCGCATCGACTCTCCTCAACTGAGAAGATCTCGACTTCAGTGAGATAAAACTTTTGTGCTTTTCTAACAAATCTGGATCTAGTCGCTGTAACTCTGCTTCCGTCAATCATGTACAGTTGGATGATGGTCTGTTCTTCCACTTCACTAAGTACCTCTGAAATCCACCGTCTCGAGTGGAAGCAATTTGCTCATCTACAATTTCTTCAATTTCTTCTCTTTTCTCAGGTATAATAGGCAGAAGTGGTGTAGGTTGGGAAGAAAATTCAGAAATTGGCCAATGGTTTGTAACAAAATTAGGGTCTATGGGATAGTTTGAACAAGGCATTAGATCCTCCACATTGAATGTTGAACTAATCCCCATGCGAGGTGGAAGATCTATCACATACGCATTGGTCCCAATCTTTTTCAGAATCTTAAATGGTCCAGCATTGCATGCTTGTAACTTCTTAACGGTACCTTGTGGGAACCGTTCTGGCCTCATCCTAACCATTACATAATCACCCTCATTAAATTCTTGAATTCTACGATGTAAGTCAGCTGAAATTTTGTATTGTTCATTACTAGCATTTATCCGCCTCCTAATCTCTGCATGTAACTCATGAATGTGATGGGAAAATGCATCGGCTGACTCTGAGGTCCTCTGGGTGACTGACATAGGTAATAAATCTATGGGTAGTCTAGGTTTATAACCACTAACAATCTCGAATGGACTCATACCCGTATACCCATTAACGGAACTGTTATATGCAAACTCGGCGACTGGCAGGACTAAGTCCCAAGTTTTAATGTATTCACCCACCAAACATCGTAGTAGATTTCCGAGACTTCGATTCACAACCTCAGTTTGGCCATCAGTTTGAGGATGGTAGGCAGACGAGAACTGGAGTCTCGTACCCATCATATGCCATAATGTCTTCTAAAAATAACTCGTAAACCGGACATCCCTATCAGACACTATGGTCTTAGGCAAACCATGTAATCGAACTACCCCCTCAAAGAAAATCTTAGCTATGTTGGACGCATCTGAGGTTTTAGAACAAGGGAGAAAGTGGGTCATTTTTGAGAAACGGTCCACGACCACAAAAATGGAATCGTGCTTTTTAATTGTCTTGGGAAGTCCAAGTACGAAATCCATACTGATGTCTTGCCACGGTGCGTGTGGCACTGGCAATGGCGTATACAATCCAGTATTCTGCTTCTTCTATTTTGCCAATTGACATGTTTGACATTGCCCTAAAATTTTGGCTACGTCTCGCTTGAGACTTGGCCAATAAAAGCGATCCTCTACTAGGGCGACGATCTTATCTCGACCAAAATGGCCAGCAATACCTCCAGCATGAAGCTCCCAAACAAGGAAATCCCGGAGGGAAGTGCGGGGAATACAAAGTCGGTCTCCTTTGAAAAGGAAACCATCTTTCAGCACGAACTCACCCGAACTATGCTAGGCACCTAAGAGTGACACGTATGTTCCCCCAAAATCTGGACACATGGGATACTCATCTCTCAATTGCTCAAACCCGACAACTTCTACACTCAAGGAGTTGAGCAATGTCAATCTCCTACTAAGGGCATCAGCTGGTTTGTTCTTGATCCCGGCTTTATGTTTTAGGACAAATGAATATTCCTAAAGAAACGCTGCCTACTTGGCATGCCTTGGGTTAAGTTTCTTTTGAGAATTCAAATACCTTAAAGCCTCGTGATCAGAAAACAAGACAAATTCTTGCGGTAGAAGATAATGACGCCAATGACGTAGCGATTGTACTACCGCATAAAATTCTTTGTCATAGGTGGAATACTTTTATTTTGCCTCATTCAGCTTCTCACTGAAATAGGCAACTGGATGACCCTCTTGGCTTAGTACTCCTCCTATACCTACGCCTGAAGCATCACACGCTACTTCAAAGACTTTAGAAAAATCTGGAAGACGCCTGACGGGAACCTCTATCATCTTGCCATTAATATCTTTGAATACCTTAGCTGCGGCCTTAGACCATATGAACTCTCCCTTTTTAATGCAATCAGTAATGGGAGCCATAATAGGTGTTAAACCCTCGAATGAACCGACGATAAAATGTGGCTAAGCCATGAAAGCTTCTCACTTCATGTATATTCCGCGGTTCAGGACCTTGACTTTTTCTGGATCTGCTCGCATCCCTACAGATGACACTATGAACCCTAAGAAGACAACCCTATCAGACAAGAACAAACATTTCTTAAGGTTCGCACATAACCTCTCCGCCCTCAGGACACTACAGACCTGCCTTAAGTGGTCGAGATGCATCTCTTTGGTGGTACTATATATGAGTATGTCATCAAAATAAACTACTAAGAACTTCCCCATAAAGGGTCTCAAAACCTGGGTCATCACACGCATAAAAGTACTGGGTGCATTAGTCAAGCCAAAGGGCACGACCAACCACTCGTACAACCCATCATTCGTCTTGAAGGCTGTCTTCCACTCATCTCCAGGGTGTATGCGTATCTGGTGATACCCGCTCTTGAGGTCTATCTTGGAAAAAATGGTGGATCTGACCATCATGTCTAATATATTATCAAGCCTTGGTATTGGAAACCGATACTTGATCGTGATCTTATTAATGGCCCTACTGTCCACACACATCCACCACGTACCATCTTTCTTAGGCGTTAATAGCGCTGGTACGACACACGGACTCATACTCTCACAAATGAAACCTTTTTGCAGGAGCTCATTTACCTGTTTATGTAACTCTGCAGGATTCATCCTGTAATGAGGAAGGTTCGGTAAAGAAGACCCCGGGACGAAATCAATGGCATGCTGGATGTCCCGCATAGGTGGAGGCTCATCCGGTAAATCCTCGGGGAATTTGTACTCCTTAAGAACCGAAGTCACCTCAGGGGGTAACTCCACATGAACCTCGGGTGTAACTTCTTTAGCCATTAGGGCATACACCGTCGAATCACCATATCTCTTTCTCAAACTCTTTTGCATTTATGATATGTAGAGACTTCGGAATAGATTTCCTCACATCCTTCCTTGACTCACTTGTTTTCACATCCTTAGCCTTGTCCGTGTGTCTCTTGGGTGGCAACGGATTAATCTTGATTTTCTTGCCCTCATGCATGAATGTACACATGTTCGAGCGACCAAAAATCATGACATCTCTATCGTGTAACCACGGCCTCCCTAAAATGACGTGACCTACATCCATAGGTAAAACATCACACCACAACATGTCTTTATATGAACCGATTTGGATGGAGCTAAACACTGCTGGGACACAGGCATAAAAGACGCGTCAACCCAAGAAACCTTGTAGGGTTGAGGGTGAGGGATGGGCTTTTAACTGAAACGAGTGATTGTGCTAGCTGAGACCACGTTGGTGCAACTACTACTATTCACGATGACTTTGCATTTTTTGTCACCGCGCTTGATGAACGTGTAGAAAATTGTGCTTCTGCGTCAATCATCACTCTCTTTGGCCTGCGCTAAAGCATATCTAACTACAGTTAGTAGTGTAGTCTCTGGTTCGTCTTCTTCATAATCACTAACACCTATCTCTGGGTGATATTCCTCAACTTCATAATCACCCATGTCATCCGCATTTTCATTTGACTCGTTTATATGACTAAGGCTTTTCCGCGAGTCTTTGCTGTGCAATAGTATGCGAAATGACCTGTACCTCCGTACTCATAACATCTCAAATGACTACCACTGCCAGGATTGGCACCAAGGACACCTTTTCCCTTATCATCCTTAGGCTTAGGCGGTGCACTAGCTGCGCCCTAGCTGACTTCCAATGTTAGGTTTGGTTCCCTGAAAACCAGATCTAACAGTAGAGTCTCGGGACTCAAAGCGCCTCATGATAGGAGACTTTAGGTAAAGCTCTAACTCCTGTACAACTTGGTAAGCCTGATCCAAGTCACTCACTGCATGGGTCATAAGCTCACGCTGCAGATCCATGCGAAGACCCACCTTGAAACGCGCAAGCATCACTAAGGGATCCTCCTGAATATCACACCACATCATATACTCCTCAAATTTTGCGATGTAATCTGCAACCGACATAGATCCTTGGCGTAATGCTTGCCATTGATCTAGGAGCTTTTGACGGTAAGAGAGAGGAAGATATTTTTCCTTTAATAACTCCATCTCTACCCAATGTGCGACTGAGACACCTCCTGATCTCTCGATCCTACGCTCTGTATTTGTCTAAAACAATTTAGCTTGACCCACAAGTTTCATTTTCGCAAACCGCACCTGTCGGTTCTCAAACATCTCGTACCATTTGAAATAATGGTCTCTGTCCGCTAACCAATCAAGGAATAATTTGGGGTCAAGACGCCCATCAAAACTAGGAGCATCTACTTTAACACTCTTTAAGACCCTCTCATCGACATCATAACGGTCTTGATACTCGACAGCGGGTTGCGGATTTCGCGCCCCTCCACGTCCTACCCCTCGGCCACGTGCGTCACGACCTCTACCACGATTTCCTACCCGTTCCTCAACTACTCCCCCTACGTGAGACTGTTCATCCCCTCCAATGTCGGAGATTTCTTTTAAGGACGCTTCTATCTGATCCATACGGGTATTCGTGTTCCTAGATTGCGCCTCAATGGCGGCCAAACGTTGGTTGATCGTGTTCATCATCTCAGTCAACTGTTCCATATTGAAAATTGGGTGTAGACCAAATCCTCTACCAGTCCGAGTGGGCATACACAATAAGACTCAACTTAGGTTTCCTAAAATACGACTCTAAGAGATTGTTTTAACACAAGACTATGGCCACTGACGATCCTAACTTTTAGAATGATGCAAATGTGGAAAAATTCAGATCTAGACTTTTTTTTTTTTTTTTTTTTTTTTTTTTTTTTTTTAAATTTTAATGCAAATCTGAAAATTTCAGATTTAGACTCTATATGTGATGCATGAAACCCTAAAAAATAAAATAAAATAAAATAAAAATCTAGACTCTTGATAACTCGATCTAAGACGACCCAATGCAAGAACTTGGCTTTGATACCAAAAATTGATATAGGACGACCTAATACAACCTTAAATGAGCATGGTATATGAAAGGGGCAGATTTATGCAATGTAAAAAAAAAACAAATAAAATATCAGCCTTATACATCATAAAATAAGAACGAAATAAGGTTAATATAGTATTGATTATGGTCATCCATCACAAACATGAAGTATTGAATCTTAAAATTTGAGTTTAGTTGGATCCGACGAAAGATAGAACTTTCGTCTTACAATAGGTCCGTCTAACGATCCAAGTGGATTTTCTAATCCAAAAAAATAGGAATTTCCTGGATTGGGAAATCTGGAAAATTCAGAAAAGAATTGGTGGTTCTTCAGATTTAGATTTGGGTGATGGGTTTTATGTGGGGGGTGAAAATCTTTTGAGATCTAATGATTTAGATAAAATGAAACAAGATTTGGCTTCTAGATCTAAAGATTCTAAGAGAAAAAAAAGAGAATGGGGTTAAAGAAAAGATTACATTGAGAAAAGATAGAAGGAGAAAGAAATAGGGGATGAGAAATCGTTTACCTGAGCCTTACGCCCTCTTCCAATCAACGAAATCGTCAGAAGCAAAAAGCTTTTTTTTTTTTTCTTCTTCATAAAACATCACATAACATGCTATGGGTTTAGGGCAACCCTTATAAATTCGTAATTACATGAAATTACTAAAATACCCCTACTAAAAAAAAGTTTCAAAAAAAAAGAAATTCGCACAAAATTGTGCACAAACTGTCTCAAAACTTAATTAATTCAAATGTTCATAAACTAAATGTAAATTTAAGATGCCCGATGGGCCCCTGATGATGGTGCCGTGAAGGTGGTGTAATGAAGGTGGGCCGTGACGATTCAACGGTCCGATCACACCATCCTCGCGATCCAGTGGTCCAAATGTCTCCTCTAAGCAACTTACACATGTCATGAACACATGTGTAAGGTTTTCAACCTCTAGAGACCCGACCCGTATCCGTCATCTAACCACATTAACACGGGTAATGCACGCCTCTTGCGTTGATATACTTTGAATGGCCTGGTGTCTGCATCAACCATAGAATACTTCAATCTTCTGTTGTTGTATATTGCTTGTTTTGGACTTTCTGTTCAAAACTATCAATTTGTTTAGCTGCTTAATTGAGAGTCGTGATTTTTCTTTTGTGTAGGAAACTTGATTCATGGTCATTCATGCTAGGTCTTTTTGCTATGATCCAAATCTTTTCTTATGACTTGCCCTCTATTTAGCAATCCATCCTGTTGATATAATTGGGCTGATTTTCGGTGATCCAAACCATTCATTTGATTGGGCCTCTATTCAATGTTCCAAAGCATTCTTATGATTGGGCCTATGTTTAGTGATCCATACCCTTTACATGGATCTGGCCATTTCCACACTACATGTACGATTTGGTTAATTTGGTTGTTTCCAAACTTAAATTCGTGGTTTTGATGACTGGATTGTTGGATTCCGGTGGAGATGGTAATTAGCAATGGATATCAATTGCATATCAAATACAAACTACCACATGACCCCTTAAAACCATATTGAAAGATAGCTTTTGGGATTTGAGAATGTTAGGGTTAGGGTTTGGGATTTATATATAGGGGTTTTGTAAAGGGGATCAAAGGGAAGAGGGAATTCGAAGATTTGAAGCAAGGGGGTCACGAATTGGGGTTGTTTGTACGGACACTGTTCCCATGGTACTGTTCATGGCTAGAACTTGGGTTCAGTTGGGTGTAGGTTAGGTCTAGGTTGGTTTAAAATCATTAAAAAAAGAAAAGAAAGAGAGGAAGAAGTTGAAGAAAGAGAGATGAGAAGTACCTTGTGAGAGAGAAGACGACGATAACAAGGGGGTCACGAATTGGGGTTGTTTGTACGGACACTGTTCCCATGGTACTGTTCATGGCTAGAACTAGGGTTCAGTTGGGTGTAGGTTAGGTCTAGGTTGGTTTAAAATCATTAAAAAAAGAAAAGAAAGAGATGAAGAAGTTGAAGAAAGAGAGATGAGAAGTACCTTGTGAGAGAGAAAGAAGACGAGGATAACAAGGGTTTGGGGTTTTAGGTTTTTACGCTTTAGGGCTTAGGGCTTTGGGTTTTAGGGTGAAATCCATGAATTTGGTAAAATCCCCATGAAAAACAAACGGAAGAGAACTAAAAATCTTTTTTTTTTTTTGTGGGAAGTTATTTAAAACTTGAGTAGCTTATGAAGCTTGATATTTAAGCATTTAGAAATAGACATTGTCTAGTGCACCCGGCTAAAGTTGGGTGCTTAAAGAGTGCTAAGATTCAAACCCATCTTGTTTGTGTACACTTGATTATCAAAACATGACCATTGCATATACATGTGTACATGTGTAAGTGATTGCAGTCATTCATCAAATAGGGTAGGGTTGTGTTGGGTTATGTATGGTTGGCCTTTATGTTATAACTTCTTTATTGCTAAAGAGTATGTTTCTAGGCAAGAATGTTCACCTTATGCATGTGTGGGGTGGTCGTGGCTTAGATTAGCCTATGAAACAATGATGAATTTGTAAGAATTATATAAGGTGGGCCAATGCACCCTCCCCACCTTTTACACCATTCAATGCTGTTGTTTTTCTTGTTAACCATCTACCTTCTTCAAGCACACATCAAATATTTTTCTCTATGAATGTTTACATTAGGTTATGGCTATGTGTTGACTCATCCTCTTCACATGTGGCACAAACATACATCTAGACCACAAAATTGTAGGTCCCATTGTGGATGGAGCATATCTCTAAATCTCAATAATCATTGATTGATAGCTATCAAATGGATGGTTAAAAGTAAAATATGTAGTGGTCCAAATTTGAAGGGAAAAGTCAAATGGTTAATATTATCTTCTCAGTGCAATTTTTCACTTATGCTCCAACAACAATTGGGTCAGCAATTTGGACAGTCTGGATTGTCATACAACTATGCCAAGTGTACAGTTGAAGAGTCACCACCATTTTTAAAATGGTACAATTTGAAGGGAAAAGTCAAATGGTTAATATTATCTTCTCAGTGCAATTTTTCACTTATGCTCCAATGACAATTGGGTCAGCAATTTGGACAGTCTGGATTGTCATACAACTATGCCAAGTGTACAGCTGAAGAGTCAGCACCATTTTTAAAATGGTACTGAGCTGAGCCTGATGAGACCCTCTCATTTGATCAGACAATATAGATAACTGATCATCCGATGAATGAGATTTGGGGTCCACATGATCCACATGCAAAAGATGGGGATTGTTGCTCCGTAGAATCACTCTCACAAAGGAACTGCACGAGGAAGAGTTCTCAAATGGAATTACAACAGGGAAATGACATTGGTTCCTATGTTTTCTAAGTATACATTCTTCTCACACCCAAATATTTCGTGACGCGATCTGGAGAAGGATAAAACATTCAGCTAGTGTGGCTAAATGAAATCCAAATGGATGTTTTGCAAATCAAAAAGACAAGATAGGTGCAGTTGATTTTAATTTCAGCTATAGGCAACAATAAATCATGACAACATTTGTATAAGCTCTTACTCTTCTTTGTCATGGGCTTCGGCATGATCATCCCTTTTCTCTGCTGCAGATTGGCTAATGCTGGCATTGGCATCAGCCAGGAAGGTGGGATCCAACTGATGCTCATTGTCCGAAGGCTCCTTCATTACCATGATGATGTAGAACGCGATAACTAAATTCACTGATATGACAGCAAGAAATTCACTCAGTAGTGTCAGCGAAGAAGACGACAGTTGGCTCGAACCTGTTCCAAAAGAATTGCTCTTGCTTATGAATTCGGCCATAGAATCCTGATACGAACTTTCACGAGCTACTGTCAAATGCACCTCTGATGCCCCAGCATAGATGAAAAACATTTGGACTGCTCGTCAGATAGGACACACCATGGATGTTCAGTTGGCCAAAAATAAAATTGATTGAATAATCCTAACCACATCAATGGAGGGCATTCATTAACACTGAATGCAAACCTTCCATCTGCTTTTCTTTAGACCATCCCAATTTTTCCCTGAAATCTCATCTCTGTTCAACTATGGCCATCCACATTGGGCCTGGTGGACAAGCAGTCCAGATCTCGTTCACGTGTACATGTGTCCCATGGAGGAAATGTGACAATCATGCATGATACAAGAATTCCTCAGACCTAGTTTCAACGAAAAGCGACCGCACGGTGGCAAGTGACTTGTTATTAAATCATGCATGAGCATGAATGAACTATGTCAAAAACATTCATTTACTTAGTTTGATGTGTGTTAAGGATGCAAATGAATAAATACAAGATCAAAGAATAATTTCTATGAAGGGGAGACTAAACTTTGTTTCTTTTTCTTAGACTAGAAAAGCATATGATAGAAACCCCAATTGGCTACATTTCCATAACATTCTCAGACCAGATCTCCTATTTGTAGAAACAAACAAGGCAAGCAATTTGATATTGGATGGGGCTGCTTGGCTTAACTTCTATCAATTGGTTAAAGCAGGGGGCAATTAGAACTTGTTTGGTTGATTATAACTCTCGTTGACTCATGTAACTTCTATTATGCTATTCTCGGAAAATCTATGAACTGTTCTTATAAAGCTTCCAACATAAATGTCATACGACAAAGTTGCACATGTTATGCAAGTTTTTCTGAGGGAATTAGGATCAATTTGAGAAGTAGAATTCTAATTGTAGCCCTCTGAAAATTCCAAAAACATATGCCCGATGTGTTCCAATGTGGCACACGTGGAAGATCCGTGCCATCCATCAGTAAGCTCCAAGTCGAAAAAAAAAAACCTCTGTTCCACTCGTTTAGGTTGGCCAAACATACCAGAAAAATGGGCTTTTATTAAAAAAATGGTACACATTCAACAAACATGTGTCTCACCTGATGAGTTGATTGACTGAGATTTTGGCTGTGTCACACAATGTGGGGCGCACATGCAACCAGGATCTCACAGGTGCTCTTGGCATTTCTGGGGCACTTGTGCTCAGTGTTTACAAATGGGTGCTTGTAGTTGCATTCCTCCTTTTTGGGGGAAAAACGCATCAAGAAAACATGTCCTAAACATGTAATCAATCATTTATAATCACAAATATGTAGAAAATGCATCAAGAAAACCAGTCCTCAATTTCCATTTTGGGGGGAGTTTCTGTTAGTTTAGTGAGACAAAACATTCATGGTTTTGACATGCCACAAGCTTTTGGTCTTCCATTACTTCTTTAAATCCTCTGGCAATTTTGGTGTTCCAATATTGGAGAAATGGTGAAGGTGCACTAGATAATAATATAAAAAATGAGGAGTTGCCTCAAATACTTGTTCAAACCTTGTCCAAAGGCAGGATCATTTGACTATGTGAATGATGTCTAGTGTTCGAAGACTATTAGCTCCAACCCATAATAATACTATAACCTTTCGATTGATCCTCTTAGCTCAACAATGTAATTTGATTGTTGATCTCATCATATTGATCATTAAATTACAGATCTAGTCCAGATCATCAATCAAGACAATTGAATGGCTGGATTCTTCAAATATTGATCAATCTGCTTGTGCAACCATTTGGGTGCATCATCTCTTTATATTGCTCTATATCTCATTTTTCCCTTAGTAGGCAGGATAATGTCACAAGACTCTGATATTGTCATGTTGGCTTTCAGGACGAAAGTAATGATTAAGAATGACATATTTTGAGTCAAAGGTCAAAATATGACTTATTAAAAAGGAAAAACTTAGCAGATACAACACAAGGGCGTTGATTTATAAAAGATGAACAATCATTCGTGCTCAATGGGCTTATCCAACAATGCATGCTCCAGACAGCTATCATTTGCAAATTTCCCTTTGGTCAGGGATGTTTATTGTGCCATCCTACTAGTTTATTGTGTGCACTCTACATGGAATTAGGCCATTCCAAAACCCAAGTGGACCACAACACCTGATTGAGAGATTTCATTAATGGTTGTACATTGTTCCTGATGGTGTGGCCCACCTGATTTTTGGGCATATCTGATTAATGCTTTATTCCTCCATCTGGTTTTTTTATTGGCACCTTTGCTTCTTTCTACATAGTGATGATGATTAAATCCAATTATTTTAGGATCGATCCCACATTAAGGAGTGAGATTTTTTATTGTCTTTTATGCAATTATCCCAATGAAATAAAGAACTTCGGTCATAAAATTAATTATAGACATCCAAGTGGGAGTTTCAAAATGCAATAGAAACTTGTGGCGATGTTTCATATACTGATGTCTAATAATGATAGAATTAATGATTAAATTATTTTTCCTATTGCATTGGGATTTAGTCACCACAAAAGTCATGATCCTAGGCAAGAATGTTCACCTTATGCATGTGTGGGGTGGTCTTGGCTTAGATTAGCCTATGAAACAATGATGAATTTGTAAGAATTATATAAGGTGGGCCTTCTTGATCAAGGGTCTATATTACCCTATGGGTTGGATAGTGTGATCGGGAGTACCAGTGGATCCCACTCAGTTGTGATTCATCTAAAATCGTGTAAGGGGGGTGGCGCGCTACAATTCTGTCACACACACAATGTTCTAGCTAAACTGGGATTACCAAATTTGTGTGGAGCCTTAGGGATAGGAGTTTCGATGGGTACCAAACTCCTTAACCCTCTTTAAGTTATTTAAACCGAGCTGGGTCCGAAGCCTACATACAACTGAAGCCTCCATTCCCATCTGATTAAGGCATCAAGCCTATGGCGATGACATCTGAGAAGGAGAAGGAGAAGAACAGTGGTATTTTTTATTGTTTATTGTTTATTTCTTTTTGTATCTCTCTCTTCCTTTCTCTCCATGTGTTTTTTTTTTCTTTTTTTTTTTTTTTTTGGGGAACATTGGTTCTCTCCACGTGCCATGCACTCTAGTGATTGAAACAAAGGGGGAGAAGTAAAAGAGAGCTGCTACTCACTCTTCTTCACCTAATCTCTATTTGAAACCTAGAAAAATTTAAAACCATCAACCTGTCTGCATTAAATTCTAAGGTGATCCCTGTTCACTTCTCCTCTTATTCTTTCGTCATAAGTCGTCGTGAAAATGCATTTCGTTGCCTTGATGAATCTCAATGTTTCTATTTACTCTTACCCTCAATTCTTAACAAATCTCGTGCTTGCATTGTTTCTAATCTTTTTATCTAATGTTTCTTGAATGTTTCAAGCCGTATTTGCCACCATGTTCCCCATGTCATCACATTGCTGCTCTGTTTATTATCTCATTCTTCATTGCTGACAATTCCTTATTTGCTTCATTTTTTTTCTTGATTTTTTTTTCTTTAATTTTTAGGTTTTTGCTGTAGCTGGCTATAAATCTTTCTTCCAGGATTACTAAGAAGAGAATTAGTCTGGCAACCTGTTGTCTGCTGGTGGATATGGCTCTATTGCTGGCAAGCTTCTATGCCATTAGATAGGATTTTGAGAAAGGTATGTATACCCTCTAGAACTTATTACAAAATTGTGAGCTCAATTACCATTTTGCTTCATATTGTCTTCGAACAGCATGATACTGAACTTTAGTATAATCCCTTGCATCACTATTCTCTTTACAACAACAGGCGTTTTGATGCAATTTGAGAACCTCAATAAGCTTAGAGTCACATCACTGAAGTGAATCCATTATGCATCAAAAGCAATAGAAATTAATAGAATAAAGTGTATAGAGTACTATGATAGTTGTCTCCTGCTCATTAGATGAGCTGGTGGAACTGGAGACAGTGTAGTGTGTGTGAGTGATCCAGGGTTCAATCCCTGGTAGTGTTACCTTTCAAAAACAAAAAAAGAGTGCTATGATAGTACATCAATTTAGACAGCCAATCCATAGTTACCAGGAAACCTCTCATGGAGTTCGATATGCATTTCACGGTACATGCATTTCCAGAATGGGGAAAATGCTTTTCCCGGAAAAGGTGTGTGTGTGTGTGTGTGTGTGTGTGTGTGTGTGTGTGTGTGTGTGTGTGTGTGTGTGTGTGTGTGTGTGTGTGTGTGTGTGTGTGTGTGTGTGTGTGTGTGTGTGTGTGTGGTGTGTGTGTGTGTGTGTGTGTGTGTGTGTGTGTGTGTGTGTGTGTGTGTGTGTTGTGTGTGTGTGTGTGTGTGTGTGTGTGTGTGTGTGTGTGTGTGTGTGTGTGTGTGTGTGCGCGCGCATCAATTTAGACAGTCAATCCATAGTTACCAGGAAACCTCTCATGGAGTTTGATATGCATTTTCATGGTACATGCATTTCCAGAATGGGAAAAATGCTTTTCCTGGAAAACAGTAAACATGTGTGTATATATATATGGGAAATGGTTCTATGTGGTCGACCTCATAGGAACTTCCCATGAGGTTATGCTGTGTGTGCCCCACCGTGATGTGTGTCGAACATCAACACCGTGTATTTGATGGGTCCCTTTTAAATTATGGGATATCCCAAAAATCAGCCGTATATGGAACTCAGGTGGGCCATACCATCTAAAATCATGTGAAGACATGCATAAAACGTATAAAAGCACTTGGTGGAGCCCACCTGAAATTTGGATGCATCTGAAACTTGGTCTGACCCCTCATCGAAGTGGGACACACATAATGGATGGGCTGGATTTGTGAACCACATCTTGGTGGGCCCAACAAATGATTATAAATTTTCTAATGGGAGGGTAACCCCTCTCAACTTTTGTACGTGGTGTGGCCTACACAAGTCATGGATTGACTTGATTTTTAAGCCCGAGGCCAACCATGGAATGGTGCATCCAACTGATGGGGTAGATGTTCGACACGCATCACGATGGGGCCCACACAGCTCGACACAGCTTGACCTCATGGGAAGTTCCCATGAGGTCTACCGCATAGAACCATGTATGTATGTATAGGAAGCATGTTTCCTACTGATTTTACCAATTAGGAAGTCAGTTCCCTAAATAGGAAACCATTTCATGTATTCGGGTAACCCCTTTCTTGTAAAGTAGGTAACCTGTTCTTTGTATTTAGGAAACACATTTCCTGTCTGATTTCACCAACTAAAGATTAATGTGTTTCACAGGGGGCCCACACGTAAAAGGTTGGGAATCACATCTTAACCGTTCCCTATAGCATGGCCCACCTCAGTGTTGGATTGGCCTGATTCTTGGGCTCAGGCCCCAACATAGAAGGGCAGACTTACTAGATGGATTGCATGTCATGTACACATTATGTGGGCCCCACAGCTCGACTCCATCAGAGGCTTTGGTGGAGTGGACTCCAATGTGAGCATTCCCCTAAGTGGGTGACTGGTGTCACTGGTGTGGAGGTGTTTTGGGGTTGTGTGGGTGGGCGGTGGGTTGTGTCGTGTGTGAGGTTTACTCCTATGTTAGTTTTTTTTTTTAAAATATAAATTATATATTATTATTATTATTAAAAACAGAAAAGAAAAGAAAAAGATTGTGGTCAGACTCGTCCTCCCTGCATGTGGCACTCATATACTATCTGGAACATCCAAATTGTGGGTTCCACTGTGATGGAGCGTATAACTAAAACCACAGTGATCAACTAATGGCTATCAAATGATGGTTAAAAGTTAAATAGTAAGCGGTCCAAATTTGAAGGGAAAATCAGATGGCTAATGTTATCTTCTTAGTTCAATTTTTTGGTTATGCTCCATCCATGTTGGGTTGGCAGTTTGGATAATCCAGATTACTACAACTGTGCTGTGTGTACGGTTGAAGAGTCATCATTATCATCTAAGCCTTACCCCAATTAATTGGGTCGGCTGGTTGAAGAGTCTCCATCATTAAAAAAAAAAAACTAGTGTAAACTAATGAGTCTGGCCCATATAGATGTATGTTAGTGTCTGTATATATTTATGCATGCATGTATGTACATATAGGCTTTGTTCTTCGCCAGTTGAGAAGTGTCTTAAACCTTCACCCAAACTCATCGTTGAATGTCCCCGTTAGTCCGCACTGCTTGTTAGAGTTACTAGCTCTTAGATAGTCATTGGCCAAAAAAATAAAAATAAATTCCAAGGTTGACCGGATGCTCTTAACCATGCCAAAGTACCCTATAGTATCCATCAAGTAGATTGTAGGGATGTCAATGTGCTAGGCCTAGGCTGGGTTAGGAACAACCCAACCCTGGTTTGAAAATGCATGGAGCAAATTTCATTTAGGATGGAAGAAAGCTTCTACATCTTGAAATGACCACTTGACACCTAACAGCAATGTTCATATAGTCACCTTCAACAGTCATTGGGCCAGAGTAATTTTTGCAGATCTACAATCCCTCTCTAAGAGCCTACAATACCCACTAACTAGATTGTCAATATGCTGGGCCTAGGCTGGGTTAGGAACAACCCAACATTGACCTGAAAATACATGGAGCAAATCTCATTGAAGATGAAAGAAAGCTTCCATATCTGAAAGTGATCACTTGGCAACCAACAGACAACATTCATATAGTAACTTTGACAATTGTTGGATCATTTTTGAAGATCTACAATCCCTCTTTAAAAGCCAAACCCTCCACCCTTGTTGCATCCTCCTCATCAGTTGGCTATGGGAACAGGAAAGATTTCTTTGTTGTCATTTCTTAAAGCACACCAATCCCACCATGACCCACCCACATTAGCTTGGGAGGAACTGTCAAGTTTAGTTTCCACCAATCTGCATTGTGAAGAACATGTGAAGATTTAATTAAAAACAAAGAAGAAGAAGAACAACAGGAAAATGGTTTTTGCACACTGCAATCACACACTTAAAAGGACAAAAAAAGTTTTTGTTTTTTTGAAGGATTTCTCCCTTTGTAGGACATTATTCCCCCCACCCTCCCCCAACTCCAAGCTGTATGGCGTATTCAAATACTCACACATCATCATCATATCATTTGTCCGAACAATTTTGGGTGGGCTTCTAAGTGGTGAAGCCGCTAATCTTTTTACGATTGGCTGCCCACCAGATATTAACCACATTTACACTACCTTTCAGTACTAGTAGCAAAGGTTTACATTGACCCAACTTGCCAAAATTGCCTCATCGGTATTGAACCCCAAGCAAACTATTACATGCATGGCCCTTCGGGTGAGCAAGTAATTAGGATCAAGGAGGGGCAGTTTCTGGAAAATCACTAAGCACAAAGCACCAACATACATGAAAGGTCATGCTCAAATAGTTGGCTGCTCAAAATAGGAACCTACCAATACATGATTGCTAATGTGACTAAAATGCCAACATGGTTAGGCCCCAAACTCCACACAAACACAAACACTACGCACCAAAGGGGAATTTGCAAATGATAGCTGTCTAGAGCATCCATTGTTGGATAAGCCCATTGAGCACGAATGATTGTTCATCTTTTATAAATCAAAGCCCTTGTGTTGTATCTGCTTAGTTTTTCCTTTTTAAGAAGTCATATTTCAAGCTTCAAAGTTTTATCTTTTTAATAAGAGTCATATTTCAAGCTTCAAAAAATTTGTTTATAAACCCAAGAATTTCACCTTTGACTCGAAATATGTCATTCTTAATCATTACTTTCGTCCTGAAAGCCAACATGACAGTACCAAAGTCTTGTGTTGTTATCCTGTCTACTAAGAGAAAAATGAGATATAGAGCAATATAAAGAGATGATGCAACCAAATGGCTGCACAAGCGGATTGATCAATATTTGAAGAATCCAACCATTCAATTGTCTTGATTGATGATCTGGACTAGATCTGTAATTTGATGATCAATATGATGAGATCAACAAGCAAGTTACATTGTGGAGCTAAGAGGATCAATCGAATGGTTATAGTATTATTATGGGTTGGAGCTAATAGTCTTTGAACACTAGACATCATTCACATAGTCAAATGATCCTGCCTTTAGACAAGGTTTGGAGAAGTATTTGAGGCAACTCATTTTTTATATTATCATCTGGTGCACCTTCACCATTCCTCCAATATTGGAATACCAAAATTGCCAGAGGATTGAAAGAAGTAATGGAAGACCAAAAAACTTGTGGCATGTCAAAACCAGGAATGTTTTGTCTCACCAAATTAACAGAAACTCCCCCAAAATGGAAATTGACTGGTTTTCCTGATGCATTTCTACATATTTGTGATTATAATTGATTGATTACATGTTTAGGACATGTTTTCTTGTTGCTTTTTAAAAGGAGGAATGCAAATTACAAGCACCCATTTGTAAACACCAAGCACAAGTGCCCCAGAAGTGCCAAGAGCACCTGTGAGATCCTGGTTGCATGTGGGCCCCACATTGTGTGACACAGCCAAAATCTCAGTCAATCAACTCATCAGGTGAGACACATGTTTGTTGAATGTCTGGCCATTTAAAAAAAAAATAAAAGCCCATTTTTCTGGTATGTCTGGCCAACCTAAACGAGTGGAATGGAGTTTTTTTTTTTTTTTTTGAGTTGGAGCACATTCACTATTGTGGCTTACTGATGGATGGCACGGATCTTTCACATGTGTGTCACATTGGAACACGTCGGGCATATGTTTTTGGAATTTTCAGAGGGTTACAATTAGAATTATACTTCTCAAATTGATCCTAATTCCCTCAGAAAAACTTGCATAACATGTGCAACTTATCGTATGACATTTATGTTGGAAGCTTTATAAGAACAGTTCATAGATTTTCCTAGAATAGCATAATAGAAGTTACATGAGTCAATGAGAGTTGTAATCAATCAAACAAGTTCTAACTGCCCCCTGCTTTAACCAATTGATAGAAGTTAAGCCAAGCAGCCCCATCCAATATCAAATTGTTTGCCTTGTTTGTTTCTACAAATAGGAGATCTGGTCTGAGAATGTTATGGAAATGTAGCCAATTGGGGTTTCTGTCATATGTTTTTCTAGTCTAAGAAAAGGAAACAAAGTTTAGTCTCCCCTTCATAGCAATTATTCTTTGATCTTGTATTTATTCATTTGCATCCTTAACACACATCAAACTAAAGTAAATGAATGTTTTTGACATAATTCAATCATGCTCATGCATGATTTAATAACAATTCATTTGCCACCTATGAGCATGATTTAATAACAATTCATTTGCCACCCTGCGGTTGCTTTTCGTTGAAACTAGGTCTGAGGAATTCTTGTATCATGCATGATTGTCACATTTCCTCCATGGGACACATGGACACGTGAACGAGATCTGGACTGCTTGTCCAGCAGGCCCAATGTGGATGGCCATAGTTGAACAGAGATGAGATTTTAGGGAAAAATTGGGATGGTTAAAAGAAAAGCAGATGGAAGGTTTGCATTCAGTGTTAATGAATGCCCTCCGTTGATGTGGTTAGGATTATTCAATCAATTTTATTTTTGGCCGACTGCACATCCATGGTGTGTCCTATCTGACGAGCAGTCTAGATGTTTTTCATCTATGCTGGGGCATCAGAGGTGCATTTGACAGTAGATCGTGAAAGTTCGTATCCGGATTCTTCAGTCCACTTATATTTGTTAATGGGAAGGCTCACTATTGTCATGGAGTTGATCTAACAAACTTCTAACTCCCTATAAGGCCTACTGAATATCGGGCATATGGATCTCATCATAACTATGCTTCATACCAACTTGCACCACCTTGTGCCTTGCCTGGGTGAAGGAGGCTTGATGTTAGGTAGGCTGTTGGTCATTGAACTTTTGCCAAGCTACAATGACAATAAGCTGACCCCAAATACCAATCCTCTCTCGTTGATGTTGCCTTCTGTTGTTTGCACCACATGCTCTCTCTCTTTCTCTCTCTCACTCACTCACTCACACACACAACTTTTGAAAATGTCATACAGCAATATTTGTGTTTTTATGATGTTATTTTGTTTCATCGCAGGTAGATAGTGGTCATGGCGGGAGTGGTAAGAAAGTTCTTGTTTGCATCTATGTTTATGTGGATAACCCCAATTGTGATCTTATATGGGTTTAACCATCATATGTTTCCTGGTAAGCTTTCCTGTTCTACTAACGGTGGTACACATTCATTATCTATCCACCATGACGGCAGCTTGTATTGCTCTATGATGCTAATCTTTAAGCTCAACCCATTTTAGTTTAGGCTTTAAATGGATTTCAACAACCATTCATTTAAGCTAATTCAGATCGTAAAAAAGTATTAATCTGTCTTTTATGAACTGATGGGATAATTTTCATTCTTCATCCAATAGCACAATACATGTAATGCAATTGAGCTCTTTGTTAAAATTTCCCCTTGTATGATCAACAAATCAATATGAAGCCATGGAATGGATTTCTTCTTCTAGATGGAAGAAATGGTTGTGTTGATCCCCAAATAGCTGGGACAAGGATATGATATTATGATGGTGATGATGGAAGCAACTGTCTTCTAGATAATTGTGGTAGTTTCTGATGCAGGACATGAAAATTAACTATGATGTGCAAGATCTCAGGCTTTAGATCAAACTAATTCATGAACATTCACATGAAATTTCCACATCCCACACAAAAGTTCAAACATTCAAGCAAGGGGAATCTGTGCGGGTCCAGGCCTACACATGTTAGGGCTGGAACAATAGAAATTATAAGCCAAACGATACTCAAAGGGAAGTAAAACTCATCCACACATGCACAATAATCAATCTTTAATCCAAGAGATTCACCAGCTTCAGTTCAGAGAACCCTAGGATTAGAAAAAAGGGCAAACAAATTGAAAATAATGCAATCTAGGGTTGGGGTTATGGAAAATTGGTATGGGGGAGATAAAATAGGCGGGAATTTTGAACCTGGTGATAGTCCTTGCGCGCAGACAGCAGGTCAGGCCTAACGCGCGTGCACAGGGGCCTGGCCGCATGTGCGAGGGGGCCCTGGATGCAGAAAGCGCCTCCTTGGCTCTGGTCGGCTAGGGGATGGCTTCAAAACCTCGAGTTTTGTGTCGATCGGATGCGCGGTCTGTGCGTGGTGTTCCGTCGAAGTGTTAACCCTTCTGCAGGACCAGATTCTGAAAAATCGGCTGTAGGGAGAAGAATTGCTGCAAAAGCTGACGGATTCGAAGCGAGGATGCTTGTAGAAGGTGAGAAGTATGGATGATAGAAGATAGGTGGATCGGGATAGATGTGGCTTCGTACCACTGTAGTTAGCCCTTCGATGAAGGGAGGGCTTCGCACTCAATTGGATTTCTACAACTCAGGAACTCAAGAGGAGTAGAAAAACGCAGGAATTTTTTTTATTAATATTCAATGCGGAATAAAAACCTACAAGGGGTGCCTATTTATAAGAAAACCCTATACCTCAAAACTCGCGCCATGTGCGCAACCTATTACTTGGCGATAAAGTAATAAAAAATAACAACTAATCAAAGTAAATTAAACCGTCCATGATATTCTAAATAACAATAATAAACAACACTTAAAATATAAGATTAATCAGACTAGTGGGCCACAATCATGAGAACCCATGATGGGCTTTACTTGACTATCGGGCCCACTCCAACGAACCAAAACTTAGTCTTCGGACTAGGAGGCCCTCACTGGACATCGTCATCGAGCCATATCGACGGTGGGGCCCTCCTTGTGTATGTGCGTAGGGGGGGCGGCGTGCGTGTGCATGTGCGCGTGATGTCTCCATCAACTCTCCCTGGCTGCGAAGATTTCGCCATTGGCGAAACAAAATTCCTAAACCACTCCAAGATGTCAGGATCAAATCTCTGAAGTACCTCCGCAGTGAGCCACATGCTGTTTGAAGCTGGGCGTGACTTCCATTTAATTAGGTACTTCTGAAACCCACCATCTGACGTAGATACTATCTGATGGTCCAAAATATCCTTTATTTCTTTTCTGGGTGTGGGAAGGATAGGTATGAGAGGTAGAGGCTGGGAAGATGGGTCGGGACAGGTAGGTATGGAAGGTAGAGGCTGAGAAAATGGGTCGAGAATGGTAGGTATGGGACGTAGTAGCTGGGAAGATGGGTCAGGACAAGTAGGTATGAGAGGTAGATGCTGGGAAGATGGGTCGGGTGGGGGCCATGGATCAAGGAAAGGTTTAGGGAATCAGGATGGTTAGGTGATAGGCTGGACGATGTATCAGTGGTCTCCTGAAATACAACTAGATCTTCCAAATTGAATGTGGAATTAATTCCCATGGAAGGTGGAAGATCTACCACATACGCATTGAGACCGTTTGATTTTATAATTTTGAATGATCCAGCGCTACGCGCGTGTAATTTATGAACGGCTCTCTGAGAGTACCGTTCTCTCTGGCTCGATGCGGGCCATCACAAAGTCCCTTACATTGAATTCCTTGAAACGTTTATGTTGTTTTGTAGAAAGTGTGTAATGTTCATTAATAGTCATGATCTTCTGCCTGATTTCTTGATGCCATGAATGAATGTGATGCGCAAAAGACTCTGCAGACACTGACGCCCTATGAGACAGTAACATAGAGACAAGATCAATAGGTTTCTTAGGTTTATAACCAGTAACGACTTCACAAGGACTTAGACCTGCAGACTTATCGACAAAACTATTAAACGCAAACTCGGCTATAGGTAGTAGGGTGTCTCATTTTCTGGTGTGCTCTATATCCCTCATAGGGGGAAACTCATCCGGTAGATCAGTAGGAAAGACATCATGAAACTCATCCACTACCGGAATGGCCTTAGTGGGTAACTCTACACTCTGGTGCACTCTCTCTAGCTACGAGGCCATACATGTTGTACCACTCAAAATAGTGGTCTTGATGTCCCTCACGGGATGGGTGCATGGGCGCACGCCCATAACTGATTCCTTGGATACCTCCATTCATTGGTCTATCCTCCTGGTCACCTGCCTGAGATTGACATTTTCCCCAATGGTGGGGTTTGTTCTGGTGGAGGTCTCTAGTTGGGTAATGCACACATCAAGTTGTTCAAAGCATGGTCCACATGTTATTCCCAACACTTACCCAAAGACTCAAACTGCTGGGTCAGCTTGTTTATTGACTTTTGCAATTACTCCATGTTTACTGTAGGGTGCAAGCCAAAACCATGGCCCGAACGTGTGGGCATACAACCACTAACTCAACTAAAAGACCTTCTAATACGACTATATGTGTCTAAATGGGACTAAATGATCCTATGAGACTATATATGAGGAAAGCTACACAATGCTACCAAAATCCAGCAATATAGTTGTCGAAATAAGGGGATAATAGAAAGTTATGGCAATGTGAATTGCTAACTTCCTGATAATAGAAATTTCAACAACTAATATCGGGAACTACAGACTTCTAAACAGTTATATATGATGAAACTGGATGCATGATGGACTTAAACAAACTAACCCTAAACATGTAATGCATTCCCCTATACGAACCCTAGGCTTTGATACCAAATTTGATGCAGGACATGAAAATTAACTATGATGTGCAAGATCTCAGGCTTTAGATCAAACTAATTCAGGAACATTCACATAAAATTTCCACATCCTACACAAGTTCATACATTCAAGCAAGGGGAATCTGTACGGGTCCAGGTTTACACATGTTAGGGCTAGAACAATAGAAATTATAAGCTAAACAATACTTAAAGGGAAGTAAAACTCATCTACACATGCACAGTAATCAATCCCTAATCTAAGAGATTCACCAGTTTCAATTCAGAGAACCCTAGGATTAGAAAAGGGGCAAACAAATTGAAAATAATGCAATCTAGGGTTAGGGTTATGGAAAATTGGTATGAGAGATAATATAGGCGGAAATTCTAAACCTGGTGATAGTCCTTGCGTGCGGACAGCAGGCTAGGCCTGACACACGTGCGCAGGGGCTTGGCCACACGTGTGAGGGGGCCTCGTATGCTGAAAGCGCCTCCTTAGTTCTGGTAGGCCAGGGGAGGGTTTTAAAACCCCCCAAGTTTTGTATCGATCGGATGCGCGATCTGTGCGTGGTGTTCCGCCGAAGTTTTAACCCTCCTGCAGGGCCAGATTCTGGAAAATCGGCTGTAGGGAAAAGAACTGCTACAAAAGTTGACGGATTCGAAACGAGGATGGTTGTATAAGGTGAGAAGTATAAATGATATAAGATAGGGGTGAATCGGGATAGATGTGGCGTTGCACCACTGTTGCTAGCCCTTCGATCAAGGGAGGGCTTCGCACCCATTTGGATTTCCACAACTCAGGAACTCAAGAAGAGTAGAAAAACGCAGGATTTTTTTATTTTTATTTTTTAATTTAATTTTTTTTTTTTTTTAATGTTCAATGAGGAATAAAAACCTACAAGGGGTGCCTATTTAGAAGAAAACCCTATATCTCAAAACTCGCGCCATGTGCTCAACCTATTACTTAGCGATGAAGTAATAAAAAATAACAACTAATCAAAGTAATCTAAACTGTCCATGATACTCTAAATAACAATAATAAGCAACGCCTAAAATATGAGATTAATCAGACTAGTGGGCCACGATCATGAGAACTCATGATGGGCTTTACTTGACTATCGGGCCCACTCCAACGAACCAAAACTCAGTCTTCTAACTAGGAGGCCCTCTCTGAATGTCGTCATCGAACCAGATCGACGGTGGGGCCCTCTTCCTTGCGTATGTGCGTAGGGGGGCAGCGTGCGTGCGTGATATCCCCATTAGTTTCCAAACTCAAGCTTGTTACTTCAACTCAAAGGAGAATTTTGTTATGCTTTTGAGTAATGAATGAGAGATTATTGCAAAAATAAAATTAAAGATATTTGGGACAACAGTCCATTGGATTAGGGATTCACCTTTTACATAATTGTAGTTTCTTTGCGTATTCCTATCATGGTATGCCGCATTGATAATGGTGTACTGTTACACATTACAGGCCATAATGGTTGTTACGGCTCCTTTTTTTTTTTTTTTTTTGAAAAACCCTATATTGGGCTCATGACAGACCATTATGGGGCAATTACGCCCGTTTTTGGCCTCCCTTTTTTTTTTTTTTCCCATAATGGCAATTATAGTCGATAACGTTGGCCATTGTTACTGTTACGCAACAGCCATTATGTAACCATTTTTGCGTACCTTGATTTATAGTTTAAAAACTCAAAAAAACTTGACTTGCTTGAGTCTTACTCGAATCAACAAGTTTTCACCAAGACTGGAAAATTTTGATCTAGTAATGACTCCGTCAAAACATGAGAAAACCCCTAACCAACTAAAAAACTTGTAATTTTTATTTTTTTTTGAAGAAACTCGACTCGACTTGGCACAACTTGGTATTATTTGTACTTTCACACATTTAATAATTAATAATACTGAGAAAAACTCGGAAAAACTCGTACAAGTTTTTGAGAAACTCACCTGAGTTTTAGACGACTCGACTCAAGTTTCAAGTCGAGTTGAGTTTCATGTTTTTAACTATGGGTCTATTTGTTGTAGCATGTACCAAGGGTCCTTTTTGTGAGCTCCTCCATGTATCTATTGTAATGTTCTTTTGTTTTCTTGAAGAAAATCTTTTGTTTTGCCTTTCATACAAATATATGGAGGATACAAAAAAAATGCCAATTTGTTAAATTAATGAAGGTCTCTATTCCTAGGCCTTTTTATTTCGCAAAGCTTTTGACATGAAATTCCCACTAATATCCGAGTTTGTTGACCTACTTGGCAAAGCATAGCAAAAGTAACAACATGATGTGGAATGCATCCACCAATTAAAAGTAGAGCATGGAAAGAATAAAACGGCTCACAGAAACAAAGGCTTACAGAACTAAACAAGGGCCATGCCTCTTTCTCTACGACTGAAAGTGTCTATTCCATGTTTCATGAGTACTTTCTACTTGAACAAATGCTGTGTGAAAGCTTAATACTTTTCTTACTGCACTTCCAAAGTTGTTAGAGCATTAAAGATTGGGAAGGTTTTTCTCTGAAGTTTGTTGGTTTGACTTCATCAACTATTTCAGTGTGACGTACTTCATATATTAGAAAATTTTACGAATGAGAGGTCACCCTGATATTATATGTTTTTTGGGTTTTGGGTCCAACATCCTATAATATTTAGCAAATGGTATCAACCATACAAATCCTTCATTGGTGCCTTTTGGTGATGATTGTGGCCTATCCAATTAGTTGACCTATGCGTGGATGAACCTTACCTAAAATCTCGTGGTTTTTTATTTTTTGGTTTAAATTATTGTGGCCAACTTGAATGATTGTGGCCTCTATATTCTCCTTTTTTATTTTAATAATATCTTTCATCTTTTGAAAAAAAAAAAAAAGAAAGAAAGAAAGAAAAAAGAAAGTCATGCTGATAGGAAGGTCAAACTAAACATAATGCCTTTAAAAAAGTTCATAACTAAGCAAACCATCACTGCTTGTTTTTGACGGTCCAGATTGTTAATTTTTGAAGGCGGAAAGATAGAAAATGAATTACTTAAAGATAGGCTTAAGGCGCGTTACGACGTCGCTATCTTTAAGGCGATATTCGCACCCTACTGGTGATTAAACCAATTTGCAAAAGGGTTACAACAAATCCACCTCCAAGATACAATAAGCGTCTTCTCCAAGACCAGAGAAATATGGGTTTCGGCTTGCAAAACCGAAAAACCGCACCTCGAACACACTTTTACAGCGTACAACCTTGACTTCTGTGCTGTTACAATTTACCCCCTGAAAATTATTTATAATTTACTGCCTGAAAATTATTTCCAGTTTAGTGCCTAAAAACTATATCTTTCCAAAAACGAAAATAGTGAAGAAGAAGATGGAGAGGAGATTGTTGGAAATTGTGAATTCCTATTGACCCAGAGATGGGTTTATATAGAATCACAAAAGATGCTTAAGGCCCTTTTCATGAAAAGACATCTTCTTCTATGGTGTCTTTTCATCAATGGTGGTGTCTTTCCAACGGTGGCATCCCTTCATTTCAAATTAAAAAAATGTTCCCTTTACCAAGAGGCATCACCATTCACATCAACAATCACCAAAGCCACAACCATCCTTTTTCTAAAAATATCTTTTCTTCTTATTTTGAAAAAACCCAACAATCCCCCACTATTTTTCAAAATACAGAGGTCAGGGTATATAAGGAAAATATGTGCATAGGAGAAGGTGTCTTATGGAATTGAAACTTCACTTAGTGTAAACAAATCAAAGTTGAATCAGAATCCTTAGTGACTAGAGTCTTAAACTAAGTATTCTATATGATACAACCGGACATATTGCACACATATTTCAATTGTCATGTGTTCTAAAATTATAGCACATTAATGGCCTTGTGCTCTGTCCTGGATTCATGAGTTCATGAGAGTAGCCAAAAACTCTCGAACATCAAGAAGCGGCCCCACTTCCAATACTCATATAGGTGAGTCCTTATGAATGCCCCTGTAACTATAACACCCTTGAAAGAACTCATTAAGAGCAGCAACTCATCCTCCTTTTTATCATTACAGGTACCCAGCACTATACATACATCCAGGAATGAGACAGATAGAAAACGTACAGTGCTACTTCAGACACTTCCTGTGAGGTACTTTGCCCATTGAACCTATTAACTTAGGTTGGGTTTCCTTAATCCGGTGTCTGTGAAATTGGCTTAAGTCCCATTCCTCTTGATGTTTTACTGACAACATCCCTTGCCAGTCCCTTGGTGAACGGGTCCGTTAGATTCTAGATAGATCGTACATATTGTATTTTTATAACACCGTCACCAAGTAGTTGCCGCACAAAACTATGCCTTAGACTGATATGTCTAGATTTTCTATTATAAGTCTTGTTATATGCCTTTGATAGTGTCGCTTCACTATCACAGTAGATAGAGACCGGTGGTAAAGGCCTTACCAATAATGATATTTTTAATAACAGGTTTCTTAACCATTCTGCCTCTTTATTACTAGCTGCCAAGGCTATAAATTTAAATTCCGTGGTAGAGTGAGATATGCAAGTTTGCTTCTTGGATCTCCAAGAAATGGCAGCTCCTCCAGGTGTAAAAATCCATCCACTGGTAGACTTGGATTCATTAGAATCAATAACCCAACTTGCATCACTATACCCTTCAAGTACACTATGGTAACCAGAAAAATGTAAACAATAGTTAATTGTTTTTCTCAAGTATCTAAGTACTCTAGAGACAACATTCCAATGATCTAAACTTGGATTACTTGTAAACCTACTCAATTTACCTACTGTAAAAGCAATATCAGGTCGAATAGAAATCATAGCATACATAAGACTGCCAATCACCTTGGAATACTCTAACTGAGATACACTATGACCTTCATTTTTAATTAACTTGATATTAGAATCAGAAGGAGTAGAAACTGGGTTCTTATCATAGTGATCAAACTTTTTAAGTATCTTTTCAATATAACGTGATTGAGATAGAGTTATACCACCATTGTTTCTTAATAGCTTGATACCTAAAATCACATTAGCTTCACCCATATCTTTTATATCAAAACTAGATGATAAGAATCTTTTAGTGTTATTTATAACTTCTAAACATATACCAAATATTAGCATATCATCTACATAGAGACATATAATTACTCCTTTATTATCAGAGAATTTTGAATATACACATTTATCAGATTCATTAATTTTATAGCCATATGAGATGATTACTTTATCGAATTTTTCATGCCATTGCTTAGGTACTTGTTTAAGTCCATATAATGACTTGATTAATTTACACACTTTATTTTCCTGTCCTGGAACTATAAAACCTTCTGGTTGCTCCATATAAATCTCTTCATCGAGGTCTCCATTTAGAAAAGCTCCTTCTGGTTGCTCCATATAAATCTCTTCATCAAGGTCTCCATTTAGAAAAGCTGTCTTTATATCCATCTGATGAATTTCTAACTTATGAATGAATGCTAGATCAACTAATACTTGGATAGTTGATATCCTTGCTACTGGAGCATAGGTATCGAAAAAATCAATACTTTCTTTTTGTGTAAATCCTCTAGCCACTAATCCAGCCTTAAACCTTTCTGTAGTTCCATCTGGTCTTAATTTTCTTTTGAAAATCCATTGACAACTTGTTGGTTTTGATCCTGGGGGCAGATCCACAAGTTTCCATGTTCCATTTTGCAATATAAAATCCATCATATCCTTTATAGCTTCCTTTCGAAAGGAAGCATCCTGAGATCTAAGAGCATTATCTATTGTTACTGGATCATTTTCTATATTACAAACCAACATGGTTTCCTTTGTTATGTTATCTTTATCTCCTTTTATTAGCAGAAAGTAGAAGTCGGGTCCAAAAGATGTACCTATTCTTATCATCTTGGTCCTTCTAAGTTTTATATTCTCTTTATCGAGATTGCTAATATTTTGATCAGATCTTTGAGAACTACTGCTTGTACTAGGATCTTGAGGTCTTGTCTCTTTTCTAGTTATAGAAGAGAATGAGTTTTCATAAAATTCGGCATCTCTAGATTCTATTATAGTGTTTATCAGGATCGCATAATTAGATTCTACAACTAGAAACCTATAAGCCTTACTATTTTGTGCATATCCTATGAAAATACACTCAAGAGATCTCAATCTTATATTGAGCCTTTTAGGATCAGTAAGCCTAAGGCTCTACAACCCCATATCTTGAAGTATGAGATGTTAGGAATCCTAGTCTTCCATAGTTCATATGGAGTCTTACAAGACTTAGAGTGAGGTATCCTATTAAAGATATGACAGACAGTTAATAGGGTTTCTCCCCAAAATCCTGAACTTAAATGCGCATTATTGAGCATAGAGTTTACCATGTCTATGAGAGACCTGTTTTCATGCCAAACATCATGTGTATCAAGCATATAAATGGAAGAAGAATTTTCATTTATGAGGTTCAATTTGAACATTCCATTGGATACATAGCCATTCCCTACATATACTCCATTTTTAGACATAATCAATTTATCGGATTCAAATAGGAGTCTGAATCCAAACTTAGTCAGTAGACTAGTTGATATAAGATTTCTCCTAATATTTGGTACATGCAGAACATCGTTCAGAGTAAAGACTTTTCCGGAAGTTAGATTAAGACGTACCTTCCCTTTTCCTACAACTTTGTATGTGGAGGCATTCTCCATATTTGATTATCCCCCACTAATTTGTAGGAATTGAATATGTTGTAATTTCTACAAACATGTCTGGTTGCACTAGAATCTACCCACCATTCAACATATTAGCTTCAGAGACGACAACTGCCAGATTCATGTCTTCCGTCATATTGACTTGCTGTTTCTTTTCTTGCATTTTCTTTTTGTAAATGACCAGGGATTTTGCAAAAGAAGCATGGACCTTTATTGGATGTGTTCTTTTTGAACCCTTGGTTATTAGGTTTGATCCTATCATCTTTTTTGAAAGGTGGTTTCTCCGATTCCCGATTCACACTATTCTCGACTAAGGCCTCCTGTTGTTCTTCCTTTTTGTCACAGAGCCTTGATTCTTCTTCTATTCCAAGAAACATTAGGAGGTCCTCTAAGGACTTTTTCTCTTTTTTCTGTTTTAATGATTTTCTAGTATCCTTCCATTTAGGTAGATACTTGGAAGGATTTGTCGAGATTAGTGCCATCGGCAATAATCTGTTGGACGATGACATGTAACTTGTGTACTTGATGAATGACATGTTTTTCATCCAACATTTTGAAATCTAAAAACTGACTTACAAGGATTTTTTTGTTGCCTTTGTCCTCTGATGTGTATTTGGTGAGCAACGCTTGCCACAAATCCTTAGCAGTCTTCTTTTGACGGTAAATAGCATATAACGAATCAGAAAGAGCGTTGAAGATATAACCTTTGCATAGGTAGTCGTTACGCTCTCAACTTTGTCTCTTTTGAATTTGTTCTAACGTATCATTGTCAGATGGTGGTGAAGGAGGATCTTGAGTGATGTGAGTAAGAGATGGAACCCTCGATTACCATCGAAAAAGATTTGAGCTGTCGAACGGCGTAATTCGAACAAAGTCAGGATGACCCATAGAAGAGGCCATAATATCGCCTTAAAATTGTTAATTTTTGAAGTCGGAAAAATAGAAAATGAATTACTTAAAGATAAGCTTAAGGCGCGTTACGATGTCGCTATCTTTAACGCGATATTTGCACCCTACTGGTGATTAAACCAATTTGCAAAAGGGTTATAGCAAATCCGCCTCCAGGATACAATAAGCCTCTTCTCCAAGACCAGAGAAATATGGGTTTCGGCCTACAAAACTGAAAAACCGCACCCCGAACACACTTTTAACAACGTACAACCCTGACTTCTGTGCTGTTACGATTTACCCCTTGAAAACTGTTCATAATTTACTGCCTGAAAATTATTTACAGTTTAGCACCTGAAAACCGTATCTTTCCAAAAACGAAAATGGTGAAGAAGAAGATGGAGAGGAGATTCTTGGAAATTGTGAATTCGGATTGACCCAAAGATGGGTTTATATAGAATCACAAGAGATGCTTAAGGCCCTTTTCATGAAAAGACATCTGCCATGGTGTCTTTCATCAATGGTGGTGTCTTTCCAACAATGGCATCTCTCCATTTCAAATTCAAAAGATGTTCCCTTCACCAAGAGGCATCACCATTCACATCAACAATCACCAAAGCCACAACCATCCTTTTCCCAAAAATTTCTTCTCTTCTTATTTTTGAAAAAACCTAACACAAAGAAGTGTTATAGTCTAGAAAAATAGCATCTCTAGTTCAAGTAGTTAGAAACATTCAATTGGTACAAGTTTTAATGTCCATCCATGTAACGGCAGTTGGATGGTCTAGATTGATTGGCATGTTTGGCAATTCTACATGTAATGTGGTTGATACCATATACTAAGTGTTACTGCATGCACATTGGATTGGGTCTCATTTTTAACACAACGCAATCTCCATGAAGACAAGATGTTCTAGTGCATCTCCGGAGTTCATCTATGCGTCAAAGATGGAGGTTGGGACCTTCACTAAGCGTGCTTGTATTTCCGTAGGTGACCTGGAATGCTTCTTGGACATCGGAGCCATGCATCAGGTCAGACCCACAGCGTCGGTGACTTGGCCCAAAGACGAGGTTGGTCAATTCATTATGTGGGTTGCACATTGTCAAAAAAAAGAAAGAAAAGAAGGATGGTCTAAACAGGATCAATTTTCCAAATTCAACATACACGCGGGCCCCTCCTATTTAGTGGACTTTGGCATTGTCATCTACATGGACCCACCTGTGCACAGCGCGGATGTCCCAAATACACACCAGCTTGGAATTTGTGGTTGCATTAGAGGTGCATGCAGGCTAGCAGTTACATATGTAGCTGCAGTAGCTGACTGATTGTTGCGGTACACTGGTACTGGTACAGTGTACCACTATTTTTTCTTCCTGCCTTTTCTATTCTAGTCTATTAATTTTCTTTTCTTTTCTTTTCTTTACTTTCTTTTTTCAAGCTTTCGTCTTGGTCATGACTTGGACTTGTGGTTAACCATAGAATCTGTCTTGTTGAGAATTTTGGTTTCTCTTGTAATTCAATTTTACTTCTCAAGGATTATATGATCCTCCACAGAAGGATATGCATAGATTGTCAGCTTTTCAGTTTGTACAGGTGGGATCTATTGTTCTGGCATCCAGATCATTTATTTGTTGGGTTCTGCCATGTATAGACCATGATCTGAAGAGCTCCCAGATAGGAAGAATGGAGATATCTCATGTTTGTCCTTTCTACTCAATTGAATACGGACCGTTTCTATATTTCTTTTTCCTGTCTATTTTCAGGCCTCAAATGGAAGGGGTTTGGGATAAGCCATTGCGTAATTTCTGTCCATCAATTGTGGGGTCTGTCAGATCAAGCCATTGACCCCACTTGTACAAATTGACAAACTGAGGCAATCATGCATAATACTATTTCCAAGGATCATATAAGACAAATAGCAAAAATGGATATTTTTTTCATAAGCAAGAGCGATTCTTTTGGAACAGGTTCGAGCCAACTATCGTCTTCTTCGCTGACGCTATTGAGTGGATTTCTTGCTGTCATATCGGTGAATTTAGTTATCGCGTTCTACATCATCATTGCAATGAAGGAGCCTTCGGACAATGAGCATCGGCCGGATCCCACCTTCCTGGCTGATGCCAAGGCCAGCATTAGCCAATCTGCAGCAAAGAAAAGGGATGATCCTACTGAAGCCCATGACAAAGAAGAGTAAGAGCTTATACAAATGTTGTCACGATTTATTGTTGCCTGTAACTGAAATTAAAATCAACTGCACCTATCTTGTCTGTTTGATTTGCAAAACGTCCATTTGGATTTTATTTAGCCACACTAGCTGAATGTTTTATCCTTCTCCAGATTGCATATTTAGGTGTGAGAGGAATGTATACTTGGAAAACATAGGAACCAATGTCATTTCCCTGTTTCAATTCCATTTGAGAACTCTTCCTCGTGTATTTCCTTTGCGAGAGTGATTCTATGGAGCAACAATCCCCATCTCTTGCATGAGGATCATGTGGACCCCAAATCTCATTTATCGGATGATCAATTATCTATATTGTCTGATCAAATGAGAGGGTCTCATCAGGCTCAGCTCAGTACCATTTGAAAAATGGTGGTGACTCTTGAACTATACACTTGGCATAGTTGTATGACAATCCATACTGTCCAAATTGCTGACCCAATTGTCATTGGAGCCTAAGTGAAAATTGCACTGAGAAGATAATATTAACCATTTGACTTTTCCCTTCAAATTTGGACCAGTCCATTTTTGACTTTTAACCATCCATTTGATAGCTATTAATCAGTGATTATTGAGATTTAGAGATATGCTCCATCCATAATGGGACCCACAATTTGGGTGGTCTAGATGTATGTTTTTGCCACATTTGAAGAGGATGAGTCAACACATAGACAACCTAATGAAAACATTCATAGAGAAAAATATTTGCTGTGTGCTTGAAGAAGGTAGATGGTTAATGAGAAAAACAACAGCATTGAATGGCGTAAAAGGTGGGGCGGGTGCATTGGCCACCATAGAGAATCAACGAGACCATTTGCTCATGGGTATGAGGACCAGAAACAGTTAGTAATGCCCATGTATTTCAAGAAATGTTTTGAATTTCGTTTATTCACTGCATTGAATGCTTTTGATTATGCACTCAAAGATATTCTCAATGTTCAATTTAAACACGTGAAAAATACCATGTAAATCTACTAACATCATCAATGAAATGTATCTAATAGCAAAACCGAGTATGTCCCCAGATATCAGAAAGCATTAATCCCAAAAGTTCATTGGCTACAAATATATCATAAAAGGAAGTCTTTAAGACTTTTGCGCATCATAACAGCGGTTAGATTTAATGGTGATATGAAATTAAAATCGAGAAAGCACACAATGAACCGTACACATTGTTGGATGATAAAGTGTGAGGAATTTGGGGTTCCCTCTAGATGATATAAATCGCCTTTCCTTGAGCTACGCAGAAGAAATATCCCATTTGGATGTTCCTTCACAAAGAAACAGTTGGATGAAACTCAAAAGCGAAGGTTTCTATACACTTACCCAGCTAGATCATTTCTCAAACCAGAAGTAGGGCATGTGAGCCATTGCTATGCTTTTCTAAACCATTTATTTTGATGTGTGGCCCACCTAATGAGCTACCCTACCTCCCTTCTTTTTTTTTTTTCTTTTTTTTTTTTTTTTTTTTTTTTTTTTGTTTTTGTTTTGTTTTGGTCACGTATGCCTTGGAACCATCAGATGGATCATTCATCTGTACCATACATAAAGTGGGAAGATGCTTGTGGACATACCACTACAAAAGGAAATGGTAACAAAACAAGAAAGTTGAGAAGGTAGAGCCATTAGAACCCTTCTATTGTACATTGGTTATGGTCATGTGTCAATTGAGACCGTTCATCTAATAGGACCCATCACGGATCATGTTCCAAAAATGTTTATAGATAATCCGAACCTAAATTTCTTCTCCTCTCACCAAATGTGGGCCATTAAAACCATTTTTTAAAATAATTTTTAACAGTTGGTTTGGACTCTGCCAACCAAATGGCTAGGATCATATGATTTGTGTATTTCTAATCATTTTCCAACCACAGTAGAGGAAATTGAATGAATGTACTGAGTGACACGTCAACCCTGCCACATGTACAATGAAAAGATTATTCTATTCCAGTCCCCCACCGGATCAGCCATATTAACCACAGTAAAACAAATGAAATATCGTCCAACTGCAACGAGGTTTTTGATAGGGTACAGTGGCCTATACCGCAGTTACAATAGGGGCGGTATCCATCACTGGATCATATCTTAGATGATGATCTGAACCGTTAACATTCTCAATTATATGCTACAAAGGCCATTTGAAGAAAAATTGTTTCAGTTGGTTGTGTATAAAGAAAGTGATAATTTTTTTTTTTAATGACACGTGTTCAAATCCAAGATTCAAAGCTCAGGATCATCAATGAGACATGATTACAAGAAAGTAGGGCCTATACAGTAGTAGTAAGAACATGATGGGTTAAGATCAATCTAAGAAGGTACTCCAACCATTGCCACGCCTAATAAAAATACACCCATCATGTCTACATTCTGTTAAGTATTATTATATAATTAAAAAGAGAAGGGATGGGGGTATTTATCAAATCAGTGGGTGTATACAAAAATGGCGATTCCTTACATGTGTGGGATCTATGATGTTCACTGTGCAGCTAAGATTAGGTGAATGTATTTGAGCCAGAGATGTTGTGGCATGTGACAGATGATTGAGAAAAAAAAAAAAAAAACCAAAAAAGAAAATAAAATACGTGCTTCTTCTTTGGAGCACCTGCAACTTCAAAGAAATTTAGGAATCATCTGCCAACTAAAATTTTGAAAATTACTTAAGAATCCATGTCTAGTAATTGGATTCTTGAGAATTTCAGTGTCAGTTGTGTTTGACAACCGGGAATTTGAATGCAATCCTTAAGAATTTTAAAAGTAGCTTTTCAAAGAGAATCATAAATGGCTTAAAATCAGGAATTGAATTTCGACCTAAATCCAAATTGCCAAAAGTGAAAATTAGCTCTACGATTACATTCCAATTCCAAAAGACGATGCTTTGGGAAAACTTAGATATTCAAGTAGAGTGTCATGATGGTAATCTGGCACTTAGCTTATTTTATTATCTAACTATCAGATTGGCGGACATTTTATTGGATGATTAAAAAATAAAATCCAATGTTCTTATTTCACAAACAAGTGTCCCGAGGTGTGCAACATGTGCCATTTCTAAATGTCTGTCTCAAGTGTCAAACATGGCTAGAGTATCAAATAGCTTGACCAGTAGCATATTAGCCCTATGTAACGTCTGACAAAAGTGATTGTCTCACAATGTAGGTTTGCTAATTGCACACGTGGGCATGTGTCACAACGTGATACATGCATGACATCTGAGCTTTCCACCTGGTGTGATATGGTGTTTAGATCTAGATCACCTCACATGAAAAGTCAGTCCATTTTTCACAAACTCAGATGGGCCACAACGTATCAATAGAAATGAATGGTTTAAAATTTTAACCATCAATTTATTTTGTACAGTGTGGGCCATCTGAAGAATGAGATTGTCTGAATTTTTAGGCAGAAGATCCAATAAAATTTTCCAACCCAATGAAAAAATCAGATCTCACACATGAGCATTTGTGTTAAACAAATAGTAGGATATACAAAAGGAATCAAGTTAGGGTAACCCTTGAATTGCAGCAGCCTTTCCTTCTTCTTTCATCCATCTGTTCAAGTTCCAAACGATAGAATCTGTAGCCTTTCCTGCTTCTTTCATCCATCTGTTCCAGTTCCAACTGATAGAATCTGTAAAGACATAATCGAATGATTAAGACATACAAAATAAATGAAGTGAGGTTACACATGAATTACAGTATCTGCACCTCCTTTCCTCCGTACACTCCACATCCAACCAATAGAATCTTCAAAGACGACATTGAATGGTAATGACTTAAGCTTCGGACTAAGCTTCGGACAGTCACAAACCTTGAGGAGTCTTAAAGATGGCATTGCCCTTCGCATCCTCAGCCACTCATCCATCTCTTCTAATACCGTTAGCACCAAGACCTCCACTTTCCATACCGCGCTATGACTGCCCCAAAATCTGTGGTCCATCTGCCTAATACTTTGTAAATGGAAAGAAACTGAAGATTGGGAAGGGAAGTAGGACTGAGCCTTGCAGGCGTGCTCTCTTGGGTGGTACAAAAGACAACTCTCTTAGGGATTTTAGGGGAGTAGAAAGCTGACGGTTAATCTTCCATAAAAATCCATTGCCATTAAGAGAATTGCCAATAAAGTTTACCGCTAGAAATTGTAGATGATGGAGCATTGATAACACATTCCATTCTACTTCAATTTGTTCCGGGTTAAGTTTTGGACCACCAAAATCCCTATTTAGGAATGGTTCCTGAATAATTTAAAAACGGTTTTAAACTGTTCCTAATTAGGGCGTCGCAAAAAATAGGAACGGTTTAAAACTGTCGCAAATTTTAGAATAGGGACAACTAAAAGTCATCGTAAATTTTAGAAAATAATCATCGTAAAATTTTAAAAACAACAATTTCAAAACGGTTTTGAACCCTTATTTAGGAAGCACCAATAAAAGCCATGCATCCATTGGCAACTGCTAGTAAATCTTTTTCTAATTGGTGTGTGTGTGTGTGTGTGTGTGTGTGTGTGTGTATTTGAAACCCAAAAAATGTTGCAGTATAATTAAAAATGAATATTAAACAAATATTGTACGACTTGAAAATAAAAGATACTTAAATGCTTACAACAATAAGTTAAAAATTGTCCGAATACATTAAAAAAAAATCTCCCTGTCATCCACTCCTTGGCCAATACAGCTAACTATTTCTAGCATCTTTGTCCACACATCATTGCAACCGAGTAGTGTTGGTACCCATCTGCAACGGTTACTACCAAAGTCTCCATTTGCAAATTTAAGGGAACAAACATATCAAGAAGTCCAATAAGACAGCATCGAATTTAAAATGCATGTTTTTAGTTCTCACAAACTTTTACAATCTGACCTTCAGACCATCATTTCTAAGATGATATTTGTTGCCTGGCAACCTAATCCTTCTCTGATTCAAGTTTCTAGGAGTTAATAAGGGTGAAACTCTGACAAGAGTGGGTTTGTTGCCAACCTTTTTGTGAAAAGAAAATCATTAACATTACCTGATGATGATGATTTGTGATTTCTCTCCATTTCCTCTTGTAATATAACCACTAGAATAAAAAAACATCCTCGTTAGATCGATGAAAGCCTCTGTTGTTTTTTTTTTTTTTTTTTTTTTTTTGTTTTGTTTTTTTCTTCTTCCTCTTCTTAAAATCATTGATGGAACACCACTTTTACATGATTTTAGTAGTTACAGGTCCATGATCAAGTGCAAACACAAATTAGTACAAGACATTACTACCGAGTTGTCTACTTGAACACGACTTACCATAAATGCTAGGGAACATTGCCTTCTTCTTTTTGGTCAATTTTTCTTGATTAAACTGAATGTTTGCAATTCGATTCACACATGCATCCGAGGAAGTTTATAATTGCTACTGTTTAGCCGGAAGGATAAATTACCCAAAAATTCAGATTTGGCGCCACATACTTCTGAGAAAAATTCAAATACCCAGTGTAGGATCTTGATTTTAGTTGTCTAATAGAGTTGGTTGCACGAATTTTGAGTACTAGTTGACATGTAAGCTTCAAGTACTGTTTGGCATGTAATCTTCGATTACTAGTTGACATGTAAGCTTCTGAAAGTAGTTGTATTTTCATTGGCGTTGGGAACATCATTTATTACGCTCGTTCCAAAGAAAAGGAGTGGGTCCTTGAGGGATTTTAGGCCAATCAGATTGATTGAAAGTCCCTACAAAATCCATGATAAAATACTACTATCCACTTCCAAAAGGTGCTAGGAAATGATACTACTATCCACTTCCAAAAGGTGCTAGGAAATGTATCTCCAAGGTGCAGGGAGCTTTTGTATATAGTAGACAGATTATAGATGGAACTTTAATTGCCACAAGTGCATCGAGTCACAGTATATGGAAAGCAAAAAAAGGAATCAGATGTAAACTTGATATGGTGAGAGCGTATGATTACATAGACTGGTTAAAAGAAAGATCTCAGTTACCTGTGATAATAAGATGGTTTATCTCAAGAAAACAAGAGGCGTGAACAAGAAACTAACCAAGTTAAAGAAATCAGTGATAAAAAATACAATAAAAATTGAGATGAATACAACTTAAACTCAACTGGTTAAACAAGTTGTCCATCTGATCAACAAGAACCCCAAGTAGCTTTAGAACTGAAGCACTTCAGTTCATAAATTCCATTTGTCTTCTTTTTCCTATTAATATGTCAATGAATGACAGATAAAGATGACAAATGTAACTGCATATCAAGTCCATGAAAAATTCAATGATCCCAACTTATATGAGGAAATAAAATGATGCCCGGGTTGGGCAGGTTCAAGGAAAAGGTTGTTTTTCTACTTTTCAAACTGCATCATTGTTTTAGATATAATCAAATAAGGTTTCAGGGATCACTTGCTCGATCTGCTTGATTCTTCTAAAAATTTTCATACCAATGTTCATGGAAGAAATCCAAAATTTCAGTTGTTCCAGTCAAAATGGTAAAATGCACATATAATCCCAAGCATGCAAGTATCTAATCTTTGATAAATTTCACTGAAATTGCATATGTGGAATAAATAATCATCAGCAAGTCCTTTAAATTTTAAAAAATAAAATGCAAAGGCAATGTCGAGGTCTACTATGTTAAAAAAGAAACTTCTAAGAAATTCATGTAATACAAAATAAACAAAAATGAATAATTGAGGCGGTAAAAAATAAATTGGATAGAACTAGTTAGGAAAAATGAAACTTGAGAAGCTCTGATACCAAATTGATACAAGACAATTAACCACTTGCTCTAAAAGATCGAACTAATAGAGCATGGCGAATTTATTCCTTTATCTCATAGCCCGGGCCCCATGGATACGAGTCACCCACCTCACATGGGCCCACAATCCATTGGTTACGTGGGCCACCCACTCGGAGTGTGCCCCTGCATCCCACAAGCCACCCTACTTGAGCCTGGTGTGAAAATGCCCCCGCATTAATCACTCCCGGTGAGGAATCTCAAACACGAGACTTCTCGCTCTGATACCAATTTGATGCAAGACAATTAACCACTTTCTCCAAAAGCTCGAACGGATAGAGCATGACAAATTTATCCCTTCATCTCATAGCCTAGGCCCCAAATCTATGGGTTAGGTCCTCAACTGAACCCTCCTCGTGGACCCCAAATTTATGGGTTCTGCACCCTCGTGGGCCCCAAATCCATGGGCTTTACCTCATACGAGTCACCTGCCTCACACGGGCCCCAAATCCATGGGTTATGCGGGTCACCTACCCCGAGTGTGCCCATGCATCCAACAAGCCACCCCACTCGAGCCCGGTGTGAAACTACTCCCGCATTAAAATGTCAACATGACTTGTGAGAACATGAGAGCAAACACACAGGTATGAATATCATGACTTAACGTATCCATCTGGTCTGAAGTTCCTGAATCCATTTTGTTGGGATGATCCTCCATTCCCTTGACTAGAAAATGAAGAGATTTGTCCCATGGGATACTACCCTTTTTGAAGGGAAGATGAGTGGAAAGTAGAACCCTCCTTTGATGCCTGGTAATTAACAAATTCAAATAATACTCCAATCAGCATGCAAAATTCAAAGCTATGTTGGAAGCATCAACAAGTCAATACACAAATAGGAAAGGAATTCACTAAAATAGGTATCACTTTCACGTTTCATTATTTTATGTTTTACCTTGTTTGCAGGCTTCATGTGTTGACAATGGAAAGAAGAATTCAAGAAGTTAGAAGAGGCAGTAGAGGCATGTGACTTTGAATCAGATGGTGGTGCAAAAGCTTTGGTATTAGAAGTGTCTTTTGTCTTTGTAGAGTTCATGCCTTTTAACTTCAATGACGTCGAAGGACTTGGTGCAATAACATTTATAGACTATGGCCCATGCATGTGGTGGTGACCATTTTTGTCACCGTCAACAATCACCACATGTACAGGACATGCTAGAGATGAACAAGCAAACATATCTAGATTTTGAAATTGCCCCATCATAAGAAATGATGATTCGCCCATGAATTCCGTCTTACCTCCATCAGTCTTTCCAGCTCATTTTAGGACATGGTCTGAAAAATGAAGTAGATCCAAATTTCAAGTGGACCACACAGTAGGGACTCAATGCCCACCATTAAAAACTTCTTAGGGTGGGCATTCAATGAAACCTATAACATTATGGTGGGCCCTAGGAATTTTTTAATGGTAGGCATTCAATGAAGCTTATAAAATTAAGAAAGGTCTGGAAGAAAAAGGCATTTGCGTTTATAGATGTACAGGACATACCTTGAAAAACTTGCAACAGCCAAACCTTTATAATATGTAGTTTAATGAAGTAGAAACATAAATCATCTTCCTCTTCCCCTAAAAATAACAAAAATCCAAGACTAGTTACAAAACTTTGATTTGCAGAAAACTAAAATAGAAAAAAGAAAAGAGTCAAGAAAGACAGAACCTCCGGTCTCATGCACCTTAATGTGGCAAATTGCATACAAATAAGCATTTCTCAGCATTTACATAAAGTGATTCTTGCTGATAGCTGGTGCATGAATACAAAAGAGGTACATTATTTTAAAATAGCAAAGGTGTTAGTTAACTCCATCAATTTTATCATTACTACCAACGTAGCTTCAGTAAATATAAAGGTGGTGCGCCTAAATACAAAGATGGCGCGCATATATAACCACCCAAATCATTATTTGAGAAATTATGTTGATTCCACTCCAAATCGATCAAAAAAGACCTGTGACTAGAGGCCACCTTTTGAAAACCATATTGTATGGACTTTGGAAGACATCCACCTACAACCTAAGGTGCCCGATTAGAAGTTTCTGACCTTGTCAAAATAAAATCATGCATCTGAAGAACCTCAAGATAAAGACATGACTACATATCATTCCACGACATTAAAACAATCAGTTCTTTGTAACTGACCCTATCAATCATAATCTCCCAACAATTCGACAATCAATCACAATCTCCATTTTTGTAAAATTATGATTAAAGGAGAAAAGGTTGGAAGCACAAATACCGCAAACAACTTCATTATCCTTATCTTTCTTAAGTTCTATAGCCTCGAGTTTCCTTGTGAGACTGGCCACTTTAGCGTTTATACACTACTAAAAAAATGAGCAAAGGCTACGGTCCATGCTAGCTTTTTGCTTCGGATATAAACCGTAGCTAGATTACTACGGCTTAAAACCGTAGCTAAAAGCTATTTCCACCACTCGTAGCTCCACCATGTGGCAGCCCCATAAGAGACTCTACGAGGCCCATTAAAATGTGTGTGCTCCATCTAATACATTTATCCGTTTTTAAATATCATTTTAGGCAAGAGCCTAAAAAAGGAAGTAGATTGAAGGCTCAAGTGGACCACACAGTAGGAAACAATGGAGATTAAATTTGTACCATTGATCAATGGTGTGGTTTAATTGGACCTTCGATTTGTCTATTTCTTGGGGTAATTCTCTATAAAATAATTACAAAATTAATTAACGGAGTGGATATAGCAAATACATCACGATGGACCCCACAAAGCAGTTGATAGGACCGTCCGTCCACTATTTGTTAGAAGCGTGCGAACGCTGAGGTGAAGTGAGGAATGGCACAAAGGCTATGGTCCAAAGGCTTTTAGCTATGATCGAAAGCCGTAGAAGCTAAAAATGCACAAATACTCAGCCTGCGTGTCCATTTCTCTCATTCCCCCTCTCACAAACTGAAATTATCATCTCCCTCCCACTCGTGAGATAAAAAAAACCTAAACCGTCCCCTCTCTCTCGATCTCCCACGCGTCCTTTTCTCTCTCTCGATCTCTCAAACCCTCTCTCACGAATACTCCCCTCTCACGAACCCATCTTCTCTCCCCAACCACCCCCTCTCTCAAAATCTCATGAAGACTCCCCTCTCACGACATAATCTGCGTCCATTTTAGGTACGGAAGACCGATTATCTTCTTTTTTCTCTTTTGAATATTTAGATTTCTCTCTCTTTTATTTTATTTTATTTTATTTTATTTATGGAATTAGATTGGGGGTTTGAGGGGGTATTGATTAGATTGATTGGGGGTTTGAGGGGGTTCAGAGATTCGGGTATACTTTGACTTATGTTTCTGATTTTTGTTCTTTATAGTTTGGATTGGAAAAATAATGACTTATTTTTCAATCCTTGTATGTAACTATTAGTTTCTGTTTGTTTGTGCATTCATCCCTTGGGAAAACAAATCAAAGGGTGTTTAATCACATGGTCGAGAGTGGGTTTGAACCGGATCAGTATTTGAGGAACAAAATGTTGTTGATGCATGTGAAGTATGGGATGATGATTGATGCCCACCGGTTGTTCGATAAAATGCCTGAAAGGAACTTGGTGTCTTGGAACACCATTATAGGAGGGCTGCTTGACTGAGATGATTTTGTTTTTAAGGTTATTCTCGCTCTCTCAGATGATTTTGTTTTTAAATTTTTAGTAGATTCATCGATTCATAGGTATGATTTCTTCGAACCGATAATCAGCAGTTCTTGAGGTCTGCTAACTTCGGTGATTTTTCTACTCAAAATTTTCAGTGAATAGTTTTAGTAATTTCACAACCTTGAATACCGAATAGTTGAGCTGTCTATCAGGTGGGCCCCACTATGGGAACTCCTTTGTCTGAAAATCAGGTTTTTCCATCTATCAGGTGGATGAAAGTAAACTGAAGAAACAAACTAAATTAGTCTTGAACAGGTTTCTTTTTCGCGGTTGATTTGTTCCATTTGATCTGGCCCTCTGGATGATTAGACCAGATTATCTTTTTGCCAAAGCATCCACGCGGTGGAGTCCAGCTGATGGATATCTTGTATGTTCTGCAATTGCCACATGGCACATTTGACAGTGTGGATCGTGTTCTGGCTATTCATTGTGTAGAATTGACAAATCACTTCAATGTGATTTAGAGTCATTTGAGTTGATTCTGATGGTGTAGAAGTTGTAATTTGTTGATAGTTGCATAAAAGGATTCATAGAAGTTGTAATTTGTTGATTCGAGCATCCTCTCTTAACATATTAACTGAACTGATTTGATGCTGGTACAAGTGCTAGCATATTCACCTGCTACCTGTAGCCGCATGTAGGCATAGAAAACAAAGATTGCCAGGTGGGCATCAGCTCTATCACTTTTGTAAGGTGTTGAGGTTATTTGTTCCAATGCAAACTAGTAAATATGCAAAATTCTGCTTGTCATTTTGTTTTTTTGCAGATGCCAAACTGCTTTATGAATTGTCAATTACATTATTTACTAATCACTAGAATGCATGATTTTCATTTATTTTGGTAATGGTTAAGTGAGATGGAATTCCTATTCCTAATCACACTCTTGGATAAATTCTAGTATGAAAATCATAATATAAACATGATTTTCTCTTTTCATTCCATGTTATTTCCTCTCTCTCTCTCTCTCTCTCTCTCTCTCTCTCTCTTCTCTCTCTCTCTCTCTTTTCTTTTTGTTTTTTTAAACAATGTCTTTGCAGCATGTTATGTCAGAACCCTTGAGCCATCACCTTTCATGCCTCCTGTTACCAAGGGGTTTGATAACGACTTTGATGCAACGACTAGCAGGCAACAAAGAAGCCAAGCTGCTGCCTTAGTTAGATCATCAACTAGTGAAAAAGAGGCCGGTTCAAAGGAGAGCAACCTGGAGAAGATTAGATAAAAGTTGTGGTATGTTGCTTCCATTCTTTACTACCAGCCACTCACCAGTAGAGGCACATCCTTGGAGTTCTCGCTTGCGATTGTCGAGAAGCTATTTGGCTGCGAGAAGGCATTGTATCTTGTTGTCAATGAGAACTTTAAATAGACATATAGCTATTATGTTGGTATTGTACTTTTGTAAATGGATTCAAACAAATGAATGAATGAATGATTTAGCCATGAACTATTTATCTGTATTAGCTTATATGAGTTGATCTATCAGGGCATGTGCTACAATAGTAAGGGATACCATTATATATATATATATATATATATATAATGGGTAGTAGCTACGGCTATTAACCGTAGCCCTTTATCTAGAAACCGTAGCTGTTGCTAATGTCAGCCTATTGCTACGGTTCTCGTTGTACCTATAGCTACAGATATAATTCGTAGCTATATGCGCTTTAGAGCTACGGAAAGTATGGCTACGAATTTAATCTATAGCTATTACATCTATGGCTACGGATTAAATCCGTAGCCATAGCTTTAAGGCCTATGGCTACGGTCGTGCTATGGACTTTAACCGTAGCCATATGTCTTTAGCTACGGCTTTATCCGTAGCCTTTGCCCAGTTTTCTGGTAGTGATATCGTCTCCCTTTTTCAAAGATATATTCCACCATTCTCCTTTGATTGAGAAGGCTTAGATGTGGTGCTAGTTCTTGGGGAGATGTCTCATGATTGTGCGGTTTCAGTGAGTTTGTGAAAGTAATTCCACACCTCATTGACATCTATGTTCATAAATTTCCCATTCACATTGTCTTGATGAATTGACGCATGGAAGATGCCAGTCCTTCATGGAAGAAATTTGTTATGCGCCATGTTTCAAAATTGTGTTGTGGGCATGAACTGACAAGATCCTTGAGCCGCTCCCAACATTGGAAGAATGTTTCATCTTCCCTTTGGGCGAAATTCATGATCAACTTTCTGATGGTGTTCGTTTTATGATATGGGAGAATTTCTTTATGAACTCTCTTGTCATATCATTCCATCTACCAATAGATCGTGGACGTAATGAATGTAACCACGTCTTAGCTTTTTCTTTCAAGGAGAAAGGAAAGAGTTTCAGCCTGATTGTGTCCTTAGACACATTAGGAAAATACAAAGTGGTTATTATCTCGTCAAACTCTTTCAAGTGTAGATATGAATTTTTAGATTCAATTCCAAGGAACTTTGGAAGGAGTTGGATCACTCCTGGCTTGATATCTATATTTCGTGTATGTTCTAGAAAGACCATACAGGAAGGTGTGTTCACCCCCGCCGGTTGTAAATAGTCTCGTAAGGTACGAGGTGGGGGTGCATGATGCACCTCATTCTCATCCTGTGCTTCTGCAACCGGAGGTTGATGTTGATTTTCCGGTTGATTTGCAGGTTGATTGACAGCCATTACTTCAATTGACTCTGAGGATCTTAAGTAGTGTGTAATCCTGTGATGGATAGATAACTACTCAACTAATCTTCCTTCACTCAAGAGACGTAGAGTGTTATCATGGACCCACTTGGGCATGAAACATTCTCAACCTTCAAGTTCAGAATTTAACCCTAAATCTAAGAATTGAAAACTACAACAAATAAGAAGTAAGAAAGAGAGATTTAGAATGAAGTTACCAGATAGGAGATGCTAGGTTAGGATCCTATAAAACAGAAAACAAAGTTAGTTTCTAAAAAATAAAGCAGAAGAATTTCTAACCTTAAAAATAAAACAGAAAGTTAACCCTAATCTTAACCTATTTCTAAAACTAATTAAATTCAGAAAAACGTAACCGTTAGTCCTCGGTAACGGCGCCAAAAACTTGTTCACAACCCCAAGTGTAGGGTCGCGATGTAGTAATAATCTCTATGAGACCGAGGTTGAATCCACAGGGACTGAACTTGTACGTTTCTGAAAGAAGTAGAAACAGATCTAGAAGAAGATGCAAATCTAAATCTGAATAATAAGAAAGAGTAATTGTGATTATTATAATTAAAACTAATGAATTTAAAGGTAGGAACTAGGGTGCCAAGGATCCACTTGTAGCTATCATGATGTTTCTTTATTTGATTCAAGGAACACAATTGGAATTGAAGTCCTATACTATCTAATTGGAAAATATATTAATAAAATCAAATATGAACTTTCATTGACCTAATTCTCAATGAGGGAGAATTGTGAGGGTTGGAAGGGATTCCAACACTCTGCCATGCCCAAGAGATGATAGAGAACAACAGGATTTACCAATCCCACAATCTCAAATAAGAAAAGAAGATGCTCAAAGCTATTGCAGATTAATTTGAGTCACAACAAACCATTAAAAACTGAAAGTATTCCTTAAATATCAAATTAGAATCAAAGAAGTTCAACAAGAACAAGAATCAAAGCAAGAAAAACATCCCAATACGTTACAAGCTTCACCTCTTAGCCCTAACTAAGAGATTTAGCCAACCATAGACATGATTGGATCTAAAACCTTAGAAGAAAATATGAAAAACAAACTAGGAAAGAAGAAAAACTCTTGGGAGGCTCCTCCATTCTTTGACACTGCTCCTTAAAACCCTAAATATCCTAAAAAGTCCGTAGGAACCCCATCTTTATAGCCTAGTCCAGTCAGTTTCGCAAAATCGCCTCAAGTTATTCACTCCGCGTAACTCTGTGTAACACGTTCGATGACATCGAACGGCCTTCGATGTCATCGACCGTAAGTTAAATTCTGGAAGTCGTGCCTTTACGTATTGCGTAACTTTTCTTGTCATCGAATAAACCTTTGATGTCATCAAATTTTCTTCAAGTCCTCGAATATGTGTCCAAAACAGTCTAGCGAGTTGCTTCAAAATGCTTTAGAAATTTCGATGCCAACGAACGGGATTCAATGTCATCGAGCAGATCTTTGAGTCATCGAACAGTTCCTCGAGCCATCGAAAAATGTCTTCAATTTGTCTAACGACCAACTTGATTTTCATGTAAAAATTCGATGTCATCGATCTTAGTTCGATGTCATCAAATAGTAGCTTTGATGTCATCAAACTATGGTCGATGACACAGACAGTGAAGTAAATTTCAGCACTTTGTTCTTTCGACTTCCTTCCTTCTCCACTTGGTTTTCTTGAATTTGAGGTCTTGAAATCTTCAATCTTGGTCTCCAAAGATCCATTCTTTGCCTTGGTGTTTCTTGATCATCAAATCCATGCTTTTAACATTCTTTTCAATCCAAGCTCTCAAACTCACCTCGCAACACATGCATAAAGTATACCATTAAACAATATCATGTTCATAAAACTAAGATATAAATGAGTGAAAATATGCAATATTTGACACTCAACATACTCCCCAACCAACATTATGCTAGTCTTGAGCAAAACATGCGTGAAATAATCTTCGATTCTCAATGTTCAAAACCCCTTTCAGAAATCAACCCTTTGTGCAATCAAGTATGAATGTGTAGAATTAATGGTGAGAAAGTGAGGTTTTGAAAACCTAGATCTGAATCACATAAGCAATCAATCAAGTAGGTTCTTTATCATTTAACTCAGAACACAAGTTCATATACCAAGTTTTCCAATGTACTTGGTGCAAATCAACTTACTTCCCATAAAAATACTATCTTTTCATAATGTTAGCCATGCTTATTACTTCAAGATTGGTTGAAAACTCAAGTATTGAAAAGTACTGAAAGCATTCATGTTCATTCTTAGGCAAAGGCCTCTTCTGCTTTTCTCGCCTGCTAGCATTTTAAACGGACGATGTCCATTTGCTACGCTCGGTGGCCCACCATCGTGTCCCACATGCATGATCCGAACCGTCCATCTGATGGAGGGCCTATGTCCAAACAAACCCCACCTAGCTTCGGACCTTGGAGCACGTGTGCATGCATACGATTTTCAGTGCAATAGATGCGTGGGTACGACATCTCCCAAAAATGGAAAATTTTCATTTCTTCTCGTATTTGCCAGGCTGACAATCCGTATAAGCTCCCCTCCCTGCATCTCGACCGTTCATACCAGAGAAATCCTAGCCACCAACTTATATCTACGTGGTTTAGGGCTTCCAAACAAAATAGTGGTCGGTTTTGGTTGCGCCAACGGTTTGCAAATACCCCCATCAATAGAAACCCTAACATCTAGTCAATCCCATTCGTCCATTCCTATCTCTTTCTTTCATAAATAAACCCTAGAAACCGTGTTCAACACACCTCCACCTTTCTTGTGGCTGCGGGAGAAAACCCATCCGTAAGCCTCCACCTTCGAACCCACCAAGGAAACATCACCGAAGCTTCGTTTTCTAGCTCTTACAAGCACCACATGGAAGGTCTAGACCCTCCAATAACACTATTTCAAAGGAAGATGGCCAGTTTTTGAATCCACCATTAATGACTGCTTCTTCCTCCCCACCAATCTTCTTCATCAATTCAAAGTGTTTCAAGTCGCATCGTGAAGTCTGAGTCTAGACTTGACTGGTCGTGCGGAGAGTTAAAAGGAGAGAAGAATGAGGGAGAAAGTAGTGAAAGAGCACGAGAGCTCGACTCGAGCTGTGCCGCACTAACTCGCTGCCGGGTCACGGTATCGAGTCGGGTGCTCAACTCATAATGCTTGTTGGTTCCGGACCAATTCTAGAGTTCCACAAGCTTCAGGAAGGAAGACAAAGAACGTGCAGGAGGAGAGAGAAAGAGTGGAGAGAGTGTGCATGTGTGCAGCATCGACTCAGCCCAACCGAGTCGCTGGTGCGATTGCTTGAGTCACTGATTTGAGTTGTACAAGTCAGGTCCGATCAGGTTTAGTCTAGCAAATGCTGGTGTATGGTTTTGAGTGAAAAAGAAAAAGAGAGAGTGGGGGGTGATGCAGCTGCACCATGTTAACTGTTTAACCCATCAAGTTACTGACTCGGTTCAAGTTTGGGGCGGGCCTGGTTCGGTCAGTTCACCCAAGGGAGGAAAGAGAGGGGGAAAGAAAATCAGGAAGAAGAAGTAGAAGAGGGAGAGAGATAGGTGGTAGTAGTATGGATACTAAGTTGACTCGATGAAGTTTCACCAGGTTGTCGAGTTTTGGCGAACTCAACCAAATCTAGTTATATCAGCTTGGTAGTGAAGTTTAACTCCTTGCCTAAATTGCATTGTTTCAGCCGAGTTACATCTTAGCGAGTTAAAACCGAGTTGAGTGACTCACTTGGGTAGGTAAGTTGACCCAACTTATTATAATACTAATATGGTTTAATTAGAAGTTATTTCTATTATAAGAGTAGGAGAAATCTTAAATTTCTCATGTGCAAGATCTTCCATATATAAGATTGATTATGATGGTTCAAATTTGAATTCAAATCAGGATGGTTAAGGGATTGGAATCCCCCAAATCACCCCAATAGTTACCACCTGTTAGGCTTAGTATGGAATATATGGGGCTTGGATTGGATTGAATCGATTTGGTTCAGGTTGAGCCTAGTTGGAGTGATCAGGCTTGGGTTCGGGTTAAGTCCCACATGGGAGAGGTTGATTCTATGAGCACTCTCTTCCTAGTGATAATATAGACAGTTCAAAACATAAGGTGATGATTTCTTCCCCTTGAGTTTTTCATTTTCCCATTAGCTTAAGTGATGGTTCTTATTTTAATTACAGTTGATAATTGATATCTCTATTACTTACGTTAGTTGTTGAATTTGATCTCTAATTTATATGCTCAACGTTTATCTTGTATAAACATATGTATGCTGCACTTGTATACCTTCTCATGCTTGTGGATTACTTGTGGATTGCTTATGGAACTTAAATTGGTACCTCTATCAGTGAGAAACCCCACTTGTATATGTACACCCACCATCGGGATGTAACTTTACTGATTGTGGCTATAATGGGCCTCGACCTAGTAGCTATTTAACCCAAGTTTGTGTGGACTTACCATCTTGCGGATCATTGTGCCCTATGTGGCTTTGATGTGATATTTGCCCTTTGCGCCTTTGATGTGATATCTTCCCTTTGTGGCATTGATGTGATATCTGCCCTTTACTCTTTGTGGCTTTGATGTGACATTTGCCCTTTGCACATTTGATGTGATATCTGCCGTTTTTGCCTTATGTGGCTTTCATTTTCCCTAAGTGGCTTGATGGATTATTTCTGTATATCTATGCAATGATAAGATCCACTTGTGGCACTACGATCGGCCACTAGTCGTGGAGGTTACCATTAAACATCCTAATGTTGGAGTCTCATGAGTTGGGGATGGTGGGAATGAGACACTATGCCCGATCTGTCGGCCTACACTGGGTGACGAGCCCCCCATAGTGACCTTTGAGCTTTCTTAAATTAGTTGGTTATAATTAGAATAATAATGGATGGGTTAATCATGCATTCATAGCATTCTGGCGATGACGGATGACTAATTCTAGATGTTGTATATAACATGTGCCATTAGGCTTAGTGGGGTATCATTTCGCTAGCTCCCAGACCATCGACCATCGACTATCGACTTACGTATGTGATGTACGATGGTTTGGTCATTATACTATACGTGATGTACGCACGTGATGTGCTGTGCTGATGACCAGTCATATGCATGGGTGACGAGCCCAAGTCCGACTGGATGAGCATCCCCAGATCGATGTGCATTCACGCATCCATGCATTTAAGCAAGACTGCATCATGTATATGTTTAGATGATTTATTCTTTAAAATTATGCTTGACTAATGTGGTGGTGTGTAATCTTGAGGAAAATTCACACTAAGCTGTCCACTCATTCATCAAATATATAACCGTACAGTAGTATAGGTGACATAATTGATATGCATTTCAGACTTGATGAGGAGCAGGGTACAAGTGCTAGGGATGCGTGGTTGTACTTGCCAAGAGAAGTTGTGAGATCTTGCGGCTCAAGATTATGTGCATTTTATTATTTCTCTTGTGTAAATTATGTAATTCTTGCATTTGCTATTACAGAGAGATTAGTTTGTATAAGTCATTATGGGCAGCCGCTCGTATATCCTGAATGTAATGCAAAATTTCTTTTATGTTTGATTTGTCCATCTTTCACTAAACTGTTAACTCTGAAAGAAAAGGAAAAGAAAAAAATACCTCAATTTGACAATCTTTAAAGGTTAACACTCGGGTCTTTGGAGAATGAGTCATATACTCGGGTTCTGAAAACACGAGGTGTTACACGAGTCTAAAGGGAGACATTCCAAAGGGGTTTTAAATACAGTATGGTAAGCTCATAAAGCATCGGTTAAGCGGATTGACCAATCCTTGCGATCAGGGTTAACCATTTTTTCTAAAATGTCTTTAATCTCCCAATTGGAAATCTCAGCTTGCCCACTTGTTTGTGGGTGGTATGGAGTGCTCACCTTGTGAGAGATGCCATATTTCTTCATTAAGTTTGCAAATGGCCTATTACAGAAATGTGAACCCCCATCACTAATGATGGCTTGAGGTGTTCCGAACTGGTAAAAAACATTTTCTTTTAAGAATTTAATGACCATTTGATGGTCATTGTTTCGACACGGGATCGCTTCGACCCACTTAGTCACATAGTCTACGGCTAATAAAATATATAAATTTCCAAAAGATTGGAGGAATGGTCCCATAAAATCGATGCCCCATCAATCAAATGCTTCAATGAGCAGAATGAGATTCAAAGGCATCATATTTCAATGAGACAATGCTCCCAATTTCTGACAACGTTTACAAGCTTTGCAAAACTCATGAGTGTCCTTGAACATAGTGGACTAGTAAAAGCCACACTGCAGAATTTTGGCCATGATCTTTTTAGCAGAAAAGTGACCACCACAGGCTTTAGAGTGACAGAAGGAGATGACACTTTGGTGTTCATTTTCTGACACACATCTCCTTTGAATTTGGTCTAGGCAATATTTAAACAAATACGGATCATCCCAAAAAAACTTGTGTACCTCGGCGAAGAATTTCTTTTTATCTTGCGTAGTCCAATGCATCAGCATGAAACCTGTAGCAAGATAGTTACCATGTCAGCAAACCAAGGTAGGTGGGAGAGTTTAAACAGTTGTTCGTCAGGGAACATGTTGTTTATAGGTGTCATCTCAAGGGAGTTAAAGAGATCAAGGCATGAAAGATGGTCAACTACTACATTCTCTACTCTATTTTTATCTTTTATTTCTAAGTCAAATTCTTTGAGTAACAGGATTCATCTTATCAAGCGGGGCTTAACATCATTCTTAGAAAGAAGGATACTTGAGTGATGCATGATTGGTGTAGATGATAATCTTGGATCCAATCAAGTAGAACCTAAATTTGTCCAGAGCGAATACTACGACTAAGAGTTCCTTCTCCATAATAGAGTAATTCACTTGGGAAGGATTTAGAGTTCTACTTGCATAATGAATAACGTAGGACTTCTTTTCTTTTCTCTGGCCTAACACCACCCCCAATAGCATAGTTAGACGCGTCACACATAATTTCAAAAGGGATGTTCCAGTTAGGTGATTGCATAATAGGTGTGGTAGTTAGCATGCCTTTGAGCTTAGAGAAAACTTCTTGGCATTGCTTAGTCCACTCGTATGGTACATCCTTTTGAAGTAGATTGCATAAAGGACGAGAGAGGTGAGTAAAGTTCTTTATAAATCTTCTGTAAAATTTGGCATGTCCTAAGAATGATCGGACGTTTTGTATGCTCTTGGGTGGAGGTAGATTAGAGATAAGATCAATTTTAGCTTTATCTATCTCAATTCCCTTAGACGAGATGATATGTCCAAGAATAATTTCCTTACTAACCATGAAATGACACTTCTCCCAATTTAGTACCAAATTCTTTTCCTCACATCGCTTCAGCACATTTTTCAAAATTTTCAAACATTTGCTGAAGGATGGACCAAAGACAAAGAAGTCGTCCATGAAGACCTCTAAATATTACCCCACCATGTCAGAAAAAATACTCAACATGCATCGCTGAAAAGTGGTGGGGACATTACACAGTCTGAAATGAATCCTTCGGTAAGTAAAGGTGCCATAAGGACATGTGAACGTTGTCTTTTCCTGGTCTTCAAGGGTTATCTCTATCTGATTGTAACCCAAATATCTGTTAAAGAAGCAATAATAAGAGTGACAAGCTAGCCTTTCTAAGATTTGATCAATGAAGGGCAAGGGAAAGCGGTCTTTTCTTGTGACGGTATTCAACTTCCTGTAGTCAATGCACATTCTCCAACTAATAGTGACTCTAGTTGGCACGAGTTCATTATTGACATTGGCTATGATGGTGATTCCAGACTTCTTAGGAACTACTTGAGTTGGACTCACCCATTGGCTATCAGATATGGGGTATATAATACCCACATCCAATAACTTAAGAACCTCGGCCTTAACCACTTCCTTTATGTCTGGATTTAATCTACGTTGTGATTGTCAGGTCTTCACATTATCCTCAAGATGAATGAGGTGAGTACAAATCAAAGGGTCAATTCCCTTGAGGTCTGCAATCGATCATCCAAGGGATCCTTTATGCTCAATGAGAGTAGAGATAACCATACTCTCCTGTTCTTGCTCAAGGTGGGAAGAAATCATTACTGGGTATGTCTCATCTTGACCTACATAGACATATTTCAAATCAGATGGTAAAGGTTTTAAGTCAAGCTTCGGTGCTTTGAGGTTATATGGTAGAGGAACTTTATCAGTTTGGGGTAATTTTTCAAATTGTGGCCTCCACCGGTTAACTTCAAGTACTGGCATAGTATCAAGCATGACACTCATCTCCCTAATCGTATCATCATTTAAATCATGGGAGTGGGCCAAGCACGTCTCTAGAGGGTCAAAGTATAGATTAGAAGAGCTCTATCTTCTATGAAAGAATCAATCATGTTAATGTCGTGGGTATCATCATCATCCTCTGCTTATTTGCTCATATTGAAAAATATATTGAGCTCCAATATTATATTTCCGAAAGATAAATTCATAATTCCATTCCTACAATAAATGATTGCATTTGATGTGGCAAGGAATGAGTGACTAAGAATGATAGGAATTTGAGTGCTCATATCCATGATGGGTTGAGTATCTAGGATGATAAAATCTACTGGATAATAGAATTTATTAACCTAGACCAACACATCCTTGATTATCCCTCTCGGTACACGAACTAAGCGATTGACAAGTTGTAACATGGTCCGGGTGAGTTTTAATTCACCTAGACCTAGTTGTTCGTAGACCGAGTAAGGGATCAGATTTATGCTCACTCATTAGTCAAGAAGTGCATGCTCAATCCGGTAGTTTCCAATTACACAAGTGATGGTTGGACTACCAGGATCTTTATATTTTTGTGACACATCTTGCTTTAGGATAACACTCACTTATTCTGTCAAGAAGATTTTCTTTTGAATGTTTTGTCGTCTTTTAGTCGTGCATAGATCTTTCAAAAATTTGGCATATGATGGTATTTGTTTAACGACATCCAGTAGAGGAATGTTGATCTTCACTTGTTTAAGCACCTCTAAAACGTCCTGATAGTTTGAGAGATGTTTTGGTGCAATTAATTGTTGGGGGAATGAAGCAGTTGGTTTGCTTTGAAGTTCCGGTTCTAACTCGTGTGAAGTATTGCTAGGTCTATCAGTTTCATCTACTTCCGGGTCCTTAGACTTTTCAGCCCTTACCGGAATAGATTTGTCAATTGTTTTCCCACTCCTAAGAGTGGTGATAGACTTGGCTTGCTCCATTTGATTTGAAGAGCTTGGACCACTAATCTCAGGATTTGGGAGAGGTTGGGCTGGACGCATCCCTTTCTCTCCAATTGTTAAGTGTGAATCTATCTTTTGAATGGACGACGTAGGCATTCCCAATGCTGATCTGATATCCTGCAATGCTTGTGTTGTATTCTGATTGAGTAGCTCTTGGTCTTGAATATGTTTTAAAATTGGATCCTCTTGAGGTTTCCTTTAATCTAAGAATTGGTTAAGGATCCCTTGAGGTGTAGCAGATTGTCCATTCCTCGAACTGAAATTTGAATGATTTCTCCAACTGGAGTTGTATGTATTTGAGGAGGTTTCTTTGAAAGGCCTCTGGTAGTTATTTACGACATTCGATTGTTCATTCAATATTTCTTTAAAAGCAGGTATTGTTGGACAATTTTCAATTGTATGAATGTTGCAAGCACAAATACCGCAGACAATTTCATTATCCTTATCCTTCTTAAGTTTTATGGCCTCGAGTTTTCTTATGAGAGTGGCCACTTTAGCGTTTATATTATCTTCCTCTTTCAAAAGATATATTTCGCCCTTCTCATTTAATTGACTAGGCTTGATGTGGTGTTAGTTCTTGGGGAGATGTCCCATGATTATGCAGTTTCAACAAGTTTGTCAAAGTAATCCTACACCTCATTGACATATTTGTTCATAAATTTCCTATTGTGCATTGTATCGATGAATTGGAGCATGGAAGATGTCAATCCTTCATGGAAGAAATTTGTTATGCGCCACGTTGCAAAAGCGCATTGTGGGTATGAACTGACAAGATCCTTGAACCGCTCCTAACATTGGAAGAATATTTTATCTTCCTTTTGGGCGAAGTTCATGATCGACTTTCTGATGTTGTTCGTTTATGATATGGGAATAATATTTTTATGAACTCCCTTGTCATGTCATTCCATCTGCCAATAGATCGTGGACGTAGTGAATGTAATCACATCTTTGCATTTTCTTTCAAGTAGAAAGGAAAGAGTTTTAGCCTGATTATGTCCTCAGACACATTAGGAAAATACAAAGTGGCTATTATCTCGTCAAACTCTTTCAAGTGTAGATATGGATTTTCAGATTCAATTCCAAGAAACTTCGGAAGGAGTTGGATCACTCCTGGCTTGATATCTATATTTCCTGTATTTTCTGGAAAGACCATACAGGAAGGTGTGCTCACCCCCACCGGTTGTAAATAGTCTCGTAAGGTATGAGGCGGGGGTGCATGATGCACCTCATTCTCTTCCTGGGCTTCCACAACTGGAGGTTGAGGTTGATTTGCCAGTTGATTTGCAGATTGATTAGCAGCTATTACTTCAATTGACTCTGAGGATCTCAAGTGGTGTCTAATCCTGTGATGGATAGATAACCACTCAACTAATCCTCCTTCACTCAAGAGAGGTAGAGTGTTATCACGGACCCACTTGGGCATGAAACATTCTCAACTTTCAAGTTCAAAATTTAACCCTAAGTTTAAGAATTGAAAACTACAACAAATAAGAAGTAAGAAAGAGAGATTTAGAACGAAGTTACCAAATAGGAGATGCTAGGTTAGGATCCTATAAAACAGAAAACAAAGTTAGTTTCTAAAAAACAAAGCAAAAAAATTTCTAACCCTAAAAATAAAACAGAAAGTTAACCCTAATCTTAACCTATTTCTAAAACGAATTAAATTCAGAAAAATGCAACTGTTAGTCCTCAGCAACGGCGCTAAAAACCTGTTCACAACCCTAAATGTAGGGTCGTGATGTAGTAATAATCTCGGTGAGACCAAGGTTGAATCCATAGGGACTGAACTTGTACATTTCTGAAAGTAAGTAGAAACAAAGGTAGAAGAAGATGCAAATCTAAATCTGAATAATAAGAAAGAGTAATTGTTATTATTATAATTAAAACTAATGAATTTAAAGGTAGGAACTAGGATGCCAAGGATCCACTTGTAGCTATCATGATGTTTCCTTATTTGATTCAAGGAACACAATTGGAATTGGAGTCGTATACTATCCAATTGGAAAATATATCAATAAAATCAAATATGAACTTTCATTGACCTAATTCTCAATGAGAGAGAATTGTGAGGGTTGGAAGGGATTTCAACACCTTACCATGCCTAGGAGATGATAGAGAACAACAGGATTTACCAATCCCACAATCTCAAATAAGAAAAGAAGATACTCAAAGCTATTGCAGATCTATTGTAATTTGAGTCACAACAAACCATTAAAAACTGAAAGTATTCCTTAAATATCAAATTAGAATCAAAGAGGTTCAACAAGAACAAGAATCAAAGCAAGAAAAACTTTGGAAAGAGTTGGATCACTCCTGGCTTGATATCTATATTTCCTGTATTTTCTGGAAAGACCATACAGGAAGGTGTGCTCACCCCCGCCGGTTATAAATAGTCTCGTAAGGTATGAGGCGGGGGTACATGATGCACCTTATTCTCTTCCCCGGCTTCCACAACTGGAGGTTGAGGTTGATATGCCAGTTGATTTGTAGATTGATTAGCATCCATTACTTCAATTGACTCTGAGGATCTCAAGTGGTGTCTAATCCTGTGATGGATAGATAACCCCTCAACTAATCCTCCTTCACTCAAGAGACGTAGAGTGTTATCAGGGACCCACTTGGGCATGAAACACTCTCAGCCTTCAAGTTTAGAATTTAACCTTAAATCTAAGAATTGGAAACTACAACAAATAAGAAGTAAGAAAGAGAGATTTAGAACGAAGTTACCAGATAGGAGACGCTAGGTTAGGATCTTACAAAATAGAAAACAAAGTTAATTTCTAAAAAACAAAGTAGAAAAATTCCTAACCCTAAAAATAAAACAGAAAGTTAACCCTAATTTTAACATAATTTTAAAACTAATTAAATTTAGAAAAATGCAACTGTTAATCTCCGGCAACGGCACCAAAAACTTGTTCACAACCTCAAGTGTAGGGTCACAATGTAGTAATAATCTTGGTGAGACCGAGGTCGAATCCATAGGGACTGAACTTGTACGTTTCTGAAAGTAACTAGAAATGGAGCTAGAAGAAGATGCAAATCTAAATCTTAATAATAAGAAAGAGTAATTGTTATTATTGTAATTAAAGCTAATAAATTTAAAGGTGGGAACTAGGGCACCAAGGATCCACTTGTAGCTATCAAGATGTTTCCTTATTTGATTCAATGAACACAATTGGAATTGGAATCCTATCCTATCCAATTAGAAAATATATCAATAAAATCAAATCTAAACTTTCATTGACCTAATTCTCAATGGGGGAGAATTGTGACGGTTGGATGGGATTCCATCACCCTACCATGCCCAGGAGACGATGAAGAACAACGAGATTTACCAATCCCATAATCTCAAATAAGAAAAGAAGATACTCAAAGCTATTGCAGATCTATTGTAATTTGAGTCACAACAAACCATTAAAAACTGTAAGTATTTCTTAAAGATCAAATTAGAATCAAAGAAGTTCAACAAGAACAAAAATTAAAGCAAGAAAAACATCCCAACACTCTACAAGCTTCACCTCTGAGCCCTAGCTAAGAGATTTAACCAACCATAGACATGATTGGATCTAAAACCTTAGAAGAAAACATTAAAAACAAACTAGGAAAAAAAAAAAAATCTTGGGAGGCTCCTCCATCCTTTGGATCTGCTCCTTGAAACCCTAGATATCCTAAAAAGTTAGTAGGAACCCCATATTTATAGCCTAGTTCTGTCGGTTTCGCAAAACTGCCTCAATTTATGCAGTCCACGTAACTCTGCGTAACACGTTCGATGATATCGAATAGCCTTCGATATCACCAAACGTAAGTTGAATTCCGGAAGTCGCGCCTTTACGTAATGTGTAACTTTTCTTGTCATCGAATAAACCTTCGATGTCATCGAATTGTCTTCGAGTCCTCGAATATGTGTCCAAAACAGTCCAGTGAGTTGCTTTGAAATTCTTTAGAAATTTCGATGCCATTGAACGGGATTCGATGTCATCGAACAGTTCTTTGAGTCATCGAACAGTTCCTCGAACCATCGAAAAATGTCTTCAATTTGTCCAGCGACCAACTTGATTTTCATGTAAAAATTTGATGTCATTGACCTTAGTTTGATGTCATCGAACAATAGCTTCGATGTCATCGAACAATAGCTTCGATGTCATCGAAATGTGGTCGATGACACAGACAGTGAAGTGAATTTTAGTACTTTTTTCTTTCGACTTCCTTCCTTCTCCACTTGTTTTTTTTATAAAAATCTTGGGGTCTTGAAATCTTCAATCTTGGTCTCCAAAGATCCATTCTTTGCCTTGGTGTTTCTTGATCATCAAATACATGCTTTTAACATTCTTTTCAATCCAAGCTGTCAAACACACCTGGTCACACAAACATGCATAAAGTATACCATTAAGTAGTATCATGTTCATAATACCAAGATATAAATGAGTGAAATATGCAATATTTGACACTCAACACTTGCCCTTGTAGAATATCGCACTCCTTCAGACTTATCTAATAATGAGGATGATTAGGTAAATTGGACTCAAGGACAAGGTCGATATGGTGGTGAATATCTCATATGGGAGGCAATTCATTGGGAAGGTCATTCGGCCAAATTTCTTTGAATTCTTTCAACAACGACCTTAAACTTGGAGGAATGTTTAAGGGCTTCGATTTCTCATCCTTTACCACCACGGCGTACAACTTGTTGGTTTCCTTGGATTCCTCCATGAAATCCTGAATGGTTCGGAGGGAACTCCCCTCCACTTTAGAAGCTTCAAGGTGGTTCTCTGGTGTTATAGGGGCAAGGACCATTTTTTTAACCATTCTTGACGAAGACGTAAACATTGTCTCATCTCCGGTGGGTCACATTACGGTCCGATTTTCATGGTAAACCGAGTACCATATGACATACGAGACAGTACATTGTTTAATTACCTTGGTCTCGTTCACCATTTTTATCCAGCCAATCGAGTAAATGGAAAGATGATTTATCGTAGGTAGTCATAACTTGTCCACTATCACCTTAGAGACGATATTCTCGCTATTGTCACTGTCTATAATTTCATCACAGACCTTGTTGTTGATGGTACAATACATATGGAATATATTGTGCCGCTGTAGGTGCACCTCCTTCCGTGGAGTGTACAATAATCGCCTTAGGACCAAGGATTCACCATGATCCTTTGCTAATAATACTTCATCACCAGCTCCTTCCTCAATGACTGACTCATCTTCATCAAATCTAGGGCCTTCTTCCGTTGTATCACCTTTAGTGCCCCTTCGTTAATGGTCAAGTGGGTTATAGGGCGTTGAGGGTAGATGTTTGATATGTGGCATGGTTGGCCACAAAGATAACAATTATTCAGCCGTGGCTAACCATAAGGAATTGAAATCCTAATCAGACAGGCTGTTGTAGGTGGTGCACATTAAGGTATAAATGAACTGCTTCCCGTGTCACGGTTTGCGGTTGTAGGAGGTTGAGGACATCCTCCTATTGGGTCATTTCCTTTAGAATATGTTGAGTCCTGTATGGGAGCCGTCATGGGGGGCCGAGTCGAAAGATAATGCCAAGTAGGGACTCTTGCAAGTTGTGTTTTCACCCTACCTGCCAACTGAACCACTTCATCTACGGTCCCGACCGAGTGCATTTGAACTCATTCCTAAATTGTTGATTGTAAATTGCCTATGAATTGTGCTACCTTCTGAGATTTGGTCTTCGACAAGTCATTCCGCATTGCCAATTGCTGGAATTCTTTGGTGTAATCTGTGAGGGTTTGTTTCCCTTATCGGAAATTTTGGTATTGCTGGAACAATACCTACTCATACTCACTGGGAAGGAAACATGATTGAAGAATGCGTATCATTCGTGGCCATGATCAGATAGTCACCTTGTTCTGTTAGGCACGTGAGAGTTGTAATTGCTCCCACCATGCAGAAGCATCAGATTGTAATTTAAATGCTACTAATTACACATTTTTATATCCCGCCACGTCTATGTAATCAAAATATCATTCTACTTCGGCTAACCAATCGAGGAATCTTCTATACGTAATAAGCCATTAAAAGCAGAAGTTCTATCTTACCTCAATAGTCTCTTTTAGCATGACCTAGTTGATCGTCTCCTTTGACTAATCGTTAGGCGAAGACATCATCGATGTCTTTGTTGTTGGAGCTTGACTCATCTGTGGTAGCCCTACAATTCACCTTTGGTGCCCTATAGAAAACTGGATTGTATTGTACAATAACCATGAGCGGTTAAGCATCACTTTAGGCTCGAGGTAGAATTAACGGATCTGTAAAACGGTCGAGGGTTGCCTGCAGCCCTTGCATGGTCAATTGACTCTCCCAGTGGAAAGCTTCTATTTTTTCCAAAAGATAACGAATCCCTAGATCACCATCCACATGATTTTGGTCCATGCTATCATTCGCTACCATCAGCTCGAGGGGAGTCCTCTCTCTGATACCAATTGACACAGGGATGAATGTGATGAGGTTGATCATCATCTTCCTCAAGGATAATTACTCCGAATCCATGGAGATTCTCTGGACTCCTCACAGAGATTCCTCGAATCCACGAGGGAAAATAGGAAAATAGAAATAATTTTAATAAATTCAAAAATAGATTTATTGATGATAAAAATGAATTTAAAATCCTTTAAATAGTGATACCAACCTAGGAAGAAGTTTCAGAATTAAACTCCAACTCAAACTATAACGCCCCGAGTTTTCAAAACCCAAGTATATGACTTGTTTTCCAAAAACTCGAGTGTTAAACCTTTAAAGATAGCCAAATTCCACACACACACACACAGAAAATATATATATATATATATATATATATATATATATATATATATATATATAATATAATATATATATATATCTTTTCTTTCCTTTCTCAGAGTTAGCAGTTTAGCGAAAATGGACAAATCAAACATAAAAGAAAATTTTGCATTTACATTCAGAATATATGAGTGGCTATCCAAATGACTTATATGAACCAATGTCTCTATGCTAACAAATATAAGAAATATACAATTTAACACATGAGAAATAATAAAATGCATATAAACTTGAGCCGCAAGATCGTGCAGCTTCTCTTGGCAGATATAGCCATGCATCCCTGATAATTGTACTTTGCTCTTCATCAATCTGGACATGGATATTATTTAAACCACATGCACTACCTGTACGATTATATATTCGATGAATAAGTGGTCAGATCAATGTGAATTACCCTTGAGATTATACATCGTCGCATTAGTTAAGCATAATTTAAAGAAATAAGGTATCCAAAACAATACATGATGCAATCTTGTTTAAATGCATGATGCTTGAATGCATATCGACCTGGGGATGCTCATCTAGTCGGACTTGGGCTTGTCACTCATGCATATGGCCGGTCACCAGCGAAGCACATCACGTGCGTATATCACATACAAGCATAGTGACCAAGCCATCGTATATCATGTACATGGGTTGATAGCCGATGATCTGGGAGCTAGCGATCCGATACCACGCTAAGGACACGTGCTACATCATCCAGAATTAGCCACCCGTCATCGCTCGTATGCTATGAATGCATGATTAACCCAACTGTTATTATTCCGATTATAACCAGCTAATTTAAGAAAGCTCAAATGTCACTACGGGGGGCTCATCACTCAGCGTAGGTCGACAGCTTGGGCATAACGTCCTATACCACCATCCCCAGCTCATAAGACTCCAACATTAGGATGTTTAATTATAACCTCATCAACTAGTAGCCAATCATAACACAACAAATGGATCTTACTATCGCATATATATACAAAAATTATTCATCAAGCCACTTAGGGCAACTATCAAATGAAAGCCACTTGGGCAAATATCAAATCAATGCCATGTAGGGCTAATACCATCTTAAGGCCACAGAGGGCAAATATCAACTCAAAGCTGCAAAGGTGCAAGTATCATATCAAGCCACAGAGGGCACAAGGATCCGCAAGATGGTAAGTCCACGACAAACTTAGATAAAATGGCCACTAGATCGGGGCCCATTATAGCCACAATCAATCAAGTTACATCCCAAGTATGGATGTACATATATAAGTGGGGTTTTCCACTGATAGATGTACCAGTTTAAGTTCCATAAGTAATTCACAAGCATGAGAAGGTATACAATTGCAATATACATATATTTGTATAAGACAAATGTTGAGCATATACGTTAGAAGTCAAATCCAACAACTATCACAAGTAATAGAGATATCAATTATTAACTAAAATTAAAATAGAAACTATCACTTAAATTAATAGGAAAGTGGAAAGCTCAAGGGGAAGAAATCATCACCTTATGTTTTGAACTGCATACATTGTCACTAGGAAGTACGTGAGCCCTTAAGGTTGATTCCTACCATGAATTGTGAAGTTGTATGGTTAAATCAGTGTTTTACATGTCATTTATGGTTAAGACCCTAGTAAGGATTCTCAAGCTATTCAAGGAACTCAGTCAAATGCATTGAGTTGACTCAATAGAGAATCAATCCAACAACTCTTACCAACGAACTTGCTAACATTATACCAAACCCAAACCCTAAATTATATCTAACTAACAAGATACACTGGGTTAACTCAGTAATGTGGCAACACGAATTAAAATGACTCACCTATGACCTGGCATCGCCTCATTGCAAACTTCGACGACCAATATTTCCAAACTAGGTTGATTACAACCAGCACATTCCCAACATTTCTGGACTTAGGCCCGACCTTGACTTGATCGAGAGAATAGTGGCGACAGGTCAACTCAATTTATGCAACGAGTTGACCCAACTCCTCTTCTCTTTCTCCTTCTTTCTCTTCCCTTTCTCTTTCTCTATTGCACGGTCCAGTGGCATTCTAGATGACCGTAAGGTTCAGACTTCAGCTGAAACTTGACTTGAGACCCGCTCAACTCACTAGCGACTCGATGTAGCAACCCACACCCTCTTCTCTTTATTCTATTCTTCTCCCTTCTTCTTTCTTTTTCAAAGTCCAACAATGTCTGTCTCAGACAGAGCCTGACCCAACTGGCTCAAATTCGGAAGCACTTGGGTCAGCAAATTGATGAACTCTGAACCAAGTTTGAAACTCGCCAGCAACATGGCAATAAGGTGACCCGAAGTAGTTGCACCACCCCTACTCTCTCTTTCTCTTGGATTTTCTTCTCCTTCCTTTTCTTTCCTATCTCTTGAAGTTCCAGCAACAACAACTAGACTAAGATGGAACTCGCCGGACACACTTGAACCCGCCCTGTCTCGACGAGAGTGTGGCAGCACGCCCTCCACTCTCTCTCTCTCTCTCTCTCTCTCTCTCTCTCTCTCTCTCTCTCCTTTTCTTCTCTTTTTTTTTTCGTTTCTCTTCTTTTGCTAGAACCCCAGCATAGCACGAACTAGGCCCAACTCAGATCACGACTTGGCGCAGTTTCGAACAAGGAAGATGACCCGCCATTAATGGCAGAGCACGATCTGGGCCTCCTTGTTTGATCTTTTCCCTTATGGATGATTTGACTTAGTTGTTAGGAGCTTGGGGAAGCTTCGAATCAATGCTCCTGTGGGGTTTCATCAATGGGTTGGGAGGAAGAAGGTTGTAGATGGTTTTTCTCCCACAACCGCAAGAAAGGTGGAGGTGTGCTTGAACACAGTTTTAGGGTTTATTTATGAAAGAAAGAGATAGGAATGGACAATTGGGATCGACTAGATGCTAGGGTTTCTATTGATGGGGGTATTCGTAAACAATTGGCGCAACCAAAATCGGTCGCTGTTTGCTCGGGAACCCTAAACCGCGCTTCTCTAAATGAAGTGCTAAAATGATTTCATTCAATGGTGAAGATGGCTAGGGAGAGGCGCACATGGATTGTCACGCCCCAAACCTAGAAATTGGGCTCACAAAATTTCTGATCGCCGAATCCGGTGCCGACAGCCTCCGTAGTACCCCATTCTCGGCTCTCAGCGCCCATACGCTGGATCCAAATCCTGGGATCCTATAAGGAGGATTTTCAACATGAATTTCTTTAAAGATAAGCATAAACACAAGTATACCCAAATCATAAAGACAACATCATCATCACATATCCACTAATATAATCATTTGAATACAATGTTGAAAGGGAAATACATATATCAAAATCAAAGCTTTAGAAGACCGCTGCACACTCTAAGATCAATGCTGCTGTAACCTAACATCACTTGCACACATCTATCGTGCATAAGCTTATAAAAAGCTTAAAGGGTGGTGTAAGTGTGTGCACAAGGTAAGTGCCAAGTATTCAATACGATGCCATAATCATACAATATTGGAAATACTGGCAAGATATGAATCATACGATATCAGAGTAAGCGGAGATACTGACAAGTCCATGAGTCATATAATATCAGAATACACAATAAAGATCAGCTATGCAAATGAGGAGTCATAAAGAGCCATATATCAGATGCCAAGGATGCAATGCGATATACAATCCCTAATGAGTTCACAAATATTGTCAGCCGTATCTAGGCCATGCAGAAACATATTAACCCAAATGCCATATGCCGCGGATGTAATGCAATATGCGGTGCGAATGAAATGACCAAGCTTCAGTGTGAATTCAGGATGATAGTACGTGGTATGGCAGGCTATGGGGCCTATCACAAAGGACTTCTATCCAAACCAGTCTCATACCTAAATTTGGATAGATAGACTCAATGTGATAAGCTCCTAATCTTAGGTTAGTTACGTACCCTAACCAAAATCCTGGCCATTGCGAAAGTACACATAACAATTAGTTGTGCACCACTAGCCCAAGTGGATAGTGAATGAATGAATGAATATAATGTTGAGTATGCAACTCCTGCTCCATGAATCAGTACTGTACATCTCTGGGATCATCACCGGGTCAAGTACACTCTACGCCAGCTGCCGCCCCATCAAGTGCACAACTGGGTAAGTGGAAGAGACCTCACTATCTGCTTGCCAATATCGGGCCCGTCTCGTCGATAGCGGACCCATTCCTCAAGCTGGTCAGACTTAGCCTAGCTATTCCTACTCCCTTAGGAGGGTAAGGCCACACCCCCTCCCAACCGACCATGACACAGTGGGAGACGCGACCCACTGGTATACGGCCCTCATGCGCTTATATATATATATATATATATATATATATATATATATATATATATATATATATATCCACATATATATATCCACTCGATCTCGATGTTGAGGCGTCCTCTGGTACCAAGAGGGTTTAGAGATTTTCACCTAGGGCCATCTATGGTGGCCCGATGTTAGTAACAGATTTTCGGTGCCTCATCTGGCCATCCATGACATGATTGTGGAGGCTACGACCCTGATGTCGCTAGGGCGTACAATAATAACTATCACACAATACGAGATGCATGAGTCACACAGTCCAATCATGCATCAATCCTATGCATACTGTGCACTCATGTGGGATAACTTTGGCTATCAGGGAGTCTCATAAACCACATGCACTATGACATATGCAATGGTCAATCATATCTCATAATAAACATGCAAATGATGCGTATGGGCATATATCATGATGCTATGCTGTCACATACTCATAATCGGTATCAATAATCGGCCTCGATAATCGGCATCGACAATCGGTCTCTACAATGTGGACATTTAACCAACATTGCCCCCTAAGGAGTGGCCCACATAGAGTGTAACGTATAGTGGACCCATGGCCTCACAAAGGGCCTAATATACAACACCTTGGGCCCCACTAAAAGGGCTTAATACACATCACGATGGGCCTCTCCCATGGGCCTAATATATATCACAATGGACTCCATCGCCTGACCCTCAAATGCATCACAATGGGCCTCATCACATAGGCCTAATATACCTCACAATGAGCCTTCAACACGGGTTGAATACACATCACAATGGGCCTCAAATACGGGTCGCATATACATCTGTAACGCCTTGAAATTCGGGGGTCGAGTATGAACTCAACTCCCGAGTTCCAACGCATCACTTATGCAACATACACAATGTTGGTTAAATGTTGTCTGAGTTAGCGCAATAAACATGAATGAGATTATACCAAAACAGTAATTCATACTCCAGTTCATTTGTATAAAGGCAAGCGGAAGACTGAAATTTTATATTCAAAATATGTAAAGTAACAAAATTTTCTGAACTCCAGAGTATGAGTATTAACTGAGTACCAATATACATGTAATGTTTCTAAGTCAAAAATCAAAATACAATCCTCAAGAGAGGCCCTGAAAATCCCGCGATGCAGTCGGCCTAAGCAAAGCCGTCAGAATACTGCATAAAGGAGAACTCCTCCTGGTCCGCATCAAAGTCGGGCTCCGGCTCCTGAACCAGGGCGCCATCTACCCCTGCGACAGAGTCTGGTGGGTGTTGCAAACACCGTCCCGTAACGTGGGAGTGAGTAGCTAACTCAGTGGAACATTAAAGCATAAGTTAACATGTTATCAAATCAATCAAGCAGTAATGATAAAGCAGTACAAATCAAACATTTCTAACTACTCTTGTTAAGTGCAAAAATGATATGACATGATGCTGTATGCCCTTGCCAAACAACCCTCAAGCGACATCATCTTACGTTCGCGAATGCTTACTCCCTCAGTGCGCCACATCTACAAAGCACATGCGGTGCGATGATGCTCATGATTACTAAGTTTTTATTAGTCCATTTCAACCAGCAGTATTGGGAAACTAAGGTACCTCCCTTGTATCATTCCCAACATGATCCATTCTAGGGTCGTCAATCCTAGTTATTCTCATACGATATTATGGTTTGAGAAGCTTAGTGAAGGCATCGCAAAGGGCTCGTCACCGTCAGCGCGGATACAGATCTCACCGTATGCGGCTCAATTGCTGGCCGTCAGCCCGAGTACAGGTCTCACCGTACTCGGCTCAATCACTAGCCGTCAGCTCAAGTACAGGTCTCACCGTACTCGGCTCAACTCACACTCTAGTTGCTGTGAAAGACTCGTCGCCAATCACAGACCCTTGGAGTGTACTCGATGATACTACGGAGGACTCGTCGCCCGTCAGCACGAGCACAGGTCTCACCGTACTCGGCTCTCGCCGTAAGTATCGACAGCTCGAATACAGTGTCCCATACCACCGTATTCGGCTCACGAGTTTGGTTGCGCAATGGTCACTACGGGGAGGCACATGGCCCCAGCGTAGGCCGCAGCTCGACCACGGTGTCCCATACCACCATGCCCGGCTCATGCGACTTAGCGGATCTAGGTACCATGGTTAAACGGGATCGCCACTGGTAAGTTTGGTACCCTAGGTTCAAGTAGTTGCGACCAAACATGGTGAACACATAAGTACATTTCGGTTTACTTGACGAGCCTGACTAGCTCGAGCGCACCACAAGTTGAGCGATATGGAGCGCAAAAGCACTCCGTGTGGCCAACCACTATCGCCAACCGAAGTACGACTCGGGTTCGCCAGACACGTCTGTTGTGGCGATACGAATCTCAGCCACAACCGCAAGTCTGGTACCGAATGTTTGGACTATAGACATAGTCCCAAACTCAAACAGTTTCATCAATAGCATGTGGAGTAAAGCATGAAAACAAGCAATACAAGCATGTTAGCAGGCATGTTATAAAGCATGAAATGAAACATGATGTAAAGCATGTTGTAAAGCATGTTGTGAAGCATGTTGTGAAGCATGTAGTAAAGCACTATCCCCATAGGGATACAATTACATACACATTACAGGTGAGTGGTTCTAGCGAACCACCGCATGGAGGGGACCCTACATGTCTCTAAGGGAGTCGGAAATCCCATATCAGCGCCTATCTACGGCACTAATACCTAGACATTTACTCATACAAGCATTTACACAACCACTTAGAATACACTATTCCAACATACATGACGTATGTTAGCGAAATTTGTGTTAGGGCTGTCCCTTCGCCACGTGAGTATTTTACCCATGTATATCATAATCATACAGCAAATAATCATTACAATTGTATTTCCAAAATCTGCACGTATGCGGTATTTCTAGAATACACAATTTCAACATACATGACATTTACAAATGAACATGTATTTTTGCGATTCCTTTCGCCAAACTAGTATTTTATCCATATATTATATAATCATACATTAAATAAACATGTCAAACATTTTCCGAAAAAAATACGTATACGGTATTTCTACGTATATCTAGAGTATGTGAAATTCCATATTCTACATCGCTAATCGAAACAGGAAACGGAAAGCACTTTGTACATGTGCATTTACATGCAGATCATGAATCTATCATTATCTGACATTGAAAGCGTTGAAAAACGTAACTTATACACTTAAAGTCCTCACCTTGGCCCTTGGAATTCCAACGAATCAGCAAGGGTATTGGAGCTTCCGTATACGGGAGTTTCCTAGCCTAAAGAGCGGAACCGATTAGCTTTTTCATAACCTACAACGATCCTACCTTAAATCAGACATAGGGTTAGGGTTTCTTACCTTCAAATGGGATGGATACCGCCGGGAAAACACCTGGAATAAGGCGGTGTAGGCCGTGTGATGAGTGAAAGCAGCAGGAGGAAGATCGGCTACAAACTCCAAGCCTTTCTCTCTCTTTTTCTCTCTCTCTAGGGTTTTTCTCCCAAATTCGTATGGCTGTGAGAGGGGCTGTTCTAAGCCCCTTTTATAGCCAAAAACATGTCTAAAATAGACTCAGGTTCAAGGGTGGCTGCATATATAGGCATTTCGCCACTTTTCAAGCTCAAAAGGGAGGTTCTGGTGGCCCTCCTTGAGCCAAACGTCAGACTTAAGCTCACCATCTATGGATCTACGTGGGATTACGTTTTCGACTCGATCGGATTCCCAGATCGCACGTGGCGGACCACTTTCAGTTCAACGGTCAGTGGGCCACGATCAGAAATTCTAAGTACATGTAAATGTTCCTGAAATTTTTCTTAATCCGAGGGTGTAATTTGGTCTGATTCTGACGGTCAGGTTGCTTAATACTGACGCGCAACCGAATGATGCCAGATCACTATTCCTGATATTTTTATTTGGATGGGAATAGTGTTTTTCACACTCCCTCGCTCCGGATCGAAATAAATGGCCGTGGGACATCGGAATCATCTGATTTTTGAGATGATTGTCAAGCCCAGTGGGGCGGTCCTAGTTCCTTAGCTTCGTGTTAATCGGACTCCCGATGTGCGATCTAGACCTAATACGAAGTTTCGTTTCATTCCCGAGAGCAGACGGGTAATGAGTTTGGCTCTAGACTTTAGGGTAACCTAGAGTCACTAATTCTGCAAGTTTTGGGTCTTGCAGATCGTATTTAAAGCGATCCCAACGGATTTCATGGCTAACCGAGTTTAGTACTTAGTTAACTTTGTTAAATTTCTAAAGGATTTAATCCTACGTGATTTCTGGTCGAGGTGGTACTCGACCCAATGTACGAAATTTACAGGTCGTTACAATCTACCCCCCTTAAACAAAAAATTTCGTCCTCGAAATTTATACCTTTTCGTAGTCCTCGAGAATCTGAGGGTAGTTCTTTCTGACCTCGGCCTCAGTCTCCCAGGTAGCTTCCTCCTCGGAATGATGTGTCCAAAGCACCTTCACAAGTGGGATGACCTTGCTACGTAGTACCTGCTCCTTCCTATCAAGGATACGCGTCGGGCGCAGCTCGTACGTAGCATCCTCACTCAACTGTACCTGCTCCCATCTGATGATATGCGCAGGATCAGGAACGTACTTCTTCAGCATAGAGACATGAAATACGTTGTGTACAGAAGCAAGTGGCGTAGGCAAAGCGAGACGATACGCCACATCACCCACTCGATCCATATCTGAAATGGACCGATAAACCTCGGTGTGAGCTTCCCCTTCTTCCCGAACCGAAGGACTCCCTTCATAGGGGAAACTCGAAGGAACACATGATCCCCGACCTCGAACTCCAGCGGTCGCCGCCTCGTATCGGCGTAACTCTTCTGCCTGCTCTGCGCTGTGAGTAATCGACGCCTGATAATATCTATCTTCTCTGTAGTCGTCTGACCAACTCCGGGCCAATCAGACTACGCTCGCCAACCTCTGCCCAACAGTGCGGTGCCCTACAAGGTCGACCATATAGAGCCTCATATGGCGCCATGCCAATAGTCGCCTGGAAGCTGTTGTTGTAGGCGAACTCTGCGTACGGAAGACAGTCATCCCAGCTGTCCTTGAAGTCCAACACACATGCTCGCAACATATCCTCCAGAATCTGATTCACCCGCTCTGTCTGCCCATCAGTCTGAGGATGAAACGCAGTACTGAACTTCAGCTTCACACCCATCGCCTCCTGGATACGAGTCCAGAAGATAGATGTGAACCGCGTGTCTCTGTCCGACACGATCTCTAAGGGAACTCCATGCAGACGGACGATCTCTCTGATGTACAGTCTAGCCAGCTCGTCTGCAGAGTTCGTAACTCTGATAGGGAGGAAATGGGCCGATTTGGTCAACCGGTCCACAATCACCCAAATAGAATCGTGTCCCTTCCTCGTCTTCGGCAGCCCTGATATGAAGTCCATGGAGATGAAGTCCCACTTCCACTCCGCTATAGGCATGGGCTGAAGCAGTCCAGGAGGTCGGCGATGTTCTGCCTTGACCTGCTGGCACGTCAGACACCGAGATACATACTCAGCAATGTGGGCCTTCATGTTATCCCACCAATAAGTCCGTCTCATATCCTGGTACATCTTCGTGCTACCAGGATGCATCGCAAGCTTCGAGTTATGGGCAGACTCGAGAAGCTCGCGTCTCAAGTCAGCCACATCAGGAACACATAGGCGGCCAGGAATCGTAAACCCCCATCAGAACCAACTCTCCACTCGGAGTCCACGGCGTCGCTAGCCTGCTCTCGAAGCTCAGACAGCCGTATATCGCCCTTTTGGGCCTCAACAATCCTGTCGTCAATAAGTGGCCGCACCCGAACGTGCGCAACACACTCAAAAGGCTCCTCGACAGTGAGTCTCTGCTCGAAGTCCCGCACAAACTCCATCATGTCCCACTCGGCTATCATCAGCGGTGCCGCAAATGCAATCGCCTTCTTGCGGCTCAACGCGTCTGCCACAAGGTTCGCCTTGCCAGGATGGTAGGAAACCTCGAACTTGAAGTCCTTCAAGGTCTCCATCCATCGGCGCTGTCTCATATTCAAATCCCGCTGTGTGAATATGTACTTAAGGCTCTTGTGGTCGCAGAAAAGCTCGAACTCCTCACCGTAGAGGTAATGTCTCCAGAGCTTCAATGCAAAGATGACAGCTGCCAACTCCAGGTCATGTGTAGGGTAATTCTCCTCGTGCTTCCTTAATTGTCTCGAGGCATACGAAATCACCCTATCCTTCTGCATCAGAACACAACCCAAACCAACGCGAGACGCGTCAGTATATACCGTGTACTTCACCCCTTGCTCTGGCAATACTAGCACAGGGGCGGACGTCAACTTGTCCTTCAGCTCCTTAAAAGCTGCCTCCGCCTTCTCATTCCAGGCGAACTTCAGGTCCTTCCGAGTCAACTGAGACAATGGCCTGGCAATCTTCGAGAAGTCCCGAATAAAACGTCTGTAATACCCAGCCAGACCAAGGAAACTCCTCACCTCAGTAACCGACTCAGGCTGCTGCCAATCCTGAACCGCGGCTACCTTAGCAAGGTCCACTGCTATCCCATCCTTGGACACAACATGTCCCAGGAACTTGACTTCCTCCTGCCAGAAGTCGCACTTCTTGTATTGCGCAAACAACTGGTTCTTCTCCAACGTACCCAATACTGCTCGCAGGTGCTCCTCGTGCTCCTCTCGACTCGTGGAGTATATCAAGATGTCATCGATAAAGACGATGACGAATCGGTAAAGGAAGGGCCGAAATACCCGGTTCATCAGATCCATGAACACGGCTGGTGCGTTCGTCAGACCGAACGACATCACCAAGAACTCATAGTGCCCGAAGCACGTCCTGAAGGCTGTCTTCTGTACATCCTCCTCTCTCACGCGCAACTGGTGGTACCCTGACTGAAGGTCAATCTTCGAGAAATACTTCGCCCCCCTCAACTGATCAAACAGATCATCTATCCTGGGCAAAGGATACTTGTTCTTCACCGTGACCTGGTTCAACCTACGGTAATCAATACACAACCGTAGCGACCCGTCCTTCTTCTTCACGAACAACACAGGTGCCCCCCAAGGAGACACACTAGGTCGAATAAAACCTTTCTCTACGAGTTCGTCAATCTGTTTCCGCAGCTCCTCCATCTCACATGGAGGCATACGATAAGTCGGCAACGAGATGGGCATCGCACCAGGCGTAAGGTCAATCGTAAAATCAATCTCACGCCGAGGAGGTAAACCAGGGATAGTCTTAAAGACTCCAACAAACTCCCGAACCACTGGCGTACCCTCCAGTGTCGGACCATCAATCGGCACAAGTAAAGCAGCATAACAATCAACTCGACAGGGCCAACTGACCTGCACTGGGAACGTGAAAGCTGTGCCGTCAGGTCCATAGGCAGTCACGATCCGAGCATCGCAATCTATCTCCGCCCTCATCTTGGCGAGCCAATCCATGCCAAGTATAACGTCGTAGTGCCATAGCGGAGCAACAATAAGGTCGACGAGCACTGTGCTGCTACCCAAAACTATCGAGCAACCCTCGCAGAAACGTGTGACATCCGAACAGGTCCCGGTAGCCGTAGTGAGTCTCATTCCCTTAGTGGGAATCGTATGCAAGATAGACGTTTCACCGCCCCACAAGAAATAATAGAAGTAGTGGACCCAGTGTCCACCAAAGAAACAGGAGTATCATGGATATAAGCCGTACCCTCAAAAGCCGTCGGTGTCGAATCGACGTCTCTGGTGCCTCAGCAACAAGCGTATGTACACGAGCCTGCTGCTGGCGGTTCGGCTAAGGAGCCAGGGGTCGCTGTGGCGGCCTGAAGAACGACACAGGAGGTCGGAATGAAGGATGTGCAGGAGCGGTCTGTAGCGGCGGAGCTGATATGGCCTGTGGATAAGGGCTACCCAATCTCTGCGGTGGCGCAAATCCGCTAGCCCTCATGCGCGAGAAGCAGCTCTCAGCAGGGTGTCCTGGTTTCCGGCAAAATGTGCAGGTCACCAACGGGCGTCTCATGGGAACAACTGGCGCTGCGGCCCTGGGGGGAGAATCAGCCCGAGGCCTCTTGCCTAAGATAGGCCTGCTCTGTACATCCTGCCGCGGTCTCGCAACCATAGTACCACGTGATCGGGCCAAACGGTCCACATCCTGCTCGGCCATTATAGACATGTGGACCAACGCCGCATACATAGGGATAGTGTGGCAGCATAGCTTCGACCGTATGTCAGGTCGCAAGCCCCCAGTAAATCGTCGCATCCTCATCTGCTCATTGACGAGGATGGTCGGGACAAAGCGGCCCAACTCAGTAAATCGGTGCTCATACTCCGTCACCGTCATGCCTCCCTGTCTGAGGCGCAGAAACTCGTCCTCCCGCTCATGCCGATACGTCTGCGGGTAATACTTCTCGTGGAACCGAGACTCGAAAGCCTCCCAGGTCCACACGAAGTCTACTGCGACCGTGCGCAGCACACTGTCCCACCATAAGCTGGCCTCCCTCTCAAACATGAAGGTAGCCAACTCAACCTGCTCTGCCTCGGAGCAATGTAACATCCGTAGCATCTTGGAGATGCGGTCTAGCCAGAACTCCGCCTCCTCGGGTCTGTGAGAACCCACAAATGAGGGAGGCCTCAAGCGCTGAAATCGCTCGAGTAGACCACGAGTACCGACATCTCCAGTAGGAGGTGCGACGGGTGTAGGCAGAGGCGCATCCTCAAACCGAGCAGGAGGCTCAGAATCCTCCTCAGGATGCGCAGATGTCGTAGGTGGAGTCGCACTACCACCGTGGGACAAAGCCTCAGCAATAGTGGTCATAAGCTCCTGATGCTGCTGCTGCTGTATCTGCTGCTGCTGCTGCTACTGTATCTGCTGCTGCATCTGCTGCTGATGCATCATCATCATCAGCTGCTCAAATCTATCAGGCGGTGGAGCAGCCTGAGAATCATGCTGCGCAGCAGATGACGTCGATACTGCTCACGGACCGGGGGCGTGTAAGGTGGCTGTCCACCGGTAGGACCAGCAGAAGGCTGATCAGATCCCAACCCTCGGTCCGTAGGACCGCCACTACCAGAAGGAGTCTGGTCCATAGAGCCGGTCAGACGAAGATGTGCCGTGCTCCGTGTATACTGCCGCGGCATGCCCTATACAACATAGGGTAGATCATTTGTGAGATAAGCACAATACACATCATAAAGCACTTAAGCATTCCACACATCATCAATACAAAGAGGCTACATGCTTTTCATTTACCCAAAATTGTCATAATACATGGACTACAGAGTTACATGAATCACGACAGAAAATCACATAATAGCCAATACATCTACTACAACAAACACCTAAAACATGCTACTACCTAATACAACATCTGCATAAAAACACAAACCGCCTATCGCGGTAACCAAAACAAACACAACATACAACAACATGGATGACTAAGCATCCGAAGCAGGCGGTGGAGGAGGAGCATTCTTGTCCTGCGCACAGCACAGGATGGCCTTCAACGTACGGGACATCTTCTTGAAACTTTTCTTCATATAGGCTTCATTCTCTTCAAGCTTGGCTCGAACTTGACCAATCTCTTGCTGCAGGGCGGCTTGCCCCTCCTCAAGACGGGCCAATCGCGCATCAAAAGCATCCCGATCTACACCCTGTTCCTGAGCCGCAGGGGGTGGACTCTCCTCGGTGTCCTGAGCCTCAGATTCTTCTTCCTGTATGTCATCACCGCCCTCCTCATCACTCTCCTTGCCGGCGCTATCCGACTCATCTCCAGACTCGTCGAGTCGGGCTTGCCGTTGTTGAGGGCCGATCTTCATATTCTTGAGTGTCGCCTCACTTATGACTCGGACCAGTGCAAGATCCTCCATATTCAATCTGTAGCCTACATCACGAGCCATCCTGCAGATCAGACGACCAAATGGGAGCGAAAGATCGTTCCTGGCAGAACGAACAACATGTACTATCTGGGATAGGATGTACGTGGGCAGGCATATGTCGTCCCCATGTCCCATCTTGTACAAGAAGTCCACCATCAACCGCGTACATTCCATGCGGTTACCCGACCGTGGGTACACGTTGTAGATGAAAATGTGATGGAGTAAATGGAAGTCCTCGGCCATCTTTGTCGCCGCAATGCAATTTCCTCTCTTCCAAGTAATCCGGCGACCACAGAGATATCGCGTGTGGCGATCCCTTTCCCGCGCACTTCTTGAGAAGTTATCACTGGGGTGTACTTGACCACGAGGTAGGTTCGTGATCCGAGCCACTTCATCCACTGTAATCGTGCGTCTAATGCCCCTCACAGAAACAGTAAACTGAAGAGGCTCAACGGATGCGTCTACGATGTGAGTATAAAAAGCGCGAACCGTATTCTCACATACAGGGGACTCACCATCAAACATAGAGTTCCAACCGATGTCCACCAGGCGATCCATCAGTGGGTGTAGCCCGAACACCCTTTCATCCACGTGAGCTTCAAACACAACCTTGCGACCCGCGAAGCGCCCATATTCCATGCCTATCGGGTAAGCATTTCCGACGGTATGGTCAGGATCCAGGTCCCGCTTCGACCTAAACTCCCGTACGGTGCTTGTGCTGGCCCCAACATCGGATCTTCTTCTTCAAGTTTAGGTTTAGGTTTAGGTTAGGGAGTTAGGTTTAGGTTCGGTTGTAGGTTAAGGTTTAGAGAATTGAGAATAGGTTAAGGTTTAGGTTGAGGAAACTGGGTTCGGGTTCGGGACCGGGTTTAGTTTGGGTTTTCAAGTTTAGGTTTAGGTTTAGGTTAAGGAGTTAGGTTTAGTTTAGGTTGTAGGTTAAGGTTTAGGGAATTGAGAATAGGTTAAGGTTAGGTTGAGAAAATTTGGATCGGATTCGGCATCGGGTTTAAGTTTGGTTTTTCAAGTTTAGGTTTAGGTTTAGGTTAGGGAGTTGAGATTTAAGATTAGGCGTAGGTTTAGGTTAAGGGATTTGAGAATAGGTTAAGGTTTAGGTTTAAGAAATCGGGTTCGGGTTCGGGATCGTGTTTAAGTTTGGGTTTTCAAGTTTAGGTTTAGGTTTAGGTTAGGTAGTTAGGTTTAGGTTAGGTTGTAGGTTAAGGTTTTGGGAATTGAGAATAGGTGAAGGTTTAGGTTTAGGAAACCGGGTTCGGGTTCGGGATCGGGTTTAATTTTGGGTTTTCAAGTTTAGGTTTAGGTTTAGGTTAGGGAGGTAGGTTTATGTTAGGTTGTAGGTTAAGGTTTAGGGAATTGAGAATAGGTTAAGGTTTAGGTTTAGGAAACCGAGTTCGGGTTTAAGTTTGGGTTTTCAAGTTTAGGTTTAGGTTTAGGTTAGGGAGTTAGGTTTAAGTTAGGTTGTAGGTTAAGGTTTAAGGAATTGAGAATAGGTTAAGGTTTAGGTTGAGAAAACTGGATTCGGGTTCGGGTTTGGGATCGGGTTTAAGTTTGGGTTTTCAAGTTTAGGTTTAGGTTTAGGTTAGGTAGTTAGGTTTAGGTTAGTTTGTAGGTTAAGGTTTAGGTTTAGGAAACCGGTTTCGGGTTCGGGATCGGGTTTAAGTTTGGGTTTTCAAGTTTAGGTTTAGGTTTAGGTTTAGGTTAGGTAGTTAGGTTTAGGTTAGTTTGTAGGTTAAGGTTTAGGTTTAGGAAACCGGTTTCGGGTTCGGGATCGGGTTTAAGTTTGGGTTTTCAAGTTTAGGTTTAGGTTTATGTTAGGTTGTAGGTTAAGGTTTAGGGAATTGAGAATAGGTTAAGGTTTAGGTTGAGGAAATTGGGTTCGGGTTTGGCATCGGGTTTAAGTTTGGGTTTTCAAGTTTAGGTTTAGGTTTAGGTTAGGGAGTTGAGATTTAGGATTAGGTGTAGGTTTAGGTTTAGGGATTTGAGAATAGGTTGAGGTTTAGGTTTAGGAAATCGGGTTTGGGTTCAGGATTGGATTTAAGTTTGGGTTTTCAGTTTAGGTTTAGGTTTAGGTTAGGTAGTTAGGTTGAGGTTAGGTTGTAGGTTAAGGTTTAGGGAATAGAGAATAAGTTAAGGTTTTAGTTTAGGAAACCAGGTTTGGGTTCAGGATCGGGTTTAACTTTGAGTTTTCAAGTTTAAGTTTAGGTTTAGGTTAGGGAATTAGGTTTAGCTTCGGTTGTAGGTAAAGGTTTAGTGAAATGAGAATTGGTTAAGGTTTAGGTTGAGGAAATTGGGTTTGGGTTCAGGACCGGGTTTAAGTTTGGGTTTTCAAGTTTAGGTTTATGTTTAGGTTAGGGAGTTAGGTTTAGGTTAGGTTGTAGGTTAAGGTTTAGGGAATTGAGAATAGGTTAAGGTTTAGGTTGAGGAAACTGGGTTCGGGTTCGGGACCGGGTTTAAGTTTGGGTTTTCAAGTTTAGGTTTAGGTTTAAGCTATGGAGTTTGGTTAAGGTTAGGTTGTAGGTTAAACTTTAGGGAATTGAGAATAGGTTAAGATTTAAGTTGAGGAAATTGGGTTCGGGTTCGGCATCGGGTTTACGTTTCGGTTTTCAAGTTTAGGTTTATGTTTAGGTTAGGTTGTAGGTTAAGCTTTAGGTAATTGAGAATAGGTTAAGGTGAAGGTTGAGGAAACCGGGTTCGGGATCGGGTTTAAGTTTGGGTTTTAAAGTTTAGGTTTAGGTTTAGGTTAGAGAGTTAGGTTTAGGTTAGTTTGTAGGTTAAGGTTTAGTTCTAGGGAATTGAGTTTAGGTTATAGGTTTTGGTTTAGGTTATTGGTTTTGGTTTAGGTTAAGGTTTAGGTTAATGGATTTGAGAATGGGTTCGAGTTTAGGTTAAGGTTTAGGTTATTGGATTTGAGAATGGGTTCGGGTTTAGGTTGTAGGTTTTGGTTTTGGTTTTGGTTTAGGTTATAGGTTTTGGTTTAGGTTATAGGTTATAGGTTTTGGGATTTGAGAATGGGTTCGGGTTTAGGCTAGGTTTTGGTTAAGGTTTAGGTTATAGGTTTTGGGATTTGAGAATGGGCTCGGGTTTAGGTTACAGGTTTTGGTTAAGGTTTAGGTTTAGGTTTAGGTTATAGGTTTTTTGGGATTTGAGAATGGGTTATAGTTTAGGTTTAGGTTAGGTTATGGTTTTGGCTTTGGTTTAGGTTATAGGTTATGGGATTTGAGAATGGGTTCGGGTTTAGGGATTTGAGTTTAGGTTATAGGTTAAGGTTTTAGGGATTTGAGTTTAGGTTATAGGTTTTGGTTTAGGTTATAGGTTTTGGTTAAGGTTTAGATTTTTGGATTTGAGAATGTGTTCGGGTAGAGGTTATAGGTTTTGGTTTTAGTTTAGGTTTAGGTTATAGATTTTTGGATTTGAGAATGGGTTATGGTTTAGGTTTAGGAAATCGGGTTCAGGTTCAAGATTGGGTTTAAGTTTGGGTTTTCAAGTTAAGGTTTAGGTTTAGGTTACGGAGTTGAGATTAGGATTAGGTGTAGGTTTAGATTTAGAGAATTGAGTTTAGGTTATAGGTTTAGGTTTTGGTTTAGGTTAGGGGTTTTGATTTAGGTTATAGGTTATAGGTTATAGGTTTTGGTTATAGGTTATAGGATTTGAGAATGGGTTCGGGTGTGGTCCCTGCAAATACAAATATAATACAAATATAAACACGGCCTGTCCGAATGGCCAGGCCCTTCCAATGCCGTCCATAGAAAATGGACAGCTTCATCATGGTCATAATAGCGGTTCCCACCTTCCAGGGACCCCCGCTCTTCCGGATAGCTCCGACGCACATCCGGGTCTGCTCCATTAATCTCAAGCAAATACATAAACACGGTCTGTCCAAATGGCCAGGCCCCTCCAATGTCGTCCATAGGAAATGGACAGCTTCATCATGGTCATAATAGCGGTTCCCACCTTCCAGGGACCCCTGCTCTTCCGGATAGCTCCGACGCACATCCGGGTCTACTCCATTAATCTCGAGCAAATACATAAACACGGCCTGTCCAAATGGCCAGGCCCCTCCAATGCCGTCCATAGGAAATGGACAGCTTCATCACGGTCATAACAGCAGTTCCCACCTTCCAGGGACCCCCGCTCAACATCCGGATAGCTCCGACGCACATCCGGATCTGCTTCATCAATTTTGAGATAATATATAAACATGGGCCTGTCCAAATGGCCAGGCCACTTCATCAATGTATCATATAGTATGAAGGAAAGAAGACTCACTAATTTAGCTAGCAAGGAGAGAAAGTGTGAGTGCTTGGAATGTCGCCCTTTCTTTGAATAATGGATGCATATTCCACAATGCAATCTGAGAATGAGTAAGTTAGTAAGCTAGGATGTGCTTGAAAACCTAGGTAAGCTAGTAAGCTAAACTAACAAGCAAGTGGTACATACAGCCATAGAATAAAATGTATGAAGCTCTGAGAGAAAGGCTGCCCAATGTTTCATTTATTTGGACTTATAAATAAAAATGTATCACAAAATAATAGGAAAGGACATGCATTCTTTGTTGAAAAACTAACCTTTCTTTATTAGGAAGCAAGCCACAAAGTCTTCATTGTCTTTCCACATGCATACTGACGAAATCCCCGTTCATAATACCTACCAATGCAGTTGTGCAAAAGAATTGCTTTTACTTCTTCAGAAACAGAGAATAGTTTCTTTCATTTTCTGCGTACTGGCATTACTTGCCAAATCATTAGATGAAGGTCATGGACAAAAAATTAAGCCTACTGTAATAGATAAATAGTAGATTAGTTGTTGTCCGTTGATATAGCATCTTCGAAAAAATAACTCGGATGAAGCAATAACAATAGCAATCACTCATAAAAAAAATAAAAATAAAAATAAAAAGTCCAAAAATAAGAAAAAACCATCCTTTCAATAGGTCAATAGGTATGCTTCATTCATAGAAAAACCAAACAAAAACACTAAACTTCAAACTTTATGCTCATGTCAATTAAAACATAAACCAATAACAAATGGAAAATCATCATCATCATCATCTTAGCCATATCCCAATTAATTGGGGTCAGCTACATGAATCCTGTTCCAACAGTCATGGCATAAGTTTGATGCCAGCTGCCAAACTGATGCAACTCCCCTTTATCAGGGCTTGGAACTAGCAATGAGAGCACAAAACTCCCAAAAGCACAATGTATGACTATTACATAGGTTGATTACAATCACCGTGTTAATAGCATGGAAATATGATAGCTAAAAACAAATTTAATAGAAATCAGCATTTATAACCATTTCAGCAACCTAAAAATCCATATGAAAATCAACAAATAGTGAGCTGACAAATAAAAAGTGAGTTGAAGATAACAAATAGCGAGCTAACGAATAAAGAGTGAGTTGCAGACACAATGTTAACCCATCAGTTGAAGATGGCAGTTTTCAAACCCACCATTTCTTTCATATTATCAATGCAAGAAACAACAATGACAACTGCTGCAATACATGGGCGTGTATGGACAACAAGCATTTTAATCTGTTCACCTCCTCATATTCACATTCAGCTTCCCTAATAAACAAGCATTTCAATTTGATAACAAGCATTTCAATTTGATAGTGTACTCTTTCCAACATTCAGCTTCCCTAATACAGCTACATATCCGGCATTTAACTTATATACCGTAAGATTACAAAGAAGATTATCATTTGGTTTGATTAAATGAATAAAGAAAACCAAAATTAGAGAGAACAAAGGAATATATGAACTGCGATATAATAAACCTGCAGAACAGTCTCCTTCCTATTTTGTTTATTGAGTTTCTAAGATTCCTGATTTTCTTCTATAGTTAATACTCTGTTTCCCACAATGAGGCTTCAGTTTTCAGTTAAAAATAATATATAATAAATAAAGAAAAAGAAGAAGCAGGAGAAGAAACAAAGAGTGACAGAACTCCAAGCAAGATGTTACTGTGACATGAGTTCTGATTGGACTCAAGCGGCTACAACTTCATAAACAACAGGGAATTAACTTGGTAACGTAGAATTAGCCAAAACCAAATGGCTTGGAGTGATTTCAGTAAGAATTCCAGATAAATGCAGTATCGTTTAAGATCTAATAATAAAATCCCTTACCATTTTTTTCTGCTTGGTTATTTCAGTCATCTTCACAACAACTTCCTTGGTAACTACTGCTGCTTTTTCAGAATTCATGAAATCGTAGCGATCTGCATCTCTCACACTATCAACGGAGGGTTGCCACCAGATCAAAAGTACAGGTCGCTGTCCACATACAAAACTGAAAGCCTTAGCAAACTTCACATTTGTGGACCCTCTAATCCTTCTAACTGAACCACCCATGTGATAAACAAGGCAATCCAAGTTGAATAATTGTTTCATGTATGACAGATACCTACTAATCTATCAATACCAAGCATTTTCTTATGCCAAAAAAAAAACCCCAACAAACTGTTAATTGATTAAGCAATTAGCTGGGAAGAAAAATCAGAAACAATGATGGTGATGAGGAATGATGAAAAGTCATAGATTACAAACAAGCTTTGAAACCTTTCAATATGTAAATATTCACATGATTGATTTTGATAATCTGTATGAGAATTGATGACTCTAAAGCAGCAGAATTCGTTTTTCTATAGAATTCAACTCCATTTCCATAAAATGCGATCCAGGCACCCCAAAATAAGAAAAAAGAAAAAAAAAAAAGAAGCCGAGATCTGCATACATGCAATCATGCAGGATCCATTTTATAGGCAGCAAAATCAGGCCTGCCCATTGGTCCACCAAAAAAAAAAAAAAAGGTTGATAGAAATCTGAGAATTGAAATTCTGACTACCTGTAGACAAATCAATTATAAACCTGCCATCGTTGTAGGACATCTTAGCCATGCATCAGGTGGACCAGCCTAATATCTTTGTATAGGGACTCATTTCAACCAGCAACACAGTTCACGCAAGAAAGAAAGAAAGAAATAGTGTCCACAATGGGAGAGAAATATAACTATTTCAATGAAATCCATAAATGTAACTTTCTATGACTTAGAATTAGTGTGTGCGATCGGACCTAGAAAACAAAAGTCTCTATTAGTTCAACCAAAACACCATTGCTAGCAAACCCAAAACACCTTTTTGTTCGGCCAAACATCATCTCTAGTTTCTCACTAAGGACCCAACAAATCTCCACCTTCTATCCTTGTAAAGTCATCAGAAATTGGGTCAAGTAAAAAGAATTGATGTATTTTTTAAACATTAAGATTTATCCTTCAAACTTCATCAGGTTTGAGAAATCAAGTTCTGTTTTCAACTGTTCTCATTCCGAGGAAAACATCAAGATTCATGCATTCCATGTGAAAGCTGACCACAAATGGCTGGGACAAAGCTACTACTATGATGACAACATCAATGAGCCTTCACAGTGTATCCTTCTCTTCTGATCGATAAGGTAAAGCAGAAAGATTTCAATGCAATATCACAATGTGGCAGAGTCAGATCCATTTATCTGCTGCTACTGGGGCCAACTAAGAGTCTGGACGAAGACAGTGACAAAAAGGAATGCTAATAACAGTTCATCTATGACCAGAAGACGCTTGTTTTTTTGTCCAGTTATGACAGAATTTCATTGTTTCGACATGAATGAATAACCAGCCAAGTTTTCAAATAAATCAAAGTTAGATTAGGCTGCATTTGGACTAAAATACCTAAGAAAAATTCTCCTTTTCACACTTCTCCTGTTCAGCTGCTGCCCTTTTCTGCCTCTGCAGATTTCAGTTGTACAGTTTTCAGTTGGCTATCTGTCCACCGTGTACAGCTTTCAGTTTCCGTACTGAAAAAAAAAAAAAACCTGTACAAATATGAAGCATGCTAATGTGAGAAACATATCCTTCTTCCAATGCATGATAAATAAAATAGAAACATATCCTTCTTCCCATGCATGATAAATAAAATAGAAACATATCCTTCTTCCAATGCAAGAGCAAAGCATGTTAAAAGGAATTCATTTCAGGAATACAGTGAGAAGCTTAAGGCATAAAACAAAATCCTCAAACATTCTATGAAAATGAAAATGAAAACACTAAACCTTAAGCGCCACCAACTTCAGCTTCCCTCCTCTGCAATTGGTTCATTTGCTGGCCTCTCCAACTTCACTCCGACATCTTCCGAGTAGTCACCATGAACCTCCATCAGCTTGCCAAGATCAAATTTTGGGGCCTTAAGGATCTTCACTTTCCGAATGAAGACATTCTGTAGAGGATAGATGCTGGATGTCGCCTTCTTCTCGATCTCCTTTCCAATCACCTCAGGGATGAACTTCTGCACCAACAAAAAATGGTTCATTGTTGTTATCAATGCACAATGAAAAAAGATCATCTATTAGCATCCATACAAGCACAACAAGTTATCCAAGGCAAAAGTTCCTTCATTTCCATGAAAAGAGATCTTTGAAGACTTATAACCAGATGATGCACCCAAAATGTTATTTCAATAGTACAAGATATTAAAAGCTACTAGATATGCATTTTTGGATAGGTAACAAATATGCCAGTTTATCGATGGGATAAGATGTTGACACTGATAACTATGCTTAGTTCCTACCATAAACAAACAAGTTATCTATCCCCTTTCACCCCTTCTGTTAAAGTAAAAGGTTCTACATGTCTTGGAAAACTGCTAGCAGCCATAAAGCCCTTTTGATACCTAAAATGCAATTTATGAACATGGATATTAGATCTATGACATTCAAACACCTAATTCGTGTACATGTTGATCAACGTGCTTAGCTCATGATTCCGTACATATGGGACCCACTTGTTTCTGATCCAAGAGTTCATCATCTGATGGACCCACTGTGGATGGGAAATGCGTCTGAAATCTTCTGGTTCATCAGCAGGTGGTGGAGGATCGAATCTTCCCAAACGGAAGTGCTCAATCCCAGTCCAAGCAACCATTACACCTATTAAGAAGACAATCAAGATACTGGCCTCACTTGACATCATATGGCATTGAGAAATTAAAAGAATAAATTTTTTAAGCCACAGCCAGAAACAAGAACCATAATGAACCAAAAGAAATCCAAGTAATGGCATCTCCCTCGAGCAGCTAGTAGTTCAAGAATCATTACATGCCAGAATATAATAGTAACTCCAGGCTTCTGATGAAAAAATTGCTAAAATCTCGAAAAGAAAATCCTCAACAGGCTACCCATAATCATTTGTGAAGCGGCCATGGAGAAACTATGAATATAATCTCTTTCGGTGTTGAGGATCGTGGAACACTTGTACTCAATTCAAGAATGTCCATTGGAAAGAACAGAAAAACATCCAAGTTTTGATGAAAGAATGGCAACATGCAAATAAATCAAGTGTCCAATGATAGGTTACATGCACATCGAGTTTTTTTTATATATATATAAGTTTTGGCACTTTTAAAAATAAAAATAAATTCTAACGCAATAAGCTTCAGCACATTCAATATTGATGAAAGTTAGAGTTGGCACAATGAGATGGTGTAAGTAAGATCATCATGCAAAAATGAGATTGAAAAAGGTACAAGGAAGACAAGCCCACATATGAGATTGAAACAGGGATGAGGAAGAAAAACCCACACATGCCTCTCTTTTGTCCATCTCAAGTCTAAACACGTAGAAAACCTTACACAAATTTCTTTGGGGTTGAGTCTAAGGCCTTAACTGTTATGATTTTGGTTTCTTTAACTGTAAGTCATTGAGCTTACAATTAGTTTAACTTTGCTAACCTCGACATTTTATCATCCTAAACATGCTTTGCTCTCTCTTTAACCAATTTTGAGGCCACATGCATTTTCGTTGTGAGGCTTTGGAAACAAAAGTGAAGATGGAAGACCATAGTAGTGAGTTAATGCTTCTTCTTCATTTCTTTTCTTTCTTCATTTAAAAGACGATTTGCATGTTTCCTCTTTAACGCAATCAGCCAATCGCATTGTTTTCAGAAGAAATATGTTCTATGATAATCAGATGGCCGTGGCAGAAAATGCTCGCAAATCCTGGACTGGAGCACCTGCATCAATTACATCAAATGGACTTTCTTCCCAGTCCCCTGGAAGAGGAAACATAAATGAATCCAACTGCCAGACCCTCTTCAAGCATAATGAGATGCAGAAACATCAACTTTCATTTGGGTTTGACTTCTGTATGTTGTCTCTCTTGATCCTTGCTTTGTTATCAGTGTGTACCTTTAAACCTATGAAGTTGATAGGTAAGGACATTTTCTTACATAGAATTAGAATTTTTAAGAAATTTCTTGCATCAACTACAATTAGGAATTAGCTCAACTTTCTGATTTATTTTACAATGTTGCATTGTAATAATATTGTGCAAGAAAGGAGATTTCATCTACCATTGTCGGTACAAAGGTTTGGAGGAGGGCAAATGAGTCGCAGGCCATTCTTCTTTACTACATGATCAAGACGAGTCCTGACATACTGATTTGATGAACCTGATATGCCAACTGCTCAGTATGGTGAACCTGTTGCCTCTTCCAAAGAAGTCCCAGTCTCAGTTCCCATTGACCATCCACATGATGAAAACATCAACCAAGGAAGCGGATGTCAGTCAAGATCACGCTGTTGAAAATGTGAATGTGTGTCGAAAGGATATCGATGTTGATCCAGAGCCTCAGTCAGTTACTAGCATGAATATGAGCCTGTCCGATAATGGTGCTGCCACTGTAAATGAGGAAAAGGCGACTCTGTTAGACGGTGAGAATCACAAAGAGCTTAATGCTAGTGGAGATCAGTTCCCTGTTGGGAGTGGTAACAACCTGCTTTGGTTGAAAATCCCTCTATTCCTTTTCAAGCTGACATGGGTCTTGATGGGACTGCCATTCTGAATTCAATGACTAGGGTAGAGAAGATGCCAGTTGATCATCTAGCAGGTGATTCTAGAAATGATGTTCAAGTTGTAGAGGAAGATAAAGCTTGTGATTCAGGAATCCATGTTGAAGCTGCAGGTAAAGAACATACTGCAACAAATAGTAATAGTTATGTCGAATCCAAGTTACTGGTTGAGGATCATTCCTCTGTTTCGGAAGGCCAAAACCCAGATGCTCTTCCTATCAACCAAGTTGGTCATCCCCTGACAGCTGCTGTAGGAGAGGGTGGTAACTTGGCTGCGGTGGACATAGAAGAGAAACGATGGATGAGGTTGATCAGACTCAAACAGCTGCAGGGAACATAGAAAAGGTGATGACAGATGAGGTTGATCAAATTCAAATGGCCACTCATTCTACATCAGATGTGGGTGGAGACATGAAATGCAAAAATATTGATCCAGCTACTGGGATCGATGCTGTTTCAAATGAGAAGGCCACGGAATCAGATGGAAAGCTGGTGGAAACCAATGCGAGTTCTGAACAGGCAAGCATAGAACTTGATAGTGAGAGATAATAACATCCGAGTGCTTCGATGCGTGAGTATGCAGCTGCTGAAAAAAAACTTGCTGTCAACCGTTCGATGTTCTCGGAATTCGACAAAACCATTGATCCAACATTCTCTTCATGTGCCTCCCTTTCGACTATTTGTGGTATTAAAATAGTACTTTAAAATGCTCAACTACTACCATAAGAAAGAAGAGAATCTGTTTATCAAAGATGGGGGCAGAATAGTAACTAATGGTTTTAAGCAATTGGTCAGGTTAAATTTTTAGGAAATTATTTGAAATACCTCTCTCTACATTGAACTTGAGTTCGGCCAGGGACAAACTGAGCAATTGTCATCCAGTTTTTCTGCCCGAAAAGCATCACAGCTATTTTTAAGTGCTTGTCTTCATCCACAGTCCATCTCCCTACCCTTTTCCTAGAAGGGTGAAGTGTCTTTCTCCATTTGCATTCAATAGGATCACATGATTGACTTCAATGAAGAAAGTTCATGACCCAACCCCTATCAGGGACTACATTGTTTCAATCTTCTGGCTTGAAAGTTTCAGGCTGTTCCACTCCTCAAGTGGGCCACGGTGTACAAAGTAAACTAACTGTTGAAACAAATTTTCCAACCGTGCATTTGTATTGTATGTTGTGACCCACCTGAGGTATGAAGTGGCCTAATTTCTAGCTAGCTGATGTAAAAAGAAGGAAATTAAAAAACAAAAGAAAAGAAGAAGAAGAAGAAGAAGAAAGTCAGCTTTGCAAAACATTTACAATACAACACAGAATGATCCAATGCTTTTAGAGCACCATCGGCTATCAGTCCATTACAAACCTGTTACAGTCATTACAGGCTCATTACAAGCCTTTTTTATTTTAGATCAGCATTACAATTACAGCCCTGTTATTGCGTAATGAGGTCCCACTGTTACTTTTACATAACCATTTTTTTATTCCTAGCTTCAAATAAGGGATTTCGAGAGAAATCCAGTTTATTCTATTTTTCTTTGATTCAATGCAGTCAATTTTTATTACTTGGTAGCAGATGTTACGAACCTTAGCCATATTATTCACAAAAAATTCAGATTTTTCCAATTTCTAATCATGCAACATAGTAATTTTTTCCCTATTTTAATCATATACAAGAAGTCATGAATGAGAAAGATGTTAGTGATGAAAGTGGAAGCAGGAAACGGAAGACAACAGAAAAATGCAAGTTAAAGCAATTGATCTCCTCTATTGTGATTTTCCATGTAATTCTTAGTGTAATATTTTTTGGTAAAGTATACAATCAGGCAATTGCAGCATATGCTAAATCTACTAGCCATGTAGAAAAGGCTTCAACCCTTCTGTCATTCTTCTAAGCTTTGAATGAAGGAAATAGGTGAAAAGGTGGGAAATTATGATGTAACACATCTGATAGAACTGTTGTTGGCAACACATCAAGGAGCTCGCAGTACATCAGATCCTACATGAGAAGGAATAAATATAATTATGATCCTACATGTATATCCTACATGCCTTTCATGAGAAGGAATGAATATAATTAGGATGTATGAGATAGAACTTACTGAGCAAAATTGATGCCGACTATGGCGTTGGGGGTATTCGAAATTTTCTCAAAGGCTATGGTAGATAAGACCAGCATAGCTGGGCATGGATTGTTTCGACACAATCGACAATCTCTACTTCTGTAGTGTCGTTTTTGCACGAGTACCCGGGGCCGCTCGAGCACTGGATTTGGTACTACCCAGGTGGGGCTGAAACTCAGTCCAGAATCTGCTCTCAAGACAAACTCTGTTAGCTACAGCTCGGGCTGATATCAGTCCGAAAAATCCAAGTAAAAACAACCTTGTTTCGGGCCATGTTGAGCGGATAGTCAGGCCATAAAATGACTTCCAAGGCAGCCCTGCAACAGAGGGCATTTCTTCTCCCTGACCTTGGCAGCTGGTGGGCTGACCGTGGGCCTCACCAAACTGCTGGTGGGCAGCACAATGTTGGACCCCAAGCTGTTTTTTTTTTTTCCTGTCATTTATGTTGACTGAGATAAACCTCAGCCTTCACATGCAGCACTCGAGTGCTTAGTGTGATGCTTAGTTAAATGAGATAGACCTCAGCCTTCTTATGCAGCACTCCACTGCTTAGTATGACACTTAGTTAAATGAGATGGACCTCATCCCAATCATGCAATGCTTGACTGCTTACACCCTGTTTGGCACCTTGGATTTAGTGGTAAATGGGTGTTTTCAAAATCCAATGGGTGCTTTTTTTTGTTTGATGGTTTTGGATATGGAGAATTTCAAATCTACCTTTTTGGTGTGTTTTGAAATCTCAGCAAAATGCTAAGATTTGGGTGTAATCCAAAGCAAAGTATATACGTTAATGGGCTTATTACAATCATTCTATCAAATATCGTCGGGGTGTGTGTGTACACGCATACACAAATTTGAGATATGAAAGCTAATTTAGTTAATCAAATCTAAGTCTTGTGAATATACTAAGAATTCCAATGCCCTCCAAATACAAGCTTTCAAACTGAAGATTTGGATTCCAATGCATTTCAACCAAACACAAATGAGGATTTGGAATCACATTGATTCCAATGTAATTGTGATTTGGATTTCAAAGCATTCCAATCCAAGCTCTCAAACAAGCCCTTAGGGCCTGTTTGGCCAGGCAGATTGGATGGGATTGGAAGATAAATCCCGGGACTGGCCAGGCGTGCCAAACAAACACCGGATTGTGATCCCGAGATATAGCAATCCCATGGATCTTAATACAATCCACTGACATCACTATCATTACCTTTAGGCCCCTGTTTGGGCAACGGGATTAGAAGGGATTAGGTGGGATTGGATTCATCTGGTTCCGTGCCAATTCCACTCCATGTTTGGAAAAGCTTGGAATTAGATCGGATGGAATTGCATTGGTCCCGTGCCAATTTCACTCAATGCTTGCAAGTTGTGTAGGTCCCACCCTGATGTGTGGGCTATATCCACACCGTCCACCCATTTTTTGAGATTATTTTAGAGCATGGGCCAAAAATCAGGTAATTCTAAAGCTCAAGTGGACCCACCACTGAAAGCAACGGGGATTGAATACTTACCGTTGAAAACTTCTTTGGGGCCACATAAGTTTTGGATCTACCTCATTTTTCCGCCCATACATAAAATGAGGTTACAAAACAAATGAACGGTTTAGATATAATACATGTGTGTTATTTTGGTAATTTCAAATGATGGTGGGTATATCCATTCAATGTACCACCGTATTACCAACAAAGCAGAGCATTAATCTAATCCCATGGAATCAGGGACAATCCCTGCCATGGGTAATAATGATGTTTTTTTTTAATACAATCCCACCTAATCCCTTCTAATCCCGTTGCCCAAACAGGGCCTTAAATCCCATCCAATTCACCCTAATCCGTTTGAATTTGCCTGGGTTGCATCAGTACCGTCCACCTGATGAGTGGAATTGCTTGATATCACATAATGTATTGTTTGATTAACTACACATGTGCAATATTCTTGACAAGAGACGTACCATATGCTTGAATCTGACATATGCAGCTCCAATCCTCCCACATGCAACATCCACCTGAAAGAATGCGCATAATCGTCATGCTTGAGTAATCAATATAGGAATGTACAAGTAAAACCATAAAACAAGTGATACTCACTGAATTTTCAGGATCTCCTCCATAGTTGACGATCTCATTCTAAAGCCCTTCTCCCTCCTCCTTTATCCGGGCTTGGGACCGGCAATGCAGGAGTTGCATTGGCGGAGTTAAAAAAGGGCTTAGGCTCCATTTGGTTTTTTAAAAAAAAACTGCTTTCATAAACACTAATGTGATGACCAAATGGAGCCTAAGACTATAAATACATTCAATTATAGAGTACAAAATTCATTCAATATTTCAAAAAAAAAAAAAACAAGTGCCAAGTTAGTTCTAAATTAGTTCAAAATGCACACACATGTTCAAAATTAGTTCAAAATGCACACTACACATGTTCAATTATAGAGTACCAAATTTGTTCAAATTATTGAATTCTCAAAGCCTCTTTCCCCCATTGCACAAATGATCCTAGACCGACCTCTCCAAGTGTAGATGCGAACCCATCTTCTTTCCACAATGGAGCGTGAGGTTGTACAACCTCAGTCAAGATAACAACAAAAGCTCCATCCTCCAACGGTTCACAATGGACAGTTGCATTTGGATTAACTTCGTGTACTTCACCACGAGCGACTACACCACGTTTTCCAAAACCAAGCAAGTCGCATCTCTTACCGATATATATAATATCCGGCTACATTTACACATAAAATGGCATTGGTATTGTTAGCGCTTATAATATAATTGTAAGCTCAATACAGTAAAAAAAATATTTATACTTGCATACCGACGATGCCTGAGTAGATTTAACGACTGTTGGTGATGAGAGATTTTGAGAAGACTCTCTCCCTTTCTGCATATCCACCAATGTTTTCTTCATCTCAACTATATCTTGAGTCACATCATCTAATTTTTTCTTCACCTGAGTTAACTCTTGAACTACTACGCCCTCTTTTTCTTTTGTCACATTCTCTACCTTTGAACAAGCAGGGGCTGACTTCTTCAGTCCTACCTTGCTTATTGAGCAACCTAGACCCCGCATTCGCCCTCTTTGTCAGCACCAAACAACTGTAAAACATTGTAAATCAAGTTATTAAAATATTCATAATTACCATAAAACTTAAGTAATTTTTAAATTTTATTATTACCTCTGTAAGGGCATCATCCATGCCGGTCATCCTAGAAGCAAGATTGCTACTAGAGAGCTCCTCTAGTTTTTCCTGTGAAAAAATACAAATGAATGCAATATAATTCAAAGTTATACGTAGGCTTTTCATAAGGGTACTAGTTAGTGGTACGAGGGATGCACTTACAGCAAGGTCAGGATACTGGACAACTTTGTCCTTTCTTGTATGGGCTCTTAAGAAGACTTCACATCTACTTATCTCGGCATCAGACGTAAGATTCTTCTCCTTCGCCTTTAGGACATTACATATCATTGAAATACATATCATTAATAAATTTAGATGAATGATAATTGAAATTTAAATTCAATTTTAAACTATAATATCTATTTTTAAATACATACCATCTTATGGCGAGTAACAGCCATGCTGTGCCGCCCAAGACACGCAGGTCCTTTTAGCTTGACCCGATTGATTTTATTCCTTACGCTTACCTTCTTGAATTCCTCGGTGGTGCGTTGATCCACGAAGACCCTCCAATCCTCCATAGGGATACCTGGGGGGCAGGACCATCTCTCACAGCAATAGGATCCTTGTCTTTAATATATTTTGCAGTCAATCTTCTCTTGTAATTCCTCCACGCTTCATTGATACGTTTTATAACGTACTCAAGACTTGTATCCCAAGTTTGACCCTCAAACTCATAAACTGTGACAGTCTTTCTGTGACCATACGAATTTGTTCATGAGGCACCCGGCGAAAGTCCTGGTATATGATTGGGATATGAGAACGAGTGAGGACACCGACATGCGATGCGAAGTCTCTATGATCGGAGCAATCCTCATTCGGTTGCCCGAATTCATTTGTCTTTAGGACTTTTTTCCTATCAGGTTGCACAAGTAAAGAGACCCCCCTAGTAATGCCTCTCTTTCTAGATGAAGAAGAAGCTGACACAATTACATAAAAAGAATAATAGTTATATATACACATAATTGATTAACGCCAATATATAAGAAAAAGGAAATTTTCAAATATAATTAAGGAGAAGTATCTTATTACGTTTGGTGTTGCTTGTATTTGTACTCTCAGGCACCTGCGCACCCAATAGTTCTGGTTGTGAATCCATGTGCCTATTTCTTCGCTAATATGAAAAGAAAAGAAAAAAAAGCTAATGGTTAAGAAATAATTTAGATCACAGATAAAGTACAAAAAATTCACATATATTATCCAAACCTTGATTAGATGCTTAGAAAATACATATCATTTTGTTACATGCTTAGAAAATACAAACAAATCAGTAAATTCTCTTTGATCGTTTTCTTTTCTTTGTTTTCTCGACCACAACACTAACGTCTTCAGATTCATCGAATATCAACTCATCAACCATTGCTAATGAGGTAAGATCAGGTCCTGCATCGGCATTGCTTACAGCCTCTAATCGTTCCGATAGAACGCATGCCTCTTCTTCGACAAAAATTTTTTTGGGAACCTCCAAGACGACATGTCAGTCAGCATTTTTTGGATCTCTGGATGTAACGACCTGAAAATTCCCGTACATTGGGCCGAGTACCACCTCGACCAGAAATCACATAGGATTAAATCCTTTAGAAATTTAACAAAGTTAACTAAGTACTAAACTCGGTAAATCATGAAATCCGTTGGGATCGCTTTAAATACGATCTGCAAGACCCAAAACTTGCAGAATTGGTGACTCTAGGTTACCCTAAAGTCTAGAGCCAACTCATTACCCGTCTGCTCTCGGGACTGAAACGAAACTTCGTATGAGGTCTAAATCGCACATCGGGAGTCCGATTAACACGAAGCTAAGGAACCAGGACCGCCCCACTGGGCTTGACAATCATCTCAAAAATCAGATGATTCCGATGTCCCACGGCCGTTATTTTCACTCCGGAGCGAGGGAGTGTGAAAAACACTATTTCCATCCAAGATAAAATATCTGGAATAGTGATCTGGCACCTTTCGGTTGCGCGTCAGTATTAAGCAACCTGACCGTCGGAATCAGACCACATACAACAATACACCCCCTCGGATTAAGAAAAATTTCAGGAACATTTACATGTACTCAGAAATTCCGATCGTGGCCCACGGACCGTTGAACTGAAAGTGGTCCGCCACGTGCGATCTGGGAATCCGATCGAGCCGAAAACGTAATCCCACGTGGATCCGCAGTGGGTGAGCTTAAGTCTGACGTTTGGCTCAAAGAGGGCCACCAGAACACCCCTTTTGAGCTTGGAAATTGGCGAAATGCCTATGTAAGCAGTTGCCCTTGAACCTGAGTCTATTTGGGAAGGTTTGTGGCTATAAAAGGGGCTTAGAACAGCCCCTCTCACAGCCATACGAATTTGGGTTAAAACCCTAAGAGAGAAAGAGAGAAAAGAGAGAGAACTTGTGGAGATCGAAGCCGATCTTCCTCCTGCTGCTTCCACCTCTCCCACGGCCTACAACGGCCTACTATTCCAAGAGGTTTCCCGGCGGTTTCCACCCCATTTGAAGGTAAGAAACCCTAACCCTAGGTCTGATTTGAGCCTAATTAGTGATAGGTTAGGGAAAGACTAATCGAATGCGATCTTTAGGCTAAGAAACTCCCGTATACGGAAGCACCAACCTTCTTGCTGATTCGTTGGAATTCCAAGGGCTGAGGTGAGGACTTTAAGCGTATAAGTTTACGGTTTTCAACGCTTTCAATGACAGATAATGATAGATTCATGATCTGCATGCAAATGCACATGTACAAAGTGCTTTCCGTTTCCTGTTTTGATTAGCGATAAAGATTATGGAATCTTACATACTCTTGATATACGTAGAAATACCGTATACGTATTTTTGTTGAGAAAATGTTTGACATGTTTATTTAATGTTTGATTATATCATGTGTGGATAAATACTAGTTTGGCGAAAGAGATCGCAAAAATATATGTTCATGTGTAAATGCCATGTATGTCGAAATTGCGTATTCTAGAAATCCCGCATGCGTGCGGATTTTGGATATGTAATTGTAATGATTATTTGTTGTATGAATACGATATACGCGGGAAAAATACTCCCGGGCTTAGGGACAGCCCAATCACGAACTTGCCTAACATACGTCATGTATGTTGGAAATGTGTATTCTAAGTGTTTGTGTATGCGCATGTAGGTGTACATGTGCATGTACTAGTGCCTTAGATAGGCGCTGATATGGATGCTCCACTCCACTCCCTTAGAGACATGTAGGATCCCCTCCATGCGGTGGTTCACCGCAACCACTTAATTGCAGTGCACACACAATTCTATCCCTATGGGGATAGTGCTGTAGTACATGCATTACAATATGCTTTATAACATGCTTCTCAACATGCCTTGTAACATGCTTACTCCATGTCTTACTTTATGCTTTATAACATGCCGACTAACATGCTTGTATTGCTTGTTTACCATGCTTTACTTCACATGCTAGCGATGAAAACTGTTTGAGTTTGGGACTATGTTTATAGTCCAAACACTCGGTACCAGACTTGTGATTGTGGCTGAGATTCATGTCGCCACAAAGGACGGGTCCGGCGAACCCGAGTCGTACTTCGGTTGGCGATAGTGGTTGGCCACGCGGAGTGCTTTTGCGCTCCATATCGCTCAACTTGTGGTGCGCTCGAGCTAGTCAGGCTCGCCACTTGAACCGAAGTGTAGTTGTGTGTTCACCTTGTTTGGTCGCTACTCTTACTGCTTGAACCTAGGTTACCAAACTTACCAGTGGTGATTCCCGTTTAACCATGGTACCTAGATCCGCTAAGACGCATGAGCCGGACATGGTGGTATGGGACACCGTGGTCGAGCTGTCGGCCTATGCTGGGGCCATGTGCCTCCCCATAGTGACCATTGCGCAACTATCTCGTGAGCCGAATACGGTGGTATGGGACACTGTATTCGAGCTGTCGATACTTCGGCGAGAGCCGAGTACGGTGAGATCTGTGCTCGTGCTGACGGGCGACAAGTCCTCCGTGGTATCATCGAGTGTACTTTAAGTATCTGTGATTGGCCACGAGCCTTTCACAGTAACTAGAGTGTGAGTTGAGCCGAGTACGGTGAGACCTGTACTTGAGCTGACGGCTAGTGATTGAGCCGAGTACGGTGAGACCTGTACTCGAGCTGACGGCCAGCAATTGAGCCGCATACGGTGAGATCTGTATCCGCGCGCTGACGGGTGACGAACCTGTTGCGATGCCATCACTAAGCTTCTCAAACCATAACATCGTATGAGAATAACTAGGATTGACGACCCTAGAATGGATCATGTTGGGAATGATACAAGGGAGGTACCTTAGTTTCCCAATACTGCTGACTGAAATGGACTAATAATAACTTGGCAATCACGAGCATCATCGCACCGCATGTGCTTTGTAGATGTGGCGCACTGAGGGAGTTAAGCATTCGCGAACGTAAGATGATGTCGCTTGAGGGTGGTTTGGCAAGGGCATACAGCATCATGTCATACCATTTTTGCATTTAACAAGAGTAGTTAGAAATGCTTGATTTGTACTGCTTTATCATTACTGCTTGGTTGATTTGATAACATGTTAACTTATGCATTATTGTTCCACTGAGTTAGCTACTCACTCCCACGATACGGGACGGTGTTGTACACACCACCAGACTCTGTTGCAGGATTAGAGGGCGCCTTGGTTCAGGAGCCAGAGCCCGACGTTGACGAGGACCAGGAGGAGTTCTCTTTCATGCAGTATTCTGACGGCTACGCCTAGGCCGGCTGCATCGCGGGACTTTTGGGGCCTCTTTTGAGGATGTATTTTGGGTTTTTAATTTACAAACTTTACATGTATATTGGTGCTCAGCTAGTACTCATACTCTGAAGTTCAGAAATTTTGTTACTTTACATACTTGTATATAAAATTTCAGACTTCCGCTGTGTTTAAATGCAATTGAACTGGAGTATGAATTACTGTTTGGTTAATCTCATTCATGTTTATTGCGCTAACTCAGACAACATTTAACCGACATTGTGTATGTTGCATAAGTGATGCGTTGGAACTCGGGAGTTGAGTTCATACTCGACCCCCGAATTTCAGGGCGTTACACTGGAGTAGAAAACTTGCGTGGCATGCTCTGCAAGAATGAGGGCTCGTCACCGACTTTGTCTGAACTGTAAAGACTAGACAAATTTACTAATCTCAAATTCGCTCGACATCAAAAGAAACACCATGATGTGTCACTTTCACCCAATCCCACTTAAATAGGACGGCTTGTACCCTGTTCGGTATTCCAATTGGATAATTCTACGAAGGACTCCATAGTAAGGTTGATTTTCATCCACTGTATTGATATCCTTAGCACTTGATCGGAAGGTTGTCATACCCTCTGTCCTAACCCCACTGTTTGGTTCGTTTTATTCTCCTCATAGTCCTTAGTGACAAATAGGAAACCATTAATATAATACTTATTGTATTCAATAGAAAAAGCTAGAGGTCCTCTCACTACATCTTTAAATTCATTATCGTCAGATTCAATGAACTCTGGTTCCCTCTTCAACCAAGATATGAATTCGTCCTCGCTAGGCACCCTGTTGGTCCTCTTATAGCATCGCTGCAAGAAATCTTTGTGCTTCCTGCGCGATATTCAATAACATTGTTATATTGAAATCGCATAAAGTAAGGAAGATATATATATATATATAATATATATATATATATATAATATATATATATATATATAATTACATACACATATACGAGCTTATTGTACATACCCTTCCCACTTGTCGTAGCTGGGATGACTCTTCAGTACCCATGTACGAGCTTGTTCGTATTCAATACCTGCTAGGATAACACTTTGAGCCGAACCTACTCGACCAACGTCGTCATCATTAGGGTCATCATCAACGATATCTTCCAACTTACGTAGTCCTGGAATGAATCCGTTAAACCGTTTTTCCAGCCTTTCCAATAGGCATGTTTTCTGTTTTCCTTTATATTGGTTTGCAGAATATAACCGTCTCCTCTTGGATGTACTGCTCTGCAATACAACCCTCAGGTCGTGTCTTGTTACGGACATAGGCCTTGAATGTCTTCATGAACCTGACAAAGTTAATAAGACATTATATATACATGCAAATGTAGATGTTAAGCCGATTTATTCTTACTAAGCTCACAGCGTACCTTTCGAATGGATACATCCATCGATAGTATACAGGACCACATATGCGAGCCTCGTAAGCCAAATGGATCGACAAATGCATCATAATGACAAATATCGATGGCGGGCATATAGTTTCAAGCTGACATAGCGTCCTAGCCATGCCCCTCTCGAGAGTAAGGAGTGTTTGAAGGTCTACGGTTGTCGAGCACAAGGCATTAAAATGTGCAAAAGCTTGTAATTATAGGACGAATGACCTTCCTATCCCTGAATGCATGCTGGATGAGAACTGGGAGCAGATGTTGCATCAACACATGATACGAATGAGACTTCATTCCCTTTAAATCCAAGCAATCTTCCTTTACGATGGTCCTCCAATTCACACTAAAACCGATAGGAACACGCAGCTCATGCAAAGTCTGGATGAAAAGTTTTTTCTCTTCTTTTCTTAGACAGAAAGGACCTTGTTTCTGAATCACCTTACCATTGTTCTTTTTCAGCCATAGACGCTTCTTAATTCCCAATTGTTTCAGATCCCTGCGTGCATTAGCATCATCCTTGGTTTTGCCAGGCGTGTTCAACATCAAGGCAACTAGGATTTCACATATATTTTTCTCAATATGCATGACATCAAGGTTGTGACGCACGGGAATATCTTTCCAATACTCCAGATTAAATAATATAGACCGTTTGAAGAACCACGGTGATTCAACATCATCCGTCCAGCTCTTGTCGACCTCCTTCAATACCCCTTATATTACTCTTCCCAGTCTTCCCCCACTGCATATTCAAGTTCGCGGTTTGTCTTTTGACCTCAATCCCATCCAGACGGATCGGTTGACGTCGTATCTCCACCTTCTTGTTGAAGGTGCTAGCACTTGTGTCCTTCCTAGCTTGTTTTGACATTGGCAACCATCGTCTGTGGCCCATATAAACATGTTTCTTTCCATATTGGAGTCGCAGAGAATCTGTGTTAGGACCACATACGGGACACCATATTTACCCTTTGTCCTACAACCAGAAACGTTACCATATGCTGGAAAGTCATGGATTGTCCAAAGCAGAACGGCACGCATGTTGAATTTGTTTTCATGGTATGCATCGAACGTCGTGACCCCTTCTCCCATAACTTTTGCAGTTCATCATCATCAATGGCTGTAAATAAACGTCAATATCCTTTCCCGGTTGTCGCGGTCCCTCAATGAGCAAAGTCAACATAGTAAACTGAGGTTTCATGCAAAGCTTTGGTGGAAGGTTGTACGTCACACACATAACGGGCCATGAACTATGTGACATACTGAAAGTGCCAAATGGGTTAAACCCATCTGTAGCCAAACCCAATCGAACATTGCGAGGCTCAGCTGAAAAATCTGTATACTTGTCATCAAGATTCTTCCATGCAATAGAATCAGCCGATGCTCCATCTTTCCATGTTGAAATTTCCTGGTTGAGTGCCAAGACATTTCTTTCGCCAACCATTGCACACTGAACATTCTTTGTAGCCTTGGTGTTAATGGAAAATACCTTAACACCTCCTAGGTATTCGAGATTGTTTTTTCTCAGAATCCATTTCAGTCTTGTACCTAGAAGTTTTACAATTTGGACAAATGGTTTTCATCTCGTTCTCTCTCCAGTATAAGATGCAGTCATTTGGACAAGCATGGATTTTCACATAATCAAGACCCAACTTTGTAATGATCTTCTTCGCTTGGTAGGTATTAGTTGGGGCCTTGTTACCGTAAGGTAACACCTTCTTCAGTAGTTGAAGGAGCTCTGTAAAGCTTTTTCACTCCATCCATGATTTACCTTTAATTTGAAAAGCTGTACAATGAAAGTCAGCACGGTGAAATCTTGGGCCCCAGGGTATAGCTCAGTCATTGCGTCTCGCAGATTTGCTTCAAACTCATTAGTTTCATTTTCTCCAAAGACGCCTTCAACTATAGGGGTCACATTGGGCTCATCATCCTGTACAACTTCATCTAGGTTATTACCACCAAGTTCTTGAACGATCGCGTTGTGAACCTCGTTTAAGTTCGGGACACTATGGTATTGTTGGGAACTTGATTCACGTACAGTACACTTAGGTGATACATGCTCCCCATGCATGTTCCAAACCCTATAGCTTGGGTCGAATCCATTTTTCATTAGATGTATTTCCATATCATCATAAGAAACCGGAAAACGTGCACATCTGCAAGTGGTGCATGGACAAGGAACGGATTCTCTACCAGGAAGGTTTTCTTGTGCAAACTTTGAAAAACTTCTGATTCCAGAAAGAAAACGTGGGTCTGGAAAACTTAGTGTCATCCACTCCCTATTCATTACAGCCGGATCTCGATTAAACAAGGGGTCCATTTTCAACCTGCACCTAGAAGAAAATTAAAGTTGGAAATACCTATCTCATGCACCAAAAACCTCAAAAGTTAGGGATTCGAGAAGTGCTATCAGATGATTCAACCCATACAGATATTATCTACCAATACAATGTATTAAGAAGTTTGTAATCATTGTATTTTTACAACAAATTAATAATGTTACTAACATTTTGCTCTACCCAATGTGGTTTCTGTGAAACCACTACAATGAGATATTTCATAAAAAGTTTCAGAAAAGATACTTTCAGTTTTAAGATGGTTAAGAAAACAAATACAGCAACAGTACACATTCAACTAGAAAAGGCTAAAGATTGGATGGTTTGGATCATCCAATCTTGAGGATTTTTTAAAAATATGCAAGTGTTCCATACAAAATGTGGTCCACTAAATCAAGGGCTGCATTAGTAAACCATGGGCCGGGACTTGAGGTCCAGCCGGTACGTACGTATCATCCAATCTTTTGCTTAAAAATGACATCCAATCCGTCTAATAGGTTGACCCATCACAAGCATTACTTTTTTTAAACACCACAATGACCAAATATACAAGTCAGTTGACCAAACACAATTTGGTTAATATTAATGGTGGGACTTTCTATCTTAACTACTTACCATGGTTTAGCCCAATCTAGTGTTGAATCTACCTTAATTGTAAGTCCATGTACAAACACAAGGTGGCCCACATGATAGACGGGGTGGATCTACTCCACATGAACTCTTTCCTTCTACATCTAGAAAACAATGCCGCGTTACCCTTAGGAAGGTCAGGCAAACTTTATGCTAAATATTTGGAAAGAGAGACATGCGAAGGGAGAGTAAATATATGATGGGCTACACACCTATTATAGATTTGGACCATCCAACTCAAAATCAGATCTGTGCATTAGATAAATTACATGTAAACATGCCAAGGACATTCTTTTTTTTTTTTTGATGATCTTATGATCAATCATGTCAAATACTTATGGAAAGTGTTAGTTGTTAATAAAACTGTCCAACGATCCAGATTTAACAAGCATACATACTTTTCTTACAAGTGCTGTTTCTTTGTTTTTGTTACATAACTTTTCTTAGTGGGTCTTAACTGATGAATGGCCTAGATCTTCGACACACATGTTACTTTACATAACTATGACATGCATTCTAAAACCTATCATATGTAAGCGTATGTATTATATAAAAGAGTGAATTTTCTCATTAAATGCAAAGCTAGTTGGACAAAATGCAATGTCCAACTAGTTGTGTGTGAGCATTACTCTATATATATATATATATATATATATATATATATATATATATATATATATATATATATAGAGAGAGAGAGAGAGAGAGAGAGAGAGAGAGAGAGAGATGCCCACACACAACTAGTTGGACCGTGAGTTTTGGTCCAACTAGCTAGGCATTTAATGAAAAAAATTCCCTATATGGGATTTTAGAATGCATGTAGTAAATGGCATTTTGTTAAGATCTAAGCTATTCATTAGCCTTTTTTTTTTTTTTATAACACATGCACGCATGCCCCCCCCCCACACACTCACACGATGGTGGAATTTCACCACCCATGGGTACCCAAACCCTTCCACCGGTGCAAGAGCAAGGACATGGCCATTTAATTAATTTATTTTTGAACTGATTTTCAAAGTAGAAATACAGTAGGATTATCAAACAGGCTAAAAAGTAATAATTATCTATTTACAAAGTAATTACAGTAGGATTGAGGGTCAACCTGAGCCTGACCCAACAACAAGAGCACCCAACCTGGGACCCAAACCAACCCGAAATCCTCCATACCCAACCCAAATACATGACATTGTTTCCAACCCAACCTGACGTCATATCAGGTCAGTGTTTTCCAACCCAAATCTGACCCAAGAACCTGACAACCCAACCCAATCTGAATTTGGGTTGGTCAATCGACCCAAACCCAAGTAGCAGCCCTAGTTTTGGTGAGCTGTGAAAGGCAATGTTATGCAATTCATCTCTAAGTTTTGTGCTAGAGGCAGACTATTGAAGGAGTTGAGAGCTTCTTTTATTGCGCTTATCTCAATGAAGGCAATGGAGGAGGACCTAAGGTACTTTTCAGCAGCTCAGCCCATACAAAATCTTGGTGAAGGTTCTTTCCATTAGGATAGTGGTGTTGGGCAGCATTATTTGTAAATCTCAAGCAGCATTTTTCATGGCAAGCAAATATTGTATGGGGCCCTTATTGCTCATGAATGTATTGACTCAAAATACAAATAGGACACTGCTGGGGTAATCTGTAGTCTGAACTTGAAAAATTGTACAATTATGTAGACTAGGACTTCTTCAGCTATTTGATTTGTAAAATGCATTTGGTTTCAGATGGTGGGTAGTGGATGGTTGAGTGAGTGGCCCTTTTGTGGTGATTGTTGAAGTGCTAAGCAGAATGATCGATTAGGCGTTCAAAGAGGTCAATTCAATGGGTTCAAGATTGGTTAGATTGGCATCTGGCCTGCCTTCAATATACCCATGACAGTTTGTTATTTTGTGTGGCCCACCACAGATGGACAGTGCCCAAAAATCTCATCACTACGACAATCTTAACCTTCACGATTTGCAGCTCACATGAACATTTAAGAAGAGAAACATGACATTGATCCACATTCAACTATAAGGGTCCCCAGATTGGTCACTAGGATCTTCCAAAATTCTAATCTAGGAGCATTTTGGGGCATGGTCCATCCAAGGTGGGACGCAACATACCGACGATGTGGATTACAGAACCATTGACTCTGCAGTCAGAATTGAAATCCATGCATACTGAAAAAAAAAAAAAAACAAACCCATACAAAATATAATCTTAAAAAAAAAAATCATAAAAATGAATAAAACTCATCCAACGATCATGACAATACAATAAGGAAATATAAATAAATAAATATGCTGAAAAAGCATGATGTATGTGTGTATGCATGCATGCATGTATGTATGTATGCGTGTGAGTGGCTGGCGGCTCAGTGAGTGATGTATCAGTAAGGGTGCACATCGAGTTGAACCGAGTCAAGCTGGCGGCTCAGCCACTAGCTGACCTCAGCTCGAGCTCGTCTCGGCTTGGTTTGGTCAGGGCCTGTTTGGCCAGGCAAG
>JAJHSJ010000008.1:25320900-25613400 GCA_021015155.1 Magnolia officinalis
CATTTGACTTATGTATTCAAAATGACCTACCCTAAGGTCAATCTAGGGTCAACCAAACATTGTTAGAGATATATGAACTTGAGTCTTCTTGTCCTTCAGTTGATAGTTGATCTTTGAAGTTCACGAAGCTTGAGATCTTGTCATAAGTAGAAGCTTGAACTCAAGACTTTTGAAGCTTGACTTTGTGATACATTGAGGCTTGAGCTTGAGGTTCAACATTTAGAAATTTTGTCTTAACTTGGACGAAGTTCTTGATAACTTGAACTATGAAGCTTGAAACATTGAGCGATGTTCTTGAATCATGAAGTCTTGCTTTTGAAGATCTTGAAACACTTTTGTCCTTATACACGAGATGCACTGTCCTGAATTTGCAGAAGCGCTACGTAAGACACAGATTCCAAGAGGTTTTGGCACTACAAAATTTGACAATTATAGGAGCTAGATAGCATAACACTTACAATCCCCACAACAAATGAAAAAATTTTTTATCGTGTTTTGGAGAAGTTCATACATTCGTTAAAGAAATGGAAGAGGTGAGAAAGGAAAGGAGGAGTAAGGAGATGGATAAAGTGAAGGACACAAGAAAGGAAAATGATGAGAAGAGAGGTTGTGAAGGAGAAGAGTAAGAAGAAAGATGGATAAGGAGGACATGGAGATGGTGGAGGAGAGTAGTGAGAAGAAGAAGAAGAATAAGGAGGGTGAGTGTAACGCCCCGTGTTTTCAGGACCCGAGTGTATGACTCGTTTCCCAAAAATCCGAGTGTTAACCTTAAAGGATGGTCAAATCCGAGTATTTTTTTTTGCTTTTCTTTCAGAGTTAGCAGTTTAGCATAAAATGGACAAATCAACATAAAGAAAAATTTACATTTACATTTCGAATATACAACAAGAAGTTGCCCATAATGACTTATACAAACCAATGTCTCTGAAATTAACAAATACAAGATTTACATGATTTAATACATGAGAAATAATAAAATACATGTAAATTTGAGCTGCGAGACCGCACAACTTTTTGTAACAATACAGTCGTGCATCCTTAGCACTTGTACCTGGCTCCTCATCAATCTGAACCTGAAAATCACTTAAGCCACATGTGCTACATGTACGGTTATATATTTGATGGATAAGTGTCCAACTCAGTGTGAATTCTCCTCAAGATTACACACTGCCGCATTAAGTAAGCATACTTATAAAAACATAACAAGGCATACAAACAATACATGATGCAGTCTTATTATATGCATGAATGCATGAATGCATCATCGACTCGGGGATGCTCATCCGTTCGGAAGTTGGTTTTGTCACCCATCCAAAGGCTAGCCGTTAGCGAAGCACATCACGTACCGCATAACGATTGTCTACCGTACATCACGTACATGAGCGATAGGCACTAGTCTGTGCCATGTATGCATGATTAGCCAAGTCATTATTAGTCCAATTACAATCGGTCGGTTTAAATAAGCTCAAGGTCACTACGGGGGCTTGTCACCAGTGTAGGCCCATGATGTTGAGGGTCAAATATTATCATGTATGTAAATAAGCTCGGGCATAGTGTCCCATGATGTTGAGGGTCAAATATTGCATATTAGACCCCAGTCATCATATGATTTTACATACATGATAATGTTTAATGCCCTATTTTAATCATGTTTGTGTTGCAAGGTGAATTTTAGAGCTTGGACTGAAAAGGGTGTTAAAAGCATGAATTTAACACTCAGAAATCACCAAGGCAAGGGATGGATCCTAGGAGACCGAGATCGAAGAAATACACGCCAAAAATCTGAGAAAATCAAGTGATGAAAGTTAAAGGGGCCTAAAAGTTATTGTGAATGAAATATCACAGGGTTCCCACCATCCGTTTGGTTCGAAACTTTATATTTGGCTTGAGGACCTTAAATTAATAGTACACGTCGAAATTCAGCCATTGAATCCTTGTAGAAGTGGCCCAACGGACAAATCTGCTCATAAATCACTCATTTGTAGCCCACCTGATATCTGTATATGCTTCAATTTTGGTCTTAACCCCTTAAATTAGATAAAAAAAATGTATGGACAAAGCAAATTTCTCGAAACATCATGGTGGGAGCCACTTACATGGAGTGAGTGTGCACAACACACGTCACAGGAGGTGCATTGGACCAAAAATCTCAGTTAAAGGTCATTTACTCGAGCTAAATCCCGAAAACACACAGCGTTCGCACGTCCGGACGCTGTGTCATGTAGTGGGCTACCACCATCATCTTGATGGACGATCTGAGTAGTCCAGTCGCTCTAGGGGGTGGACACGACCCTAGCCATGCTGACCTTTTGCTTCCATGCACGTGGACCACGTAGATCACTGTTAAACGCAAGATGAACGGCAGGACGATTTGATACAGTGGGTCGCACCAAACTCGACCAAAACCACCCATTCCCAACTGTTTTTGCTTGCTAGGAATTTAATGGACGGGGTGAATTTCACCGAAAACATCACTGTGGGGCCCACCGAGCATCTCAGCGCAAGAGATTTTGCATGGCTTGCGTCCGGAAAACTGGAACTGGCCTCGGTGGGCCGTTCTACAATCAAGATCATGGTCGGATGTAAGATTTAGACCGTCTAGAAGAGAGAGAAAGAGGGTCACGACCAACCATGAAGGCCAAACAGAGGATGGGATGACCTCTGTCTTAAAAATCTACACCAAACGCAACTCTATTGCATTTTCTTGCTGCGAAAGGGAGTGCGTAACTCCTTACACACTCTAAGCCACTCACTTCCACCGTCCAACACCGACTACTCTTTGTTATAAAAGAGGGAGAGAGAGAGAGCGTGAAGGCATCCATCAGACCGTGGGCAGTCGTGGAGGCAATCCAAGGATGAGGCAGTGAACGTAAAGAGGAGAGAGAGAGAGGAACAGTGTGGAGAGCCATCATCACAGAGTTTTTCTTTTCTATCCTTCTTTGTTTGTTTCCTTTGATGTTTTTTAAGAGTATTTAGTTCAATCATGTTTATGATGAGCTAAACCTCTTAGCTAGGGCTAAGAGGTGAAGCTTGTAGCGTGATGGGGTGTTTTTCTATGCTTTGATTCATGTTTATTGAACTTTCTTAGATTATAGTTTGATTATGAAGGAATATTTTTAGTTTTTAATGGTTTGTTATGACTCAAATTACAATATATCTGTGATAACTTGAGATATCTTCTTTTCATGTATTGAGATTGTGAAATTAGGCAATCCCGTTGTTCACCATCATCTCTTGGGCATGGTAGGGTGACGGAATTCTCCTAATCTTCTCAATTCTCTTTCAAAATATTGGTTGTGGATTGGTTAAATTCTGTTGTTTACTTTGTCTCATGGGCATGGTTTTGTGATGGAATCAAGTCTAATTCTCATACCTCTCATCTATTGAAAACTAGATAAAAGGAAGTTCAAATTTGATATTTATGGTTATATCACCCAACTGGATGAAGATGAGACTCTAAATTCAGTTGTGTTCTTGAATCAAGCATAGATTTCCCTGATCTACAAGTGAATCCTTGGAAACCCCAGTTTCCCACCTTTGAATATTACAAGTTTTATATAAAGTAGTTCACCAATATTCCCTTAATTTTTCCTGGTTTAGATTACATCTTCTTCAAGTTCTAGTTTGAGTTACTTTCAGATTACGTACAAAGTTTAGTCCCTGTGGATTCGACCTCGGTCTTACCGAGATTATTACTACATCGCAACCCTATACTTAGGGTGTGAACACATGACCACCATCCCCGGCCCATGAGTCTACCATCTTAAGATGTTTAATGGAAACCTGTCGACTAGTGGCCAATCATATTTTAGTATATGAGGCTTACCATCGTATGGTTACACAATATAAAACATTGAACCCATATAGGGCAAATACCAAAACAAGCCACGTAGGGCGAATATCAAAACTAAGCCACATAGAGCAATTATCAAAACTAAGCCACATAGGGCCATATCAAATCCATGCGATAAAAGACCATCCTTAAAACCACTGAGACACAGCAACCCCTGAATGGTAGGCCCACCTTAATATTCAATTCAAACCACCATTCAATAACCACTAAGTCGAAAGTCCATTCCAATCACATTCAATCGAGTTACATCCCAAGTATAGGTGTACATTTATAAGTGGGGGTTTCTCACTGATGTACCAGTTTAAATTCCAGAAACAATCCACAAGTAATCCACAAACATGAAATAAATATGCAGGATAAATATTAAGCATGTAACATAGCAATTCAATTCCAACAATTAACACATGTGATTATAAAATGGAGATATCAATTATCAATCGAAATTAAAATAAAAAATAATCACTTAAACTAATGAAAAAATGGAAAGCTCAAGGGGTATAAATCATCACCTCATGTATTGGATCACCAGTTAGAGTCGCTAGAAGGTGCATGTGCCTTTAAAGTCGAACCCTACCACAAATGGTGAAATTGTACAGTTAGATTCAAGTTTTACGAACCTTCTAAGGTTAAGATTATAACCTAGGGTTTGAATTACTTATCTTAGAGTTTTGATGTAAAATTAGGATTTTCATCCGGGGGTTTAATCCTAAACTTAGATTCTATGATTTGAATCCTACATTATTATTGCTATTATTATTATTATTATTATTATATTATTATTATTATTATTATTATTATTATTATTATTATTATTATTATTATTATTATTATTTTTGTACAATGAATCAAATAATATTCATAATGGGAGCATTAATCAATCAATATTAATAATGATGATTCACAAGTTTATATTTAAATATACCAACGTTCTCCAATATTCCAGTAATGACTATAATCTATTAAATAATTCAAGTAGTAATATAAATTTTTTAGTAACAATAATATGATAAGGACTAATACTAACAATTTAATAAGAATTATATTAATCCCATAAGGAAAATGATAATGTTTCCTAATGGTAATAGCCCTAACTATCCATAATGAATCTAGTCACGATAATAAACGCTATGGTCTACTATGAATTATGAGTTTCTACAATTAGATTCAAATCTCACACACTATTTAGATTTAGGTTTTGACCTAGAGTTTAGGTTACTTAGGTCTAGGGTTTTTATCTAGAGTTTAGGTTTAGGTTTAGGCTAGATTTTTAAGGTTGAACCCTAGTGGTTGTAATTAATTATAATGTTAATTTAATAGTTATAAAAATTTATTAACATCAATGTTACTATTATTGCTAGCTATCGCAACAATGGTAATAATTATGATGATATCAAATTGTATAATCTATTATTAATGATAATATTTAAGCATGATAAATAAAATGTTAATATTTAATAACTGTAAAAAAATTTATTTATTTATTTATAATAACTAATATAAGCATGGATAATTTTCTAATAGTTAATCATGTTATATGATTGCAAATTTCATAGTAATACTAATGATAATAAATAAATACTAAGATCTACTATTAATGTAATGCCCTGAACTTTTCGATACTCGAGCATCGAAAGTTCTAAAGCATTATCGAATATTCAACGTAACATATACGTGTGTACATTACCAATCCAGCTATTCTAGCCTTACGTCCTTGGCTGACATTAACCTAAACCCTCGAATTCAAAGATCACATGATTACCATGGTCCTTTTGGCATGAAACCTTGTATGAAGCCTAAGTATCATAGATCAACCATACATTTAAAATCTCAACCATTAGATCATTGTACAAGTGGGACAGATAGAGATCAGCCATTAAACACCACAGTGGGGCCCACCTGATCTTCGTATATGCTTCCATTTTGGGCTCAACCCCCCAAATTATATGGAGAAACGAATGGTGGTGTAGATTTCTCACACACATCACTGTGGGCCCCACGATCTTGGCCGTGTAAATTGAGTATGAGCACCAGCCATGCACCGTAACAACAAACCCGGTCAAATGGAGAAAAATCCTTCTTCTTCCCAGATTCCCGCCGCGAGAATATTAAAAAAAAAAACGGACCGTTTGATTTCATCCGTGGCCCACCAAGTTAGTCCATGAGGATGATCTGAGCCATCCATCAGGAGCGGAATGAGAGCTCCGACCAAAACCCAACGAACTTCGCCGGGAATGCATCAGAGGTCGTTCCCCACTGTTCTGGACGTCCAGATCGTCGTAGCAAGATCACCAAAATGGGCTACACTGAAACGAAATCAAAACACTTCCTCTTAGGCCAAAATATCACGAAGAAGCTAATGGAATGTGTGGATTTTGTAAAATATCAAGAGAAGTGGCCCCATGGACACCACCGCAGCCTTCCTTACGCACAAGAGTTGCGTCCGAGCATCTCGGACAAACCGGTGAGAAACAAGATCGGATCTGGAATCAATATGATGATTCAGATCATCCAGACGTTGGAAAAGGGAGTTTCGACCGTCCCCATGAAGTCAGATCGGTTGGATTGTAGGCCATCCACGCCAAGCGCCGATCAAACGCAGGTTTCCCGTGGTTTGGCTGCGCAAGAGCGGAAATTGTCTCTGAACGAGACTTTGCTGGAAACCGAGCACCCACCCTATAAAGGGGGCGTGCTATCCAGCGGAGGAAGGCGAACGAGATGAGAAAATGTGAGAGCAAGATAGAGAGAGAGAGAGAGAGAGAGAGAGAGAGAGAGAGAGAGAGAGAGAGAGAGAGAGAGGAGAGACGTGCAGTCCCGAGTAATGGTTTCGATCAGCCAGCCTGCTGCAGTCCAGCGGGGGAGGAAGAAAGAACGAAAAGAGAAGAAGAAAGAAAGAAGAAAGGAAAGAGAAAGAAAATAGAAGAAAGACAAGAAAGACTAAGAGAAGGAGAAAAGAGAAAGAAAGAAAATAGAGAGGAGGGAGAGAGAGAGAGAAGAGAGAGAGGAGAGAGAGAAGATGAAAAGAAATAAGAAGGAACCGAAGAGAGTAGTGGGGGCGTGTGCTTGTTTGACATCGGCGACTCACTGAGTCACCAAACGAGCTCAGGTTCAAGTCACGTTTTCTCGACACCACTAAGGTGAGGGTTTTATCCTTTAAGCTTACATTAATTTGAGTTGGTGAAGTTTATTTTGTCTCTGTATAATGTAAAGGCTTTCCCTTTTATCTTAAATTAAGTTAATCTATTTATCCTGCCTCTTCATGCCTTTAAGGATGTGAATTATCCTGCCTTTTATGATTACATGTTTTTCAGAGAATTATCCTATCAAATGATTTAGTTAATATCATTACAACTATTGGCCCTTTTTAGATTATGACATGATGTCAAATACAAGTGAATTCTCTGAATTTATGTAAGACCATGAATACAAGCCTTGCCCTGTCCTATCAATTATTGAGTTGGCCCTTGCCACTTGTCTCTTTATTTGAGTTGGCCCTTGCCACTCGTCTCTATATTTGAGTTGGCCCTTGCCACTCTTCTATCTATTGAGTTAGCCATTGCTACTCTCCTTTGTTGAGTTGACCATTGTCACTCTATCTATTGATTCAGTTTATATTCTTCATGAATCAGATTATACTCTTTATGATTTAGTTATACTCTTAATGATTCAGCTATATTCTCTATACGTACAAGTGATGTGCTAAGAGGTATCACAACTAGTGAATCGATTATCTTATCATGGACATAATGCGTTACGGGTGGAGGCCCTCTTGGTCGGCATGTAATTTTGTGGGTTGGTTGGCGTGGTGCACAATTGATGTATGTAAATTGACATACGTGTTACATCAACTTTTCAAGATTGGATGTCGCAAATAGTCACTCCATGAACACATTGTGTTATGTAAATCCCTCAACCGTGTGTTGTGTTGTATTGCCTTGAGATGTTCGCGTAAATCCACGTTAGCATTGGCCATGCCGACGAATATCCGTAGTTATGGGATGTGGGTCGAGTCAGATTTCCTATAAATTATATTCCACATTGTAATGATCATTACGTATGATGAGCCGCACATACTATGCTAAGCATGCATCTCATGTAGGTTGTTTGCGCATACTGATATCTCATGTATTAGTGGAGCACGAGACGTATCAGTACCCTTAAGTTACTTTTATGAATCTTTGAATAATTGTTAATCTTAAAAGATAACCATCACTATGAGTAGGCTGCCCTCTCCCACCGTCCCAAATGATGTAGGTGACGTACAGATCACTTAGAGGATTACTTCCCTATAAGATTATACGGAAAGAATGAGAAGATAGTTTTATGAATTAGTTTTATATTTCCGCTACGAACTCTGATAAATGTAATAAGCTCCCATTGAGAGGGCAATTGATTATTCTTGTTACTCTGATGAAATATAATCAATACAGTTGATTTTATTCTTGTGAATGTTACTTTCATGAATTTATCTGGATGTGATCCAAATGAAAAGCATCCAATTTATACATCATTAACACTTGATTTCCTCGGGCACAAGTAGAACTCTAGCTGCGAAAACTCGGGATGTTACGATTTATGATGATTTTTGAGAGTGATAATTAAACTACTTCTACTTGGTAAATACAATCTTTGTTTATAATAGCTAGTTATAGTATAAATAATATACTAATGTTCTAATTAGCATTCCAATGAAATGTTTGAGAGAAAGCGCATTGATTCGACTTGAATCAACTCAGCTTGGCATCCGGGTTAACTTGGCTCAACTCTTCTCTCTCTCTCTCTCTCTCTCTCTCTCTCTCTCTCTCTCTCTCTCTCTCTCTCTTCTTCTCCTTTCTTTCCCTTTTCTTTTCTCTTTTCTTCCTTCTTCTCCTACTGCTGGAAAACTCTAGCAAGAAGACTGATCGGTTCGAGCTGTGACTCAAACCGAGTCGAGTCCAGTTGACTCGGCAGTAATCAAACCCGACTCAACTCCCTTTCTATCCTATCTTCTTCTTTCTTTCTTCTTCCATTTTCTTCCTTTTTTTTTTTTTTTTTTCCTTTGTTGGTTCTTAGCATGGCTCGAAATAAACCCGACTCGAACCAGCATACCGGCAGGGTCTCTGGCTTAACCCGGACCCAACTTAAGCCGAACTCGACCTGGTCAAGTTGGTGCAACACGCACCTCTCTCATATTCTTCTTTCTTCTTCTACCCCCCTTCTTTCAACCCTGGTCAGTGAGAACACCAACCCACACCGATCTCGGTTGGGTCAGCATAGTGCAGCTGCGTTGCAACAACCCCTACTCTCTCTACTTTTCTTTGCTCTCTTTCGATCCTTCCTTCTTACTTCTCTCTTTCTTGTTCTTTCTTTCTTTCCCTTTCTTCTCCAAAGATGTCCAAGAGGGACTGGTCGTAACATCAGCAACTATTTCTTCTTGATGAAGATGGTGATGGCCATTAATGGCAGATCTCGAGCAGAGGCTTCCTCCTTTGATCTGCCTCTTACAGATGGTTCGTGGGGGCTCTAGGAAGCTTGTAGACAAGCTTCATTGAAGCTTTGAGGAGGTTAGGTTGGTGGGTTCGAAGGGAGGAAGAACGGCTAGGTTTTCGGATTTTCTTTTTGTTTTCCTTTCCAAAGACCTAATGATAAGGTATAAATGGCTAGGATTGCTTGCAAATGAAGGGACAAGAGCAAAGGATTTCCATGCACGTGGATTGCCAAGCTGGCAATGAAGCAATTTCCGTTTTCGGAAATAGTGTGTTTGTAGGCTCTCGTTGCGTTGAGAATCGTGTGTCTGCATGTATAGGAAAACCTGTTGTAGTAGTTGGGTGTTGGTCAGCCCCATGCTCTGAAGCTGATGGACGGTTTGGATCGTCCCAACAGGGCCAGATGGTGGGCCACCGATTAATGAAACGGACGTCAGTCTGTTCGCTGGCATAAGCGAGGAGAGAGGGAGATTCTCTCTTTTTAAAGAAGGTGCGGGTCAACCCGCTTTGATCAGGCTACCCGGACTAGTGCACGACGAGTGCACATCCCTGTTGTGCACTTGCACTGTGAGGTGGGGCCCACCATGATACTCTGGTGAAATCCATGCCATCCATTCCATTTAGGGGTTCCCAAGGAGGGCCCTTGATCAAAGATTAGGCAGATGGGATGCCTAGGTGGGGCCTACAACGTGATTTGAGCCCTATTTATGGATTTCTTGCCGATCCGATGGTTAGATCAGTTCCAATCTGACCATCAATGGTCAAAGTCTCCTAATGGGTCATTTATATGATCAATACTTGTTATTATCCACTAATCATATTAATTTTAATTTTAATTTTAAATTTCCATTATTATTACATCAATATATATATATATATATATATATATATATATATATATATATATATATATATATTATATCATAGTCATGTAGTGGGTCCCACACTAATGATTTGTGAAATCCACCCCGTCTATTTGACTATATGAGTCATCCAAGAATGCGTGGTCAAAGACGAGGTGGATCCAAAGCTTTGGTGGCCGTGCCGAGTGATTTTTGGTTTTACTTATGGATCCCTGATGATCCGCTGGTCGGATCATTTCGAGTTCGAATATCGGTGGTTAAAACGATACTAGGGGTCACCTAGTTAGAAGTTTGTGGCTGGATTGAGGATCGAATGGCCTAATATACATCATAGTTAATTACAATATTTTTAATATCATTATTGTTATTATTTTATTTTATTTTTAAGTTGTTTACATGGGTCTCATCTCAATCAGCACCATTTATATACTCACTCAGCCCCTATAGGGATTTGATCAGAAAGATTATATTGTTTTAATTTGACGTGGGCCATGCTTGTGATCTCACAGACAACTAATGATTCATGCTAATCCAACGATTGGATTTCTTCTAGATTTGGTCATCACCGATCAAAAGGGTTTTAAAGGCCCAAGGGCTATTCACATTGTGATTATTTGTGGGACTTTAGGCTTGTAAATCTCAGTCGCGTTTACTCCCAACTTAATCTTAAAGCTAGTAGACAATGGACTTGGCAATTTGAGCCACACAGATGGCATTTCCTAAGATCCTTACTGTCTAGGAATCTCCATGGGTTTAATTAGTAGAACCGGCTAGAGATTGTAGACTGTTAGATGGCTTGGTTTGCCTATCGAGGTGATTGAAGCCCTAAAGGTAGATTTCTCTGGTGGTATGACGATCTGTCTTGGAAATCGCTGGATGGATAGCTTTATATATGGGTTGGGATTACTTTCAATAGTCAGAATTAAACCAGGATGCACGCGAACGTTTGCTTAAGCTAGACTTGCATTCTGCTAAATCGGGTTATATGGTAACACTTGAGTACTATAAAGTACGGGGTGTTACAATGAAGTTACAAAAGAAGATAGTGGGAGGAGAGTTTGAGGGTCAGGTGAGAAGAATGAAATCCAAATTGAAGTTGTTATCGGAAATGGTTGGGTAGTATGCGGTAAAAATGGACAAGGTGAAAAATGAGAGTAGAAGACTACGCAACGAGGTGAATATTCTACGGGCTGAAGCAAAGTCGTTGAAGCTATTTTAACTTCTAATTATTATCATGTGCAAGTCTATTTTATTATCAATTAATCAATTTATGGTTTGTTCTTGTAAGGTGCGCGTGTTATGGCACCAGGGGCCGAGACATAAGTCCAGCCCTCACCATCTGATGAGTTGGGGACCCACTCTACATCAACATATCAGGAGGGGGTCGATGCCAATGAAATGGAGAAGTCAGGGACCTACTCCACATCATTAGATCAGGCAAGGGACGAAGCTGATGAGATAGAGGAGTTGGGGACCCACTCCGCCTTACTAGATTAGGTGGGGGACGAAGATGATTACAATAATGGGTGGGGGTCTGACTCCACACATGCAGATGAGTTGGGGGAGCAAGCCCGATGATATTCATGAGTCAAGGGAAAGCCCGATGTCATCATTTGTGACATCCACGAGGAGTATTAGATGCTGATATGAAGAGGCCCAAACGCGACAAATAACCTTTGATATGGCTTCTTAGTTCATACACTACCCCTGACATCGATCAAGAACTCATATTTGGCTAAAGCTTTTAGATTTATGGACCCGTTAAGAAGGTTGAGCCCTGAGGAATATGCAATTGTCAAAGCAGCCTATGATGATGATGTTTATTTTTTTGCTGAAATGTTTATGTAGAATACATAGGTTAATGACGAGATAAGATTGTGGCACAAAAATCTTCTAATTACTTATATTATCCATGATTATTGATACTTGGGGCTTGCATAGCGTATCAACCCATATATGGATTTTTTGACTGATTGTCGTCAATAATATCCTGAAGCGTATGGTCAAGACTGCATGTTTATGATGACATTTTTCTAAGTAATGTCCATAACATGATATGCATATTTAACTTATATCGTAACCATCTAATTCATAATATTTTCATTCATTCACGACAGGAGCTTTTCAAGAACGATGTTGACATACTACGGGAATATGGTGCCTGTTAACATTAAAACGAAAATGATATTTTGAAGGATATTAATACTCAAGTTTTATCGATTATTGGAGGCTTTCACTAACAAAAGAAAATGTGAAATTTTGATTACGTAAGTTTTATCAATTATTAGAGGATATTAAAAGTCATGTTTGATAGAGATGTGCTTATATTACTACTTATGTATTTTATAGGCATACTACCCACAAAATGTCTGAAAGCAATACTGGATTTTTATCGTTGTATACCTAGATAAAAGATTGGTTCGATTGCTTGATAACATGCATGACAAATAGGAAGAGAACTGCGATGAGTTGTTTATTGGATTTACAGAGGGATTGAGATGGATATTCCATCTTTGTAATGGGGGAATGCTTATTGAGAAGTTAAATGAGTTTTGAAATGGTAAACAGGATCCCAAAACAAAATAATAAGATGGGTCTTCATGATGAAATACATCGACTTCTTATGTAGCAAGTTGGAGATTGTATTTAGCCTAGTAAGATTCCTATGAAATACATCAACTTTCTATTTGTTATTTTACGAATCATATCAACTTGTATGATAACTTATAAGACAAAACGCCAAAGTTTACACAAACATTTTCTTTCAATTGTCTTCAGCAGCTCAAAAAGACTAAAACAGAAAGAAATGTCCTAAATGTGAATACAGATACGGTTAAGGCTGAAGTGGAGGATGATGAGGTACAAGTGAAAGATATAAGACCCCTTCAAACCGTATTCAAGAGAAAGCCAACCACAAATAGATTCTTTTTTCTAAAGAAGAAGTCAAAAAGCATTGTTGTATAGTTATCTTACTTTCTGTTTCATTAATTTTGAAATTGGGCAGCCAAATGTATGTATGGGTATTTTGATTTTTTTTTTAAATTGATGTAATTTTTTTTATTATGAATGTTGAGATGAATTAATGTTTAAATGGAAGAATTTTGTAATTGAATAACGTCATGATGTTGTAATGGATGAATGTTATGATGGACGAATGTTGTAATGGATGAGTTGTGAAATGGATGAATGTTGTAATGGGGGAATGTTGAGATGAAAGAATGTTGCAATGGATGATTGTGAAATGAATGAATGTTGTAATGGAGGAATGTTGAGATGGAAGAATGTTGAAATGGAAGAATGTTATGACAGAAGAATATTATAATGGATGAATCTCATACGGAGGATCCCCGATATTCATTGTGAATCATCGATATGCATAGTGAATATGGCAATCCATAAAGATTATCGTTGATCCACAGTCAATATCTGCGATCCTTAGTAAATATTGATGATCTACAATGAATATCAGCGATCCTCTATGAATATCGGCGATCCGTAGTCCATATTAGCAATGTCTATTATGGATTTTCTTTCATTTTTTTGAAACTTCTCTACTTTCTCTAGGCTTGTATATTCAAAAATTATACATTCTTTTTCCAAATGCATCCAAATGTATACATTTTAATTTCATTTTGTTAATCAAGTGACAACAATTTGGGATACGATAATTTATTAATGTATGAATATTCATTGACATATATAAAAAAAAGCAATGAAATTTATCTTCTTAACCATTATTTTACAAATAGTGGCCCAATAGAATATACATATACAAAAATTGGCTAATAGAATCTACAAGAATCAATTTTCATTGACGACAGGAAGGAAAATGCATGTCGTTCTTATTTCTTCACCTTGGCTAGTAATTTTAATCTTTTTTGTCTTCTAAAAGCTATTTTCTTATTTGGGGGATGGATTTTATCATATATCACTTTAGCATCTACCGATGTGTCCCATTGGTTAATATCAAGGACTACGCACACCGATTTCTGGTATGTCAGTCAGTAAATATCTGATGAGTAGAACATGGAGAAATACTTGTAGCGATCACGTTCATACTTATCACAAGCTACAATTATATGTAGGCAAGATAACATCATCACAACGTACTCTCCCCATGAACATTATGCAAGACTTAGTTTCACGACGTTCGTATACTCCCTCGTTATGGATCACTGATACTCACTATAAATCACCGATATTCACCAGCGATCCACAACGATCGATGATCCATAGTGAATATTAATTATTCATAGTAAATATCAGCGATTCTCAACATTAATTTATTACAACATTCTTTCACAAACAAGATAAAGTATTGTGCTAGATAAAGCAAAATAGCTGAAAATTAGCTTCATTCGTTAAAAAGATAAAATACATACATAAGATGGTCGAAAGGCTACATATATAATAGAAAAGACATTTAGTATCTTAATTTGGGCAATTTTGCACCAAATCATATCAAGAGGTGTAGTCGCCCAAGATTACAACAGTCCTAGATAAATGCTCCATCCACGAAACTGTGTCGACCTCTTCCTGTTCATAGAGGGCAAGCATTGTCACAAGGAGCTCTTGTCCCCTAGTTAAGAGTATTTTAGTCTCTTCCAATGTTTCAATCATTAATAATGCTATGTGTCGGGTTGGTCGAAGTCGAATATTGACTTCATGAAAATAATCTTTCAGTTTTGTAAGATAATATTCTCTTCATATTTAATGTCTTAATCTATTTTTTAACCTATAGAGCTGTAGAACAGATCGAGTGTTGGGTATTATGGTAATTTGTTCGAAGGACATCTATGGTAGCTTGGTAGCCATTATTGTCTTCATATATTTGTCTAAGTTTTTCTTGAAAAGCTTGATGAGAATGAAGTCGCTGTGTCATCAGAGTATAAAAGTATCGGATCTTGTAGAATTCTTGAAGAATAGATCAAAGCAATCATAAAATGATAGCCATTTCCTGCGCAAAAATGTCTGTCTTTTCAAAGAGTTAGACTTCTTCAATATGTGCAACAATATCTCCATCCCTTCCTACAATACACATAGTCAATAAATCTAACTCAAAGAGAGAAATAAAAAAAGTAATGGAACTACGAGAAGCATTAGAAGCCATAACAAATGATATTAATTTTTACAAGAAGAATAGATAACTAGAAGGATTGAATTAAGAAGGTTTGATGGTTAGAAAGCATATATAAGTAGGAAAGGCATTAAATATGGCGCTACATTAATTACAAAGTGTTTGTGAACGACAATTGAATGAGGGTTATTTGGTTCCTGAGGTTGATTTTTTCATTCTCCAATGGACACGTTCAAAATTCGAAGGGTTTCGGTCTATAATGCATTTAATGCAAGTGAATATCGGTGATCCATGTTGTGGTATCAGCGATCCACAGTGAATATCGGCGATGCATAGTCTGATTCCAATGCACATTGGCGATCCACGGTGACTATCAACAATATATAGTGAATATTAGTGATCCATAATGAATATTGATGATCCACGGTGCACATCTATGATTCACAATGAATATCGATGATCTATAGTGAGTATCGGTAACCCACAGTGAACATTGGTTATCCGCATTACTTATCCTTTAAACCCACTATGAAAATGAGATCCACCTTCCATAGAGAGGGATTTCCACAATCTCATCTCTTTCACATACTCCCACCATTCATATGCAAAGAAAAAAGAAAAAAAATAACAACTGTAAAGGAGAACCGCCACACTCTCTTCCCTTTCACAAACTCCCACCATTGATACCTACTAACAAAAATAAAAACAACACATAAAAAGCTACTATTACCTTAATATAAACCTAACTTTAGCTGCTATAGTTTCTATGTCAGAAAGTATGACACAAAATCTTAAAAAAACCCTTGTTTTTTTTTTTTTTTTCCCATAAGAGTGTTCTGAACTACACTAAAGCTTGGTTAGAGAGTGTTATGGTTCCCCACAGAGTGTGGTGGAACTCTGTACAACTTTTAACTACCATGAAATCTTCGATAGTTGTGTGGCCCCTTCTTGAAAAAAATAAATAAAGAAAAAACGAAGGAAAATGCCAAATGGTCTTCCTGTGGCAGAGCCCCACCATAAGAATCCCATTGAATAGCTTATGTAGGGTCTATTGTAACTTCTTATTGAAATTCACTTCGACCATTAGCTCCAAAAATAATTTCAAGGCATGGCCTTAAGAATGAGGGAAGAAGACATTAGGATGGATCACACTAGAAAAAAATTACTTGAAAAGAAAGTCCATCATCATTTCCATTTGGGGGCCATTGAGGTCTTAGATGAAGATGAAAACAATGGCTTCTGATTTTCAAGGAAGCCCTGAAACAAATGAACGGATCGGATCTCCTAAGGAGTGGGCCCATTCATGGTTTAGTGGGGCCCACAATCCTCTCTTTGAAAAAGAGTTTTCAACTTATAAGATAAACTACTACTATACAAAAGGGAATAGCCTGCAAAAGAGAATTTTTATCCTAAAAGAAAAAAAAAAAGCGAACAGTGAGAAGAAGAAAAAAACTAATGCCTGTTTGTTAAATCTGAACTCTGAAGCCTGAATATGAAATCTGAACCTGAAGTCTTAATCTGAAGTATGAAAATTAAGTATTAAATCTGAAATGACTTATTTGTTAACAAACATTTGAAAAGTCTAAAATCCGTTAATTTGTCACATTTGCCCCTATCTCCACATGAAACCATTGTGATTGAATTCCTACCACTCAAAACTTCATAGATTCCACTGGAATGTTTATTTTCCATCCAATTTGCCGGTAGGTCATAAAGACCTAAATGAAGAAACCACACAAATATCATCTTGATCCAAATCTGTGTTGCCCACAAGAAATTTTTTATGGTCAATTACTACTGTTTCTATACTATGATCCATCCGAGATTTGGATATGCTTCAATTATTGGATCATGCCTTAAAATGAGCATTCAACACTGATGGGTAGAATGGATGTACGCATACATCACCGTGGGCCCCACAATTAGGGGTCTCACCCACATCGGTGGATTGAAGGACGCGAATTACATGTTGAGGATGTCAAAGTGGGTGTGTGATATGAATGGTGCTATCTGGTCCTACCATGATGTATGTGTTTTATCCATGTAGTATAGTTTTTCATATCATTTTAGTAAATGATCCCAAAAATGAGGAAGATCAAAATCTCAAGTGGACCACACCACAGAAAATGATGGTAATTGAATGCCCATCATTAAAATCTTCTTAGGGACTTAAAAGTTTTGGATGAAGCTGATATTTGTGTTTTCCCTTCGTCCTGATCTATGTGACCTAATCAACAGGCTGGATGGTGTAATGTGGGCCTTATGAAGTTTTTAATGATCGGTGTTCAACTACCACTATTTTCTTATGGTGTGGTCGCTCATTTTTAGGCTCATATCATAAAATGATCTACAAAAATAGATAGACGATGCGGATAAAACACATCATCGTGGGCCCACTATCTAGTAGCCATCGCTCTCGTGGTAGCGTTAGTAGGCAATTCGAGTCAGATCCGAGATCCACCAATTCTGTGCAGCAAATCCGAAAAACGGATTGCATGGTGTGCTCGGTGGTGTGTTGACACCATCAAGTTCTGTGGGCCCAATCATGATGTATGTGTTGTATCCACACCGTACATCCATTTGGCAACATCACTTTAGGTCATGATCTAAAAAATGAGGTAGATCCAAAGCTTAAGTAGACCATAAAATGGAAAGCAGCGGGGACAATGATTTCTACCATTGAAACCTTCTTAGGGCCCATGATATGTTTATTTGTCATCCAACGTGTTCATGAGGTCACACCGGCCTAAATGAAGGGAAGCAAATACATATTGATTCAAAACTTTTATGCTCGTAAGAAGTTTTTAACGATACACCTTGATCCATAGCTCAAGTGGTGGACTGACTGAAAGATACCTCGTTTCAACACTCAGGTCTTCATATCGATTCCTTAATGGGTGGTTAATAGTGAAGGGTGAACTGATAGTGGGTGTATTAACAAGATAACAAAAAATTTAGATTTGCGTAATTCTTAGTCCCATGCCTTAAAAATATCTCCTAAAATGGGTTGAATGTATGGATATAGTACATATATCATGGTGAGCCCTCAGAACTGGGTGATGTCAACACACCTGGTAGGTCGGTGGTGTGCAACAAGTTGAGGGTCAAATATTGCATATTAGACCCTAGTTATTACCAGATTTTATGAGCATGATATTGTTAACGTCTTCTTTTAAACGTGTTTGTGTTGCAAGGTGAATTTACGAGCTTAGACTGCAAAAGGGTGCTAAAAGCATGGATTTAACGCTCTGAAGACACCAAGGCAAGGGACGGACTCCAGGGGACAGAGATCGAAGGATTTACATACCAGAGATCGAGAAAATCGAGAAACTGAAGCTCAAGTAGCTTAAAAATCAGCCAGAATACAAGAACACAGGGTTCCCACCATCCGTTGGGCTCGAAACTTCATATATGGCCTGAGGACCATAAAATGTACACATCAAATTTTAGCCCTCGGATCCCTGTGGAATTGGTCCAACGGTCAGATCAGCCCACGAATTGTCAATCTTGGGCTCACCTGACATCTAAATATGCTTCATTTTTGTCTCAACCCCTTAAATGAGGTGGTAAAGCTAATGGACGGATCAGATTTCTCACACACATCCAGGTGGGACCCACTTTACGTGAGTGGAGTGCATAGGAAGCTGTGCACTCACAGTGCACTGAACCTACTACGTTTAACTGCACAACTCCAAAATAGAGCAGGAGACACTCTGTTTTCTCTCTCGCGCACGACCGTTCGCTAGACAATTGGTGGGCCATCAAAACGAACCCGGATGTATAATCTAGACCGTCCATCAGGAGAGGGCCCCAAGTTCGACCAAACTCTGGTTTGTTTCACGCAAAGCTGGGTCCACTCGAAGACACAAATCTCATTGTAATTCGACGGTGCACAGGGCCATCCGCAGATGATATCAAGAAATCTAAACAGTGGATTGCCTGATCTCGATTCGAACAGTCCAAACCATTGGAGTGGAGATTCCAACGCCACCCAAACTCTCTGAATCCCACGCGAAAGGTCAGCATACGCGGTATTCTTTTCTCCTCCTATAATTCCGGACGTATTGGGAATTACGTTCATAAGAAACGGCATGATTTAATCACAGAAAGGTGGGCTAGGAGCATTAGATGATGATCTTGGACCGTCCAATAAACGCAACACACATCCATGACCAGAAAACACAAGATTTCTGGTCAAGGAAGGAAGATTCGCATAGCAGTGCCGTTCGAATGAAGATTCACGCGGGATTAACGACAGGAAAACGGGAGCCCAAAACAGAGTAATCAGATCGATCCTGGCTGTTCAAAATCCTCCCCTGGGGCAACCGACCACCACCAAGAAGTTCGAATGGATCAGATGGTCGGAAAGGATCGGCTATTGTGCTAAACGTGGGTTGAGCATGGGTCCTTTGCGCATGCTGTGAACTGATTGTGTAAAGGGTGATACGCAAGCCCCAGCCGACCTCCCTGTGCGTAAAGAGAAGTTTTTTTTTTCACCGACTATGCAACACACCTCTCCACTGCATGCATTGCCTATAAGATGAGAAGAAAGAAAGAGAGGAGGGAGATTCAATTCAAGTCTTGGACCGTCTGCATAAGAGAGATAGTTAGAGTTTGTATTTATTATTATTATTATTATTTTTTAATGTTTTTGTTTAAGAGAATTAGCCTAATCATGTTGGGCTAAACCTCTTAGCTAGGGCTAAGAGGTGAAGCTTGTAGTGTGATTAGGATGGTTGCTTTGTTTTGATTCATGCTTTATTGAACTCTTATGGATTCTAGTTTAATTATGAATATATACTTTTAGTATTTAATGGTTTGTTGTGACTTAAATTACAATAGATCTGTGATAGCTTTAAGTATGTTTTCCATTATTAAGATTGTGAAATTAGTAAGTCCTGTTGTTCACCATCGTCCCATGGGCATGGTAGGGTGACGAAACCCTTCCTAACTTTCACAATTCTCTTGTGATGGGCAGTGAGATTAGTAAATTGTTGTTGTTTGCCATAATCTCCTAGGCATGGTTAGGTGACGGAATCACTTCCAAATCTTCGTCATTCTTATCTATTGATGATTAGACCCATAAGAAGTTCAGAGATCTGACAAATCTCTTCTTACCCACTGGATAGGATAGGGCTCTGATTCCAGTGTGTCCTTGAATCATTGCTAGGTAACTTCCCAATTGCTACAAGTAGATCCTTGGCACCCTAGTTCCCACCTTTATTTTTATTAGTTTTTAATTAATCTATTCACAATTATTCCATTCCTTTTACTTGAATTAGATTTCATCTTAGTCTAGTTCTAGTTCTACTTAATTTCAGACTATGTATAGGTTTCAGTCCTTGTGGATTCGACCTCAGTCTCACCGAGTTTATTACTACATCACAACCCTATACTTGGGGAGTGAACAAGTTTTTGGCATCGTTATTGAGGATTGACGGTTACGTTTTTTGAAATTAATTAGTTTTGGGATTAGTTTAAGATTAGGATTGTTCTAACCTTAGATTTTTGGTTTAGGTTTTCCTGATTTTTAGAAACTAACCTGTCTTTCTTGTTGTTGAAGATTCTGACATATACTTCCTAAATTGGTAATCTCTTTCTGATTTTCTAATTTTTATAACTTTTTATTTTTAGATTAGATTTTTTTCTAGGAATCTTCCTAATTTATTTCATCTTTCCTTTTTTTTTTTTTTTTTTGGAGACTTTCTTCTTCTACTTTAGAAACTAGGTTAGCAATTTCCCTTTTTAAAACCTCTTTTTAATTTTAGAAACTTTCTATTTTTGACTATCTTTAGAATTCTTCCTTCCTTTTAGAAGATAGTTTACTTTCTATTTTTTAGAAACTAACTCGTTTTGTTTTGTTTTGCAGGTTCTTAACTTAGGAATTCCAATCTGGTAACTTCTTTATAACTTCTCATCTACTTACTTTCTATATTGTTGTAGGGTTTTTCCTTTAGAATTAGATTCAGAGTTAAGATTTCACCATGTATATGCACGAGTGGGAATGTCAATATGCTGAGAAGAATAACATATATTGGGATGATGATTATGATAGAAATCAACCTGTCCCAAAAATTTTCTGAAACTATCATCGAGAACCGATCGGAATATAAATATCCATCGGTTAAGAAGTCCTTACGTGATCATATGCAGGAGAACAATTACACCCCATGGATTAGCAAAACAGTACGTGAGTATTGGGGTTATCATAACTATGGGAGTGAGAATTATTATCACCCATCTGATAAAAAGAAAACAATATGTGACTATATTATGAGTGATAATATGTATTACCAACCATCAGATTCTCCCACGTATGATCCGTATGACTATAGTCAGTGAAAATACCAAATTGGGGAAATGAACCAACAACATGTTATAATGACTATTCTCTTGGATACCCTGCCTTTGAGACCCAACTACAAACGATCCAAGAGGATTCAATTCAGTATAGCATGGAGTGTCTTACAAAAATGAGAAAAACGTTGGAAGCACTTAATTCGTGCCTCAATAAGGTAGAAGAAGCTCGTTCATCCCAACCACAACCCAATCCAGAAATAGAATGCGAGGAAAGTGATTTGCACTTGCTTTTGAAGAAATTTGGAATTTGGAATGAAGAGTTGGATTACATCAATGAACATATGGTTTAATTTCCTGAAGAGCCGATCTCGATGACGATTCAAAAGAATGACCAAGAGACGTGGGTATCTTTCAAATATATGATGATGACACACTTCACTCACATGACACGCTAGATTTCAATGATGAGGAAGAGGTTAGTTTATACAAACCTCAACCCAATCTGGGAATAGAATGTGAAGAAAGCGATCCCATCCCAAGTGTGCACTGCACTGAACTAGAATATAATGAGTATTGGGATGGCGATCATGAATGTGTAGCCCCATTCCCCCTGGAATTAATCTCAAGTTTGGTCTAGGTCAATGATTAAGAGGTACACGAAGTGAGCGGTTATAACGAGCTGCTCCATTTATCTAACCTGTCTGATTTAAAAGTGGATGAGTTCCTTACAATCAATCTTTCTATCTCTTGTGAGACATTTTTGGATGATTCCCCTGAATTGCGTGATGATATGTTCAGGAGATGGACGAGTTGCTCGATATGACTTTAAAATTTGAAACCACCCAGTTAAGGCCATCATCTGAACTGTCGAGTTTGGACGATTCAATGCCTCTTCTAAGTAGTATCAATGAACAGAGTCCTCACATCAATACTTCGTCTACTGACCCTCAATTTGTCTGCACAGGGCGGGAGCAAGAGAGCATACCTTCATTTACTTTTAAAAATGATGGAATCCTTAGGCAGGTCATCACACACTTCAATGTAGAAAATGAGTCACTCTCAGCTGAATGTCCCAACTATTTAGATGATTACTTGGCACATTTTCAGATTCAAACGATCCTATGATTAAAGAAATAGTGGATGCCTCACAAGAGAATATCTCGATAGTTGTTACTAATCGAAAGAACCATTATTCTAAAGCCTCTTCTTCCCCAGATCCTAAATGTCTACTATTAAAGGAGGAGGAGCTGACAATGGAACCAAAGTCTGGAACTTCGGAATATGTTAAGACTACATCACTTCTTGAAGAGTTTTCTGAACTTTATTTACTTGTAGTCTCTGATTCACCATGGGATAATAACACTGAAACTTCTTTTGTCACAGGTGAATCATATATATTCTGGATACCTCAAGCAATTCAACGAAATTTTTTTGATGAGATACATAAGTTTCTCTAGAAAGTCGTGCTTTAGGGATCTAAGCCTATTGCAAAAAGGGCTTTTGGATGATCCTATTGAGAAACTTATTAAGATACTGGCCGGAAGAGGAACCTTGTGGCATGACTCAGTAGTTTTTCCCTGCTTTCATAGGACTAGGGTAATTTGCTTTATGTTGTTCTAGGATAGACGGTTTTATGACATTAGGTTAGTTTACTTCCTACATTGTTTTAGGATAGTTTGAGTTAGTTGTTTTCACTCTCATGCTAACCCGCTCTCATGTTGAGATCTCTATGGAAAAGTCTCTCTCGATTCTTTATCCAGGTACTATCTTTCCATCACTTCTCATTTACTTTCGATGTCCCATATTCATTGCATGCTCACATCTTTTACATTGAGGACAATGTAGATTTTAGGATTGGGGGTGGGAGATTAGGTACCTAATCAGTGTTTTCTTGGTCTTGAGCAAAAATTGTGAAAATTTTTTAAAAAAATTTTGAAAATTCTTGTGAATTCAAAGTGATTTTGACAGTCATCATTGATTTAAAACTATAAGATAGGGAGTGTGGGGATTTACGTCTCTTGGATTTAGTTGTCTGATAGATTTCATAGTTGAGTTCGACTTATCAATCCATGATTGGAAGTTTTAAACATTGATTGAATCATGATTTCACATGTCACATCTCGCTTACACATTAAGGTTTCAATTTGATATTGAAGGATTAACTTGGTAATCACTAAGCATGTAAGGAACTAGCTTGGAAAATTTGTCCGTCATGATCAATTGAAGAAAAAGAAAATACCTAGCTAAAAAAGAAAAAAAAAAACAGATACCTTTAAAAAGGGTTGGGCGAATAATCTTCACCATAGGTTTGCTCCCTATAGGTGTAGATTTAATTCATCATGGATGATATGTAAAAAGGGTTGGGTGTATGGTCTTCACCATAGATTTGCTCCCTATAGGTGAGGATTTGATTCCCATTCTTGGCGTTACTTTTAATGGAAAAAATCAAAAGCTGGAAGAATGAAAAGATGATCTGTGAGGAAAGTTTGGTTTAGGTTTTGGTTATCCTGAATGCTCTTGTTGGGTACCAATGACATCATGAAATAGAGAAGTGAACCCTAATGATAAGCCGAGATTTCACCATACACTCAAAGAACTCAATGTTTAGAATTGTTCTAATTAATGGATTAATACTTTGAACTTGACTATAAAGTTTACCGTGGGCTTGAGGCCAGGAGAAATTAATGCCCAACATTCATGAATCTTAGATCTGGATTGTTTTTCAAAAATCACTCGAGTTTATAGAAATTCTCCTGAAGTTCTCAACTTATTTTTCGCATACTTTGCTCGGGACTAGCAAAATGTTGGTTGGGAGTTGTGTTGAGGGTCAAATATTGCATGTTAGACCCCAGTTATTACCAGATTTTATGAGCATGATATTGTTAACATCTTCTTTTAAGCGTGTTTGTGTTGCAAGGTGAATTTACGAGCTCGAACTACAAAAGGGTGCTAAAAGCATGGATTTAACGCTCTGAAGACACCAAGGCAAGGGACGGACTCCAGGGGATCGTGATTGAAGGATTTACATACCAGAGATCCGAGAAAATCGAGAAACTGAAGCTCAAGTAGCCCAAAAATCAGCCAGAATACAAGATCACAGGGTTCCCACCATCCGTTGGGCTCAAAACTTTATATATGGCCTGAGGACCATAAATTAACCGTACACATCAAATTTCAACGCTTAGACCCCTGTGGAAGTGGTCCAACGGTCAGATCAGCCCATGAATTGTTAATCTGGGGCCCACCTGACATCTGGATATGCTTCTCTTTTGGTCTCAACCCCTTAAATGAGGTGGTAAAACCAACGGACGGATCAGATTTCTCACACACATCCAGGTGCGACCCACTTTACATGAGTGGAGTGCACAGGAAGCTGTGCACTCACAGTGCACTGAACCTACCATAGCGGTCAAACTACATTTGACCGCACAACTCCAAAACAGAGTAGGAGACACTCTGTTTTCTCTCTCGCGCACAACCGTCCGCTGGACGATCGGTGAGCCATCAAAACAAACCCGGATGTATAATCTAGACCGTCCATCAAGAGAGGGCCCCAAGTTCGACCAAACTTTGGTTTGTTTCACGCAAAGCCGGGTCCACTTGAAGACACAAATCTCGCTGTAATTCGACTGTGCGCAGGGCCATCCACAGATGATATCAAGAAATCTAAACAGTGTGTTGCCTGATCTCGATTCGGACCGTCCAAATCATTGGAGTGGAGATTTCGATGCCACCCAAACTCTCTGAATCCCATCCGAAAGGTCAACATATGCGGTATTCTTTTCTCCTCCTATAATTTCGGATGTGCTGGGAATTACGTTCACAAGAAACGACGTGATTTAATAGCAGAAAGGTGGGCCAGGAGCATTGGATGATGATCTTGCACCGTCCAATGAACGCAACACACATCCATGACCAGAAAACACAAGATTTCTGGTCAAGGAAGGAAGATCCGCATAGCAGTGTCGTTCGAATGAAGATTCACATGGGATTAATGGCAGGAAAACGGGAGCCCAAAACAGAGTAATCAGATCGATCCTGGCTGTTCAAAATCCTCCCCTAGGGCAACCGACCACCACCAAGCAGTTCGAATGAATCAGATAGCCAGAAAGGATCGGCTATTGTGCCGAACGCGGGTTGAGCACGGGTCCTCTGCTCATTCTGCGAATTGATTGCGTAAAGGGTGATCCGCAAGCCCTAGCTGACCTCCCTGTGCGTAAAGAGAAGTTTTTTTTTTTTTTCACCGACTATGCAGCACACCTCTCCACCGCATGCATTGCCTATAAGATGAGAAGAAAGAAAGAGAGGAAGGGGATTCAATTCAAGTCTTGGACCGTCTACACAAGAGAGATAGTTAGAGTTTGTCTTTCTTTTTATTTTATTTTTTTTAATGTTTTTGTTTAAGAGAATTAGCCTAATCATGTGGGCTAAACCTCTTAGCTAGGGCTAAGAGGTGAAGCTTGTAGTGTGATTAGGATGGTTGCTGTTTTGATTCATGCTTTATTGAACTCTTATGGATTCTAGTTTAATTACGAAGGTATACTTTTAGTTTTTAATGGTTTGTTGTGACTTAAATTACAATGGATCTGCGATGGATTTAAGTAGGTTTTCCATTATTGAGATTGTGAAATTAGTAAGGCCCGTTGTTCACCATCATCCCATGGGCATGGTAGGGTGACGGAACCCTTCATAACTTTCACAATTCTCTTGTGATTGGCTGTGAGATTGGTAAATTGTTGTTGTTTGGCATAGTCTCCTAGGCATGGTTAGGCGAGGGAATCTCTTCCAAATCTTCCCCATTCTTATCTATTGACGATTAGACCCATGAGAAATTCAGAGATCTGACAAATCTCTTCTTACCCACTGGATAAGATAGGACTCTGATTCTAGTGTGTCCTTGAATCATTGCTAAGTAACTTCTCAATTGCTACAAGTGGATCCTTGACACCCTAGTTCCCACATTTATTTTTATTAGTTTTTAATTAATCTATTCACAATTATTCCCTTCCTTTTACTTGAATTAGATTTCATCTTAGTCTAGTTCTAGTTCTACTTAATTTCATATTACGTACAGGTTTCAATCCCTGTGGATTCGACCTCGGTCTCACCGAGTTTATTACTACATCACAACCCTATACTTGGGGAGTGAACACAACACACCAAGCAATATTCCCGTGGGGATTGGGTACTACCCCACCAGGAACTAACGATATGGATGGTCTTGTTAGGGGTTCTGTGGGGCCTACCATGATGTATATATTTTATCCACACCATCCATCCATTTTTCCATACCATTTTAGGCCATAAGATAAAATGCGAGGAAAATATAAGGTTCAAGTTGGCCACACTATAGGAAACAATGAGAATTGGATGCCAACTGTTGAAAACTTTTTGGGGCCACAAAAGGCTCTAATCAAGCCAATATTATTTTTTCCCTTCATCTAGATTTTTGTGACCTTATGAAGAGGTTAAATGGCAAACAAACCTCATAGTGGACCGTAGAAAGGTTTCAACGGTAGTTGTTTACTGCTTTCTGTGGTGTGATCCACTTGAGCTTTGGATGTGTCTCATTTTTTGGGCTAATGCTCTAGAATGATCTAGAAAAGTTGATGGACAATGTTGATCTACCATATAAATTACGGTGAGCTAGACAAGTTTCACACATTAAAAGTTGGGTAGTGTTAGGGAGAGAGAAAATCTCCGTGACAATGTGCGTGGGGACAATTTCGAAAGGAAAAAAAAAAAATGTTTTAGAAGAATCTGCAGATCGCATTCTTTATTCACCATTAAGCTAAACCTCGGTCGCCAAAAAAATTCAATAAAAATTAAAGAGCGCTTTCTACATTCCACATTAACAAACAACACTTAACGCCAAGCACTTTTTAGATTCTGCATTAAATAATTTTTTTCAGCATTAACAAACAGGCCCTAGGGTTTAGAGAAGCGAGGCCAAAACCTCGATTTTGTCATGCCATAAGGCCATTGTCATACAAATCCTCAATTTCTCGCCAGCCGCAGGTGTTCCCTGATAAAGCCTTAATGAATGTTATCCTTTCTGTGTGGGGCCTACCTTTATGAAATTTTTGTATATTTGTGCCACCCATATGTGTTTTCAGCTTATTTCATATCAAAATGTCGGGTGGACCATACCAGCAGAGAAAGTGGTGAATGACTACAAAAGTTTTGAATCAAGTTCAATATTTTATTTTCATTTCATCCGGGTTTGGTTGACCTTATCAATAAATTCTATGGCAAATAAACATTACAGATTTGCTTACCGTGAGTCTTGGAGACTTTTTAATGGTATACATTCAATCACTATTATTTGCCGTGTGTTATGGTCCACCTGAAATTTAGAACTATTTATAATTAAAACGCGTACTAAAATAAGTTGGAAAAACGGATAAATAGCATGAATATACATCACATGATCAAGGTGGGCCCCACGGTGAGGGTAACACCCACAAAGGTATTACCCGGGTAACACGTAATCCGCTCCCGACATCCACATCAGGCTGAAGTACAAGTGGAGAGAATCTTTGACTTGAAAGAAAGAAAATAGTATCCATCCACGCGGGAACACATGACATAAATTGAAATGAACAGCACACATGGCATAGATCCAGGCCATTCATCATGAGAGTGGCTTGGGTGGATCTCTGACTGTGGGGCCAACCGTGATGTACATGTCCTATATGCAAACTGTCTATTCTTTTAGGGCATGTGTCCAAAAAATTTAGTTCACCCGCCATCCAACCTATTGATAAGGGTGCAAGGCCACGAAGGGACCATACAAATATCACCTTGAACAAAACTTTTAAATTGAAAGTTTTTAATAGTCTTTTACTATTATTTCATTTCATGTAGTGTGGTCCACCTGAAATTTGGATTTACTGCATTTTTGGACTCATGTTCTAAAATGATACGTTGAAACAGATAAAAGGGCATTGATATAAGATACATACATCACGTGGGCCCCACAGTCAGGATCCGCAGATCCACTGAATTGGTACACTGTAAACATGTCATGGACCAAAAATAATTTTGGTACACGTGTTAGGCATCTAAAACTTGTAGTAGAAAACTATGCTTTTAAAAATACAAAATGCCCAACGTCCAAAATCACTATATGTGGAGCACTCGACGAGCTTACTACCCACGTTTTGGTACGCTGCATGTCTAGGGTGTGTGACTGCTTGATGAATGGCTTAGAATTCTGACTGGTGCTGTCTTTCTCAATCCCTGAGGCTGCCACGCTGGGGAGCGGATTAGGTGTTACCTAGTGACACATTAGTGAGTGTTTCCTCACCGCGGGGCCCACCTTAATTATATGTTGTATATCCAAACCGTCCATCTGTTTTTCCAACCCAAGTTAGTAAGTACTTAAAAAAAAAAATAAACAGATCCAAATCTCAGGTGGGCCACACCACAGGAAATAGTCGTGATTAAATGCCCACCGTTAACAACTTTCTAAGGCCCACAGTAATGGTTCTTTTTCATCCAACCCGTTGATAAGGTCAACCAGACCTGGATGAAGGGAAAATATAAATACTCGCTTGATCTAGAACTTTTGTGGCCCACTTAGGGTAAGGGTGACGGGTAACACCTCAACGGCCGCTCCCACCTTTGAGAGGGAGTCAATTGTATCTCATACCCTGTTAAAAATTAGCAAAATTGTCTTTTCCACGCTAATCTCAGTCCCCATGTAACCCAAACAGTCTCTCAAGCTGAAGTAAAAAAATTTATTTTTTTAAAAAAAAAGGAAAGAAAAAAGATAACTACTAATAGTAAAATATAAGAACTCTTCTAGGATTCACAATGAAGGTTTTCATTATTAACACGTGGGCTTTCAATTGTAGCAATTAAGGCCATGATTCCTTAGGATCACTATTCTTTTCCATAGCTAAACCTGCGTTGGTATTGAAGAAAATGAAAATGTTTGAATTGGAATAATCTAATGAAAATGTTGGGGCAAGGAAATAGATTTCTTATTATTTCACAATTAAAGTTGTTTGGATAGTAAATAAAAGAGCAATCATTGAACTTGTCCATAGTCGGATTTGTTATATAGTGAGTATGAGATTTCTAATTGCTATTCAAACATGAGCTCAAAAATGAATTAAATGAAATTCATTTTTCACTAACTTTCATGAAAATAATCATTAAATGATTATTACTAAAAAATCACCCAGTGAATGCCCCCGTGCACGCTTACACACTCATGGTCCCTCTCTCTTATTGTGAATGTTGGAAGATGTGGTATTAACTAAAAAATAGTATATTTGACTTAGGGTCATCACGGGCTAAAACTCTTGGTTATGGTCTATGGTTATGGCTGGAGATTCTATGTAATGACCTCGATAATGGATAATAAAAGGGTTAGGCACCCTTCTCCTACCATACTTGAACGTGGTCTCTACTTTAGAGGATTTTACGATTTTGGGAATTTTCATGATTCTAAATATTTTTATGTAACTAACATGCCAGTTGTAGACAACGTCAGAAACCAACTAGAGGACTTCTACTCAACTAAAACTACCATTAATTAAGGAGATCGCAATGTCTATACATGGGTAGGAATTCATGGAAATAGTAGTTGCAGAAGAAAAGTAAAGAAAAAGCGAACAAGTACTGAATTAATAAGTAAAGGGAAAAATAAACTGACAATTGATTTCTAATACACCAGGATCAGAGAATTCAACAAGGTATAAATATATACTTAAAAGTCACTTGAATAATAAGTGAGGTTGTATGAGAAGGAATATATGAAATATGAAAAAGCAAAATAGACGGTCAGATCACCACCCATGCATGTGGAAATGTGGGAGGATGAGAAGAGATCTATGACACTCCTCGTAAGGGGAGGTGACCATGGATCTCAAATCTTGACCATATATTGATCATCTTGAATCAATGAGATGGCTTGGATGAGATAGATAGCTTGGATAGATGGGATGGTGTAGACACTGGATTGTGGGTGGATCACACTCATGAGTGTCTTTTCGGATTTCTAGTCAGATTTGTAACTTGGGATGTTGTATATTTTACTTGGAGTCACTATTAGCTAGTTGCTTGGATTTCAACAGTCGGCTAAACCCTCTAGAAACCTTAAGCTAGAGAATTAGAAGATTCTCTGCCTTAAAATGACTCTCAATCTACAACCTAAGATTCTAGGTAAGGGATCACGGTGATAAAGAGGGAATGTGTCAGGTACCATCTTTGTCTGTACATACGCATGGTCTTTATTTCATAGGACTCGACAAAATATAAGGAATTAAGTTAGTTCTTGTGTCTGACTAATGCAATATAGTGTGTGAAATGCAGTGTGCTAATGCAATGCCTACTTTAAGCGATGAATTGGGAAAGAATTCGCTACCCAAACTCACCCACTTGGAGAAGTGGTTGAGGTCTATCCGATTTAAGTTTTTGATGGGCAAGATCTGGAATACCGGCAAGCCGCAAAGCATACACTCAGATAGACCAACGTGGTAGATGCAATGTATGTGGACATATGGAATGCCTAACTTAAGATGATAAGAAATAGAAAGTCTTAGTCAATATAAGTTTTTGATGGGCAGGATTCGGGATTCCGGCGAGCCGCGGAGCATACACTTGGATAGATTAGGAAAGTAGAGGGATTGAAGAGTGAATGAGTGTTGTGACTAACTATAAGTAAAGAAACCAGTACATAGACCATATTAGGTGACCAGCAAAATAGAGATGTGGGAGAGGCAAGAAGAGACACAATACTCTTCATAGAAGAGGTGGTTGGATATCTTCAACGCTGACCATACTCTGCAAGATCCAACCCATTGAAATGACTTGTATTGATTGTATGAATATTTCGAATGGATTGGATTGGCTTAGATATGAGTTGGGCTTTTGAATACGTGGCTTGATTGTTAAGATTGGGTTAAAGGGTTTGGATAGGTTGGAAGGGCTAGATGGGGTAGATGGGATGGTTCGGATGAGTACTGCCTTTGATGGTTTAAGTGGTTTTAGATGAGTGGTTTTGAATTGGTAGTTTTGGATTGGTGGTTTTAGAAGATGGCTTTAGTTGGTTTTGGATTGGTAATTTCTGAAAGGTGGTTTTGATTGGTGGTTTTGGAAGATGATTTTGGATAGCTGGCTTTGAAAAACGGTTTTGATTAGTAGTTTTGGAAGATGATTTTGGATAGGTGGCTTTGAAAAATGGTTTTGAATGGTGGTTTTGGAAAGTGGTTTTGAATTGGTGTTCTGGATAGGTGGTTTTGGAAGATGGTATTGGTTAATGGGTTTGGATGGGTAGTTTCGGTTTAAGTGGTTTGGGTAAGATGGCTAGAGAGGGTTAGATGGTTGGATGGGCTACAGGGGCTAGGTTGAGATAGGTTGGGCTAGGTTGTGTGGCTAGGCTAAGAGCTTAAGGAGAAGAAGGGTGTGGGCGAGCTCTCCCATCTCCCTTTCTTTGGTGTGTAGAGAATGAGAGGGAAGACCCCTTTTATAGTTGGATGAATGACAATGATGTAATTAAAAGTTTGTGAGGGTTAAAAAATAGCACATGGAAGGTTCTCATTGACTAAGAAGGTGTAATACCCCAGTTCCCGAAACCCAAGTACACTACTTATTTTCCAAAAACCAGAGTGTTAACCTTTAACAGTGGCTCAAATTTCACGTATATATATTCTTTTTATCAGAGTTAGTAATCTAGCGGGATAGAAGCAAATCAAGTATAAGAGAGAGTCCAAATATACATAACCAAGATTTCAAGTAGTTACCCGAAAACTTATACAAACCAATGTCTCATAACTAAAGATTTAACAACCAAATAATAAAAGTAGCTTAGAAATTAGAGCCGCATAGGCATCGATTTCTCCATGCGATGCACCAGAGTCAACCCATACATCATCAACATATCCTACACACTGAATACGGTTTGATAGCGTCAATGGCTATCCCAGTGAGGTATAACCCCCAAGATTTATCGTATCATCAAGATAATCAAGCATAGTTATCAGGAACCGTGTATAACAAATATTTCACAATGATTATCATAGAATTCAGATAAGGTTCATCAGATACGCATTTATCAGATAGATTCCACAAAGATAATCTTGTTTAAATGCATGAATGCATGCACATGCTCACAGACCTAGGGATGCACATCCAACTGGTAAAAAGTCACCCAAGGAGAACTATCCTCGGAAAAATTACACAAAGGTACGCTCTAAGGAGGACTAGCTACCCGGAAAAGACCATGCGAAACGGACACCTGTAATGTCCTGTGTTTTCGAAACCCGAGTATATGACTCATTTTCCAAAAACCCGAGTGTTAGCCTTTACAAATAGTCAAATTCGGGTATTTTTTTCTTTTCTTTTTATTTCAGAGTTGGCAGTTTAGTATAAGATAAACAAATATTCAAACATAAAGGAAAATTTACACTTACATTCAGAATATACGAGCGACTGTCCATAATGATTTATATAAGCCAATGTCTCAATATTAACAAATACAAGAACTTCACAATTTACACATGAGAATTAACAAAATACATATAAATTTGAGCCGCAAGATCGCGCAACTTCTCTTGGCAGATACAACCATGTATCCTTGACAATTGTACCCTACTCCTTATCGATATGAACACGAATATCATCTAGGCCACCTGCACTACCTCTATGGTTATATATTCGATAAATGAGTGGCCAGTTCAGTGTGAATTTCCCTCAAGATTAGCACCGCCGCATTAGGTAAGCATAGTTATAAATAAAAAGCATTCAAAATAATAAACGATGCAGTTTTATTAAATGCATGAATGCCTGAGTGCACATCAACTGGGGATGCACATCCAGTTGGCTTTTGGGCAAAACCCATGCATGTGGCCCGTCACTAGCGAAAGTATATCATACATGTGTAGTGTCAAGCTCATCGAAAGTGGGCCGATAGTCGGTGTTCTGGGAGCTAGCGAAACGATACCCCAACTAAATCCTATTAGGCACATGCTACATCATCTAGAATTAGCCACTCGTCATCGCCCATATGCTATGAATGCATGATTAGTCCAACAATTATTATTCTATTTACAACCAGCCAATTTAAGAAAGCTCAAAGGTCACTAAGGGGGGCTTATCACCCAGCATAGGCCGATAGCTCGGGCATAGGTCCTATATTACCATCCCCGACTCATGAGACTCCAACATTAGGATGTTTAATGGAAACTTATCGACTAGTGGCCAATCATAATTCAGTATATGGGGTTTACCACCGCATGGTTACGCAAAATAATACATCGAGCTCACATAGGGCAAATACCAAAATAAAACCACATAGGGCAAATATCAAAACTAAGCCACGTAGGACAAATATCAAAATTATGCAATAAAAGATCATCCTCAAAAACCTCTTAGACACAACAACCATAGATGGTAGGCCCACATCAATGTTCTATTTAACCCATCATTCAAGTAACCACTAAGTCGAAGGTCCATTATAATCACAAGCAATCAAGTTACATCCCAAGTCTGGATGTACATCTATAAGTGGGATTTTCCTACGATGTACTAATTCAAGTTTCACAAGCAATCCATAAGCATGAGAAAATATACAAGTGCAACATATAGATGTTTATGCAAGATAAATATTGAGCAAGTAATCTAGCATTCAATCCCAACATCTAGCACATGTGATTATTAGATAAGAATATCAATTATTAACTGAAATTAAAGTAGAAACTATCACTTAAGCTAATGGGAAAATGGAAAGCTCAAGGGGAAGAAATCATCACCTTAAGTGTTAAATCGCCTACATTGTCATTAGGAAACGCGTGCGCCTTTAAAGTTGATTCTTACCACGAATTGTAAAATTGTACGATTATATGAATTCTCAAGCTATTCCAAGAACTCAGTCAAATGCATTGAGTTGACTCAATAGAGACTCGACCCGACAACTCTTACTGATAAACTTGCTGATGTTAGACCAAACCTAAACTCGAAATCATATCTAAACTAGTAAAGTAAATTGGGTTAACTCAATAATGTGGCAATACGAATTGGAATGACTCACCTATGGCCTAGTGTCGCCTCATAGTAGATTTTGATGACCAATGTTTCCAACAACGTTGATTACCACTAACATGTCCCCAACATTTCTGGCAGTGGGTCAACTCAGTTTATACAACGAATCAACCCAACTTATCTTCTCTTTCTCCTTCTTTCTCTTTCTCTGTTGCAGGGTCCAGCAACATTCTAGATGACCGCTAGGCACAAACTTCAACCGAACTTGACTTGAGACCCGCTCAACTCACTAATGACTCGGTGGAGTCTAGCTGATGCAACAACTCATGCCCTCATCTCTCTCTCTCTCTCTCTCTCTCTCTCTCTCTTGCCCTCATTCTTCCTCTTCTCTCCCTGGCCTTTCACAAGCCTGGAATGGACCAGACCCATGCCCAAGTCAGTCTGACTATGGCCCCAACTCGGCAGTTCGTCTTAGCAACTCGAGTAACGCACCTGCGAGTCAGCAGTCCATGACTTGGATCGCGATTCAAGTTCCCAAACTCGAACTCACTCTCCATTCTTCCCTTTTCTTTTCCTCCTTTTTCCTTTCTTCTTCTTCTTCTTCTTTTGCTGGAACCTCAGCATGGCCCGAACTAGGCAGCAACCCACATCATTTGTGCTCGACTTAGACGCGGCCCGAGCTTGAGCAAGATTGTGGAAGCGACCCACTCTCTCTTCTTCCCACTTCTTTTCTCTCCAAACAAACCTTAATCAAGTATGGATGAGGCTGGAACTGACCAGGAATGAGTCAAGACTCACCCAGCCTAGACCGAACCCGATCTAAAATCGGCGTGGCCTGACCTGGTGCGGCACTTGGCAGACAGCAACGATCTCTCTTTCTCCCTTCTTTCTCTCCTATTTCCTCTCCTACTTTCTCTCTTTTCCTAGATTTTTGGTGCAGATCCCGAGGAAAATGCGGCCCTTTTATAAGCCTAGGGCGTTCTCACGACCCCTTATTCGTTACTGCCAACGGTCAAGATGGGGTGGCCGTACTTCCCATGCTTTGATTGCATGGGGCCAATCTGTCACATGGGATGAACTCCCGCTTGCATGGCCCACCAGATGACTGCCAGAGATCAGGAAATGGGGCCCATCTCATCATGGTGGGTTTCTTAGTTGAACGGAGAGGATGAAGTGGCCGCCAATGGCTAATTTCCATTTATGGCCTATCAGGGTGATCTGGCCCATTTGGTAGACTGGATGGGACCTCAGACCATTGCGGGGCCCACTTATCATGTCCGCAATAGTGGTTCTCCATCATCTCACGAAACATTCAGCCGCAGCCAACATCTCGCATGAAGGGTGATATTTTCGAGAGGCTAATCGCCGAAAGTGAGGCTGCCCTAGTTCGGACGTCTGGGATGGTCGGGCGAAGTCTCATTGATAGCCAAGATTGCGCCAGCTTGCATACCCAAAGGAGAAAGCATCCCACTGCCTTTCGTCTGTCAGCGGGCTTTTTCGCCTTTTTCGGTGCTGGATGTGGGGCGGGGATTAACACCCCAAAGAACGGTTGGGATTGAAGGTGAGGAGATCACGCAGATCACCAGGTTTGTTAGAATTACAAATCAAAACCCTGAAGTCCAGGAGTACATTTCATCACTCCTGAAAGTACTCCATCAAGTCAAAATTCGGCCAGCTCATCCTCACCCATGGCTCCCATAAAAATGAAAAGCTTAAGCGACATCTATGAGCAAACCGAAGAGGTCAATCTTTTCTACCTGTATGCAGATCATGAGCCTTTAACATTTAAGGAGGCCATAAAAGAAGAATGTTGGAGAATTGCTATGAAAGAAGAAATTTGTGCCATTGAGAAAAATGACACATGGGAGTTGACTACGCTTCCTAATGGCCAGAAAACTATTAGTGTCAAATGGGTGTACAAGATCAAGCGAAATGTTGATGGCGAGATCAATCGCTACAAGGCAAGGCTCGTAGCAAAGGGCTATAAACAAAAGTACGGGGTGGACTATGAAGAAGTTTTCGCTCCTGTTGCTCGCCTTGACACTGTGAGGATGATTATCTCCCTTGCAGCCCATCACAGTTGGATGATCTACCAACTGGATGTGAAATCTGCATTCCTGAATGGAATTCTGAAAGAAGAGGTCTATGTTGATCAACCTGAAGGATTTGTTATGCAAGGGGAGGAACACAAGGTGTATCGACTAAAGAAAGCCCTCTATGGGTTGAAGCAAGCTCCACGTGCTTGGAATGCACGCATCGACAACTATCTTCAAGAGAACGGCTTCGCCCAATGTCCATATGAGCATACAGTTTATAGCATGCCTATATGTTGATGATCTACTATTTACAGGAAACAGCCGACCGATGTTTGATGAATTCAAGAAGGCTATGTTTAAGGACTTCGAGATAACCGACGGAGGTCTCATGTCCTTTTTTCTGGGCATTGAAGTGAATCAACAACATGGTGACATCTATATATCTCAGAAGAAGTATGCCAAGGAATTGCTTGAAAAGTTCAAGATGGCCGATTGCAATGCCGTAAACACGCCTATAGCAACGGGCTTAAAACTGACAAAGGACGGAGAAGAAGTGTTGACTCGACCATGTTTAAGAGTCTGATTGGAAGCCTATGGTACCTCACAATCACAAGGCCGGATATCGTCTACAGTGTTGGGCTTCTAAGTAGGTACATGGAGCACTAAAAGAATCACATTGGCTAGCCGCAAAAAAATCCTTAGGTACGTCAAAGGAACAATGGAATTCGGTCTTTTCTATCCATACAATGATGAAGCAATGCTATATGGATACTCAGACAGTGATTGGGGAGGTGACCAAGATGAAAGAAAAAGCACCACTGGCTATGTATTCTATCTCGGAACGACTGCTTTCACATGGAATTCGAAGAAGCAGAGTGTGGTCGCCCTGTCCACATGTGACGCAGAGTACGTAGCAGCATCGTCCACTGTTTGTGAAGGAATTTGGTTGAGAAACCTACTAAAGGAGCTGAAGCATCCGCAGGAAGGATCCACAGTCATATATGTGGATAACAAGTTGGCAATTGAACTAGCCAAATATTCGGTGCAGCATGGAAGAAGCAAACACATTGATACCCGATATCATTTTCTGAGAGATCACGTGAAGCAAAAAATGATAAAATTAGAGTATTGTCATACTACGGAACAGGTGGCGGATATTTTCACGAAGGCATTACCGACAGATGCATTCAAATGACTAAAAATGATGCTCGGAATGAAACCAGTTTTGGTTTGAAGGGGAGTGTTGGAATTGCAAATCAAAACCCTGCATTTACTATGACTGTTCATCTTCCAATGAACAACAAGAGTTCCCATGTAGCTATTTTGGAAGATGAAACTGCGTGTGTATTTTCTAGGAATAGTTAATGTTGGAAGCTCCTAGTGGGGGCAGTCTTGTCATTTCACCTAACATTCAAATGCCTATAAATTGGCATCTTGTGTATCCGGTTGTAGTAAGAGAAAACCAAGTCAGCAAGCTTGTAAGCTACAGTAAAAATACAAAGTTTCTTCTTCTTTCATGTGTCCAGTGAGTGTGGTTCTTAGGCTTTGTAAAGCCAAGATAAGTTCTAGCTAATACAGCCAACAAGGTTGGCAGCAGCAGAGCGAAATTTATGTTTTTAGAAAGATCCACCACACGCCACTCCCTAGCAAGCGTTTCTGTGTGCACGCACGTGTGCATGAACGAACACAGATGCCATGGATATAGTCAGACGATGATGCTCTATTAGATGGATAGTCAGGATTAATGATATGATTTCAAATGGGGCCCACATGATCCAAAGAACGACTTCCGATTTTAAACTTCAACTAGGCACATTCATTTTGCATCTATTCTCGTGTGTATGTAGGTGCACTTCAGCAGGTGAAACCACCTAGGGTTTGTTTAAGATTATCATCTAGCCATGATGAACTGTTCTGATATGCAAATCGTTTGATTATGGTGGGCCATCGGTCGACGCCAGTGGCAGCTCGTTCAAACGCCCTATCAGCGGGAAATGAATAAAGAAAGGAGAAGATAGGAGAGAATTCTCCTTTCTCAGCTAACCATCGGGTCAAACCTGCTTGACCGATACCGTGGATACGGTGCACAGCGAGTGCACCACTTACAAGTGTACGTGTAGCCTTAAAGTGGGGTCCGCAACAGTGACTTGAGAAGCCCGCTCCGTTCATAAGTCTTTATGGGCCCAACTGGGTCATCTGACCAAATATGCAACAAATCCAATGCTTATATGGGCCATAATATTGGATTTGTGAGTCTAAATGGCGATACCCAATGATCTTCAAAGATTTAATGATAAGATATTTTCCTAATCTGGTTTAATTAACTATTTAGGATCTCGAGGGCTGATACGAGGAATCTTATAGTAAATTTTGAATTGGATGACCAATCTGATACATTGGAGTGGGGGTTGTAGGTTTGGACATCATGGATAATGGGCAGTTGATTCCACCTAATAGGGTGTCACACTAAGTGAGTTTCCAGTTCTCTTGTTGACTCTCATTAATCTGACGGTCGGATAATTTCAAAACTGATAGTTAGCACATCTAATATTCCCTGCACCAATTTAGGGAACTTTTGGCAACTGCATTTATAATCTAATGGCTAACTTAATCAATTAAGCGATCATTCATCCTATCAAGGTTGTGGATCTGATGTACAGTGATTGATCCATGATTTCTCTGGTGGTATGATTATCCATCTTGGAAATCGACGGATGGATAGCTTGATATATGGATGGGGATTGTTTTCAATGGTTGGATTTAGGCAAGCATGAACGTGAATGTTTACTTAAGCTAGGTTTGTATTTATACTAAATTAGATTACATGGTAACACTCGAGTACTAGAAAGTACGGGGTGTTACAACATCCAAGGTGGCCTAGCTTCCTGGAAGAGTACACTATGTATGTCCAAGGAAAACTAGACACCCGAAAAAGCCCATACGAAAATGACACCCAAGGTGGCCTAGCTTCCTGTAAGAGTACACTATGTACGTCCAAGGAAAACTAGACACCCGGAAAAGCTCATGCGAGAAGGACAACCCTTGGTAGTCAAATGCATGCAATGAAAACTTAGAATCACTAGGTAAAATACTCTACGGTACAACCCATAGTGGCCCAAGAAAACCCCGCGTCTTATGTCGACCACCTAGTAAAGTCCGCGTGCCATGAAATATATGATTAACCCAACCATTATTATTCCAATTACAATCAGTCAATTTATGAAAGCATAAAGGTCACTATGAGGGTTCGTCACCCAAGATAGGGAATCTACAGATGTGGTGTTTTAAAGGAGATATCTTCAACTAGTGGCCAAATATATTTCATTGAGTGAAACTTACCATCACAGGGTTATATTAAATAATTCACCAAAGCTACATAGGGCGATCATTCTATAAAAGTCGCAAGGAGCAAATGTTCAATTTAATGATGCGATAAGAAGAGATTATTCCCTAAAAGCCACACAGGCACAAATGATCCACAAGGTGGTAAGTCCATGATGCAAATTTATTTAATTCATTACACAAGTGGCCATTAGTTCGAGGATTTCCTAAAACATCATCAAGAACCTCATGTGGCAAAATAAGCCACGAACAACATCGATAGTAATTACACATTTAAGGTACTATAATATAAATGTTTATACTCCATAGTATGTTCAGATATATGAGTTTAAATCCAATTCATCAATCGATTATAAGGAATCAAAATTAATAAGAGCAATGAACCACATTAAGCAATTAATAAGATAAATGAACAAAGATGAATAAATAAGATAACTATCGTGATGTAGTAAAAGCTTGAAGGTAATCCTCACCTTTGCAGAGTTGAATTGGCTTCCTATGTTGTTGGAATCGTTTGTGCACGACCATGAACCCAATTCCAACCACACTTTAAACCATTTGATCAGTTAGATCGCAACACCAATTCTTATGATCAATCCTAAATATTAGATGAATCTATGACTTTGAGAAAGTGATTCGAATTCCAATATAAGAATAACATAGTTAAATGATTGATATATTGAAATTTAAGATAAAACTCCAAAATCAACTTACTTAGATGAGTCATGGTACGACTCGATGTTGAATCAAACCCAATCGAACTCTCCAACCCGACCTTAACTCACCTCAACTTGGATTCAACCCGAGCTCGGCTAAATGGACATAGGCGTTACTAAATTTTGACATTTACACAAGTAATCAACAATCCAAATAAATTTAACTAACACTGATAAAATGCCTATAGAGAGTCGACTCACCTAGTTGTGCAACTTGAACCGATTTGACTCAGTTCCTCACCGAGTCATACCAAGACCCAATCAGCAAAATCTGGTGAAAGTTCAAGTCTTAAATGTCCCATACAGATAGTCGTAGCTGAACAACCAGCTGGATCGTATGCCTGACTCAACATTTAAATGAGTTAACTCGCCACAACTCGCTAGTCAGCGAGTCAGACTCTGCCAACTGACTCAATAACAACATTCTCCTCTCTGATCTTCTTCTTCTTTAGCTTCTCCTCTTTTCTTTCTACTCCTCTCTCTTTCCACCTACTGGAATTTGAACCGGGCATAGACCCAATCCCAACATGATTCAGATCGTATGGGCCATCCCTTGGCTCAGCAACGAGTCAATCTCGGCTAGCTGACTCGTCCCGAACACAATTGGGAGTACAGCACCACCCCATACCGTCTCTCTCATTCTCTTCCTACCTTCTCCTTCTCCTTCCCTCTGTCCTTGAGCCTTGTCTCATGGCTAGACAAGGCCTAGACTCAGCCAGATTCGGACCGTTCATCCCAACGATTTAGGCAGTCACTCCAGTGACTCGGCATTGAGTCATGGTGCAACACGAGCACCATGACTCGGACGAAACTCAGCCCGTGACTTGGCCCAGTCCATCTGATTCGGTGTGAGAAGCCTCTCGTCCTTCTCTCGTTTCCTTTCTCTCCATCTTCTTCTTTCTTTTCCTTCTCTCTCTCTCTCTAATGGAAGCCCGAATGGGACACTGGACTCTGCCCGATTTACAACGACTTAGACCGAGTTGACTCGACCAGGTGCGACAGCTCGGTACGACACCACTTCATCTCTTTATAACTTTCTATTTCTGGAAATGGTTGCCCTAAAAGTAAGCTTTATATAGGCCCTTTTAATCATGTTATAGACCTTTCGAATGCTAACTAATCACCAGATTAGTTAGCCGAGTCGGTTTTGAATCTAAATGCGGCACTTTGACAATCCGATGATTTAGATTAAAATTGGTTGCATGGCTATGATCCAGTTATCAGGATGGACGTTTGAGATGATGAGTCATCAGATGAATGACCCAGATCAGGGGATGGGGGCCACTAAAAGATGATGGGTTCTACAGCCGGTTGGAGAAGAAGAGGTGGCCGATCATGGCGGTTTCTTATCCAGGGCCCCATTTGATGATCCACTGCTTCTGGATGTATCAGATGGGCCTCTTGATCATTGTGGGATCCACCTTTTTGAGGAATGACCACCATTTCTTTGTGGCTTCCAAGACAATGGGTTGCGGCGACTCTCTTATTGCAATGAAAACCCTAAAGTATGGACAAGAATGGATGGCTAGGATGGTCTTGCACTGAGGATTAGGATTCATGGATGAAGAGACACGCGTGATGCCAGCTAGTGTAGAAAATGGTTTCCATTTTCAAAAACATTTGCACGCACAACTTCTCTTAAGCCCGTGCTTGTGTGCATACACGAAGGCAACTACGTGTGGGACCAATGGAATTTTAGTTAGATCCGTGTCATGAACGTGATAAATGGTTCGGATCGGTGCAATGGTCCATGATGGTGGGCCATGATCGACTCAAACAACAATCTTCCGTTTAAACCGCAGTTGTGCGGAAGAGAGGAGGATTTCTCCTTTTTGCAAAAATCTCGGGTCCACACATACTTGACTGTGTTGACGGTCCAGTGCACTATGGGTGCACTGTCCATGGTTCACACTCATACTAATGTGGGGTCCACCGTGATGGATTTGATAATGTGGACTCACACTATGGTCTGCTTCGTCCAATCATTTCACCGGCTCAAATTAGGACCCCAAGCTGATTTAAATGTAGGTCCATAACTAGAGTGGCCCTACTGATAGAGTTTGGCGGTCAGATTTCTTTGCAAACAATATTCACATTATCGTTAATCTAAAGTGGGGTCTACTGAGGATTATATGGATGATCCAATCCATCAGCTCATTTTGTAAGACCCTATTAGGATAGGGAATTGAAGATGTGGTAGATCCAAAGCTTGGATGGGCCACATCAAGCGATTCCTTATTTATTTTGTTAGTTCATATCAATTCGATGGTCGAATTGATCCCTGCCTAGACTTCAATAGTTTTTAAGATTGTTCAGGTGATCAGGACACTTCCTGGTCCACAACGGACAATTAGATGGTCAATTTTGTGGTTAGATAGGTTTATCATCTAAACCAATAGTTGATCTCAAAATTTAATGGATGATTTCAAGGATCAACTGCTGACTTGTTTTAAGTTGTCGAATAACATCCTTATATAGTGTGATGGTTCATCTTGGGGATTAATGAATGGATGATTTGAGTTGTTGATGCATGTTACTTCCAATGGTTAGATCTATTCTATATTTGACTCACGTGGGTTCTTAGGTCCCTAAGAATTGTTAATTTGGAGTCTAACTATCGATTCAATGATCTAGTGATGGATTGGAAAATCGGGCATTTGGACTTGATCTATAAATGTAGATAATCTTAGGGGCTAGATTCAGGCCAAAATGTGGGTTTCATGATGGTTTATCTTTAAAATCTATAGGTGGATAGCTTGATCTATAGATGAAGATCATTACTACAGTTAGATTTTTATTAGAGTGTAGGTGAATTGTTTAATAAGCTAGGAATTTATGGTAACACCCAAGCACTAAGAGTACGAGGTGTTACAGAAGGGCTTAGTGCCACATAACATTCCCTCATTTGCTTTAGGAGTGGTGGAATGTGTAATTAAAAAGAAATCCAAGGGCATGGGGGTAAGGGGAGTTGAGTTTGGATGTGTTCTCCCTTGGATAAGCTTCCCCTTTGGATGTGTTCTCCTTTGGATAAACATCCCCTTAATGCACATCTTGGATTTGGCTTGAATTTGGCTTAAGGTTTGGCTTAGGATTGGACTTACCTTGGCTTATTATTTGGTTGAGAATTAGACTTGGCTTGGCTTATGATTTGACTTGGGATTGGACTTGGCTTGGCTTAGAATTTGGCTTGGTATGGAGCCCAATTTGAGTATGGAATTGGGCCTTGGATCTGGGCTTGACTTTGGGCTAGGTTTGGGTATGGAATTAAGCTTGACTCTAGGCTTAATTTTGGACTTAGTTTAGGTACAAGATTGGGCATGGTTTGGGTATAGAATTAGGTTTGGTTTGGGTACAGAATTGGACTTGGTTTAATGTTTTTTAATGTGGACAAATTCAGCATTTCAAAAGTCATCAACGGTATGGATCTTGCTATAATTGATCACCCCACACAAGTTGGGATATCTATAGATGCCCTTCTTTAGCAAAGGTTGCATTTCACTTAATGCCAAAGCGAGTGGACACCTTACCATTTTGATCAAGCTTGGTTGTGGTTTAGACTGGTTGCTACCTTGGTGTCAGCATCAACTAATTGTGTGGAAAGAGACTCAAACATATTATGAAGATTTGAGGAAAATTTTATGATTATCCTTGCGATTTTTGTGACATTACGAGCAACCAATCACAACTCTTTAACATTGGAATGATAATATCATTGGGAATAAATCTGGAAAGTAGTGTTCCTGCACTTCGTGTACTTTCGGGGGTCCCTTAACAGTTGGATATAAAGGTATCCTTTTTTATATGATCACCTTAGGAGTATTTTCTTGGTTTGATCGTTAAAGTAGTTAGTTTTCCTACCTTTTCTATGGCCTTATGAGGAACTCACTATGCTAACTTGGACTCGATCAAGCTTTAACAAGCATCCTAGACTAGGTTTGTGCGAGTGGACTTATTTTCGAGCAATCTTCTGATTTTAACACAAGTTACAATTGACCCTTTTCCACTAGTGAGGAGCGTTTTCCCCGACTAGAATTTGGCTCAAGTACTGCGTTCAATTCTTCACTTATAATGGTGCAAACGCACTGATAATGAGAGTTCGGGCTGACCGCAGTTATTTTGCATATGGATTTAACAACTCTAGGTAAATTGAGAGAAGCCAAATCTTCTTCTACTATTGTGATGTTCCTCACTGAGAGGTATAAAAGACTGTTAGTGCGTTAATTTGTGTACTTGTTTGTCAATCACGTGAGTCCATGTGTCATGTAGTCGATTGAGCTCTTGGAATATGAAGACAGAAGACACAAGTTGACCTGAAGCATCAAGGAGCAAATAACATATATATGAGGTGCCTTGGTGTTGAGGGTCAAATATTGCATATTAGACCCCAATTATTACTTGATTTTGCAAACATGATACTGTTTAATGCCCTATTTTAATCGTGTTCATGATGCAAGGTGTATGTAGGAGCGTGGACTGAAAAAGGGTACTAAAAGCATGGATTTAACGCTCATAAATCATCAAGGTGGGGATGTAGAGTAGGGAGAGAGAGGGAGAAGTCACGTGGAGCAGCATTTCTAAACAGAGTTTTTTTCTCTCTCCTTTGTTTTTTTTTTTTGATTTATGTTTTTTTTTTTTAGAGATTTAGTTTAATCATGGTCATGATTTGCTAAACCTCTTAGCTAGGGCTAAGAGGTGAAGCTTGTGGCGTGATGGGAAGGACTCTACGGCTTTGATTCATGTTTAAACTGAACTGATGTTGATTCTAGTTTGATTATAAGGAATGCCTCTAGTTTTTAATGACTTGTTGTGACCAAAATTACAATAGATATATGATGACTTTGTGTATTTCCTTCTCATTAGTTTGACTGTAAAGTTAGGAAGCTCTGTTGTTTACCATTGTCCCTTGGACATGGTTGGATGATGGAATCCTTCCTAACATTCATACATCTTTCAGATTGATTGTGGATTGGTTTAATTCTGTTGTTTACTTTGTCTCATGGGCATGGTTTTGTGATGGAATCAACTCTAATTCTTATAACCTCTCATCTCTTGAAAACTAGATCAAAGGAAGTTCAGATTGAGTTTTAATGGATTATCTTCCAATTTGATGAAGATGAGACTCTAAGTCCAGTTTCGTTCATGAATCAAGCGTAAATCTCCCTGTTCTCTACAAGTGGATCCTTCGCACCCTAGTTTTCCCACCTTTGAATTTCACAAGTTTGAGATTAATATTTCACCATTATTTCCTCATATCCACCTGATTTAGATTTCATCTTCATCTAGTTCTAGTTTTGGTTACTTTCATAATACGTACAAGGTTCAATCCCTGTGGATTCGACCTCAGCCTTACCAAGATTATTACTACATCACAACCCTATACTAGGAGTGTGAACAAGTTTTTGGTGCCGTTGTCGGAGATTGACGGTTAGGTTTTTCTAGGATTAACTAGTGTTAGAATTAGGTTAAGATTAGGGTTTTTCTAGGTTTAGGTTTTTCTATTTGATTTTTAGAAACTAACCTAACTTTTCTGTTTTGTAGGATTTTGATATAACTTCTTAAATTGGTAATCTCTTTCTGATCTCTCTATTTTGCTATTTTTAGGATTTTGTTTGATTTTTTTTTTTTTTTTTAGAAATTTTCTAATTTTAGGATCTTTTTTATTTTTAGAAACTAACTTACTTTCTAATTTAGGTTTAGAACTTTCTTAATTTGTTTTTAGAAACTTTCTATTTTCCTTTTTCGAAACTAGTTTACTTTCTATTTTTAGAACCTGACTGATTTTGTTTTGTTTTGAAGGTCTTAACCTAGGCCTTTTAATTTGGTAACTTCTCTCCAACTCTTTTCTTCTTTCTTTCTAGATCTCTATTTTCTTTCTTTCTTTTAGGTTAGGTTTATAATCTAGATTGAGGGCTGCGAGTGTTTCATGCCCAAGTGGGTTCGTGACAACACTCGACGTCTCTTGACTAATGGAGGGTTGGTTAAGGGGTTGACTATCCATCGCAGGACTAGACAATGCTCGAGATGCCCTGAGTTAATTGAAGTGAAGGCTGAAAACCAACCTCTTCTACCCCAACCAAGGGTGGAGGACATCCAGGATGAGAATGAAGTGCATCAAGCACCCTCGCCTCATACTTTATGAGATTATTTACAACCGGCGGGGGTGAGTACGCCCTCATGCATGGTTTTTTCCTGAGAATGCAGGACACATGGATATCAAGCCAGGGGTGATCCAACTCTTTCCTAAATTTCATGGGCTTGAGTCAGAAAATCCATATTTACATCTGAAAGAGTTTGATGAGGTCATAGCTACTTTATACTTTCCTAACGTATCTGATGACACGGTCAGGTTGAAACTCTTTCCCCTTTCTTTGAAAGAGAAAGCTAAGACGTGGTTACATTCACTACGTCCTCGATCTATTGACAAATGGAATGACATGACAAGGGAGTTCATCAAGAAAATTTTCCCATACCATAAGACGAACACCCTTAGAAAGTCGATCATGAACTTCGCCCTAAGGGAAGATGAAACATTCTTCCAATGTTGGGAGCGGTTCAAGGATCTTGTCAATTCATGCCCACAACATGGTTTTGAAATGTGGCGCATCATGAATTTTTTTTATGATGAACTGACATCTCCCATGCATTAATTAATCGAGATGATGTGTAATGGGGAGTTTAGGAATAAAGGTGTCGATGAGGTGTGGGACTAATTTGATAAGCTTGCTGAGAACACACAATCATGGGACATCTCCCCTAGACCAAGTACTACGTCTAGGCCGACTCATTCCAAGGAAAGGGGTGGAATGTATTTCCTAAAAGTGGATGATGATATCAATGCTAAAATGGCTTATCTCACTAGAAAACTCGAGGCAATGGAATTAAAGAAGGATAAGGCTAAGGAAATTGGTTACGGTATTTGTGGTTGCAACATTGACACTACTGAAAATTGCCCAACTATATCTGCCTTTCAAGAGGTACTGAATGAGCAATCTAATGCCATAAGCAATTACCAAAGACCTTTCAGTGGGCTCACCTCTAACATATACAATCCTGGTTGGAGAAATCATCCAAACTTCAGTTGGAGGAATGGACAAACCGCTACACCTCAAGGTTTCCTAAATCAAATTCCAATTCAAGAGAAACCTCAAGAGGATTCGATTCTAAAACACTTTCAAAAGCAAGACCTTTTCAATTAGGGTATGCTACAAGCCTTTCAAGACCTTGCAAAAGTAATACAAGGACTTAAGGCTGAAAATACGATTGGGAACAAGGAGAGCTTCCCAACTCAACATCTTCCCAATCCTAAACTGCAATATGAAGTTAGCGACCCAAGCTCTTCAAATCAGATGGAGCAAGCTAAATCCATCACCACTCTTAGGAGTGAGAAGATCATTGACAAAACCATTTCGGTTAGGGCTAAAAAGCCTAAGGACCCGAAAGTGGACAAAAAAGATGGATCTAGCCATGCCCCACCAGAGTTAGAACCGGAACCTCAAGAGACGACGGTTGCTCCATTTCCCCAATGGTTGGTTGCACCAAAACTTCTCTCTAACTCTCAGGTTATTCTAGCGGTGTTGAAACAAGTGAAGGTCAGCATTCCTCTACTTGATGTCGTTAAACAAATACCTTCATATGTCAAATTCCTAAAAGACTTATATACGACCAAAAGACGGAAAAATATTAAAACGAAAATCTTCCTAACTGAGAAAGTGAGTGTCATCCTAAAACAAAATGTGTCGTAGAAATTCAAAGATCCCGGTAGCCCAACCATATCATGTGTAATCGGGGACTATTGAATCGAGCACACACTTCTTGACTTAAAAGTGAGCATCAATCTGATTCCCTACTCGATATACAAACAGTTAGGTTTGGGTGAATTAAAACCCACCCTAACCACACTACAACTTGCTGATCGCTCTGTTTGTGTACCAAGTGGGATAATTGAGGATGTGTTGATCCAGGTCGACAAATTTTAATACCCTGTAGTTTTTATCATCCTAGATACCGAACCCATCGATAACATGAGCACTCAGATTCCCGTCATTCTTGGTCGCCCATTCCTTGCCACATCAAATATAATTATCAATTGCGAGAATGATGTCATGAGTATGTCTTTCGGGAATATGAGATTAGAAATGAATATCTTTTTCAACATAGGCAGACGGTTAAAGGATGTAACGATTTCCACGACATTAACATGATTCACACTTACGTGGAAGATAGGACACCTTTGACCTTATCCTCTGATCCTCTAGAGACGTGCCTGACCCACTCCCATGATTTTAATGATGACATGATTAGGGAGACGTGTGTCATACTTGATGTTGCGCTAGTACTTGAAGTTAACTGGTGGAAGACACAATTTAAAGAGTTGCCCTAAACTGATGAAGTGCCTCTACCGTCTAACCTCAAGCCACCGGAGCTTGACCTAAAACATTTGCCCTCTAAATTGAAATATGCCTATTTAGATCAAGATGAGACATACCCGGTGGTGATTTCTGCCCACCTGAAAAAAGAACAAGAGAGTATGCTCATATCTACTCTCATTGAGCATAAGGGAGCCCTTAGATGGACGATTGTGGACCTCAAGGGAATTGACCCTTCGATTTGTACTCACCACATTTATCTTGAGGATAATGCGAAGACCTCTCGGCAATCACAACGTAGATTAAATCCAAACATAAAAGAAGTGATTAAGGCCGAGGTTCTTAAACTATTGGATGTGGGTATCATATACCCTATATTTGATAGTCAATGGGTGAGTCAAACTCAGGTGGTTCCTAAGAAGTCCAGAATCACCATCGTAGCCAAAGCCAATAATGAACTCGTGCCAACTAGAGTTACTACTGGTTGGAGAATGTGTATTAACTACTGGAAGTTGAATACCATAATGAGGAATGACCACTTTCCTTTGCCCTTCATTGATCATATTTTGGAAAGGTTAGCTGGTCATTCTTATTACTGTTTCCTTGATGGGTATTCGGGCTACAATCAGATAGAGATAGCCCCTGAAGATTAGGAAAAGATTACATTTATATGTCTCTATGGCACCTTTGCTTACCAAAGGATGTCATTCGGACTATATAATGCCCCTGCCACCTTTCAGCGATATATGATGAGTATCTTTTCTGACATGGTGGGGCAATATCTAGAGGTCTTCATGGACGATTTCTCTGTCTCCGGTCCATCTTTCAGCGAGTGCTTAGAAAGTCTTAAATGTGTACTGAAAAGATGTGAAGAAAAGAACTTGGTACTTAATTGGGAGAAGTGTCATTTCATGGTTCATAAGGGAATTGTCCTTGGACATATTATCTCATCCAAAGGAATCAAGGTGGATAAGGCAAAAATTGATCTTATCTCTAACTTACCTCCACCCAAGAACATACAAGACGTGCGATCATTCTTAGGATACGCTGAGTTTTACAGAAGATTCATAAAGGACTTTAGTCTCATCTCTTGTCCTCTATATAATCTACTTCAAAAGGATGCACCATACGAGTAGACTGAGCCATGTCAGAAAGCTTTCACTAAGCTTAAAGGCATGTTGACCAGTGTACCTATCATACAGTCATCCGACTGGAGCATTCCTTTTGAACTATGTGCGACGCGTCTGATTATGCTCTTGGGGCGGTTCTAGGCCAGAGAAAAGATAAGAAACCCTATGTTATTCATTATGCGAGTAAGACTCTAAATCCTGCCCAAGTGAACAACTCGACTACAGAAAAGGAACTCTTGGCTGTAGTGTTCATTTTGGACAAATTTAAGTCCTACATGATCCGATCCAAGATCATTATTTACATAGATCATGCGGCGCTTAAGTATCTTCTGTCTAAGAATGATGCTAAGCCCTGCCTAATAAGATGGATCCTCCTACTCCAGAATTTGATTTAGAAATTAAAGATAAAAAGGGAGTAGAGAATGTATTAGCTGACCACCTTTCCCGCCTTAATCCCTCTAATTCCCTTGAGATGACACATATCAACGACATGTTCCCTGACGAACAATTGTTCAAAGTCTCTCAGTCACCTTAATTAGTTCGCTAATATAGGTAATTATCTTGCCACAGGTTTCATACCGACATATTGGACTACACAAGATAAGAAGAAATTTTTCAGCGAGGTGCGTAACTTTTTCTGAGATGATCCATATTTGTTTAAATATTGCCCAGACTAAATCTTAAAGAAATGTGTGCCAGACGATAAGCATCAGAGTGTCATCTCCTTCTGTTACTCACATGCCTGTGGTGGTCACTTTTCTGCTAAAAATACCACGGCCTAGATTATGCAGTGTGGCTTTTACTGGCCCACTATGTTCAGGGACACTCATGAGTTTTGCAAAGCTTGTGAGCATTGTCAGAAATTGGGAGCATTGTCCCGTCGAAATATGATGCTCTTGAATCCCATTCTTATCACAGAGGAATTTGATTGTTGGGGCATTGATTTCATGAGACCATTCCCCCCATTCTTTTGGAAATCTATATATTTTGCTCACCGTATACTATGTCACTAAATAGGTCAAAGCGATTCCGTGTCGGAATAATGATCATCGCACGGTCATTAAATTCCTAAAAGAGAACATCCTTTCCCGATTTGGAATGCCTCAAGCTATCATCAGTGATAGGGGCTCACACTTTTGTAATAGACCATTTGAGAGCTTAATGAAGAAATATGGTATCTCTCATAAGGTAAGCTGTAACGCCCCGTGTTTTCAGGACCCGAGTACATGACCCGTTTCCCAAAAACCCGAGTTGTTAACCTTAAAGGATGGTCAAATTTGATATGTAATATTTTTTTTCTTTTATCTTTCATCAGAGTAAGTAGACGAGCGTAGGATGGACAAATCAACATAAAGGAAAGTCTTCATTTACATTTAGGATATGCAAGAAGATGCCCATAATGACTTATACAAACCAATGTCTCGATATAACAAATACAAGAATCCACATGATTTAGTACATGAAAAATAACATAAGAATGTAAACATAGGCCGCAAGATCGCGCAGCTCCTCGAGGTAGATACAACCATGGAACCCTGACACTTGTACTCGGCCCCACATCAGCTTGAACCTGAAAGTCACTTAAGCCACCTGTGCTACCTGTACGGTTATATATTTGATGGATGAGTGGCCAACTCAGTGTGAACTCCCCTCAAGATTACACACTGCCGTATTAGGTAAGAAATAGTATAAAGCATCCCGACAACCAAAACACAGTGGATGCAGTTTTATTAGGTGCATGGATGTATAGAATGCATTCACGCCCCGGGGATGCTCATCCGTGCGGATAGTGGGCCGCCACCCATGCAATCATCGAACCTGGGAAACATCAACCAGTTGGAAACAATACGTAGCTAACATACGATAGCAATAGATGATGGTCTGTGCTATGTATGCATGATTAGCGAGTCATTATTAGTCCGATTACAACCAGCTATTTTAAATAAGCTCACGGTCACTACGGGGAGCACATGGCCCAGCATAGGCCGACAGCTCAGGCATAGTATCCCATGACTACCATCCCCGGCCCATGAGGCTACCATCTTAGAATGTTTAATGGAAACCCGTCGACTAGTGGCCAATCATATTACAGTATACGGGGCTTACCATCGCATGGTTGCACAGTATAAAACATCTAACCCATATAGAGAAAATACTAGAACAAAGCCACATAGGGCGATATCAAAGTAGGCCACATAGGGCGAGTATCAGATCCATGCGATAAAAGATCATCCTTGAAAATCAGTGGACACAACAACCCTGGATGGTAGGCCCACATCAATGATCCATCTAGACCACACTCAATAACCACTAAGTCGAAGGTCCATTCCGATCACAACTAGTCAAGTTACATCCCAAGTATGGGTGTACATTCATATGTGAGAATTTCTCACTAATGTACCAGTTTAAGTTTCATGAGCAATCCACAAAAAGAAATCCACAAGCATGAACAATTATATAGGATAATCATAAAGTATGTAATACAGAAATTCAATTTTCATCAGCTAACACATGTAATTATAAAAGGAAGATAGCAATTATGAATTTAAATAAAAACTATAACTTAAGCTAATGAGAAGATGGAAAGCTCAAGGGGAAGAATCATCACCTTATAGATCTCCACTAATGTTGCTAGGAAGCACGCATGCCCTTAGAATCCATCCTACCATGAATTGTAAAATTGTATGGTCAGATACAAGTTCTATATGCTCCCTATGTTTAAGACCATAACCTAAGGTTCAGATTACTTTTAAGGTTTTAGTATAGGATTAGAGCTTCATGCTAGAGTTTAAATATAGGCCTTGGATTCTAGGACTTGAATCCTAAATTATTAATATTACTATTATTATTTTTGTACGATGGGCCAATTAATATTCATGATAGGAGCGTTAACCCATCCATATTAATGATGACGGTCCATAAGTTCATATTTAAACGTACTGACATCATCTAATACTTTTATAATTACTGGTAGCCCCTTAAATAATACAGGTAATAATAATAGAATATTTACTAATGATAATATAATAAGGATTGATGTATAAACAAGTATTATAATAATTCCATAAGGAGAAAAATGATAATATAGTCATAATAATGGACCTAGTAATGGTAATAGGTGTTATGGTTTCATCACTTATGTTTAAAGTATAGACCTAGAGTTTAGGTTACTTAGGCCTAGGATTTTATCTTACATTTTAGATCTAGGTTAGGTTTTAGGGTTTGAACCCTAGTTGGTGTGAAATTAGTGTTAATTTAGTAATTATAAAGTATTTATTAACCTTAGTGTTATAATCCATTTTAGCTAATATAGTAGAACATTCGTTATGATGGTATTGGATAGTGTGACCCATTATCAAGGATAACATTTAGGAATGGTACATAAATATTAATACCCATCGTCTAATGGTTGAAATTTGTGGATAATAATTAACACTAGCTCACATAACCCGTTAATGGCTCTAAACATGCTTAATAATCATAATAGTTATAGTAACGCTAACTATAATAAATCAATATTGACTTTGGGAGAGAAAAATTGCTTACGTCGACGACCTGGTAGCTCGTCGCGACACCTCTGAGCTGACCCAACTCCACATGCAGCTAGATCGAGCTCAATCTGAGTTCAAACCGAGTCGACTCAGTTCCGGTCGAGTCAACTCGATTTCCACTTACTCTTGGCTCCTCTTCTTCTCTATTCTTCCTCTCCCTAGTTCCTCTTCTACCTCCTTTCTTCTCCTTCTGCTACTGGTGGTGACCAACAATGGCTAGCATCCAGCCTGCCCAAGCCCTGGTCTAGCTGAGTCGACTCAGCGAACACATAAGAATAGGCAGCGAGTCAGTGTGCCGACTTGACATCAACCCGAGTCACCTCCCTCTCTTTCTCCTCTCTTTTCTCCCTCTCTGTTTCTTTCTTTTCTAAGGTTTCTGAACGTCCAGAGGTCGTTGGACTCGCCTCAGTCGTGATCCAATCTCAATGGAACCAGAACTGTTTCGGCTAGAGCCGCGACCTTGACTCGGCCCGATCCGAGCTGATGTAACACGCATCGCCTCTCCCTTTCATTCCTCTGATTCTTCCTCTTCTCCCTCTTTCTTTCTTCTACAGGTGCTGGGACATCCAGCAATGGACGTAACAACCCCAAAGCACACCCTAGCTCGGACCAGACTCAGCTTATTTGGGTGTGGTGGTGTGGTGCAACGACCGCACCTCCCATTCTTCTTCTTTCTCCTTTCTTTCTTTCTTATTTTCTTCTCTTTCTGTCCCAACAACATCACCAACTGGTGGGAGCCCGAAAACAGCATCCCAACCTAATTTTGACCTAGTTCGAGCGATGGAGAAGATGAATGCCATTAATGGCAGATCTCAAATGACGGCGTTTTCCTTTAATCTGCCACTTGCAGAAGGTCCGAATGGACCACATGAAGCTTAGAGGATAGATGGATCGAAGCTCAGATGACCTTTTCTTGGTGGGTTCTAAGATAAAATGGAAACGGCTGGTTGTCGAGCTGCGGCAAGGGTGTGGGAGAGAGACCTGTTGCAGCTCCATATTTTCGACTTAAAACGAGCCCTGAACTCCCTTAGGGCCGTCGGATTGAAGATGGGCATCCCATATTAGATCCGGAGGAAACCGACTTGAGTTCGGCTAGTAAAACTGAAACCATCTGTGGTTTCTCTTTACGGTGGGTAGAAAACCCTAGGGTGGTCTGGGACGGACGGTTAGGATCTCTCTAGGATGAACGGCCGAGATCGACGGATTCCCACGCACGCGGATCGTGCCAGCTGGAACGGAACAGTTTCCATTTTTGGGGAGCATGTGTTTGTAAGGCCTGATTGCGTCGAGGATTGTGCTCACACCCATGCATTTCAACCTGCAAGATGAGATAGGTTTTGGTGGGTTCGAGCCCTGAACACGATGGACGGTTCAGATCACCCGTCGGATCCAAGATGGTGGGCCATGGTGCGTCCTAAACGGACGTTGTCCGTCGGCTGCGCAAAACGAAGAGAGAGAGAGAGAGAGAGAGAGAGAGAGAGAGAGAAATCTCTCTTTTAATGGAAATTGCGGGTCAGACCCGCTTGACCGAGCCTCTTGGCTCAGTGCAAGGCGGGTGCACCACCCCTAGTGCACACGCAACGGCTGTGTGGGGTCCACCGTAATGTTTGTGATAAATCCAGTCCATTCATCCACTTCAAAGGTCCCAATCAGGGCCTCTCACCGGAAATCAGGAAGATTTACGCTTCAGGTGGGCCATAGTACTTGACTTACGTTCTTTAAGTGTCGACTACGTTGATCCAATGACCGGATTGATTCCAAATTGATAGTCAGCGGTTAGAAGGTACGAATGGACCTTTTGCGAGGTTCACATCATGCATTGCTAACAGATTTTGTTGTTATTACCTATTGCTTATAATTAAAGTCTCATAAAAATTTAATTTTTATATTAGTATACTACTTTATACATATATAAAAATAAAATTCCTAATATTAACATGCTCCTACATACATGCTATTAATCACATATTTATTTATACAGAATGCATAATGCCACATTATAAATTATACATATGAATGAATTGAAGATTGTACAATATTCATGTTTTAATTAAAATTATATTTGTATTTAATAATGTTGTGAAATTTTTTTTTTTTTAATATAGTATTATTTTCATAATATTTATATACATTAAATACGTACATATCATTTTAGCATGAAATTTGCAATCTTTACCAAGTACATACACTTTATAGTTTATATATTTAGATTGCATTACTTATATATTTATATTAAATTACTCTACATGGTAACACCCGAGTATTGTAAAATACGGGGTGTTACATGAGCACCCCATATCACCCACAAATAAGTGGGCAAGTTGAGATTTTCAATAGGAAAATCAAACATATCTTGGAAAAGACGATTAACCATGACCGTAAGGATTGGTCAATCCGTTTGACCGATGTTTTATAGGCTTACTGTATTGCATTTAAGACCCATATTGGAATGTCTCCCTTTAGACTCATCTATGGGAAGGCCTGCCACTTGCCTGTGGAGTTGGAACATAGAGCCTACTGGGCGAACAAAAATCTGAATTTCAATTTGGACAACGTTGGTTCGCTACGCAAACTTCAATTAAATGAACTCGAAGAAATCTGAAATGATGCGTACGAGAACTCGAGAATTTACTAGGATAGGATGAAAGCTTTTCATGACCAACACATTTTGCGAAAATCATTCACGCCAGGTCAGAAAGTCATTTTGTACAATTCTCGGTTACATCTCTTTCCGGGTAATCTCCAATCTCGTTGGACCGGTCCTTTCACCGTTATTAATGTTTATCCTTATGGGACTGTCGATATTCAGAATCCAGACATTGACAATGAGTTTAAAGTGAATGGACAACGATTAAAACCATTTGTCAAAAAATTTGATTTAGAGGACATGCCCATGCCTTTGAATGATCCTGTTTACCAGGATTGATCTCTTAGTCTGATGGAGTTATTGGTAGATTTACTACTATCATAGGACTAGGGTAGTTTGCTTTTGTCGTTCTAAGTTAGTCGGTTTTATGCTATTAGGTTAGTATGCTTTCTTCATTGTTTTAGGAAAGTTTACTTTTGTTGGTTTCACTCTTGTGCTGACCCACTCTCACGCTAATATCTTTGGAAAAGCCTTTATATTTCTTCGTCCAGGTACTATCTTTCCATCACTCTCCTTTACTTTCGTTGTCTCATGTGCATTGCATGCTTATTTCTTTTACATTGAGGACAATGTAGATTTTAGGTTGGGGGTGGAAGATTAGGTTACATAATCAGTATTTTCTCAGTCTTGAGCAAAATTTGTGAAATTTGTGAAAAATTTTAACATTTTTCGGGAATTTCTTGTGAATGCGAAGTAATTTTGAAAGATAGTCATGATTTGAGAATTATAAGATACGGAATGTTGGTGATTTACACTCTTGGTTTTAGTTATCTGTTAGATTTCACAGTTAAGTTCGTATTATTGATCCAAGATTAGAAGTCGTAAATATTGATTGAGTCATGATTTCACATGTCACATCTCGCTTACATATTAAGGTTTCAGTTCGATGAAGGATTAACTTGGTAATCACTAAGCATGAAAGGAACCAGCCTGAAAAATTTGCCCATCATGCTCAATAAATAAATAAATAAAAAGAAAAAAGAAAAAGAAGAAGAAGAATTGACCATAAAGAAAAAGAAATAAATACCCAGCTAAACAACAATTGCTTATGGAAAGGGTTGGGTGAATGGTCTTCACCATAGGTTTGCTCCCTATAGGTGAACGTTCGATTCCCCAAGGTTGACACGGCATGATAGCCACTGATGAAAAAGATGATCTGTAAGGCAAGTTTTGGTTTTAGTTGTCATGAATGCTCTTATCGGTTACCAATGATGTCATGACATAGAGAAGTGAATCTTAATGTTGATAAGCCGAGATTACACTATACACCCATGGAACTCAATGTTTAGAATTATTCTAATTGAAGGATTAATACTTTGAACTTGATTATGAAGTTTACTGTGCGCTTGATTCCAGGAGAAAGTAATGCCCAACATTCATGAATCTTAGAATTCTCATCTCTCGATTCCTTTTCAAAATTCACTCGGGTTTATAGGAATGATCTCATACTTCTTAAACTATTTTTCACATAATTTGCTCGGGACTAGAAAAATGCTTGTTGGGGGTTGTGTTAAGGGTCAAATATTGCATATTAGACCCCAATTATTACTTAATTTTGCGACATGATACAGTTTAACGCCCTATTTTAATCGTGTTTATAATGCAAGGTGTATTTAAGAGGCTGGACTGAAAAAGGGTACTAAAAGCATGGATTTAACGCTCATAAATCATCAAGGTGGGGACGTGGAGTAGGGAGAGAGAAGGAGAACTCACGTGGAGCAGCTTTTCTAAACAGAGTTTTTTTCTCTCCTTTTTTTTGTTGATTTATGTTTTTATTTTTTAGAGATTTAGTTTAATCATGGTCATGATTGTCTAAACCTCTTAGCCAGGGCTAAGAGGTGAAGCTTGTGGCATAATGGGAAGGACTCTACGGCTTTGATTCATATTTAGACTGAACTGATGTTGATTCTAGTTTGATTATAAGGAATGCCTCTAGTTTTTAATGGTTTGTTGTAACTGAAATTACAATAAATCTGTGATGGCTTTGTGTATTTCCTTCTCATTATTTTGACTGTAAAGTTAGGAAGCCCTATTGTTCACCATTGCCCCTTGGACATGGATGGATGATGGAATCCTTCTTAACATTCATACATCTTTCAGATTGATTGTGGATTGTTTTAATTCTGTTGTTTACTTTGTCTTATGGGCATGGTTTTGTGATAGAATCAACTCTAATTCTCATACCCCTCATCTCTTGAAAACTAGATCAAAGGAAGTTCAGATTGAGTTTTAATGGATTATCTTCCAACTGGATGAAGATGGGACTCTAAGTCCAGTGGAGTTCATGAATCAAGCGTAGATCTCCCTGATCTCTACAAGTGGATCCTTTGAATTTCACAAGTTTTAGATTAATATTTCCCACCTTTGAATTTCTAGATCAAAGGAAGTTCAGATTGAGTTTTAATGGATTATCTTCCAACTGGATGAAGATGGGACTCTAAGTCCAGTGGAGTTCATGAATCAAGCGTAGATCTCCCTGATCTCTACAAGTGGATCCTTTGAATTTCACAAGTTTTAGATTAATATTTCCCACCTTTGAATTTCACAAGTGGCACCCTAGTTTTTCCACCTTTGAATTTCACAAGTTTTAGATTAATATTTCACCATTATTCCTCATATTCACCTGATTTAGATTTCATCTTCTAGTTCTAGTTTTGGTTACTTTCAGAATACGTATAAGGTTCAGTCCCTGTGGATTCGACCTCGGTCTTACCAAGATTATTACTACATCACAACCCTATACTTGGGGTGTGAGCACTCACTACGTCAAAACAGCGAAAAAAGGACGGTCCAAAACCGTCTCAAATGACCAAAAAGGACGGTCATGGACCGTCGCATGGGCCGTCAAATTTTGACGTGTCCTATTACTTAAAGGACGGTTGAAAACCGTCATTCTTATTAACGAAAAAAGGACGGTCATGGACCGTCCTTGAAAAGGACTATCATGGACAGTCTCTTATGAGCCTTCAAAGGACGGCCATGGACCGTCCTTAAAAAGGATTGTTATGAACTGTCTCTTATGAGCCTTCAAAGGACGGTTATGGACCATCCTTTAAAAGGACTGCTGTGAACCGTCTCTTATGAGCCTTCAAAGGACGGTTATGGACCGTCCTTTAAAAGGACGGTCATGGTCCGTCCTTTTAAAGGACTGCTATCAGCCGTCTCTTATGACCCTTAAAGGACATTTTCAAATTTCACCTATTATAATATATTTCATCGTGTTCTTCCTGATATACACCTGTTATACAATATATTTCATCATATTCACATTCACATCCATTTAAACCCAAACTATGTAAATCCATCCAAACATAAACTACATCCATCTAAACACAAACAATCTTATCCACATTACATTCATTCACACATAATACATATAAGTTTAACATCGTAAGTAAAAAACAAAAAAGAAAAAAAATCAGCAACAATTTTCTTTTTGTCTTTCATCTAATAAAAAAATATTCAACCAACAAAACATTATAATTCAAAATCATGAAGAATTGCAGAAACTTCTTCCAAAAAAGTGGGCACTTTTTTAAAATAAAACTGATCATTAAAATAAAACTAATAAGAGCAAATAATGCAAAAAAAGTGTTTCAATTAATAGAAACAACAACAAAAATTAAAGCTTTGTAAAAAGGGATACATTCTTGTTTGTTGCCATGTGATTGGGCCACATTATTATAGCAATCGGGTTCGGGTTCGGGTTCGGGATCGGGTTTAGGTTCGGGTTTTCAAGTTTAGGTTTAGGTTAGGGAGTTGAACTTAGGATTAGGTGTCGGTCTAAGTTTAGGAAATTGAGAATACATTTAGGTTTTAGGTTTAGGTTTAGGTTATAGGTTATAGGTTTAAGTTTAGGTTTAGGTTTTAGGTTTAGGTTAAGGTTGGGTAATAGGCTATAAGTTTATCTTATAGGTTATAGGTTAAGGTTTAGGTTATAGGTTTTGGTTAAGGTTTAGGTTATAGGTTTAGGTTAAGGTTTAGGTTTAGGTTATAGGTTATAGTATATAGGTTATAGCTTTAGGAAATTGAGAATAGGTTAAGGAAGTTTAGGTTTAGGAAATCGGGTTCGGGTTTGGGATCGAGTTTAGGTTTGGGTTTTCAAGTTTAGGTTTAAGTTCAGGTTAGGGAGTTGAGATTAGGATTAGGTTTAGGTTTTAAGGATTTGAGAATACATTTCGGTTTTAGGTTTAGGTTTAGGTTATAGGCTTAGGTTTAGGTTATAGGTTTAGGTTATAGGTTTAGGTTTAGGTTAGGTTATAGGTTAAGGTTTACGGAATTGAGAATAGGTTAAGGTTTAGGTTTAGGAAATCGGGTTCGGGTTCGGATTCGGGTTTGGGTTTGGGTTTTCAAGTTTAGGTTTAGGTTTAGGTTAGGGAGTTGATATTATGATTAGGTGTAGGTTTAGGTTTAGGGTTTTGAGAATACATTTAGGTTTTAGGTTTAGGTTTAGGTTTTAGGTTATATGTTATTAGGTTTAGGGTTTTGAGAATACATTTAGGTTTTAGGTTTAGGTTTAGGTTTTAGGTTATATGTTAAGGTTTAGGTTAAGGTTTAGGTTTTAGGCTTAGGTTTAGGTTATAGGTTTAGGTTTAGGTTATATGTTAAGGTTTAGGTTAAGGTTTATGTATATCGACATCGTCCATATATTTTTTCATCATATTTTAGGATGTGATTTCAAATCATAAGAACTAAATAATCTTAGGTGGGCCATACCAATCAAAATAATATGATGAATAACCATTAAAAAAACTTTTGAAGGCCACAAAAGTTTTGGATCAATTTGATCTTTGTAGTTTACCTTCATCTAGATCTTCTTTACATTATCAACAAGTTGGATTGCAAATAAACGTTACTAAAACCTTACGATGGGCTCTTTATAATTTTTAATGGCGAGGTACTATACTATCATTCTTTCCAGTGGTGTGATCCACTTAAGATTTAAATCTACGCAATTTTTTATACCGGGCCCAAAAATGGGTTAGAGAAATGTATGGGTGGCAAGGATATACAATACATCATCAAAATCTAACTTTTGTTATCCAAGTACTTTTCAATTTTTATTGTCAAAATATAAAATCTAGTTTTCTTTTTTTAAAAATATATTTTTTTACAATTTGACAATTTTTTCACAATTTTGTTTAATTTTTTAAATTTTCTTTTTCAAAATATCATTTTTTTTAAATCGAAATCTCACTTTTATTATCTAACTTTTCAATTTTTCTTGACAAAATACAAAATATAGTTTTCTTTTTTAAAATATATATTTTTTTACAATTTGTCAATTTTTTCACAATTTTTTTTAAAATTTTTTAAATTTTCTTTTTCAAAATATCATTTTTAAAATCTCACTTTTGTTATCTTACTTTTCAATTTTTCTTGTCAAAATACAATATCTAGTTTTCTTTTTTAAAAATATATATTTTTCAATTTGTCAATTTTTTCACAATTTTTTTAATTTCTTAAATTTTCCTTTTTAAAATATCATTTTTTGAATCTCACTTTTGTTATATATAACTTTTCAAATTTTCTTGTCAAAATACAAAATCTAGTTTTCTTTTTCAAAAATATATTTTTTTTCAATTTGTCAAAATTTTCACAATTTTGTTTAATTTTTTAAATTTTCTTTTCCAAAATATCATTTTTTTTATCGAAATCTTGTAATATAACTTTTTAATTTTCTTGTCAAAATACAAAATCTAATTTTCTTTTTTAATATATATTTTTTTTTACAATTTGTCAATTTTTTCACACATTTTGTTTAATTTTTTATATTTTTTTTTTCAAAATATTATTTTTTTTATCAAAATCTTTTTTTTTAAAAAAATTATTAACATTATTCTAAGTTTTTAATTTTTTTTTTTTCAAAATCTAGATTATTATAAAATCATAGTTTTTTTTTTTCAAAATCTAGATTATTATAAAATCATAATTTTTTTTTTTTTTCAAAATCTAAAATTTTCTTAAATGTTGTTAATTATTTTTCTAAGCTTCTCGATTTTTATTTTTTTTTTGAAATTCATAATTTTTTTCTTGTCAAGTGTTGACCAGTAGAGACGGTTTAGGACCGTCTCTAATGCAGACAGTAGTCGACGAAGTCAAGTAACCGCTATAAGACGGCCAAAGACCGTCTCTAATTAAGACGGTCTTTGACAGTCTTTAATTAAGATGGCCAATGACCGTCTCTAATTGAGACGATCCTTGACAGTCTCAGATTACCAGTAAAAGACGGCCAATGACCGTCTCTAATTGAGACGGTCCTTGACAGTCAGATTAACAATAAGAGACGGCCAATGACCGTCTCTAATACGGACGGTCTTTGACCGTCTCAAATGGCTGCATATGAGACGTTCCAGACGGTCGATGGCTGTCTTTTTTCTGCAGTTAACGACGGTTTTTGACCGTCTTAAATGATTTGTGGATGTTCAAATTTTTAAGACAATATTAAGGACGGTCAAGAGCAGTCTAAAAGTTTAGAGAGTTTACGGCCATCTCTAAAGCGTCCTTAAACCAAGCAATTTTAGAGACGGTCCAGAACCGTCTTTAAAGCCGTCATTTTTTTTTTTCCATTTTTCACGTAGTGACATGGTGACCTTAACCCTAGACCCAAAATAACCCTTAAACCTCTAGATTAGGGGTGTACACGAACCGAGCTAGCTCAGTTAACTCACTTGACTCGAAAAAGATCGATTCGACTCGGATCGAAGCTGAGTTCGAGCCGAGTCGAGCTGATTTTCTGAGCCCAAAAATGAGTTCGAGCTGGCCCCAGCTCGACTCAACTCGGATCGAACCCAACTCGAATTGAACTCGGATCGAACCAATTCGGTGACTCAGTTACTTTGATATTGATGTTACTCACCAAGTGTTTGATGAAATGAATCAACGAAGTGTGGCTGGTGGTAAGGAAGGTATGTATATTAAACAAATACCCATTTTTTCTTGATTTTTATATTGCTTAGAAGGTGTTTGATAAAATACCTACAAAACCATTACTGTTGTTTTACATACAGTAGGATTTTGAAGGTGCAGTCCAGGTGTATGTGAAAATGTTGTACATGTGAACTCAGCTCGACCTTGGCTTGAACTCTGTTTGAACTGGCCCGAGCTGCTAACCGAGCCGAGCCGAGCTGGCCAGTCAGGCTCGAGAACTGAGTCGAACCGAGTTCGAGCTGAGGTCAGCTAGTGGTCGAACCGAGTCGAGCTGAGGCCAGCTCGACTCGATGTACACCCCTACTCTTGATGATCATCACTTAATAGGTAAACCTTGTTTAATAATCTCTTAGCCTTAGGAGCCTAATTAAAAAATGATAAGGTTAGAAGAGGTGCTAAGCTGCTGTGAAATCATATGCCCAAAATAGTTCTCGATTCGATCGAAAAATGAATCCAACAACCATTAGATAAAATCCTAAATTTTCTCAATGGGATTGACAGAGGGTTCAATCCTATCGAAAGACCTTCAATCCCATCAAAGGCCCTTTTAACCTTATCGACAGAGCTGTTAACTAGTTGTTTTATAGCCATTGTAAATCAGTTTCTTATAAAATGATATTCAATTCTTGGACAAAACCATGGGTTTTTGGAGCAATAGAAGCTTAGGAGATTTTCCCCCTCATATCACACTTTCCTAGCCTCTAAATTCATAAGATCTAAGTCATCTTCCTTGTGATTCATCACTTAAAAAATGATTTTAACCTCAATGAAGAAGATAAACTTGATCTCCACCTTGTTCGAGAGATTAGATTTAAACCAATAGTCAAATCCATTGTCTAAATCTTCTAAGACACCTATTTAGGTGAATCCCTTGGGTATTACAACCTTCCCATGAGTTGTAGAAGATTTACCCAACCTCTCATCACCTTGGTCACCTCAAAGGAGCATTGCATACAAGGTGTTTGATTTTAGAGTTGAAGCATTGGTAACGTATCAGCATCAACGATCGAGGGAGCAAACGGAGAACTGATTGAAGTATGAGAAAGCATCAATCAAGCAACCCAAAATGACGCATCAAAAGGGCTCAATTCGATAAGTGTTAATTAGTGAGTTGATATTCTCTTTCCTTATGTAGGATTAACCCAAACTATATAGGTTCTTGTATAGTACCTAAGCTCTTGTGTAGGGCCAATTCACTGGACACGAGTGTGTATGTATTAGTCTCCGTGGGAGCCTCCAGTGGGAGTAAACGTAGGTCCTTGGAATATGACCGAGATTGTTGGTTAATTGATTGAAAACCAACTAAGTCTCTTGTGGGAGCATCTGGCGGGAGTATACACTAGATAGGTTCTTGTGTAAGAATGTGATCCTTGTGTAGGGCTATAAAAGTTATAGGTGAACTTGATTTAAAACCTCCAATAGTAAAATCCGGTACACTCAGGAAGAGTGCGTCTACCGAGAGTGGAGTAGAAAAACCGAACCATTATACATGTGTTTGAAATTTTCATTTGAGCACTTGTTTAATTATACTTATGTGATTGTTTAGTTGAATTATATACATGCATGATTATATGAATGTTAGGAGTTGATAGTAATCATATCCCATACACACATGTACACTATCGCTTATAGACTAGTTGCTTCATTGGAATATGTTTTGTGCTCTATGTTATTAGAACCACCATTGGCTTGGAAGCTTTAGTATTAAATTACTTTAGTTAGTTTAAATCGGCATATTAGTTTAAGTAAACAATTATGTGTTAATTGAAAAAAAAAAATTGGTCTTAATCACCCCCCCCCTCTCTCTCTCTCTCTCTCTCTCTCTCTCTTCTCTCTCTCTCTCTCTCTCTCTCTCTCTCTAAGACATAACCTTCATTCTATAGCTCCCCCAAGCTTTCACGCATAACTGTGATATCTTACACCACGTACAATTTCTAAGACCTCTTAGTGCTTCGGACACTGGGCACTTATTTTAAAATCTTTTCAGATTTTGAAAAGTGCCCCACCTAGGGAGTGATCCATGGGATTTTATTGTAGTAGTTTTTAGAGATTTTTAGGTCATTGAAGATATCACTGCGATTTTCGCAGGAGGACGTCATCCGATTTTTATTTTGATATTTTTCTTTTACTTTTGAATAAATCTAGCTTGTCCTTTCATCCCCATTGGGGATGCCATTGGGAATGATCAAAAATAGTTTTTATTAGGATGCATTTTTGGATGTATGAAATACATGTGACTTCCCCTTTCATCTCCGCTAAAGAATTTCAAGGATTATGATCAAAATCATTTTTATTGATTAAAAAAAAAATTAAAAGGGTTACCACTTGTAAAACAATGTTCAATGGGGTTTTATTGCAAAGATTTTAAAAAAATAAGTCTGATTTGTTCAGTTGCCTCCATTGGGGATTTCCAGGGGCTACGATCAACACCAGTTTTATTGAAAATATGTTGATGAATTTTGAAATATGAACCGACCTGTTGTCTCTCGATCGAATGGTGATCCTCGCACTGATAAATTGGATTGGGGCGCAGATAGATGAATGCATTCTCTTCTTAACGACCCCAACCTCTTATTGTACCTCAGCACTTTGGTATCTCACCCCAGGAGGAGGTTGATATCCTAATCCCCTCATGTCCACATTCTCTCGACCCTCAATGACCCGGGCTAAGTTTTGGTATTCAAGATGATAGTAGAAAATTTGATACTGAAAAGGAGGGAAGAAATAGTTTAATCTGATAGGACATGCAAGAGGCATGTAATTTGTAGTCTCAAACTCGAGACTATGGTATGGTATGTCCTCATTGGAGGGTTGTAAATTTATGGCTAAGATATCAACATCTTAACAGTTTGCTGCTTCTAGCAAGAAGATTTGTTTAGGATAAGCCAGAATGGTGAGCACCGTCTCTAAAAACCCTTCGGTGAAGGTCGAAGAGATGGCACCGGTTATGTGGAACCATGACTAGTCGAGGAAGGAGATTGAATGAAGCTAAGATGTTCAGGACTTGAAAAGTTATGGTTGATGTTTATTGATTGATCTAAATCTTGACGTCAATCTCTCCCTTGGTCTATCTTCTAAAGTTGTCTGCTACGGGACCCATCCAAAACCATGTGAAGACATGCCTAAAATATATAAAATCACTTTGGTGGGGCCCACCGGAGTTTTAGATGCATTTGAAACTTAGTCTAACCCCTCATTAAAGTGGGACACACGTAATGGATGGTCTGGATTTGTGAACTACATCTCAGTGGGCTCAATAAATGATTATGAATGTTTTAATGGAAGGATAACCCCCCCTCAACTTTCGTATGTGGTGTGGCCCACCCAAGTCATGGATTGGCTTGAATTTTAAGCCCGTGGACCACCATGGAATGATGCATCTAAATGATGGGGGTAGATGTTTGACATACATCATGGTGGGACCCACACAGCTAGACCTCATGGGAAGTTCCCATGAGGTCGACCTCATAGTACCATTTCCCTACCTCGTGGAAACTTCCCTTGAGGTGGAGCTGTGTGGGCCCCACTGTGATGCATGTTGAACATCTACCCCGTTAGTCAGATGCACCATTCCATTGTGGGCCATGGGCTTAAAAATCAAGTCAATCCGTGACTTGGATGGGCCACACCATATACAACAGTTGAGAGGGGTTACCCTCCCATTAAAACCTTCATAATCATTTATTGGGCCCATCAAGATCTGGTTCACAAATCCAGACCATCCATTGTGTGTGTCCTACTTGGATAAGGGGTTAGGCCAAGTTTCAACTGCATCTAAAACTCAGGTGAGCCCACCAAGTGCTTTTATATATTTTAGGCATTTCTTTACATAGTTTTAGATGGTATGGCCCACCTATGTTCTGTATACTATACGGATGATTTTTGGGATATGCCATGAACTAAAGGGAACCCATCAAATGCACGGTGTTGATGTTGGACACACATCACGGTTGGGACCACACAACTCGACCTTATGGGAACTTCCCATGTGGTCGAACTCATAGTACCGTCTCTCTCTCTATATATATGAGACTGATTCAGGAGGAGCTTTTGAAAAAGATTTTCTGAAAAAAGTAAAGAAAGTAAAGGGCCTGTTTGGCAGGGCAGGGTGGGTGGGATCAGGTTGCATTAGGATGGATTGGAAGGAGCAATCCCGAGATTTGGCCGGGCGTGCCAGGCAGAAGTTGGATATAGCAATCCCAGCAATCCACTGACATCACCATCATTACCTTGAAATCCATTGCTTGAGACATGTTTGGTCAGATGAAGCAATCCGGGATTGGCTGACGTAATCCTGAGATTGGCCAGGCGAGCCAAACATACACGGTGGTGAATTCCCCAGATATAGCAATCCCATGCGATTGCCAACAATCCACTGACACAGTCATCATTGCTTGCCATCCACCCTAATACAATCCAATCCCATAGGATGGGCCCGTCCAAACACGCCCTAAATTCATATCAGTTAGGTTGTTATGTAACATCCCTAAAGTGTCAATTACGTAGTTATCTTACATCCCAAAATTTTTTAACAAAATGGGCAACCAGGGTCGTGGCATGGATGCTAGTTTTGGTAGGTGGGCTCATCTTAGAATGGTGTAGATTCACCCGTGCATGGACAATGGTATAGATATGGGTCAGACTATATACCTCAGTCCCTGCTGCTTGTTTGAAGGTGTTAAATTGATATAAACTCCAGATCATCCAATCAATAGGCTAGTCATGATTGGACTATAGTCTAAAAATCACCCCGGCCTTTTCTAAAAGATCAGATCACGGGTGATCCTAGCCACTGATTGGAGAACTACTGAAGATATGTGGACCGTGCCTGATGATATGTCGTGAGATGGTGTGCTTTTACCGACTTCATTTGATTAGGAATTGCAATTTAATTCAATTGAACATCCAAACGCGCCCCCTATCTCTGATCAAGCCCAGTTGCTTGCGAATATCTCAATATCTGCTTCTCATTCATTATACCAAAGAAACCTAAACTTCATTTTATTATCTCTAAAACTACTTACAAATTGAACAATTCCAATTCCCAACAATTCCCTCAAATTTCAAACAGCCAAAATCACACCTCTGTTTTTCCTCTGTTTCATCCATGATTTACTGAATTTTTCTCTATTTCCAAAGAATCTATCATAGTAAGAAAAAAAACGCTTTAAAATCCTTAGAATTCCATATTAAAAAGTCCCCTAAAAAGAGGCACTTTCAGCTCTTTCATTTTCCATCAAATGAAAAAATAATAAAAATAAAACCAGGTAAAGTTTTTTAAAATACCAGTGAAAACACCATCAAATAAAGCCACACTTCTGATGTTTCTTCTTTCTCTGAAACTTGCAGAATAACATTTGAAAATATTAATACCTCATGAAATTTACAGAGAAACCAAGAATTCAGGCAACCCAATTTACAAAAACGTGAATTAGACAAAACCCCCAATTTGCGTTTGGTGTTTTTCACCTATATAATTCACATATAAAACAGTCAGAGCGGCCTCTTTCGTTGCATGAAAATCTTCACAAAGTAATGAAAGCCCATCTACAAGATCCGCTTTCCCAACTCAATTTCCTTCTCAAAGTCTTCAGAAATACTCTGAAAATAGAAAATCCATGGACAATATATACACCACAAAATCATCTACTTCTCATCCATTTCTATATTCTGCTCTTTACAAAAAAATTTAAAAAAAAAAAAAAAAAAAAAGGAAAGTTACGATTATTTGCAGTAAAAAAAAAAACCCAATACAGTAAATTAGAGAATCTTCGTCGATCAGGCATCGGAATGAGCATCTGAAGTGTACGTGCTAAGAGCGGGCGTTCCAGAGGCAGAGCTTTGGCCGCTTCTAATCAGTTTTTTCTCCAGCTTTTGAAACAAATGCGAAGAGTGGTCTGAAGATTTGTTTGAATATCTTAGCTTTGATCTGCCCTCGTTTCGGTTGGAGAAATCTTTTTCCTTCCATCCCTTTCCTTTCTTCGAGAAAGGGCAGCTGTCGAGGCCATATCCATGCAGAGAATGTCAGATGTTGATGAAAGCTGAGAAAGAAAGAAGGAAAGAGAAAGAGAAAGAGAAAGAGAAGTGAGCTTCTCAATGAGGTAAAGATGGTCTTTGGAAAGCGAGAAGAATTTTAATATCCCTGGAGAACGAGAAGAAGACAATATATAGGAATGATAAACTGAAATAGAGAAGCAGCGAATGTCTGTTTATATAAGTTCTTTTTATTATTAGTATTTATTTTATGTGTAACTTCCTGCACACGCTACTTATGTCAGTTCTCACAAGTGGAAGCGGATTGCGTAGTGAGTAACTCAGTACGCTAACTTAGTATAAGCGTACTGAGTAAACTCTGTGGGGTCCAACGTGATTTATATATTTTATCCACTCCTTCCATCAATTTTACCCGATAATTTTAGTGCCTGAGCCCAAAAATAAAGCATATATAAATCTCAAATGGACCACACGATGGGAAACAGTTTGAATTGAACATCTACCGTTGAAAAAATCTTAAGGCCATGGAAGGTTTGGATCAAGGTTATATTTGTGTTTTCTCTTTCATCCATGTTTTTGAAATCTTATTAACAGGTTGGATGACAAATAAACATCATTGTGGGCCAGCAAGGTTTCAACGGTTGAAATCATTATTCCCACTATTTCATGTGTATGGTCGACTTCTGCTTTGGAGATGCTCCATTTTTTATTTCAACCCCTTAAATGAGCTGGGAAAGTGGATGGACGGTGTGGATAAATCAAATGCATTCACCGTGGGCCAACAGAGTTTACTCAGTCCCATAAGAGCGTACTGAGTAACTCAGCACGCAAACGGATTTCCTCTGTGGCCCATTTAAGAATTTGAAATCCGGACGCCAATCAGGCGGCACTTTGGGCGCAACGTGGTGCACGTGTTTTTTATCCATGCCGTCAATCTGTCTTGCCCTGTTCCAGATCATGAACTGAAAAACATACCTTTATTAATAATTTTTTTGTGGAGCTTTGAATCAGTTCCCTTTGTCGACTTTATTAATAATAAGTTAGTTTATAAATAAATATTACAGTGGCTCTATAATAAGTTAGATTATAAATAATATTACAGTGGTCCTACAAAAGGTTTTAATTGTTGATGATGTTATTATCCCACTTTTTCTAGCCGGGGTTGGGCTAGTGACGCTGCCACTAGCAAGGTGGCTAGTGGTCGGTGCTATGTGGACACTGTGATGTATGTGTTTTATCCACGCCGTACATCCATTTTGATGGATAATTTTAGGGTTTAATCTCAAAAATGAGGTAGATTTGAGCCTTAGGTGGACCACACCATAGGAAAACAGTTGTGATTGAATATCCATCATTAAAAACCTCCTAAGGGCTACTGTAAATATCTAACCTGTTGATTAGGTAATACAGGCTTGGATGAAAGAAAAAATGTATATAAGCTTGATCCAAAACTTTTGTAGCCCCGAGAAGTTTTTAATGGTGGGCATTCAATTAACACTGTGCAATACACTTGAGATTTGGATCAACCTCGTTTTTGGGACTGTACAATAAAATGATATGGAAGAATGGGTGGACGGCATGGATGGAACACATACATGATAGTGGGGCCCACAGATCATCAACCACTGGCCAATGGCTAGTGGCAGGTGAGTAGCCGATCTGCTTCCACTTTTTCATGTGGTCTGATCCGCCTGAGCTTATGATTTAATTATCTTAGCTTATGTCTTAAAATAAGTTGGAAAAATAGATAAATTGTATAGATATAAAATACAAACATCATGTTTAGGCCCCACAACATGCAACACGTCAATAGACAGCTGCCAGGGGTGTTTGCAATCATGGGCTCTCACCTCCACCAAGTGGGGGCCCTCATTTAAGGGCACTTCTCCTTAATTTTCAGCTCCAACAGGTGGGGCCCATGATTTAAGGGCACTTTGTATGTTATACTTGGCTTTAAAGTTCTAACAAGTTAAGCCCTTGATTAAAAGCACTTTATAACTTGTTTGAAATCATTAATTTCATGAGGAAATTAAGAAAATACTTTCGGTTCTTTATATTTATTTTATTTAATTTGTAAATAAAAATAAACTCAACAAGTTATTAAAAACCTTTTTCACAAATTTTTTTTTTTCAACGAGACAAGAACAAGGCTATAATGATCTAAATAATATGAAATTTTACATGAACTCTCCTTTGAGAACAAGTGTATACTGTGGCAATACCTAAAACAAGAGCTTACCATGTTTTGATCTGACCTTATCTTATTATTCAGTTCATTTTTACCTGTAACGTGAAATCTAGTCCATTCATTGGAGAAACTCCTCTATCCAAGGGAAAAATCTAACACATCCACAACTCAGGTGAGCCACACTACAGGGAACAGTGGAGATGGAACAGCAACCCTAGCTAGGTTTTTGGGCTGAGCAATCAATCGTATTTAATCTTTCATCACAGCCATTCATCATGTGTAAGGACCCCAGGACCCCAGTGAAATGAATATACAAAAATCAGCCGTTTCAAAAACTAATGCAGACAGTGAGTGAACTTAGACATTCTCCAAGCAATTTTACATTTTTACCACTGGTGTGGCTCAATGTGCTGGCCCAATCTTGTGATTGCACAGTGAAAATAAGGATTTTCACCAGATGGACAGATAGATAGATTGGATTTCACCCGTACAACATGGTGGCCCAAAGATCTTAAAGGCTCCCAAAGACTGCGTGGCCTTGTACAGTAGCCATTCCGGTCAGCAGCAATGAGATTACAGGTGTAAGATCCACCAACGATGAAAGGGGCAAAATCATTATTTTAAAGGGACAAATCTGTATTTTTTCAATAGTGGCGCGTAAAATTACTCACGCGCTTTCAGGTCAGAAAAGAAAATAAAAAACCAATGGTCTAGATTTAACTAAAATAGGCTTAGGATTAGGGATTCGACACGTAGTATCTTTAATATTTTGGGGCATGGTTCATCCATTGGAGGATGGATCTGACCAATGGTCTGGATTTATTAAGAGATGGACCCTACCCGTCGTCGAAAAGGAAGGCCGTGTGAAAACCAGATCGAGGTTGAGGATTATGATTACATATGCAGAGGGAGTGAACCAGTTTAGTTGCTTGCGTTCCAAGCTTTCGTAACTTCCAAAACTACCGCAATTTCTCGTGGACGGAGGAATGCATGCTGCTAACATGTAGTGGTGAACTGATTGGACAGTGCTCTGTGGACCTCACAATAATGAATGTGATTTATCCACACCGTCCTTTTATTATGAATTATTAATTTAGTACATGATTCAAAAAACCAGACAAATCCAAATCTCCGGTGGAACACAACACAGGAAAACAGTAGTGATTAAATGTTCACCATTGAAAACCTAGTAGGGCATACTGTAATATTCATTTTTCATCCAACCTGTTGATCAGGTCACCCAGACCTGGATGAAGGGAAAACACAATTGATGCACCACATTTGTGACCTCCAACAAGTTTTTAACGATGGGCATTTAATTACCACTATTTCCTGAGGTGTGGTCCACCTGTGATTTTTAGACTATAGTCCAATCATGACTAGACTATAGTCCAATCTTTTAGTAAAGAGGTTTCATACTCTTATTTGAAGGTGTTTGAGTGCAAAGCCTAAGCTCATTTGTGTAAATAACATAGAATAAAGTCTGATGATAAAGCGATTCCCTATATATTCTTAGGCTATAGGGAAGAAGAATTCAATTATAGGCTATGAGATCCGAAAAGTAAAAAACTTGAAAGAAGGTGAGATGTGGTCTTCTATAAAGATCGAACTATTGAAGACCTTATGAAGATCGAAATGCAGGGGAAGTGATCAATGATGTTCTTGATCTGACTCCAATTTCTCCTCCCATGATGCATGATGATGAGGAAGAGATATAAGAAGATGGAGTGGTTGTTGTGATGCTTTTATCGATTATGCATAGGATGTTAAACAAGAAGAGTAGGGGGAGCAACCCCCTCAAGAGCCACTAGCTAAGTCTAAGTAAAGAAGATCTACAAGAGAGCGGTATGCCTCAAAGAAGTATCCCTCAACAGAATATGTTACGCTAACTAATGAGGGGTAGCCCGAAAGCTTCAAGGAAGCTCAAACTCATAAACAAACTCATAAATGGATGATGCCTATATAGAATGAGATGGCCTTGTTACACAAAAATAATACCAATAAGTTAGTAGAGCTTCCAATTGGAAGAAAAACATTAAAGAACAAATGGATTTTTAAGTTGAATGGTAATGAAAATGACAAGCAAGTATAAATCTCATTTGGTTAGGAAAGGCTTCGGTCAAAAGAAGAGGGAGTTGATTTTGATGACATATTCTCTCCCGTAGTGAAGATGTCATTCATTTAAGTGATTTCGGGTCTAGTTGCAAGCCTAGACCTTGAGATAGAATAGCTAGATGTTAAGATAACTTTCCTTCATTGTGACTTGAATAAAGAGCTTTACATGTAGTAGCCAAAAGGGTTTGAAGTGAAGAGTAAAGAACACTTGGTTTGTAAGTTAAAGAAGAGGGTATATGGGTTGAAGGAAGCCTCAATGCAATGGCATAAAAAGTTCGACTTATTCATGACGACTCATGGGTATGATAGAACGCAAGTGGACTACTGTGTTTATTTTAAAAAGTTTTCTTATGATAGCTTCATTATTTTGTTTATCTATGTTGATGATATGCTAATTGTTAGTCAAAATATTTGTAAAATTGACAAGTTGAAGAAATAGTTGTTTAAGTCCTTTGACATGAAGGATTTAGGACATGCTCACTAAGTTTTGGGCATGAATATTACTCGTGATAAGAAAATCAAGAAGGGATGGTTGTCACATGAAAAATACATTGAACAGGTGCTTGTAAGGTCAATATTAAAGGTACGTACTAAGCCTGTTAGTGCATCGCTTACAAATCATTTCAAGCTAAGCGCAAAAAATTCTCCTATTACTGGTAAAAAAATAAAAAATGAAAAAAAATGAAAAAGAGATGGCATCTATTTCCTATTCTTCAACGGTAAGTAGTTTGATGTATACTATAGTTTGCACAAGGCCAGACATCGCTCATACGATGGGTGTCATGAGTAGGTATCTCTCTGATCCTGATAAAGAACATTGGGCAGCTATCAAGAGGATACTCAGGTATTTGAAAGGCTAGTCTAAGGTGTGTTTGTGTTTTAAAGGTATAATCCCTGTTTTGGAAGTATATACAGAAACAGACATGATAGATGACAAAGATAACAAAAAGTTCACTACTCTTGGTTATTTATTCACTTTTGCGGGGGGGAATTATATCTTCACAATCAAAACTATAGAAGTGTGTTGCTTTTTCTACAACATAAGCAAAATACATTACAATTACTAAAGTTGGAAAAGAATTATTGTGGATGAAGAGATTCCTCTTAGATTGGGCTTGAAGTAAGAAAAGTATGTGGTTTATTGTGATAGCCAAAGCCCTGTATATCTGAGCAAGAATGCCACGTATCACTCCCAAACCAAACACATAAATGTCCACTACCATTTGATACGCGACGTATTGGAGAACTAATCAATGCAATTTGTGAAGATTTGCACTTATCGGAATCCATCATATGGCCTTAGTGAGTTAACTCACTACGCTTAGCGTACTGAGTAAACTCTGTGGGGTCCACCATGATTTAAGTATTTTATCCTCTCCGTCCATCCATTTTACCAGATAATTTTATGGATTGAGACAATTTTAATTACATCCAATTTTCAAATGGACCACACCATTGGAACAAGTTGAATTGAACATATACAGTTGAAAATTCTTGGGGGCCACAGAAGTTTTGGATCAAGATTATATTTGTGTTTTAACTTCATCCATGTCTTTATGTCTTTATGATCGGAATCCATCATACAGCGTTAGAAGCTTGGTTAACATGTGTGCCCAATCTAAGCCATTCATCATGCAATTACGCACTCTAAGCATGCAATATGCCAAAAACGTGCATCGAGTGTACATAAGTGATTTTGGACGTCGTGCTTTTTTTGCATTCTTAAAAGCAGAGTTTTCTCGTCCAAAATTTACTTTCCTATTACGTGGATTAAGGTTATTTTTTCGTCCATAACATGTTTACATTATACCCTCACAAGATGAACGGCCCAGATCTTTGACATGTGTGCCGTCGGTCCCAATTTATGACCGGTGTTTTCTCATGGATGGATGCTAGTTTCTTTCTTCCACGTCAAAGATTCTCCTCAGTTGTAAATTGAGCTCTGAAGTGGGTGTGGGAAACGAACCGTGAATGGCACACTGTCACTACAGTAGCAGTCCTCTGTATAGCCATCATGATGTATGTGTTTTATCCACACCGTCCATCCATTTTTTCAGCTTATTTCAGCTACGATACCAAAAATGAGATAGATAAAAATCTCAGGTGGACCACACCCCAGAAAACAGTGGTAATTAAATGCCCATCGTTAAAAACTTGTTGGAGGTCACAAATGTGGTGCATCAATTGTGTTTTCCCTTCATCCAGATCTGGGTGACCTGATCAACAGGTTGGATGAAAAATGAATATTACAGTATGCCCTACTAGGTTTTCAATGGTGAACATTTAATCACCACTGTTTTCCTGTGTTGTGTTCCACCGGAGATTTGGATTTGCCTCGTTTTTTGAATCATGTACTAAATTAATAATTCATAATAAATGGACGGTGTGGATAAATCACATTCATTATTGTGAGGTCCACAGAGCACCGTCCAATCAGTTCACAGCTACGTGTTAGCAGCATGCATTCCTCCGTCCGCGAGAAATTGCGGTAGTTTTGGAAGTTACGAAAGGTTGGAACGCAAGCAACTAAACTGGTTCACTCCCTCTGCATATGTAATCATAATCCTCAACCTCGATCTGGTTTTTACACGGCCTTCCTTTTCGACGGGTAGGGTCCATCTCTTAATAAATCCAGACCATTGGTCAGATCCATCCTCCAATGGATGAACCATGCCCTAAAATATTAAAGATACTACGAGTCGAATCCCTAATCTTACGCCTATTTTAGTTAAATCTAGACCATTGGTTTTTTATTTTCTTTTCTGACTTGAAAGCGCGTGAGTAATTTTACTCGCAACTATTGAAAAAATACAGAATTGTCCCTTTGAAATAATGATTTTGTCCCTTTCATCGTTGGTGGATCTTACACCTGTAATCTCATTTCTGCTGACCGGAATGGCTACTCTACAAAGCCAAGCAGTCTTTGGAAGCCTTAAGTTCTTTGGGCCCACCATGTTGTACGGGTGAAATCCAATCTGTCTATCTGTCCATCTGGTGAAAATTCTGTTTTTTCACCGTGCAAACAAAAGATTGGGACAGCGCATTGAGCCACACTAGTGGTAAAAATGTAAAATTGCCTGGAGAATGTCTAAGTTCACTCACTGTCTGCATGAGTTTTGAGTTTTTGAAACGGCTGATTTTTGTATATTCATTTCACTGATGAAAAGACTAAATACGTTGATTGCTTAGCACAAAAACCTGGGGTTGTTGTTCCATCTCCACTGTTCCCTGTAGTGTGGCCCACCTGGGTTGTGGATCTGTTAGAATTTTTCCCTTGGATAGTGGAGTTTGAGTATATTTCACTTATAAAATGCTGCGGAGGAAATGGACTGACTAATAAGATAAGGTCAGATCGGAACACCGTAAGCCTGGTGTTTTAGGTGTTTTCAAAGTATACACTTGTTCTGAAAGGAGAGTTCATGTAAAATTTCATATTATTTAGATAATTGTAACCTTGTTTCTTGTGTCATAGAAAAAAAATTGTGAAAAAGGTTTTTAATAACTTGTTGAGTTTATTTTTATTTGAAAAATAAATAAATAAATATATAAAAAGAAGAGAAAGTATTTTCTCTTCTCATGGAATTAATGATTTCAAACAAGTTTTAAAGTGCTTTTAATCAAGGGCCTAACTTGTTAGAGCTTTAAAGCCAAGTATAACATTAAGGAGAAGTGCCCTTAAATGAGGGCCCCCACTTGGTGGAGCTGAGATCCCATGATTGCAAACACCCCTGGCAGTTGTGTATTGACGTGTTGCATGTTGTGGGGCCTAAACATGATGTATGTATTTTATATCCATGCAATTTATCTATTTTTCCAACTTATTTTAAGACATAAGCTAAGATAAATAAATCATAAGCTCAAGTGGATTATCAAACCACATGAAAAAGTGGAAGTAGATCGGCTACTCACTTGCCACTAGCCATTAGCTAGTGGTTGATGCTCTGTGGGCCCCACCATGATGTATGTGTTTCATTCATGCTGTCCACCCATTCTTCCGTATCTTCTTATGGTACAATCCCAAAAATGAGATTGATCCAAATCTCAAGTGGATTGCAAAGTGTTAATTGAACACCCACTATTAAAAACTTCCTAGGGCCACAAAAGTTTTGGATCATGCTTATATACATTTTTCCCTTCATCCAAATCTGTGTGACCTAATCAACAAGTTAGATATTAAATAACCATTACAGTGGCCCTTAGAAGGTTTTTAATGGTAGATATTCAATCACAACTGTTTTCCTATGTTGTGGTCCACGTAAGACTCGAATCTACCTCATTTTTGACATCAAGCCCTAAAATTATCCATCAAAATGAATGTACGGCGTGGATAAAACACATACATTATAGTGGGGTCCACATAACACCGACTACTAGCTACCTTGCTAGTGGCAGCGTCACTAGCCCAACCCCGTTTAGAAAAAGTGGGATAATAACATCATCAACAATTAAAACCTTTTGTAAGGCCACTGTAATATTTATTTATAATCTAACTTACTATAGGGCCCACTGTAATATTTATTTATAAACTAACTTATTATTAATAAAGTCGACAAAGTGAACTGATTCAAAGCTCCACAAAAAAAATATTAATAATGGTATGTTTTTCACAAATATAACCATGATCCAAACCTTCCATGGCCTTCAGATTTTTTAACCGGTAGGTGTTCAATTCAAACTGTTTCCCATCGTGTGGTCCATTTGAGATTTATATATGCTTTATTTTTGGGCTCAGGCCCTAAAATTATCGGGTAAAATTGATGGAAGGAGTGGATAAAATATATAAATCACGTTGGACCCCACAGAGTTTACTCAGTACGCTTATACTGAGTTAGCGTACTGCGTTACTCACTACGCAATCCGCTTCCACTTGTGAGAACTGACATCAAGTAGCGTGTGCAGGAAGTTACACATAAAATAAATACTAATAATAAATAGAACTTATAAAAACAGACATTCGCTGCTTCTCTATTTCAGTTTATCATTCGTATATTGTCTTCTCCAGGGATATTAAAATTCTTCTCGCTTTCCAAAGACCATCTTTACCTCATTGAGAAGCTCAGTTCTCTTTCTGTTTCTCTTTCTCTTTCCTTCTTTCTTTCTCAGCTTTCATCAACATCTGACATTCTCTGCATGGATATGGCCTCGAAAGCTGCCCTTTCTCCGAAGAAAGGGAATGGAAGAGGAAAAAGATTTCTCCGACCGAAACGAGGGCAGATCAAAGCTAAGATATTCAAACAAATCTTCAGACCACTCTTCGCATTTGTTTCAAAAGCTGGAGAAAAACTGATTAGAAGCGGCCAAAGCTCTGCCTCTGGAACGCCTGCTCTTAGCACGTACACTTCAGATGCTCATTCCGATGCCTGATCGACGAAGATTCTCTAATTTACTGTATTGGGTTTAATTTTTTACTGCAAATAATCGTAACTTTCCTTCTTTTTTTTTTTTCTTTTTTTTTTTTTTTTCTTTTTTGTAAAGAGCAGAAAATAGAAATGGATGAGAAGTAGATGATTTTGTGGTGTATATATTGTCCATGGATTTTCTCTTTTCAGAGTATTTCTGAAGACTTTGAGATGGAATTTGAGTTGGGAAAGCGGATCTTGTAGATGGGCTTTCATTACTTTGTGAAGATTTTCATGTAACGAAAGAGGCCGCTCTGACTGTTTTATATGTGAATTATATAGGTGAAAAACACCAAACGCAAATTGGGTTTTGTCTAATTCACGTTTTTGTAAATTGGGTTTGCCTGAATTCTTGGTTTCTCTGTAAATTTCATGAGGTATTAATATTTTCAAATGTTATTCTGCAAGTTTCAGAGAAAGAAGAAACATCAGAAGTGTGGCTTTATTTGATGGTGTTTTCACTGGTATTTTAAAAAACTTTACTTGGTTTTATTTTTATTTATTATTATTATTATTTCATTTGATGGAAAATAAAAAAGCTGAAAGTGCCTCTTTTTAGGGGACTTTTTAATATGGAATTCCAAGGATTTTAAAGTGTTTTTTTACTATGATAGATTCTTTAGAAATAGAGAAAAATTCAGTAAATCATGGATGAAACAGAGGAAAAACAGAGGTGTGGTTTTGGCTGTTTGAAATTTGAGGGAGTTGTTGGGAATTGGAATTGTTCAATTTGGAATTAGTTTTAGAGATAATAAAATGAAGTTTAGGTTTCTTTGGTAAAATGTATGAGAAGCAGATATTGAGATATTCGCAAGCAACTGGGCTTGATCAGAGATAGGGGGCGCGTTTGGATGTTCAATTGAATTAAATTGCAATTCCTAATCAAATGAAGTTGGTAAAAGCACACCATCTCACGACATATCATCAGCCACGGCCCACATATCTTCAGTAGTTCTCCAATCAGTGGCTAGGATCACCCGTGATCTGATCTTTTAGTAAAGGCCGGGGTGATTTTTAGACTATAGTCCAATCATGACTAGCCTATTGATTGGATGATCTAGAGGCTATATGATGGATTCCGATCAGTGCAAATCTTCACAAATTGCATTGATTAGTTCTCCAATACATCGCCTATCAAATGGTAGTGGACATTTATGTGTTTGGTTCGGGAGTGATATGTGGCATTCTTGCTTAGATATATGACACTTTGGCTATCACAATAAACCATATACTTTTCTTACTTCAAGCTCAATCTTCGATGAAACTCTTCATCCACGATAATTCTTTTCTAACTTTAGTTATTGTAATGTATTATGCTTCTGTCGTAGAGAAAGCAAAACACTTTTATAGTTTTGATTGCTAAGATATAATTCCCCCCTCAAAAGTGAATAAATAACCACAAGTAGTGAACTTTTTGTTATCCGTGTCACCTACCATGTCGGTTTCTGTATATACTTCCAAAACAGGGATTATACCTTTAAAACACAAGCACACCTTAGACGAGCCTTTCAAATACCTGAGTATCCTCTTGATAGTTGTCCAATGTTCTTTATCAGGATAAGAGAGATACCTACTCATGACACCCATCATACGAGCGATGTTTGGCCTCGTACAAACTATAGTATACATCAAACTACCTGCCGTTGAAGAATAGGGAATTGATGCAATCTCTTCTTCATTTTCTTTTCTTTTTTTCTAGTAATAGGAGAATTTTTTGCACTTAGCTTGAAATGACATGTAAGCGATGCACTGACAGGCTTAGTACGTACCTTTCATATTGACCTTACAAGCACCTGTTCAATGTATTTTTCATGTGACAACCATCCCTTCTTGATTTTCTTATCACGAGTAATCTTCATGCCCAAAACTTATTGAGCATATCCTAAATCCTTCATGTCAAAGGACTTAAACAACTATTTCTTCAACTTGTCAATTTTACAAATATTTTGACTAACAATTAGCATATCATCAACATAGAGAAACAAAATAATGAAGCTATCATAAGAAAACTTTCTAAAATAAATACAATAGTCCACTTGTGTTCTATCATACCCATGAGTCGTCATGAATGAGTCGAACTTCTTATGTCATTGCATTGAGGCTTCCTTCAACCCATATACCCTCTTCTTTTACTTACAAACCAAGTGTTCTTTACTCTTTACTTCATACCCTTTTGGCTACTACATGTAAATCTCTTTATTCAAATCACAATGAAGAAAAGTTGTCTTAACATCTAGCTGTTCTATCTCAAGGTATAGGCTTGCAACTAGACCCGAAATCACTTAAATGGATGACATCTTCACTACGAGAGAGAATATTTCATCAAAATCAACTCCCTTCTTTTGACCGAAGCCTTTCCTAACCCAATGAGATTTATACTTCACTTGCTTGTCATTTTCATTACCATTCAACTTGAAAATCCATTTGTTCTTTAATGTTTTTCTTCCAATTGGAAACTCTACTAACTTATTGGTATTATTTTTGTGTAACGAGGTCATCTCATCCTATATAGGCATCATCCATTTATGAGTTTGTTTATGAGTTTGAGCTTCCTTGAAGCTTTCGGGCTCCCCCTCATTAGTTAGCGTAACATATTCTGTTGAGGGATACTTCTTTGAGGATTACCGCTCTCTTGTAGATCTTCTTAGCTTAGACTTAGCTAGTGGCTCTTGAGGGTGTTGCTCCCCCTGCTCTTCTTGTTTAACATCATATGCATTATCTATAAAGCATCACAACAACCACTCCATCATCTTCTTATATCTCTTCCTCATCATCATGCATCATGGGAGGAGAAACTGGAGTCAGATCAAGAACATCATTGATCACTTCCCCTGCTTTTCGATCTTCATAAGGTCTTCAATAGTTCAATCTTTATATAAGACCACATCTCAACTTCTTTCAAGTTTTTTACTTTTCGGATCTCATAGCTTATAACTGAATTCTTCTTCCCTATAGCCTAAGAATATGCAGGGAAATCACTTTATCATCAAGCTTTATTCTATGTTATTTAGGAAAATGAGCATAGGCTTTGCACTCAAACACCTTCAAATGAGAGTATGAAACCTCTTTCATAGTCCACACTCTTTTTGGAATATCTCCCTCCAAAGGAACTAAAGGGGGAGTGTTAATCAGATAGCATGTCATATGCATAGCCTTACCTCAAAATGATTTGGGCAGTTTGGCTAAAGAGATCATGATCCTGATTCTTTTAACAATAATTTTGTTCATCCTCGTGGCCACAATGTTCTGCTGAGGATTCATGGGAAACTGTCTTCTAATGCTTGATGTCATTCTTTATACAATACCCTCCAAACAACTTTGATGTATATTCCCCACCATTGTCTATCTTAATACATTTCAACTTCTTGCACACCACAACTACTCCCATTATTTTTGATGCACTATCATTACCCATCTTTCCAACATCATAATCACCTGATTTGTATGTTGTAAAGAGATCTCTTTTCCAAATAGCATGAAATGAAGCACCTATATCGAATACACATTCGGTATCTTGACACCTGCCATTGAGACACATAACTTATCTAAATGTGAATATCACAACTTCGTCATCAGACGCAATAGCGGTAGTATCTTTCTCTTCTTGCTTTCCTTTCCTTTTTCCTTCTTATTCTCCTTCTTAGGTTTTCGTCATTCATTCTAGTAGTGGCCCAACTTACCACAATTATACCAATTGACATCCTTCCTGGACTTGAATTTACCTCATGACTTCTCATATTGGTAATGAAGCTTTCTATTTTTGCTTCTTTCCCTTCCTTCAGTAGAAAGTGCTTGTGAGTGAGGCCAACTAACTTTCTTCTTATGTTTTTTATTGAATGACATGCTTATAACTTGACTCATTATAACCACAACATCTGAGGTCAAGTTGCTAAGCGACACCACCAAAGTTTCCCAACTATCAGATAAAGAGCTAAGCAATAACAATGCTTGTATCTTATCATCCAATACCATCTTCATAGTGACTAACTGATTCACAATGCTTTGCATCTCGTTCAAGTACTCCGCAATAAACCCACATTCTTTATACTTCATATTTACGAGCTTTCTAATTAAGAAAGCCTTGTTCTCAGTGGCTTTTCTTTCATTCAATGCTTCAAATGTTTCATATAGGGCCTTAGCAGAAGATTCATTGGACACATGGTGAAAAACACTATTGTCCAACCATGGCCAAATATATCTAATGGCTTTCTTGTTTAACTTCTTCCATTCCTCATCCGACATGTCCTTTGGTTTGGCATCATCACCTTCAACCAGTGCGTATAAATCTTTGCAATATAAGATATCCTCTATCTTGGCTTTCCAAATCATCCAATTGGAACCATTAAGGTTGACCATTCTATTTGTGGTGCTTGCCTCCATTTCAACATGTACACAACAAACAAAAAACTCCCCCAAAACAACCAAGCTTCCAACCAAAGCTCTGATACCACTTGTAAGGAAAACAACCCCTTCTCCAATTGTGAAAACTAGTGAGATAAACTTACAGGAGAGATTTAATTAACGATGATTAAACCAACCTAGGAAAGCATTTCATCGAACATGTACAATGTAAAATGAGGCACTAATATTTTTAACATGGAAACCTCTAAACTGAGGAAAAAACCATGGAACCAAGTCTAACAACAAAATCCATTATAACCAAAATGGAATTACAATCTTCAAGAAAACTTCATCTCATGGATCCCCAACTACATCACACAATAACATTCAACAACTTTCAAGCGAGCACTCTCTTATATAATCCCCCAATACACCACACAACAAGTGGAATACAAGCATAAACAGATAAAGAAAGAGAGTTTCTTATCAACCAAGCTTGTAGAGAATGAAAAACTCACTAACCAACCCTTAGAGATGATTTTAGGCGAATTCAAAGATGTGGATGGAGACCTCACTATTTCGAAGATGAATCTTCTCTTGAAATGGACAAGAGACTTAAATTGGAGTTGAAGAGACAGCCTAGCTCTTCTTGTTTATCAAACCCCCTTTTTTCTCTAAAAAACCAAAACAAAGAAACCCAAAATTGTAACAAAAGACCAAAATGCCCTTACTTGGGTTCACACGTGAGACACCTCCATATGTGAGGAAAATCCTAACAAATAAAATATACAGACTCTTATAACATAGACATTGAAGACTTTACACATCATTAATAAACATGCCTTTAATTAGAATAGTTAGGGCCATGATTCCTAATTATGTGGGGAAGGGTGTGAGGAGGAAGATCACCATCTACCTCGGTATTATGCAAAATGTAACAACTCCAAAATTTTACGGTTTCTTAAATTTTAAAATTTTAAAATTTTATTTTTTTAAAAGAGATTAAAACAGTTACAACCTCTCTCATCGTTATCTTATCCGAACGATTCTATTTTCTTTATAAGGAGGGACACTTCTCGCCGATTAAAAACAAAACAGAGAGAGAGAGAGAGAGAGAGAGAGAGAGAGAGAGAAATTAGTGGAAGGACGGCTTGCAGAGGTTAGTACTTACTGTATTTTAATTTAGATTTTTTTTTCTTTATGTTATTATATCTTGGGTCTACGTGATGGACGGTGTGGATCTACCATTGGTGCAATGCATGTGCACATATATCATATGTGTGCATATGCACGATGCACCATGGAACGCCTTACGCATGTAACAAGAAATCAAAGGAAAACACGTAAGTCTTTTGTTTATTTACTTGAATCACATATTTGACTTATTTTGCATATATGGTCCGATCAATTCCGTCCATTAGGTTCCAAGGACCAAAATATGAGAAATCTCAAAAAATTAGGCTAAATTAAGGTTTTGGTAAGCTACAATATGCAAAATAAGATTCATTAGGCAGTCACCATTGGAATATCCATCGGGGCCACAGGGAGTTTCGATGGAGATACTAATTATTTTGACCATTAAAATATAATTGGGTGGACCAATGAACAAATTGATTTTACATAGAAAGTTAGGAGGGTTTGAAATCAGAAATGCATATGTTTTAATGGTGGAAGAACGGTTAGTGTTGGTTCATGGTAGTATGATCCATCAGAATAACGAATCTACCTCATTTTTCTACAAATGTCCTAAAACTATGTTAGTAAAGTGGTGAATGGATTGGATCTTAGGCACACAATTATGTATAGGTCATCATGATAAAAGTGTAACAATATAGAGTGAGTGTTAAAAAACACTCCAGCGTGCAAAAGTGAAATTGAGTTATTTACATTACCGAAATTAGTCCTGATTTATGGGCCTTATATACGGGGCTTTCTTGATGTATATATCAAATCCGTACCGTCTAATAATCTTGTCACTAATTAAAAGTCTTGGGGTTGAAAAATTTATTCGAAAGAAAACTCATGTGGATCACATCGCCTTAAACTGTGAAATTAAATGGGCACTTTGAATATTCTTGTGGGCCACAAAAGTGTTATTTCGAGTAGATTTTTAGGCTCGTCCTTTATGAGGAGATTACCTATCTCATTCATGGTTTAGATTTTCATGGGACCTATCAAAAAAATTAAATAAATAAATAAGTACAAAAAATAAAGTTTGATTGTCAGCGTTGAAACCAAGTGCGGCTTTTAACGTTAGAAACCATCTTGGGTCATCAGATTGTGGACTTACAGTAATGTATACATTGTATCCAATCCATCCATTTGATTTAGAAGGTTATTATGAGTTAAGAGTGTAAATTTAGGACATATCTAAAATGTGTGTGACCCATACAAAAAGAAAATAATAGTAGTTGTACAATAATCATTTACGTTATAACAGGTCCCACATAGTTCAGATTAGATTGAAAATTTTTCTCAAAGGTCAATATAGCAATGGTAACCATATAGTCAATCCAGATCCCTGTAAGTAGGACCCACATAAAAATAAATGTGTGTTGGATATATATATATCATATAATGTAACTCCACCTTCTAATGCACGGTAAAACTTAAATAAGTTGCATGCATGTTTATGACAAAATATACATAGGCTAAATTATGTATCAATATGACATGCTATTAAAAGATCCAAGCTATTCATGTGTCTTTTGGGCCGAGATAGATACGATGAACCCTATCTATTACGTATGTTACTTGAGTATCATGTATGTTACTTGAGTATCACTCCCATGTGACCTTAATTTGTAATCAAAACAAATCAAATACTTTATGAGTTTAATATATATTTTTAATATTATGGTGTACTGCATATGGATTATTTATAGGTAATTTCTGATCTGCTCCATTGGATTCCTCTTTAAATCATCAGGTGAGTAATCCCAACATGTTTCCTCTCCATATGATTAAAATAATTTGTTGTTGTGATGACTTGATTAAATTGTCTATAAACTGATTTGTGTTGAGATATTGTTGGATTATGAACATGTGATAGGCCTCTCATAAGGAGAGATGTATTTGACAGCTGATGTGATTACTGCTGCATCAACATTCATGCCTGACATCATTAATACTCTTGTGCGATTACCTAAGGGACAGCCCATTGTACCCACTAGAAGCCCACTATATGTGGAAGCCTGCCCAATGAGGGGGATGCGGGCCTTGCCCATGCTTACCAACGGTAGAAGCCTGCCAAGTGCAGATGCGGGTTGTCGATATCTAACTCAAGCAAGTGGACGGTTTCTATTATACTCACTTGATGCATCATCAACACCATTCATAGCATACGCTTTAATTATTTGTATTGTATTTCTGATTTTTTTATGCTTTAATTGTATATATTATTTTAATTGTACTGTGCACGAACCATGATGGGTTCACTCACTGGGCCTGGCCAGCTGACGGTTTATTGATGGAAAAACCGTACAGATGGAATTGAAGCAGATAGAACGACTCACGAGCAAGAATATGAAGCCAAACCAGTGGATAATCCACAGGATCAGTGGCCGTATTTAACTGAAGACGAGCTTACATTGTTGGACTAGTAGAATAATTAAATGAGACATTTGTTTCCCATTTATTATTTTATTTCTATTTTAGAACGACTTTAAATTTAAATTTTGTTTTATTTTCTTAATAACTTGATGATTCCAATGATTTAAATAAAAGTCTCATTTTATTTTATTTTATTTTATTTATTTTTATTTTCTTTTGATGTGTGGTGATAAATGTTTGAGACTAGATCAAGTTGATATGAATGTATTGATAGATGTTAATGGGAACATATAATTCAGATTTTATTATACATCTAGTAAATAATGTGACCCACTGATTTAAGTACATTAAGTGTATGAGTTGTGGTCCGTAACTCATGGCTGAGGATGCACACTCAGTATGTGAATTTCGGGGCGTGACACAAAACCTTAAAGCCATAAGTTAAAAGGAAAATTTAAAATTTTATTATTCAATAATGCTTGTACTTCATACATCACTTCTAAATGAAAAGCAAAAATCCTAACAAGAAGTCCTAAATCGACTAAATTAAAATTTACTAAAAATATAATGTCATAATTTAATCATGTCGGATGATTCCTAGTATGATTAGAAGTAATTCCTAAGAAGAGTACATATACTAAAACTCTAAAATGACTGAGATACGTCAAAATTAAAACTTACCAAAAATAATAATTTTTTCCTAAAACTGTTATTTTGCATTGGAATGAAGCATTTTCTTTTGAAATATACCGACAAGACCCATTACATAGGTTGGTTGACCCCATATGGCCTATTACAGTAAAAATTTATAGTCGTGCGTCCCGTAACAATACCCAAATCAAAAGTTATGATCGATTTACAGTTCACACTCTGAACGACAATTTCTCCTACCTGGAATGTTTTTTATTTTATTTTTTTATTTTATTTTTTGATTCTGACACTTTTAGGGCCTAGTTTTGTTATGCCCTACTTAGGACTCGCCCTGTATCTAATGGTACGTTCGAGCTTCTTTGGGTCCAGCTGTACCAATAATATTTTTACGACTAACTCTACATGATTCCTTAGGATTACTATTCTTTTCCACTCCCATTTCCATGTTAGTATTGAAGGAATTGAGCATGTTAATTTGACTTCAAAGAAATTGACGGAAATGTTGGAGAAAGTAAATTAATTTCTCATTATTTAATAATTAAAATTATTTACATAACAAAAGAGTATATTTCTTAAAGCAATCATTAAACTTATCCATTGTTAAGACTTCTTTATACGGTCTTTATTATTTAATGAATGCAAGATTTTCACTTGCTATTCCAATAGGGAGCTTAAAACTTAAATCCATTTTCACTAATTTCATGAAATTAATTATTAAACAATCATTACTTTTTCTATATTTGATATTTGGATTCCACTCAAAAATTGCTTAACTAGATTTTTATTTTCTGCATGGACCCTACTCTTTATTATTTGAGTAATGTACAAAGACTCTCTTGAGCAATTTGCCAGTGCAGTTCCCTTAAACAGCCAAAAGCATTGTAGGGCCGTTATGATGTAAGTGTGACATCGACTCCATGTAGCTCATTTTAGGAAGTGGGCTCAAAACTCAATGTTCAAAGCTCAAGTGGGCCACACCAAAAGGAATAATGAGAAATAGACGTCCCCAAATTATCAATTTGGTAGTTATGTTACATGGATAAATTTTTTTCACAATTGGCAACTACTTCATATGGATACTAGTTTTGATAGGTGGGCCCATCTTAGAATGGTCTGGATTCAGTGCCTGCTGCTTGTTTGAAGAGATTAAATTGATATTAGCTCCATGTCATCCAATGAATAGGCCAGTCATGATTGGACTATAGCCTAAAAATCACTCCGGCCTTTACTAAAAGATCAGATCACGGGTGATCCTAGCCACTGAATGGAAAACTACTGAAGATATGTGGGCCGTGCCTGATGATATGTGGTGAGATGGTGTGCTTGACAAATCTCCTGGATGTTAGTAGGTATCATTGCGTAATTTCTCTTGCTTTTCCCGACTTCATTTGACTAGGAATTGCAATTTACTTCAATTGCACATCCAAACATCCAAACGCGCCCCTATCTATGATCCAGCACAGTTGCGTGCGAATATCTCAATATCTGCTTAGCATACATTTTACAAATGAAACCTGCATTTCATTTTATCATCTTTAAAACCAATTTCCAATTGAACAATTCCAATTCTCAACAAGTCCCTCAAATTTCAAACTTCAAACAGCCAAAACCACAGCCCTCTGTTTTCTCCCTGTTTCATCCATGAAATACACAAATTTTCTCTATCTCCTAAGAATCTATCATAGACGACAAAAACGCAATAAAATCCTCAGAATTCCATATTAAAAAGCCCCTGAATAAGAGGCAGTTTCATCACATGCATTTTCTATCCAAAAAAAAAAAAGAATAAAACCAGGTAAGATTTTTCAAACCATCAGTGAAAACGCCATCAAATGAAGCCAAACTTCTGATGTTTCTTATTTCTCTGAAACTTGCAGAATAACAGTTAAAAAGATTATTACATCATGAAATTTACAGAGAAACTAAAAATTTAGACCAACCCAATCTACAAACACCTGAATTAGACAAAACCCAATTTTCTTTTGGTGTTTTTCTTTCTCATGTAATTCACATATAAAACAGTCAGAGCGGCCTCTTTCGTTACATGAAAATCTTCACAAAGTAATCAAAACCCATCTGCAAGATCCACTTTCCCAACTCAAATTTCCATCTCAAAGTCTTCAGAAATACTCTGAAAATAGAAAATCCATGGACAATATATACACCACAAAATCATCTACTTCTCATCCATTTCAATTTTCTGCTCTTTACACACAAAAAAAAAAAAAAAGAAAAAAAAAAGGAAAAGTTACAATTATTTGCAGAAATAAAATAAACCCAAAACAGTAAATTAGAGAATCTTCGTCGATCAGGCATCAGAATGAGCATCTGAAGTGTACGTGCTAAGAGCGGGCGTTCCAGAGGCAGAGCTTTGGCCGCTTCTAATCAGTTTTTCTCCAGCTTTTGAGGCAAATGCGAAGACTGGTCTGAAGATTTGTTTGAATATCTTAGCTTTGATCTGGCCTCGTTTCGGTGGGGGAATTCTTTTTCCTTTTCCATTCCCTTTCTTCGGAGAAAGGGCAGCTTTCGAGGCCATATCCATGCAGAGAATTTCAAATGTCGATGAAAGCTGAGAAGGAAAGAAGGAAAGAGAAAGAAACAGAGCTGAATTTCTCGAGGGGAGAAAAGGGTTTATAGTAGGTGAGTGAAGGATTTGGAAAATGAAAAGAAATTGAGTATCTGTGAGAAAGGAGATGAATGATAAACGAACAGAAGATGAAAGATAAAAGGACAGAGGCTATGAATGTCTATTTATATAGATTTTATTTATTTATCTATTATTATTATTATTATTATTATTATTTTGAGTGAGGTTCACGTCACGCGCCACTTTGGTTAGAGGTTAGCTCTGACAGGTGGGCCCACGAAATAACTTTGGTACAAACCACCACTTCGCTATACTTTGTTTTCAGCTGTAACAAGTGGGGCCCATGTTTTAATGGGCACTTTGGTGGGGCCCACGAGATAACAATGGACGGTGCTGGAAAAGCTCAGTAGATCTCACCATGACGTCTGGGTTTTATTTCCACCTTTCATTTATTTTTATTTTTTAAATCATTTTAGTGAATGAGCCAAAAATATGCAATAGAGTCAAGTCTCTCAAGTAGACCACATCATAAGGAAATAGTGATGATTGAATGCCACAGTTAAAAACTTTCTAATAGACCCATTGTAATTTTTATTTAAAATCTTATTGGTTAGGTAACATAAGCCTTGGTGAAGGGAATACACAAATATTAACTTGATCTTAAAATTTTAGGTCGCCGTCCAACTAGTAATGCTGCCAATTGCCAGGTGCTATATGAGCCCAACCATAATTTATTTATTTTATTTACATTGTTGATCAATTTTTCTAAATCATTTTAGGGCTTGATCCCAAAAATGAAGTAGATATAAATCTTAAGTAGACCGTAACATAGGAAAAATAGTAGTGATTGAACATCTACAATCAAAAACCTCCTAGGAACCACTATAATGCTCATTTAACATTCAATGAAGAAGAAAAAAACAAATATCAGCTTTATACAAAATTCTCAATCATTCAATCAAGATGGTTTCTTGTGATGTGGTTCACTTGAGATTTGGATCCACTTGAAAAATGGCTAGACGACATGGATGAAACACATACATCATGGTGGGGCCCATGGAGCCCTGACCACTAGCCAGGGTTAGTAGCCAATCCGCGTCAAAACTTTTGTGTGGCCTAAAGAAGTTTTTAATTGTAGGTGTTCAATTTATTAGAATCGTAATTTGCCATCCAAACGAACCATGGTCAAGAGGAATCTTGACCTTTCAAAGGGGTCCGTGCTCTTAGTCGTGTTGACATGGTGTGTGATGCTCCTCGCGCGCGTTCACACCTCGAAAAGAAGGTTTCAACCGTTTACAAGACAATCCAAAGTTCCTATCATTCAATCTATAAAAATAGGTAGTTGAAAAGCATATAAACAGCAAATGGTCCAGATTTAACTAAAAAGTGCTTGAGATTAGAAGTAGCCTCTTACATATTGGATACTTTTGGTCATTGTCCATCCATTTCTGGATGTAACTGACCAATGGTCTGGATTTATTAAGACGTGGACCGTACTTGATAGAAATGAAGGCCGTAGAAAGACTGGTTCAAGGATTCTGTGATTCCATACGCAAGAGGGGTAAATCAGTTCAGTTGCTTGTGTCCCAAGCTTTCGGAACTTCCAAAAATATGGCCATTTCTCACACCCCCTTGAGCTGAATTTAAAAGTGAGGAAAACCTTTGACTTGAAAGAAAGAAAATAAGTATCCAGCCACGGGAGAACACCAGTCATAAATTGGAATGGACGGCACGCATGCAATAGATCCGGGTCATTCAACCGGTCATGGACAAAAAATAAAATAATAATAATAATAATAATTAGGTCCCAGATTAGGCAAGGAAAACTTAAATGAGAAAACTCTGCTCTAAAAAATATAAAAAGCCCAGCGACCAAATTCAGTTGTGTATGTGTGGAGCAATGGATGAATTTACCACCCACATTTTTGGTATTTGCAATGTTTTAGATTGCAAGATAAATTGCTTAGATTTCTGACAAGTGTTGTCTTGTGAATGCCTGAGACTGCCTCACAAAGGAGAACTCAATTGAATCCTTCTTTTTAAATTAGCAAAATACATGCTAAATATGTTAACAACTGCAATGCAGTTTCTTGATGGACAAATTTTCAAAATAAAGAATTTGGAAATCGAAAAATAAATTAGAAAATTGTTTCGAATCAGGCTGAAATAGGTATTAGATATGATGTCCTTAAAGCATAATTTGCCCGCTCTCCTCTTTGATTAGAGATTACTAATGGGTTACTAGCGAATTGTTTTCAGGAAATGACTAATCTTGTTTGGTACAGTGTGCAGTAACCATGAAGGGACCACCTTAGGAACTCAGTTAACATTGTCAATGTCTTAGGCAGACTAAGTGACTACTCAAACTTAGAACTCAGTGAGTTTGAGTACTCTTTATGTTACTAACTTGTTAAAAGAAAATGAGAGAGATTTTGTGTTCTTGTTTAGGAGATCAATTGGAATATTTCTGATGATCTAGACCTGGAGGGGTCTGATTTATATAAATAAAAGGAATGTACCGTTGCACCCGAGGCCACCAAAGATCAGAATGTTGCAAAAACATTTATGACCATTGGCTCATTAATCCAAACATTTCAAACCATTAAATTAAAGATATGGCGTTTGAATCACTGAATGGTTGGTCATTTTTGGACTATTGGCGTTAACTAGTGTCAGTTTCTAGCATTCTCTACAACAGATGGATATGAATGTTTCCAAAAACTTCTATAAGCTGGTCTTCTCACACTACGCATCTCTCACACCATCTCCCTCATAAGATGACGCAAAGTGAAAAGTGTGCCACTAGTGCCTCTATAACCACATAACCACTTAGAGCTACCTTACGCGAACCGTCACAAGACGGTGCAAAAGTACAAAGTGTGCCACTATCGCCTCTATGGCCACATAACCATTCAACCACATTGTCCCATTGCCCATGCCCATGTCCTCATCCTCGTCCTCGTCTTCATCCTGGCCCTCGCCAATGCCAGCGCGCGCATGCTTCAATGCGGAGCACTGGAACACGCAACCCCAAGCTCTCTCTTGCTCTCTCCCACTCTCACTCTATTCCAAGTAAAAAATATATTCCCAAAACCATTTATAAACTCAAAAGATTTCCCATCTCTAAGAGATGTAGGACAAAGTGAAATCTAATTTTTTCACAATTTTTAAAATATTTAGGAGGGAAAACAAATGTTGAATTTTAAATTTGAATTCAAATTAACACATTTAATTTAACCACTAATTCTCAACAATCCCCCACTTGCTTAAATTAAATAATAAAATATCTACCAGAGATTAGAAATAGTTTTTAGATATAACGAAAGATATCTTTATTTTTGAATCTTTCCTTACTATAAGTATTTCAAAGTTTTATCGAAATCCTTTATAATCGCAGCCTTAAACTAATTATTCATTAATAACATAACCGTAGATACCACACACATGATCACAGTTGCGTTATATGAGTTTTCTTATATTACTCGCTTAACATGTTTAATGGTCATATGCTTAACCCTGTTTCATGAACAATCTCGAGAGAGATTCTAATTCTTATTAGTGGTGGCACCACCTCTACGTTCACATAGGTGAAATCCTTCTAGCGTCTCCATTACTATCAATACTTCCTTTAAACTAGATTTCATTAAGAGTTTTAAGGCTCAACCCTTTATCTGTAACGACCAACACTATTCATCATGAATGATGTCATCTTATTGTTTTTAGTGTTGAAACTTTCCACTTATTAGTGACTTATTCTTACCCATTGAACCCAAACTTAGAAATTTTGTAATGTTAGGTTGGGTTTCCATCACTAGTGAAACTTTAAGTGAAAAGTTTTAATCACATGTCCTTACTACATCTCTTGTTAGAGGTTTAGTGAAATGATCAACTAAGTTATTACTTGCTTCACATATGATATCGCAATGATTCTATCTCGAATCAACTGCCTTATATAGTCATATCTTAGACTTATGTGCCTAGACTTTCCATTATATGTGTCATTATAGGCTCTTGCTAGAGTGTCTTCATTGTCATAATGAAGTGATTCAACAAGCATAGGCTTCACACAGAGTAAAATTTCTAGTAGAAAATCCCTTAACCACTCAGCCTCTTTTCCAGTTGCAGACAGATTTATAAGCTCATATTCCATCGTCGAGTGTGTTATGCATGTCTGTTTCTTGGATCCCCAAGAGACAGTTGCACCTCCTAAGGTGAATACCCCACCCTATTATAAACATATTGTCCCCTACATTCAATATCTAACTCTCATTAGTATATCCTTCCAACACGGCTAAAAACTATAAGTAGAATAGACCTAGTTCTTTAGTTGCTTTGAAGTAATAAAAAAAACCCTACTAATGGCCTTCCAGTGTTCTACACTAGGATAACTAGTAAACCTGCTTAGTTTACTTATTGTGTTTGCTATATTTGGACTAGTGCATTGCATAGCATACATAAGACTGCCTATAACATTAACATACTCAAGCTGTGCAACTACCCTTCAATCATTTCCTTTAAATGGAGTATTTACCTATTTTACTTTCAAGTGGTTAAACTTGCTTGGTATCTTCTCAATGTAATTAGACTGACATAACTATTCACAATCCCAAGTGTAGGGTTGCGATGTAGTAATAATCTCGGTAAGACCTAGGTCAAATCCATAGGGACTGAACTTTGTATGTAATCTGAAAGTAACTAGAACTAGAACTAGAAGAATATGTAATCTAAATCAGAAAAATTTAAGAGAATAATGGTGAATTACTTTAACTAAAACTTGTAAAATTCAAAGGTGGGAAACTAGGGTGCCAAGGATTCACTTGCAGCAATTGGGAAGCTACCTTGTATTGATTCAAGGACGCAACTAGAATCAGAGTCCTATCCTATCCAATTGGTAAGAGGAGATTTGTCAGATCTCTGAACTTCTCATGGATCTAATCATCAATGAATGCGAGTGGTGAATATTTAGAAGTGATTCCGTCACCTAACCATGCCCAGGAGATAAGGCAAACAACAACAATTTACCAATACCACAACCAATCATAGGAGAATTGTGAAAGTTATGAAGGATTCCGTCATCCAACCATGCCCAAGGGACGATGGTGAACAACAAGATTTCCTAATTTCACAATCTCAATTTAGAAAAAGAAGATATTCAAAGAAATTGCAGATCTATTGTAATTTGAGTCACAACAAACCTTAAATACTAAAAATATTCCTTAATAATCAAAGTAGAATCCATAAGGTTCAACAAGACATGAATCAAAACAAAGCAAACATCTCAATCACGCTACAAGCTTCGCCTCCTAGCCCTAGCTAAGAGGTTTAGCCAATTATAGACATAATTAAACTAAAATCTCTTAAAAAGAAAACATTAAAGGAAAAACTGAAAAGGAAGGAAGAAGGGGTCGATGAAGCCATCCATGCTCCCTCTCTTTCTCTCGTGCTCCACATCCAAAGATGATTTTCTCTCTTCCTTTTATAGATACAAAGAGGTCGGTCGGCTGGGTTTCACGCATAAGGGGCGGTGCGTGCGTAAGGAGTTACGCAGCAAGCCTTTCGCGATGTGAAAACGCAAAACTCAACTGCGTTTGGATTGAGTTTTCGGGATGGTGGTCATCCCATCTTCGATTCAGACTTCATGGTGGGGTGCAAGGACCCCTTCTCTCTCTTCTGGACAGTCCGGATCACACATTCAGATCTGACAGTGATCGTGCAATGGCCCACGGTGGAAGTTACGTCTGGACGTGCGTAATTGGAAAGTTCTTACGCTAAGATGCTCGGTGGGCCCTACAGTGATGTTTTTGGAGAAATCCACCCTGTCCATTAGATTCCTGACACGATTTCAGTCAAAAATGGGTGGTTTTGGTCGAGTTTTGGTGCGGTCCACTGTATCAAATCACGATGTCGTTTATCTTGTATTTGACGGCGATCTACGTGTGTACATGTGCATGGGAGCAAAAGGACTTCATGGGTATGGTTGTCCCCACCCCCTGAACACAATGAACGGTTCAGATCGTCCAAATGATGGATGGTGGTGGGCCACTGATCACCTCAGCGGACGACGTCCACACGCTGCTGCGTAAAAGAGAGGGTGGGTCAGGCCAACCGACCTTTGAGTGGACTCGTTGGTCTGGTCCGGTGCATTGCGGGAGTGCATACCCCATGTGCACGCACATCCCCAGGTGGCGTCCATCATGATGTTTCTGATAAATCCACTCCGTCCATCCATTTTGCCATCTAATTTGAGGGGTTGAGACCAAAATTGAAGCATATCCAGAGATCAGGTGGGCCCTAGATCAGTGATGTAGTGGCTGATCTGTTCGTTGGGCCACTTCTACAAAGATCCAATGGCTGAAATTTTACGTGTACAGTTACTTTATGGTCCTCAGGCTAGATATAAAGTTTCGAGCCAAACGGCTGGTGGGAACCCTGTGATCTTACATTCAGGATGATTTTCAGGCTTCTTTATCTCCAATCACTTGATTTTCTTTGATTTTTGGCATGTGAATTCTTCAATCTCGGTCCCCTAAGATTCGTCTCTTGCTTTGGTGATTCTTGAGTATTAAATCCATGCCTTTAGTACCCTTTTTCAATCCAATCTCTTAAATTCACCTTGTAACAAAAACATGATTAAAATAGAACGTTGAGCATTATTATATTCGTAAAACCAAGCAATAACTGGGGTCTAATATGCAATATTTGACCCTCAACAATAACGCATATCCCCTAACATGTTTTTAACTTTGGTACCTGGTATGGTATCCACTTGTCCAAGATCATTTATTTTGAAGATAGAAAAGAGAAACATCTTCGTTTCAGTTACACCTTTTATTGTACTACTGATAATTAGCATGTCATCAACATATATACATATAATAATAATGCAATCACTACACGCCTTGGAGTGAATGCACTTATCAACTACATTATGCATGAAACCATATAAGATAGCACATTTGAATCAAAATTTTCATGCCGATGTTTAAATATTTTCTTTAATCCATACAATGATTTAATAAGCCTATACTTTCTGTGAGACCCGTATCCCGAAAGACCATTCGTACACTTAGTTTTTTGTATTGGCATTTTCTGGATAGACTGGATCAACGAGTTCCGATTAGACGCTTTATTTTAATGCATTAACAATCCGAGATCTATACATAATGACCACGTGGATGTTGTGATTCTAATGACGCATGACACACCCTATTACGATGGTCGAATTGAAAGCCCCATTGAAATAAACACATCGTATGTGTCATACATAAAGTATCTGGAATAGTAAAACAATATCTCTTTCAAACCTTAAAAAAATCAAATTCATTTACCGAAGTCGCCTCAATCCGTACCAAGTCATTCCTCTCCCACATTTTCTCGCTCCTCTTTTCAATGACAACCATACCGTCCTCGTCCATTTAACTCACTCCCATCCATCTCTGCTCGTTTCTATTGTATGAAAGAAATCAACATGAGAAGAAAATAAAAATTACAGAGAATGAAAATATAGGTTTAAGAGAGGGAGATAGTGAGAAATTAGAGGAGGTTAAGAAAAAGGAGAGGTAATTTCAACCATTCGTTGTACCTTATCTCTAATTCAACCATTGATATGAGTGCACAGGTTGTTTACCCATTGTCTTGATGTCGAGTTCCATCAAATGGACTCCACCTTGATGTATATATTGATATTTATGTCATCTTTCCATTTTATTAAAAGGTGAGAATCACCTTTCCACATTATTCATCATGCTAACATGTGGTCCACCTTTGTGACGCCCTGCTACTGTGTGGTCACATGTGGGCGGGCACACGTGGGCGGACGCTAATGTGGGGGGGGGGGGGGGGGGGGGGGGGACTAAAGAGCCTAGGCGAGCTACCGGTGGTTGGCAGGCTACTGTACCTACATTTATTTTGAAGATAGAAAAGAGAACACATCTTCGTTTCAGTTACACCTTTTATTGTACTACTGATAATTAGCATGTCATCAACATATATACATATAATAATAATGCAATCACTACACGCCTTGGAGTGAATGCACTTATCAACTACATTATGCATGAAACCATATAAGATAGCACATTTGAATCAAAATTTTCATGCCGATGTTTAAATATTTTCTTTAATCCATACAATGATTAATAAGCCTTATACTTTCTGTGAGACCCGTATCCCGAAAGACCATTCGTACACTTAGTTTTTTGTATTGGCATTTTCTGGATAGACTGGATCAACGAGTTCCGATTAGACGCTTTATTTTAATGCATTAACAATCCGAGATCTATACATAATGACCACGTGGATGTTGTGATTCTAATGACGCATGACAACCCTATTACGATGGTCGAATTGAAAGCCCCATTGAAATAAACACATCGTATGTGTCATACATAAAGTATCTGGAATAGTAAAACAATATCTCTTTCAAACCTTAAAAAAATCAAATTCATTACCGAAGTCGCCTCAATCCGTACCAAGTCATTCCTCTCCACATTTTCTCGCTCCTCTTTTCAATGACAACCATACCGTCCTCGTCATTTAACTCACTCCCATCCATCTCTGCTCGTTCTATTGTATGAAAGAAATCAACATGAGAAGAAAATAAAAATTACAGAGAATGAAAATATAGGTTTAAGAGAGGGAGATAGTGAGAAATTAGAGGAGGTTAAGAAAAAGGAGAGGTAATTTCAACCATTCGTTGTACCTTATCTCTAATTCAACCATTGATATGAGTGCACAGGTTGTTTACCCATTGTCTTGATGTCGAGTTCCATCAAATGGACTCCACCTTGATGTATATATTGATATTTATGTCATCTTTCCATTTTATAAAAGGTGAGAATCACCTTCCACATTATTCATCATGCTAACATGTGGTCCACCTTTGTGACGCCCTGCTACTGTGTGGTCACATGTGGGCGGGCACACGTGGGCGGACGCTAATGTGGGGGGGGGGGGGGGGGGGGGGGGGGGGGGGGGACTAAAGAGCCTAGGCGAGCTACCGGTGGTTGGCAGGCTACTGTACCTACATTTATTTTGAAGATAGAAAAGAGAAACATCTTCGTTTCAGTTACACCTTTTATTGTACTACTGATAATTAGCATGTCATCAAACATATACATATAATAATAATGCAATCACTACACGCCTTGGAGTGAATGCACTTATCAACTACATTATGCATGAAACCATATAAGATAGCACATTTGAATCAAAATTTTCATGCCGATGTTTAAATATTTTCTTTAATCCATACAATGATTTAATAAGCTATACTTTCTGTGAGACCCGTATCCCGAAAGACCATTCGTACACTTAGTTTTTTGTATTGGCATTTTCTGGATAGACTGGATCAACGAGTTCCGATTAGACGCTTTATTTTAATGCATTAACAATCCGAGATCATACATAATGACCACGTGGATGTTGTGATTCTAATGACGCATGACACACCCTATTACGATGGTCGAATTGAAAGCCCCATTGAAATAAACACATCGTATGTGTCATACATAAAGTATCTGGAATAGTAAAACAATATCTCTTTCAAACCTTAAAAAATCAAATTCATTTACCGAAGTCGCCTCAATCCGTACCAAGTCATTCCTCTCCCACATTTTCTCGCTCTCTTTTCAATGACAACCATACCGTCCTCGTCCATTTAACTCACTCCCATCCATCTCTGCTCGTTTCTATTGTATGAAAGAAATCAACATGAGAAGAAAATAAAAATTACAGAGAATGAAAATATAGGTTAAGAGAGGGAGATAGTGAGAAATTAGAGGAGGTTAAGAAAAAGGAGAGGTAATTTCAACCATTCGTTGTACCTTATCTCTAATTCAACCATTGATATGAGTGCACAGGTTGTTTACCCATTGTCTGATGTGTAGAGTTCCATCAAATGGACTCCACCTTGATGTATATATTGATATTTATGTCATCTTTCCATTTTATTAAAAGGTGAGAATCACCTTTCCACATTATTCATCATGCTAACATGTGGTCCACCTTTGTGACGCCCTGCTACTGTGTGGTCACATGTGGGCGGGCACACGTGGGCGGACGCTAATGTGGGGGGGGGGGGGGGGGGGGGGGGGGGGGGGGGGGGACTAAAGAGCCTAGGCGAGCTACCGGTGGTTGGCAGGCTACTGTACCTACATTTATTTTGAAGATAGAAAAGAGAACATCTTCGTTTCAGTTACACCTTTTATTGTACTACTGATAATTAGCATGTCATCAAATATATACATATAATAATAATGCAATCACTACACGCCTTGGAGTGAATGCACTTATCAACTACATTATGCATGAAACCATATAAGATAGCACATTTGAATCAAAATTTTCATGCCGATGTTTAAATATTTTCTTTAATCCATACAATGATTTATAAGCCTATACTTTCTGTGAGACCCGTATCCCGAAAGACCATTCGTACACTTAGTTTTTTGTATTGGCATTTTCTGGATAGACTGGATCAACGAGTTCCGATTAGACGCTTATTTTAATGCATTAACAATCCGAGATCTATACATAATGACCACGTGGATGTTGTGATTCTAATGACGCATGACACACCCTATTACGATGGTCGAATTGAAAGCCCCATTGAAATAAACACATCGTATGTGTCATACATAAAGTATCTGGAATAGTATAAAACAATATCTCTTTCAAACCTTAAAAAAATCAAATTCATTTACCGAAGTCGCCTCAATCCGTACCAAGTCATTCCTCTCCCACATTTTCTCGCTCCTCTTTTCAATGACAACCATACCGTCCTCGTCCATTTAACTCACTCCCATCCATCTCTGCTCGTTTCTATTGTATGAAAGAAATCAACATGAGAAGAAAATGAAAATTACAGAGAATGAAAATATAGGTTTAAGAGAGGGAGATAGTGAGAAATTAGAGGAGGTTAAGAAAAAGGAGAGGTAATTTCAACCATTCGTTGTACCTTATCTCTAATTCAACCATTGATATGAGTGCACAGGTTGTTTACCCATTGTCTTGATGTCGAGTTCCATCAAATGGACTCCACCTTGATGTATATATTGATATTATGTCATCTTTCCATTTTATTAAAAGGTGAGAATCACCTTTCCACATTATTCATCATGCTAACATGTGGTCCACCTTTGTGACGCCCTGCTACTGTGTGGTCACATGTGGGCGGGCACACGTGGGCGGACGCTAATGTGGGGGGGGGGGGGGACTAAAGAGCCTAGGCGAGCTACCGGTGGTTGGCAGGCTACTGTACCTACAGTGAAGATTAAACCTTGTCCCACATCGGAAGTGTTGTCTGGAGTTATGGTGGTTATATGTTGGGTTCCTCTCTTAACAGACATGATGCGTTTTAAAGCCGTGAGCTTCGGCAAAACAGACAATATCATGTGCTGTGAGGGTGGGCCTTATAATGTCACGCCCCAAACTCGAAAACTGGACTTACAAAATTTTCGATCGCTAAATCCGGTGCCGACAGCCTCCGTAGTACCCCATTCTTGGCTCCTAGCGGCCATACGCCAGATTCTGATCCTGGGAACCTACAATGAGGATTTCCAACATACTTTTGTCTCGTAATAAGCATAACCACAAGTTTACCCAAATCATAAAGGGAAACATCATCATCATATATCCACTAATATAAACAGTTGAATACAACGCTGAAAGGGAAATACATATGTATCAAAATCAAAGCTCCAGAAGACAGCTGCACGCTCCAAACTCAACGTTGTTGCAACCTAACGCCACCTACACGCATCTATCGTGCATAAGCTTATAAAAAGCTTAGAGGGTGGTAAAAGTGTGTGCACGAGATAAGTATCAAGTATTCATTGCAATAGAATGTTAGAAATATTGGCAAGATCATGAATCATAGGATAACAGAGTAAGCGAAAATACCGACAAGTCCATGAGTCATACAATATCAGAATATACAATACAGATCAACTATGCAAATGAGGAGTCATAGAGAGCCAAATATCAGATGTCGAGGGTACAATGCAATATGTAAACCCTGATAAGTCCGTCTAAGCCATATAAGTGCAGAAACGTAGCAATCCAAAATGTCATATGCCATGGATGAAATGCAATATACGATGCGAATGAAATGACCAAACTGGAGTGAAGTCGGGATGACAGTACGTAGTATCACAGGCTACGGGGTCCATCACAGGGACTTCTATCCAAACCAGTCCCATACCTAAATTTGGATAGTCAGACTTAATGTGGTAAACTCTCGATCTCAGGTTAGTCGTGCGCCCAACCGAAATCCTGGCCATGCGAAGGTACATGTAACAAATAGTTGCACACCAGCAGCCCGAGTGGATAGTGAATGAATGAGTATGCAATTCCTACTCAATAAGTCCACATATCAGTACGTTTCCTCTCTGAAAAATCACCGGGTTTAGTACACTCCACACTGACTGTCGCCTCCTTAGCCACATAGCCCAGCGAGTGGAAGATACTACACTATCCGCCTGACCAGTAGTCTGTCAATACCTACCCGGCTCATCGATAACAGACTCATTTGCGAGCTAGTCAAACTCAGCCTAGCTTACAGCCCCCTCACTAGGGCGGACAAGGCTACACCCCCTCCCAACAGATCACGACACAATGGGAGACGCGGCCTACCGGCATCAGCGGGTATCGACTCGGTCGCTAGCTGTATCGCACTCGGGGCGTATCCTAGATGTGGGGCGTCTCCTGGCCTCGGAGGTTATGAGACTTTCACCCAAGGACATCTTAAGTGCCCACAGTGCTAGAACCAAGTATTTTCGGTGTCCCATCTAGCCATCAACGATGTGCCTGTGGAGGTCACGACCCTGATGTCGCTAGGGCGTACAATGATCATGTCACACATATGCAAGATGCATGAGTCACACCGTACATTCATGCAGTAATCCTGCGCGTACCACGCGCTCATGTGGGTAACTCCTATCAATGAGTCCCATAAATCATCTACCCAATGATATATGCTATTATCAGTCACTACTCATATCAAGTATACATATGATGCGTATGGGCATGAGTCATGGAATTATATAAGCATGTTATAAAGTGATGAACTATTCTCACAACGAAGATGGGCCTAGATGGCCTACGCACAACAAGTATGGGCCTATCAATGGGCCCTAGAAAAAGTTACAATGCGGACATTTAACCAACATTATTCTTACAATGTGGACGTCAAACCATCATTGCTCCCAAGGCATAGCCTGTCATAAACATCATTACATAAACCATGGTGGAATTGCACATTGTAATGTACCTTATGTACATCCCATTGGGCCTCGACCGATGGGCCTCAAATACATCCAATGGGCCGCATCACCTGGGCCTCATATATATCATGGTGGGCCTCAACAGACGGCCTCATATATCACATCCAGGTGGGCCTCAACAACGGGCCACATATATCACATCGGGCCTAATCAAATGGGCTGAGTCGAATGGGCCAATTCAAATGGGCCAAACACAATTCATCTAATTTCAGAAATTAATATAGAGTCTTATATAAAAATGAACCATATCAAAAGATCAACTGGACCGTACCATATTTAACCGTGGTGATAATGATTTCCATGCTTATATTCTAGTTGGCCCCATCATAGGGTTTATTTCCCATCCAGCCTATTCATAAGGTCACAAAGGCTTGGATCTAGAGGAAAAATAAATATCGTATTGGTCCAAACCCTATAGCCCAAGGGTTTTAATGGTAAACGTTCAAACCCACTGTTTTTTTTTTCTATAATGTGGTCCACTTGATCCTAGATCTGTCTTATTTTTTAGCCTCAAGCCTTAAGACAAGCTTGCCAAATGGTGGACAGTTTGGATGCAACACATGCATCATGGTGGGTCTCATAAGGATGGACGACATAAATATAGCACATACCTCATGGTGGGGGTCCACACTATTGGAAGGAGTGGATACAATACATACATCAGTGGGTCCCACGTGGGGCCCACTATAACGTTTATTTTCCACCCAATCTATTGAGAAGGTCACACAGACCCGTATGAAGAGAAAAACAAATTTCATAATGATCCAAAACTTTTGTCAACCCAAAAAGGTTTCAATGGCAGATGTTCAATCCCACTGTTTCCTGTAACGTGGGCCACCTGAGCTATGTATACGGTTGATTTTTGGGGTGGCCCATAGCTAGAAGAGGGGGGCCACCAAATACACGGTGTAGATGTTCTACACACATCATGATGGGGCCTACGGTCCCTGCCTCTGAAGCACACCACAGCGCAGCAGCGCCTGCTACTCTGGACATTAGCGGCAGTAGGTACTACTGCCTATATATATATTATGTTTAATAAAATGGTTTTCTCGAGGTTTTTCCACGATAGGGCCCGCATCAAGTGGATCCACTCCACCCATTGTATTCTACAGCTCATAACAGATCCAACAAGCCCAATATTGAGCATGTTTCGGTGTATAGAAATATCATAGTGGATTTCAACAGTAAAACCACTGTTTTCTATGCAATGGCCCTCCAAATAATCGGATTAACCTCATTTTTTGGCTCAACGCCTAAAATGAAATGGGGTATGGAATGGACGACGTGGATTGAATCCATACATCAAGGTGGGGCCTGCATGAGCGGCCCACCCAAAAGCTTAAATATATATATTTTTTGTTTGCTGTTGTGAGTACAACCCACTGTCCGTTCACACTCACAGAACACGTCCAACGTCCCTGGACGCTGAACAGATGGCGTGAATACATAAATCAAGGTGGGTCCTACATAGACGTGGCCCACTTGATTTAGATCAATCTGATACTTGTGTTTTCCATCACCAAAGGGTAGGGCCCACATGGTTTGGACGACCATGTGGTCCGTTGGATGGACGGTCTAAATATCACATACACTCATCATGTGGGCCACAAAATAAAGGAAGGATGAGAGAGAGAGAGAGAGAGAGAGAGAGAGAGAGAGAGAGAGAGAGAGAGACGTGATGATGAAGGGCTCCGCCACTATGAGCCCTCCCTTTCCATGCATTCAATCATACATCAAGTGGGTCCCATTACATATGGGCCCACCGATCAAAATCAACGGTGGAGATCCTTTCTCCACCGAAATGTAAGGTCTAAATGACCCTATCCATGCAAGGAAGATAAACATCATGATGGGGTCCATGGAGAATGGCCCCATCATGGAATGATCATGAGGATCAAGGTGGGCCATCTAGATGACCCTATCCATGCAAGGAAAATAAACATCATGATGGGGTCCATGGAGAATGGCCCCATCATGGAATGATCACGAGGATCAAGGTGGGCCATCGGCCACATTTAGGGTCCAAAGTGAGATCCATACCACTTGGGATTGCATGATTTGACTGATTGACATGAGGTGATTGATTTTGTGGTTGACTTTGTGGTTACTCTAGTACTTGACATGAGGTGATTGATTGATGGGACATGTTGTAGAGATTTTCTTGGGATTGCAAACGCGTGGTGTTTTCCTCAAACTGAACGCGGGCCCATATCTCCTGGCCAAGGTATTGAATCGGTGTGTAAGACGCAGCGTCGGAACTGCGGCGACGGTGCGGTCACAATGGTACAAATCTCGGATTAAGCCAACTCAAATCTATGAGATACGACTTAGGGTCACGCGCAACGCCGATTATAGATCGTGAGTCGCCGGGATTCGACCGAGAGGACCGTGGAAGCCTATGGAATAGTATGGGCTAGGATACGTGCCTCACAACCTTAATGTGCATATGATTTGTATATATGGGCTCCATAGTGGTGGAGGCTCATTCAATGGTCAAAATTTCTTGTTTTCCTTTCCCTCTCCATTTTTATTTTTCTTTGGTTTTAATGGATATCCAAACTTCATTGGGGCTACCATAAGATGGCTAACCTCATGGACAGAGTCAATCACTCCTGTGGGAATTGACCTATGCATTGAGAATAAAAACAAAATAAGGAGTCAACGTCAAATACACTACGTGCAAAATAACATGTCTACATCAAGCGATGAATGGGTTTTTTCCCTCGTGGACCCACCACAAAGCATGTGATTAATCCATGTCACCCATGCTTTTTTTACCACACTATTTTAAGGTGGGGTCTAAAGATGAGATAAATTGATGTAGAGCAGGTTGTGGATACTTTCATGTCGAAGATGAACTAGAGAAGACCCGATCGGAGGCGGAAGTCATCAAGACTGTCAGAACCTTAAAACAAGCATATCTCGTAAACTGGAATGAGCTACTCGACGTACCATACAGGATTTTGGGGTAGGACAAGCTACTTTAGCCCATGCTGAATTTGTGAGATTCCATCATGTCGACGGTCAAATTCCATGTTTATTTTCGTTTTTACTATTTTTAGTAAGTTTTAGTTTGATTATAACTCTTCATCCGTTGGGATTTAGGAGTCGTGTCCAGCATGAAAAGTGTTTAGATAAATTAGGAGAATAACGTGGTTAAGCCACATAGGACACTTACTATAAATAAAAAATTTACTATGTATAATAAGTTACAAATTTTAGGGAGTTTCAGTTATACTTTAATTCCTAAACTTCTTCCAAGTCTTGGTATCCCTATTTAAAGGGTTGTAGCCTCATTTATCAATCATCAACAAATTTATTTCAAATATTTTAGAATTATTTCTATTTCTTTTCCTTGTGGATTTGAGAAGTCTCTGTGAGGAGTCCAGAGAAGCTCCTTGGATTTAGAGTAGTTATCCTTGATGAAGACGGCGATCAACCTCATCACGTTCATCCCTACATCCTTTTGTCACGCCCCAAACTCAGAAACCGGGCTCACAAAATTTTTGATCGCCGAATTCGGTGCCAACAGCCTTCGTAGTACCCCATTCTCAGCTTCCAACGTCTATATGCCAGATTCCGATCCTGGGATCCTACAAGGAGGATTTTTAACGTACATTTATTTCATAACAAGCATAACCACAAGTTTACCTAAATCACAAAGGCAACATCATCATCACATATCCACTAATGTAAACATTTGAATATAGTGCTGAAAGGGAAATACATATGTTAAAAATCAAATCTCTAAAAGTTTGCTGCACGCTCCAAGCTCAACGCTGCTGCAACCTGACGCCACCTACACACATATATCGTGCATAAACTTATAGAAAGCTTAGAGGATGGTAAAAGTGTGTGCACAAGATAAGTGTCAAGTATTCAATACAATGCCTTAATCATATAATATCGGAATTACTGGCAAGATCATGAATCATACGATATCAGAGTAAGCGGAAATACTGCAAGTCTATAAATCATACAATATTAGAGTATGCAATACAGATGAACTATGCAAATGAGGAGTCATGGAGAGCCAAATATCAAATGCCAAGGATACAATGTAATATGTAAATCATGTTAAGTCCGTCTAGGCCATATAAGTGCAGAAACATAGCAACCCAAAATGTCATATGCCTGCGGATGTAATGCAATATGCGATGTGAATGAAATGATCAAGCTGGAGTGTGAAGTCGAGATGATAGTACGTAGTATCGCAGGCTACGAGGTCCGCCACAAGGGACTTCTATCCAAACCAGTCCCATACCTAAATTTGGATAGTCAGACTCAATGTGGTAAACTCCTGATCTCAGGTTAGTCGCGCGCCCCAACTGAAATCCTGGCCATTGCGAAGGTACACGTAATAAATAGTTGTGCACGACCAGCCCGAGTGGATAGTGAATGAATGAATGAATATGTAACTCATGCTCAATAAGTCCACATAACAATACCCTACATCTCTGGGATCATCATCGGGGTTTATTACACTCTACGCCAGCTTGCCTCCCCTATCCGAGCGCACAACTGGGTAAGTGGAAGAGACCTCACTATTCGCCTGCCAATATCGGGCCTGGCTCGTCGATAGCAGACCCATTCCTCAAGCTGTTCACACTCAACCTAGATAATGCCCCTTTACTCAGGCGGGTAAAGTCACACCCCCTTCCAACCGACCACGATACAGTGGGAGACGCGGCCTACTGGTATACGACCATCATGCGCTCATATATATCCACTTGAACTAGACATTGGGGCATCCTTTGGTGTCAAGAGAGTTTAGGGATTTTCACCTAAGGTCATCTATGACGGCCCGATGCTAGTAACAGATTTTTGGTGTCCCATCTGGCCATTTACGATATGCCTGTGGAGGCTATGGCCCTAATGTTACTAGGGCATACGGTAATCATAATCACACAATACGAGATACATGAGTCACACAGTCCCATCATGCATCAATCCTGTGCATACTGTGTACTCATGTGAGACAATCTCCGCCTATCAGGGAGTCTCATAACAACATGCCCAATGACATATGCAATGGTCAACCACATCTCATAACAAACATGCAGATGATGCGTATGGGCATGTATCATGATGCTATGCTATTACATACTTATAATCGGCCTCAACAATCAGCCTCGACAATCGGAATCGGACTCGACAATCAGAATCGGCCTCGACAATCGGAACTTGGCCTCAGCAATCGGCCTCGATAATCGGAATCGGAATCGGCCTCGACAATCGAAATCGGCCTCGATAATCGGAATCGGCCTCGATAATTGAAATTGGCCTCGACAATCAACCTAAGGGAAGGTTACAATGTGGACATTTAACCATCATTGCCCATTAATATGGACATTTAACCAACATCGCTCCCAAGCAATGGCTCACATAAGCATCATTACATACATTATAGTGAAATTACACATTACATCGGTCCACACATTCATTGCATTGGGACTCACTCATGGACCTCATGTACATCACAATGGGCCATAATACATGGGCCCCCATATAGGTCAAATGGGTCGCAATATATGGGCCAAAAAATACATCTCACTGGGCTTTAATAAATGGGCCGAAAATACATCACAATGGGCCTCATCATATGGGCCTGGAATACATCACAATGGGTTACGTTTCATGGGCCTCAAATACATCACAATGGGTTGCACCACCTAGGCCTTACACATAAAGTGGGCCGCATCGCATGGGCTGCACCAATGGGCTTCATATAATCAAGTGGGCCGCATCAATGGGCCATAAATACGCAATAGGTGGGCCCTGCACATGGGCCTCAAATACATCAAATGGACCACAATATATGGGCATCATATAATCAAGTGGGCCGTATCACATAGGCATCAACAATGGGCCTCATATACATTAAGTGGGCCGCATATATGTACATCAAGGTGGCCCTGCACAATGGACATAAGATGGATGGCCTGAATACAATATATACATCATGGTGGGCATGAAAACTGACGATCGGCAAGGATAAAACATACATATCATGGTGGGCCTCATGGACAGCCCAAGGCCCTAAAACGGATGAACAGTATGTAATAACACATACGTCAGGACCCCATGCAACACACCGTCCAGCGATTGACGGTGTGGATATAGAATATATAAATCAAGGTGGGTCCCATCCCACACATGTGGCACATGTGGGTGAGCCCCATAAGCTGCCAAGTGAATGGACGGGGTGGAGAGACACATACATCACAGTGTGCCCCACATCACACTGTCCACATGGACAGTGTGGATATAAGACACTTACATCAAGGTGGGTCCCACCCCCACACGTGTGGGGTGGGCCCTCATTCCCAACGAATGAACAGTGTGTATAAAACACATGCATCATGGTAGATAAATATCACATGGGCCCCACATGCAACATGGTAGGCCCCACACGTGTGGTCCCCACACAGATGGACGGACGGATATAACACATGACTCGTGATCAGGGCCCACAGTATTGTACATGTCACTACAGTAGCTAAGCTGCTTGTCCAATAGATGGACGGTATGGGTATTATATATACATCTGTGGTGGGTCCCACCATTTGGACGGTGGGGATGGGTCCCACATAGGGGCCCATCATATATATATATATATATATATATATATATAATATATATATATATAATATATTATATATATAATATATATATATATATATATAGATAACAAGTTGACTGTTTGTGTTTTCCTGTCTATACAGTCCAACTGCAGAAGCTGCTGAACACCCAATGTATGGTTGCAATACATTTATTAAGGTGGGGTCCACGTACACGTGGCCCACCAGCCACATACATCAAGGTGGCCCACGTACTCGTGGTCCATAGATGGACAATGTGGATCTAATCCATTTATCACGGTGGAGTTCATTCGTCCCAAAATGGATGGTATGGATATAATACATACGGCATAGGTGGGCCACTCACATCATCTTCATCATCATAAAAAAAAATGAAAGAGAGAGAAAAGAGAGAGGGAGAAATGTAATGGAGGAGAGGGACCCCGCTACTATGGGCCCTCCCTATCTTGCAATGGATACATCAAATGGGTCCCATCGAATGTGGGCCTTAAATCAAAATCAAGATGTAGCACTATGATCACCTATCGTCGATCTCCTCTTCCTTCTTCCGCCAACATGATCTAGAGCTCCAAGGGATGAATTTTAATGGTTGAGATCGGCTTTGAAGGGTTGGATTGGATGGTAGGGAGTGAGCCACACAAAGCTTCTCTCATGGAGGTTGGGACGTTTGCTCTATAGAGTATTGCTTGAAAATGGAGAGAGAGAATGAGAGAGAGAGAGAAAGAGAGGTGATGGGAGAGAAGTGATGGGAGAGAGGGATGGTGCTTGTTGACTTGTGGTAAGAATGAATGGGATGGGTATGGGTTGTGTAAGAGAGAGTTGACTTGGAAAATGGGAGAGGGATGGGCTAGGTAAGGTTTTGTACTTGACATTGATTGATAGATTAATGTGATGTTTGGTAGAGATTCCCTTAGTATTCGCAACATGTGCGTGGCTTTTTCCTCGAAATAAATGTGGGCCCACAACTCCTAGCACGGGTATCGCCTCGGAACACGAGACGCGGCATTGGAAATGCGACGACGGTGCGGTCGCAAAGATACAAGTCTCGGGTCAAGCTGACTCAAGTTGACAGGGTACAACTCAGGGTTGCGCGCAAATATCGATAACAGATCGCGGGTCGCTGGAATTCGACCGTGAGGACCGCAGAAGTCTATCGAACAATACAGACTAGGATACGAGTCTCACACCTTTGTTATCAGAGTGAGGACTTCCCTTCGGTCGATGGCAAACAACAAAGGTATGAACCAAAATCTTATGAACGGTGATCCAGGGATTCATTATCCTTCGAAAAGAATGAAAGCTTTCTACCGGAATAGTCAGTTGACCATGTAAGGGCTACAGGCAACCCTCAACTGTCTTGCGGATGCGCTGATTCTGCCTCGAGCACAAGGCGATGCTCAACCGCCCAGATTTGTTGTATGACACAACTTTAATTTCTGTAAAGCACTACCAGTGGTAAATCGTAGGGCTACACCAGATGATGCAAATTCTAATGATGAGGACCTTAATGACAGCTTTGCCCGACGACCAGTCTATGGAGGTGATCATAGATCGTGTTGAAAGATACTATTGGGAGTGTAAAAGGGTGAAGTTGGTAGCCTTCAAATTAAAATCCGGTGCTTCTGCATGGTGGAAGTAATTACAACTCTCACGTGCTTGATAGAATAAGGCACCCATCTCATTATGGCTACGGATGAGACGCCTTCTTCGATCACGATTCCTCCCTAGTGATTACGAGCAAGTATTGTTTCATTAATATCAAAATTATCGACAAACGAATCGAATTTTCACAAATTACATTGAAGAATTCCAGCGGTTGACAACACAAAATGACATGTCAGAAATTGAATCGTAGGCCACCACTTTGATCATGAGGAAGCCGTTATACACGCCAAAGGTAGAGATAGATTTATAATGGCACAATATCTTTTGAACGAGGTACACTATACACCAAAAAATCTGTAATTAAGTGATCATTGATGTTGGGAGCAATGAGAATCTTGTGTCTAAAACAATGGTGGAAAAGCTGCAACTAAAAACAGAAAGGCACCCATCTCTGTACACGAGTGGATGGATCAATGAGGTCAACAAAACAGAAGTAACTAAACGATGTCGTATATCCTTTTCCATTGGTAAATATTATAAGGACGAAGTAATGTGTGACGTAGCCGACATAGAAGTTCGTCACATGTTACTAGGTTGACCATGACAATATAATATTGATGCTATGCATAGAGGTTGGGATAACGTATTTATATTTATTAAAGATGGTAAAAGAAGTATCCTCAGCCATATAGGAATGGATAACTAACCCAAGACTTTTAAGGTTGAGGAACAACCTCCCATGCCCAAACATGATTTCGTTAAACAATCTGAGGAGATGGTAGGTGTAGATACATTAGTTGAAAAGAAAAATTATATGGAGCCTGTGAACATCCCAAAAGATTTGAAACTAGTGTTGTAAGAGTTCAAGGTGAATGTGCTTAATGAAATTCCTAATAAATTGCCTCTCATACGAGATATGCAAGACCACATTAATCTTGTCTCAGGGTCAAGTATGCCTAATTGCCTGCATTATCAAGAAAAATGTGAGATCTTGCAAACACAAGTGAAGGGATTGATCTATACTAGTCAAGTTAAGGAGAACATGAGTATATATATTGTGTCAACTTAAGAGTCTAATGCCAAGTACAAGAAAATGACTAATAAACATCGACGTCAGAAGTTATCTCAGAATCATTAGCCAAGTCCCTTGAGTAACTCGATGACGAGTTATGTTCATGTGGATGAACTTGATGTAGGACGTGGCACAGATACATTCCTAGCATGGTTGGACCAAAAGAAGGGGAACTGTAAATTGACCATAACTTTTGATCCGAGTATTGTTATCAACGCACCTGACCGAGTATCAAAAACCGAAGCAACACAAGAACTTAAGAACGAGTTCTTTTAAGTGGAGGAGACTGATGTAGAATGGGTCGCAGACACTTTCATGTCCAAGATGAACCAGAGAAGACCCGATCAGAGGCGAAAGTCATCAAGACCATTAGAACCTTAAAACTAGCATATCTCACAAACCGGAATGAGCTACTTGACGTACCATACATGATTTTGGGATACGACGAGCTACTTTAGCTGAATTTGTGAGATTCCATCATATCCACAATCGAATTACATGTTTATTTTCATTTTTACTATTTTTAGTAAGTTTTAGTTTGATTATAACTCTTCATCTACTGAGCTTCAGGAGTTGTGTCAACATGAAAAGTGTTTAGAAAAATTAGAAGAATAATGTGGTTATGCTATATAGGACACTTACTATAAATTAAAAAAAAAACTTACTATTTATAATATATAAGTTACGAAATTTAGAGAGTTTTAGTTATAGTTTAATTCCTAAAGTTCATTTAAGTCTTGGTATCCCTATTTAAATGGTTGACAGAATTTTTCTTAAACAACTAGCTAGAAAAAAAAAGGATGAATTTAAATTGTAGACTTGATTATCAATTATTAACAAATTTATTCCAAATATTTTAGAAATATTTTTATTTCTTTCCCTGAGTGAATTCAAAAAGTCGGGTGTGAGGAGTCCAATAATCCTGTGAATTTGGAGTAGTTATCCTTGAGGAAGACAATGGTGAACCTCATCACATTCATCCCCGCCTCATAAATCTATCTTAAGGTGGGCCACACCGTAGAAACAGTGGGGTTGAATGCCATAATTGAATCCAACATTTATTGCTACCCAACCTATTATTAATGTCATGCAGACGTGTAGAAAAAAAAAAAAAAAAACAAAAAAATAGGTGGTCTATTTATAGGACCCACCTTGAGGTTGTGTTAAATCTAAACCGCCTATCTGTTATGCTAGAACTTTTCTAGGCCTCAAACATGAGCCAGATCTATAACTCAGGTGAGCCATACCATACAAAATAGTGGAGTTGTATGTATAATGTTGAAACTTTTTCTAAAGCCACCGTGATGTTTATATGCTATCAAAACTCCTTGAACCAGGACCTGCCTTGGTCTGACCAACATCATGAACGGACCAGATCGTCCAAAAGGCCCCACCTAGCCAGTGCATTAAAAAAGGGGCTTTAAAAAAAAAAAAAAAAAAATTCTTCTACCGCTGGAGCAATAGCGTCCAGAGGACTGCAAACGAAGTCCCAATCGTAGGACCCACTTTGATGTATGTGCTTAATCCACACCGTTCACCTATTTTGCGAGATCATTTTAGGTGGTGAGCCCAAAAATGATATCACACCACAGAAAACAGTAGGAATAGTGGCATCCACTATTGAAATCTTCCCGGGACCCACCTTACTGCATGTGTCTCATCCAACCATTCATCCACTTTGCCAGGTCATTTCTAGGCATGGACCCCACCACTAGACGAGGCAAATCCCAATCTCAGGTAGACTACCACCACGAAACAGCATGGATTGAATGGCTACCATTGGAATCAATTGGGCCCACCGTAGTTGCAGCGCGTGGGGTCCTAACGTGACGCTTATTTACCACCGACATGTTGATAAGGTCACACCAACCTGGGTCAAGGGACCACACAATATCAGTTTGATCCAAAATACAGTGGGTCCCACCACAAGCACCGAGGAGTGGTGACTGTCCAAATTTATACCGGAAATGACAGTTGTGGACCGTTAAATATTTTAACAGCGGTCTGTGGCCATCGAAAATTTTATCAAAAATAAAAAATTCGACCCCCACATTCAACAGCTTCATATGGTGACTGTCGAATACAAACAGTCGAATTTTGAATTCAAGCCACAATATTTCTTTTCTAATTTCCCTCCCTTACACCCAAATTTCAGCTCTTGTTTTCTACTACGCTTTATTTTCCTTCTCTTTCGTTTCTCTCTTTCTTGTGTAAGTTATCAACGTATAAGAATTTAGAAATCCAAAGGCCAAAAGAACCCCCTCTCTAATTAGAAAGTTCTCCTAATTATAGACCTTTGGGATAAGTACACTCTAATAAAATTGTGTTGGGGATTTTGACCTGCAGAATCACACAGATCTAGATCTAGGATAGCAATTCAATGGCATCAAGCACATACAAGAGAACACACAGATTTTACATGGAAAACCCTTTCGGGAAAAAACCACGGCACAAAGCGACAGATCTCCTCTATGAAAAATAGAAATTACAAAGAGAGAGAACTTACCCGATTCGAACAACTTCGAATCTAACCCTTGCTACACTCTTTTGGAAACCCTTAGAATACTTTCCCATACCCTAGAAAAACCCTAGGAACACCTATTTATAGTTTAGGCAACTTCCCCTCCGCATCCCACTTGTGAAAGGACATAGATTTCCGCAATCCGCAAAATCGCGGAACGAATCTGCGTAACCTACAACTAGTCGAAGAGGAGTTACGACTAATCGAAGCTACGATTGGTCGAACAAACCCTATGACTGGTCGAAGGTGGTCTGGACATGAAAAACATAGCCGCTGGATTTTGAGTCGAACGGGCTACGACCGGTCGACCAGTTCCTACGACCAGTCGTGACTGACCCACGACCAGTTGAACGACACCCAAAAAACAGATTTAAGACTTTTTTCTCAACAATCTCCACCAAGTTTTCAATCTTCAACCATGTAGCTCCTTGACCTCTTCTCCTATTTATGCATTACATCATAGCTTCTCTTGCACACACCGTTTTCCTTTTATGTCATTGTTGAGGGTCCAATATTGTATATTAAACCCCATTTATTACTTGAATTTATGAGCATAATACTGTTTAACACCCGATTTTAATAGTGTTTGTGCTGCAGGGTGTATTTGCGAGCATAGGACTGAAAAGGATACTAAAAACATGGATTTAACAATCAAGAAGCACAAAGGAAAGGGCAGACTCTAGGGAACTGGAATTGAAGAGTTTACACGACCAAGATTTAAGGAAATACAATAGTTCACGTTAAAGAAGCCTGAAAGACGGTCAGAATGCAAGATCACAGGGTTCTCACTGTTTGATCGGCTCGAAACTTCATACAGGGCCTGGAGACTATAAATTAACGGTACATTTCAAATTTGAGCCCTTGGACCCATGTGGAAGTGGCCCAACAGACAGATCATCCCACATACCAGTGATTTGGGGCCCAACCGATCTCCGGATATGCTTCAATTTTGGTATCGACCCTTTAATTGACATAAGGAAAATAATGGACGGATCAGATTGTTCACATACGTCAAAGGGGGACCCACCTTACATCGTGCGTGTGCACAGCACACGCACGGACGCCGAACACCAAATAAAGAAAGTCGGTCAGCGCAGGCCCTGACCGACGATTTTTCTTAAAAGAGAAAGACGCCACAGCATCTTCACTACCGACGCCGGGTCTTGCTTGTGGGCCCCACTCATCGTTCTTCTGGAAGATCAGAGCCGTTCACTCGATCTGTAGGACGGCCTAAACCCTCTCCTAGGTGTCGGTTTTAACCCATGCAACCTATCGAAAAATATTGGCCGTTAAACGCAGATCTGACGGTGGAACAAGAACTCTGGTGGGCCACGGAAAATCTAATCCAGAAAGCATCCTCCCGGACGGTTTTTCGCCCTGGAACTAATGGATAGTGTGGATTTTTCCATCATTGTCAATATGGGACCCACCGACCATCTTCACCAAGAAAAAAAATGGAACTTTCCGTTTTCTATTTTGAGACAGCGTTAACACTGTCTGGTTCGGTTCGCAGTTGTGGGCCCCATCCAGTGTGCAAACGGACAATCGAAACCATTCATCTGTTTCCTAGGGTAGCTACAACCTATGCCTAGTTGACAAAAATTGAAGATGTGAAGTTCTTAGGGATCTCAGCCGTTCAAAAGCAAACAGACGGTAGAGTAGAAAACCTTGTGGGCCACACTGAAATCAACCGGGTCTTGGGCTCTCCTAATGGTTTTTCGTTCTGCATTGAATAGACGGATTGGATTTCTCTGGCGACATCAATTTTGGGGCCTACAGTTAATGCAGATAAAGGCTTCTGTTAAAGTTACGCAGTCGGGCTCTGTTACACGAAGTGCGGAAAATCTCCACAGCCGACTCCATCACGCGTCCGCACCTCTCCACATCAGCAGCTATAAAAGAAAGGGGAGAAAAAGAGAGAGGGGCTTGGTTTTGGGCCATTCCTTGAACGGGAGAGAGATAGGAGAGTATTTGTTTTTTTGTTTTCTTTTTCTTTTTGTTTTGTTTTATTTTGGATTTAGGCCGATCATGACCATGATCAGCTGAATCTCTTGACTAGGGCCAAGAGGTGAAGCTTGCCGTGTGTGACGGGTTGTTTATGACTGGTTTGATTCATGTCCTGAACTGAGTTGATTTTTTGGTTTGATATTAAGGAATGTTCTAGTTGTTTATGGTTTATTGTGACTGATATTACAGTAGATCTGCGATGGCTTGAGTATTTCCTTTCATTATTCTGATTATGTGGTTAGGAAGCCCTATTGTTCACCATCGCCTCCTAGGCATGGTTGGATGACGGAATCCTTCCTAACACTCATACATCTTTTGATTGGTTATGGAGTGGTCTAAGTTTTGTTGTTTACCTTGTCTCTTAGGCATGGATTTGTGATGGAATCATACCTAATTCTTATACATTTCATCTCTTGAAAACTATATCAAGTAAGTTCAATTTTCCATGATTCATGAAGCAGGCGTAAATCTTCCTGATCTCTACAAGTGGATCCTCTGAATCCCTAGTTTCCCTTCTCTGAATTCTCTTAAGTTTTAGATAATTATTTCATCATTATTCCTCAAATCACAGTTGGTTTAGATTTCATCTTAGCCTAGTTCTAGTCCTAGTTAGTTTCAGATTACGTACAGGTTTCAATCCCTGTGGATTCGACCTCGGTCTCACCGAGTTTATTACTACATCACAACCCTATACTTGGGGAGTGAACAAGTTTTTGGCACCGTTGCCGGGCTCAGAGAAGTTTCACAGACCTTGAACTTCTCTACAGAAACGATCTAGAAGAGCATGTCCGTCGAATCAGAATCCACGTGCCCAGCCATCTTTGTTCCTGTCTTCTCAAAAGAAAAAATGTAGTCTTCTTACCATCTCACTGCTACTCAATATTGCTTGCCGGGGTACTTGCTCACAACATTGATAACCTGTGAAATAACCGGTCTAATCGAGACCATGGCATACACTGCCAACCGCATTCGAATATAAGGCTTATGAGATATCCTGCTTTTCCTCATCTGTTTTGGGACATGTCCTAAGGAAAAACTTGAGGAGAGACGCGTAAAGAACGCTTTCTGGCTTTACCTGGCCCATCACATCCTTGATCAATACCTACACACAAGGTATTCCTATTGTGATTACCAAAGCCCACTCCTCCTTCAGTCTTAATGTCGAAAACCATCTTTACAGCCCCCCGATCCTTCATCCTGAATGTCCTACTTAACCGAGTCTTCAGTACATTGATTTCAGACATGTCATAATTGACGATCTACATGTCATCAATTCCTGACTCACCATGAAGGAATCAAACTACTGCCTAGGCGACAAGTCGAACCATGACCTCCTGTAAAGTCTTTTCTCAGCCCCTTTAACTTCGAACCGCTCTAGTTGCTTCAAGTAGATCTGCTCTTCACTTTGCCTTGCAGAAGTGCAGACTCCACATCCATCCTTCCAGCTGAAGATCACATTGGCCAACCAATGCCAATCACAGATCTAATAGACACCTGCTATACCGTCGGTGCGAATATGTCTGAGAAGCCAATCCCTTCTCTTTGAGCATAACCCTTCGCTACCAACCTCGCCCTGTATCTATGCTGTATTCTCCTGAAGATCCACCTGCATCCAACCGCTCTCTGGCCTACTGGAAGCTCCACCAGCTCCCATATGTCGGTCTGGTACAACGAATCCATCACAACGCCCATAGTCACCTTTCACTTCTCAGCACCAGGCTCACCTAGAGCCATCTGAATAGAAGATGAATCCCCTGCGATATTGGAGTCGTCCATGTACCTCGCCGATATCCTACGATTATGCCGTGTGATTCTTCTCACAGGTGGCTGCTCCACCTGATCTGTATCCCTGTCTGCGCATCTCAGCCTTCCCACCCTGTCAGCTCATGTGACCATGCCCAGCATATCACACACGTACAGATGTGAAATCTGCTACATCCATTGCAACTTCACCTTTTGAAGTGCTCCCGATCAACCTGTACAAGTTACCAAATCGTTGCGCTTTCATGATTACATGTGCCCTCTTAGATACTTTAAGAGCACCATCAATTCCTGTGTACTTGCATCCTTTTGCCTCAAGTACACCAAGAGAAATCAGATTCTGCTTCAGATTAGGAACGTGCCTGACATCAGTCAAGGTGTGCTCCACCCCATCAAACATCCTGATGCGCACCGTACCAACGACCATAACATTACAGGCAAAGCCATTGCCCATAAACACCTGTCCACCATCGCACTCGCTATAGCTAGCGAACCAACTCCGATGAGAATTCATGTGAAAAAATGCCCTTGTGTCTAGTATCCACTTGTCCTTAAGATCATCGTATGGCCGCATGATAGTAGACACAGATAAAACATCACCATCACATCCACTCGATCCATCTGACGTGGCAATATTGGCCTCCCTGTACGAAGCCTCAAAATCTTCTCTCTTTGATACACGATTTCTACAATCCTTCTTCACATGTCCTTCCTTCCCACAATTCCAGCACTTTACCTTTCCTTTGCCCTTGCCCTTGAATTTGGATCTATAACCTGAAGAACCCGTACTTTGTTTAGAATTCCTATCCATTGTAAATAGTGCATCAGAAGATGTCCCCCGTCGTTTAGCTGTCTCATAGCCTTCCCTTGAAGGCTGGAGTGGATGGTGTCTGCACTCAGGGTTTTATTCATGTTACACATAGTGTCCTTGAATGACTCATATACGCCAGAAGAGAATTCAGCAACATACATGCTTGTTCTTCATCTTTCATTACTTCCTCCATACCAGCATTTCAAACTAATTATAAGTTGCTGATGTGGCCTCTAGATCTCCACCCTTGCCATCTTTAAAGCGCTTCAATGCGCTTCAAGTAGACGATTTTCAGATGATTTTTTCGCATAAACATCCTCTAACTTCGCCCATAACTTAGCCGCAGTTTTCTCCCTCATGACATTGTAGAGAACCTCATCCGTGAGACAAATGGATCGATGATAGTGCCTTCTTATCAAGAGTATTCCAATCACCATCAGTTATAGTAGACTTTCGCTCCTCAAGAGCACCATCTTCGCTTTGCTTGATTAAGGAACTCATCATCTTGATCTTCCATAACTCAAAATTATTTTTCCCTGAGTACTTCTCAATATCATACCTGGTGCTCGCCATTATTACTAATCCCTCAGATTCAGATCTGTGCCCCAACGATAGCTTTGATACCAGTTGTTGGTGATTTTGACCTGCAGAATCACACAGTCTAGATCTAGGATAACAATTCAATGGCACCAAGCACATATAAGAGAGCACACAGATTTTACGTGGAAAACCCTTTCGGGAAAAAACCACGGCACAAAGCGACAGATCTTCACTATGAAAAATAGAAATTACAAAGAGAGAGAACTTACCCGATTCGAACAACCTCGAATCTAACCCTTGCTACACCCTTTTGGAAACCCTTAGAATACTTTACCATACCCTAGAAAAATCCTAGGAACACCTATTTATAATTTAGGCAACTTTCCTTCCGCATCCCACTTGCGAAAGGACACAGATTTCCGCAATCCGCAAAATCGCGAAACGAATCTGCGTAACCTACGACTAGTCGAAGAGGAGTTACGGCTAGTCGAAGCTACGACTGGTCGAACAAACCCTACGAATGGTCGAAGGCGGTCCGGACATGAAAAACATAGTCGCTAGACTTTGAGTCGAACGGGCTACGACCGGTCGACCAGCTCCTACGACCAGTCGTGGCTGACCCACGACCAGTCGAATGACACCCAAAAAACAAATTTAAGACTTTTTTCTCAACAAATTGAAGAAGATGAGAGACATTTAAAAGGATCTGGTTCAATTTTGAGAGAAGTATTCTCGTCCATTAGATGAAAGGGCAAAATAATTACTGCTTTTTTTTTTTTTTTTTTTTTAATAAGTATCCGGTAAGGAATTTCTCTAAAAGTTAATAAATTTGACTTCAAAAAAAAAAAAAACAAAAAATTCTTAGTTTAAGAGATTCCTAGAGAGATCCTTTTATTTATTGACAAGATTAAAAGGGTTACAAGGGTTTTACTACTTAATCCCACTTGTAAAAGAGGAACCTTGGGTTAGACTTGAAAATCTCTAAAATTAGTTGGAGAAATCCTACAACTTTTTTGATAATCGGTCATTGTTTTATACTATGAACCTCTCGATCCCAAACATATTATCGCAATCTATGTACCATGGAAATTAAAGCTCTTTAAATATATGTTATAGTTGTAAGATGGATCAAGAATAATTCAATTAATGATGAAAGTATAATCCTAAGTTTTTTGGAATATGCACATCTTGCTTTAATTGACTAAGACCAAGTCTTCTCGTGAGGCCTAATTTTATTATTGTGGGCTGATTCGACAAAAACTATGATGAGTTTATTGAACTTTTCAAATACTTTATAATGAACTCCAGATCACCTTCATCATACTATAGAGAGAGAGAGAGAGAGAGAGGAGAGAGAGAGAGAGAGAGAGAGCATGTGAGCTATCCTCACACGTTTCACATGGGCTGAGTAAAAATTACTCATGCACTGGTTGAGTATTTATTCTTCTGTTTATTGGAATTATTTTCTTAATCTTAGGGTAACCCACCTAAGTTAGGGTGTCTACATGAATGACTAGGATTTGTGACACATTTACCTTCCACCCAGATCTCTTACACGTGTTTCTTCATTTGTGCGGCCCTTTGTTGAATCAAGACCCTTTTAAGACGAGGTAGATTGGGTAGCACCACCCACCAGGCCAGTGTGATGTATGTATTTTATCCACGTAGTACATCCAATTTAAAATATTATTTTTGAGAATTTAAGGCAGATGATTTACTGCAAAAGTATTTTTCAGGAAGTTCTTGTGCTGGAAACTTAGGCGAGGCCCACCGTAATGTTTGTGAGAAATCCATATCGTCCATGCATTTTATGAGCTCATTTTAGTACATGAGACCAAAAGTGAGCAAGATTCAAGACTAAGTGGTCCTTACTAAAAGAAAATGTGGTTAGGAAAATTTCTACCGTTGAAACCTCCCCAGGTCGAAAGTGATGTTTACATGCCATCCATACCATTCATAATGTCATTCCTAATGGGATGAACTGAAAACACAAATATTAGCATGATTCAAAACTTCTAAAGCCTCATGAATATTTTAATTGTGGACATTCAATCCTTACTTTTTCGGCCCACTCGAGTATTGAATTTAACTCATTGGCCTCACGTGTTAAAATGAACTCACAAAATGGATGAACAGAGTGGATTTCTCACAAACACCACAGTAGGCTCCACCTAGGTTCTCAGGAAAGGCTTTTGCACTAAATCAATGTCCAAGCAGATAGAATGCTCAAGTGGACCACACCACAAGAAGTAGTGGGGATTGGACTTTTAGGTACCGTTGAAATCTTCATAAGGATCATTGTGATGTTTATTTTCCATCCAACATATTCATAAGTTCACAGAGACTTGGATGAAGAGAAAAACATAAATGTCAGCTTGATCCAAAACTTCGGTGTGACCCAAGAAGTTTTTAACAGTAAGCATTCAATCCCTACTGCTTCTTGTGGTGTGGTCCACTTAAGCCTTCAATCTACGTCCTTTTTGGGCTCAGGCTCTAAATGATCTGTCAAATTGGATGGACAGCGTGGGTAAAACACATACATCACAGAGTCCCAAAAAACCTCTACCAGCACCGTCCATCTCTAACTAGATTGCCCAATCCACGTCCCTCTTAATAATGTGGGATTATTTAAATGTGCTGTGGTATAACTCAAATTAAACTGATCATAGTCCCAAAATCATATTTCTTGAACACTCCTAACCTTTTACTGGTGGAATCCTAATTGGATAATTTTCATTTCAACCATCAGAAAAATGTCCACCAATCCAATAATCAAGCCATACATAAGTGTAATTTTTGGCCCTATGATGCATTTAAAGTGGGACCCATAATTTAGACAGTTTTACTTGAATTGAATTGTAAAGTTTCTCAATGTCTGTGTATCACCCATCATACTCTATCGGAGTGTCATTGTCTTTCTCATTGAGAATTCATGGAAACAACAGATGGACGGACGAGAACTGATGTAGTGTGAATTGGCAGATGGCTATTCACTGTTCTGTTTTTCGAGCTCGTTTTTACTCCGTAGCCGTTCAAGATCGCCACCATGTGCTATCACATTGGACCCTACATGCTGAGATCGTCCAATGGTTTAAACCATCAACCATACGAATAACATGTGGGCCCTTAATCATGCTTCAATGATAATCCAGGTTATTAATTTATGATAATCTTCTTTTAAGTGCCCTAAATTAGTCTAATCTGTTCACCCAATTTTCTTATGAAGATGGACGGTTCTGAGCATCAGGCCATCCCAGCATATGGGCCCAATTGCATAGGAACGCACGGACGTGGATTGCCTGTGAAGCTAGTTGGGGCCCACCATGATGTTTGTGAGAAATTCAATCATCCATATGTTTTTATAGATTATTTTAGGACTAAGGCCCAAAAATGATGCAAATCCAAAAGTCAAGTGAGCCATACGATGGAGGATTGAATGTCAACTGTTGAAACATTAGTGGGGAGACAAGTCCTGGATCAGGCTAATTTTTGTGTCTGCAGTTCATCCAAGCAGGAATGACCTTATAAACGGTATGGATGGCATATAAGCATCACAGTGGACCTAGTGATGTTTCAACGGTAGGAATTTACCTACAGGCATTTTCTTATGGTGTGGCTCACTTGAGTTTTAGATTTGCATCATTTTTGGGCATGCTTCTTGACATGGTCTGGAAAAACGGATGGAAGGGGTGGATTTCTGTAACGCCCTGAAAATCGGGGGTCGAGCATAAACTCAACTCCCGAGTTTCAACGCATCACTTATGCAACAAAATGAATGATGATTGAATGTTGTCTGTATTAGTGTAGTGAACATGAGTGAGATTAAGCCAAAACAACATATCATACTCCAGAGACAGTTAAATTACAAGCGAAAGACTGTGATAGATATATAACATATAAAAATTGTAGTGAGTCTCCAGAGTGTGAAAATGTTACCAGGTTAATGAATTACAAGTATAATTTCAACATATACCAAGTTGTGGAAGTGTAATGTCTTCTATCCCAAATACCATAGCCCCGTCAATACAATACCAGGTCTTCATAGACCTGTCAGAGAATTACATGTAGGAGAACTCCTCCTCAACATTATAGTAGTAGTCCGGCTCTGCTTCATAAGCATCGCCATCATCTGAAACTCAAACAGGTCTGGTTGGTGTGTACAACACCGTCCCGTAACGTGGGAGTGAGTGATCAACTTAGTGGAACAATAAAGCATAGGTTAACATGTTATCAAAATAGTCAAGCAGTAATGATAAAGCAGTACAATCAAATACTTCTAATTACTCTTATTAATGCAAGTATGAATGCAGTCATGATGCATGCCCTCACCAGACTCCCTCATGCGACACCATCTTACGTTCGCGGCATGCTTGCATTCCTCAGTGCTCCACATCTTCCAGGCACATGCAATGCGATGATGAGCATGATTACTGAGTTGTTATTAGTCCATTTCAAACAGCAGTATTGGGAAACTAAGGTACCTCCCTTGTATCATTCCCAAACATGATCCATTCTAGGGTCGTCAGTCTTAGTTAATCTTATACGATGGTGTGTTTTTAGGTCGCTGCAAAGGCTGTCAGGGCTGTTACACGCATTCGTTACACCACTCCCCCATCACCTTTTTAATGGTTCATCACTAAATTGATACAGGCCGAGTTCATACTCTATTCACCGCGGTAAAACTCGTCGCCTCACCGTAAATTCAGAGTATGCTCGAGGTCACTACAAAGGGCTCATCACCAATCAGTGTAGGCAGACAGCTCGAATATAGTGTCCCATACCACCATAATCGGCTCACGAATCTGGTTGCTCAATGGACACTACGGGGAGGCACGTGGCCCCAGCGTAGGCCGACAGCTCGACCACGGTGTCCCATACCACCATGCCTAGCTTATGAGTCTTAGCGGATCGAGGTACCATGATTAATGGAATTTCACTGGTAAGTTTAGTACCCTAGGTTCAAGCAGAGGCGTCCAAACATAGTGAACATACATAAGATAGATCAGGTTGCTTGACGAGCTCGGCTAGCTCGAGCGCACAACCAGTTGAATGATATGAAGCACATAAGTACTTTGTGTGGCCAACCATTATCACCAACCGAAGTATGACTCGGGTTCGTCGAACACATCTCACGTGGCAAATGAATCTTAGCCACGAATTCAATCTCGTTACCAATTACCTGGACTATAATCATAGCCCCAAACACAATCAATTCATGACCAGAAGCATGTAGAGTAAAGCAGAATAAACAAAGTGATTCAAGCATGTCATAAAACATGTAATAAAGCTCAATATAAACAGGAAATACGAACACCTATATTTCATAAGTAAGCGGTTAAATTAAATAAGCAACATGGAGGAAATCATATGCATCTCTAAGGTAGCTGAGAATCCTATCTCAACACCCTATTAAATTTAGTTCGTCACACAATTTCTCACACAGGCATTTTAGCAAACACTTAAACTACACCACTCCAACATACATGACGTAGTTGATTTCAACATAGAATAGGAAAAATCCTTATAGCAAGGAGTTGTCGCATACACATCAATCATGTTCTTACATTCAATACATTTGGCAGGCATAAATCATAAATCCATATTTATTTAGTCAATTCAACAAACACTTTAAACTACATACAGCAACATACATGACGTATGTTGATCACATAGGTATAAGGCCAAATCCTTTCACTAGGGAGTTGCCCCAATTATAACATGCGTGCACCCACGACGGATAGTCATGGCAAGCAGGAATCCAAGTTCCATGTTCATTCAGTCATTTCTACAAACACTTGGGCTACACGTTTTAGCATATATAGTGTATATTGGTCGTGGCGTGATTTAGGGTAAATCCTTTCGTCAAAGAGGTGTCGCCTATACAACAATCATGTATCCATGACAATCAGTCATGGTGAGCACGAATGCGAATTCTATTTTCATTCAGTCATTTTCACAAACACTTAGAATACACTATTTTAACATACATAGTGTATATTAGCAAAAACATGTATTAGGACAAACCCTTTCGCCAAATAAGTATTTTATCCATATCTAATATATTCATATAGCAAATAATCATGGCAAACACATTTCCAAAATTTATACGTATACGGTACTTCCTACAAATACCTAGAATATGCAAAATTCCATATTTCACGTCTTTAATCGAAACGGAAAACAAACAACACTTTATACATGTGCAATTGCATGCAGATCATGAATCTATCATTATCTGACATTGAAAGTCACACCTTTTATCGTAGAATCAGAAAGAACTCGATAGATTTGCTAGGCTTTCGTATACGACAGTTTGGTAACCTATAGAACGAAATAGGTTAGCTATTTCATAACCTACAACTATCAAAATCCCAAATCAGGTTAGGGTTAGGGTTTCTTACCTAGAACGACGCCGGAATCGCCGAGAAAGTGATTAGAAGGAAGCGTTAAGCTCGTGTAGCGGCAGGGAAGCATGGCAGGGAGATTCTCCCACTTCTCTCACACTCTCTCTTTTCTCTCTCTTTTCCTAGGGTTTTTCTCAAATTTGTATGGCTGAAATGAGAAAGGTTTAAGGTACTTATATAGCCTAAAACCTCACCGAAATAGACTTCAGGCCAAGGTATACTTCGGTTATATCTAAAGTGGGTCAGTTTCAGCTCAACAGAGGACTTCTGGCGGCCCCTTTTTTATGTGTGGTCGGACTTAAGCTTACTAACACTGGATCTAGGTATGGCTACGTTTTCATTTCAGTCGACTTCTCAGATCATGCGTGGCAGACCAGTTTCAATTCAACAGTCAGTGGATCTCGATCGGAGATTCCGAGTACATGAATATGTTTGGGAAAATATCCATGATCCGAGGGTGTAATTTGGCCTGATTCTGACGGTCTGGTTACTTAATACTAATCCACAAGCGAGACGTGCCAGATTTATTTATTTTGAATTTAATTTAGAATTAATTTCACATTTCTCACACTCTCCGCTCCGAGCTTAAGCGAATAGCGTTGGGACACTATCTGGATTTGATTTTCGAGATGGTTGTCAAGCTCAGCAAGGCGGTCCTAATTCCTTAACTTCGTGTTAATCGGACTTCCGACGTGCGGTCCAGATCTGATACGGAGTTTCGAGATGCTCCCGAGAGCAGCCGGGTAATGAGATTGATCCTAGATTTTAGGGTAACCTAGCATCAATGATTCTACAAGTTTTGGGTCTTGCAGATCGTATTTAAAGTGATTGGTGCTAATTTCACAGCCAGTCTAGTTTAACACTGGCTAATTCTCGCCTCATTTCTAAAGGATTTAGTCCTGAGTAATTTCCGTCTGAGGTGGTACCTGGGCCTTTGTAGTTTGTATATAAAGTGATCCAAGTTATAATACTTAGCTAGTTTAAGATAGTGTCTAGGGTGAAAGTACTTAGAAAAATTGAAAGAACAAGGTGGTGAAGGGTGGGATTAATAAGGTGTTAGGATCGACCCATTGCCTGAGAATGTCTAATTCCAGGTTGAAAAAAATCCGCGATGTTACAATTTTCCACAAACATCATGGTGGCCCCCACTTAACGTTACACCAAAATCGCCAATTTGCGACGGACCAAATCCATCGTAAAACTAAATAAACGACGGATGTCGTCCGTCGCTGTTTACTGGGTCGTTTTTTTTTTCAACGGATAAAACCCATCGTTTAATCTGCGATGGATAACGTCTGTCATTTATAGCGACGGATAAGATCCATCGTAAAAAATAAAAAATTCGTCGGTAAAATTCAAAAAATTAGTAGTCACTAAAAACATTAGCGACAGATAAGGTCCATTGCTAATATGAGTAAGTGACGGACTTTAAATCCGTTGACTTTCAACGGTCAGAAATTAGCGACGGATAAGGTCTGTCGCTAATATGAGTAAGCGATGGACCTCAAATCCATTGTTGGTTTTCAATGTTTAGAAATTAGCGACGGATTTGGTCCATCGCTAAAATATCTGTAAATAAAAGAAAATATCGATAAATCATTATTATTATTTTTTAATCTTGCACCTAATAGTCATTCAAAAAATAATTCACACTATTGTTTGATAAGAATCTTATTCACAAAATTGGTAACAACTCAATTCAATAAAAGAGGAAATGACCCAAGTGGCCCACTCCAACAAAAATTGACTTTAACCCTCCTAACTAAACACTTCCCCCTCTTAAACTAGGACCCATACAAAAGAAATTACCCGGAACTTCAAATGTTGGCTATGCCTTGCCTTGAATTGGCTACTTAGTATCTGCTCTTGTTCAACCTTCTTTTTAGCCCTTCCTACATATATTACAAACAACCAAATTCAATCCAAGAAAAAGAATAGTTTAGTCAACCCTTCATATATTACAAATAACCAGCTCAAATCCATGAAACGTGAATAGTTTAATCAACTGAAACCAATTAGCAAAATAAAATATTAGAATTCCTCCTAGCCATTAGAGGTTCAGGTAAGATCGTTTCTTAACTTCATAGCATTCACTGGGAGAGCACAATACAGTTTGAAAAGATCTTTAGATGTTGGAATCAATGCACAACAGCGCAATGCAATCTGCATTTAATGCACTAGTGTCTAACAACATGACCAAAGGAAAGTGTAGGAACTAGGAAATTCCTCTTTCCCAACAATCCAAACTCTTTTATGAGCAGGGATAATGCATCAAGTTCAGCTAAGTTGGACCGTAGGTTATTGTCCAGCTAGTGGACAACTTCTAACCTGTCGTGCATGCAACATCCAACTTGTCCAAAAGGTGGGCCTACCATGAGGAGCACCTTGTGCAAAAATCAGCACAATCCATGTATCAGATGAACCCTATATGTATAGATGCCCTGGCCCATAATTCAGGCTGGTCCCACATGCATGTTGACTGTTTGGGACCACATGAAGAAACTTGATTTATATACGAAAACACCATGTGTTTGGTCAAGCACAGATTGCTTATTTGAAAGAAAAAAAATAAAAGAGGAGAAAATGTACCCATTTAAATAGATATCCCTGGTTTAGATTCCATGTATATGAGAGATTCATGCCAAAGATCCCAACAACCAACGAATAAATAGAGAGGCAAACAGTTCCAGAGCCAAGGAAGAGCTCTAGGTGCAATGGAATAGAAGAAAAGATAAATAGATCCCCAAACATGCATTGCAACTAAAACAAATACTGTCAGTAGTAAAATGCAAGAATTTGGAGATCAAACTAAAGAAAAGAATCCAATGCATGTGCAGTTCATTACCAATGTCCTTGTAAAATCTCACCTGAATCAGTTGATTTCAATGACTGTCAAGTTGGGGGGGGGGGGGGAACCATGATTGTCAGTTGCATTAACATCTTCAGTATTGCTATAACCATCACCATTGGAGTCGGAAAACCATGATTGTCAGTTGCATTAACATCTTCAGTATTGCTATAACCATCACCATTGGAGTCAGCCATGTATGCTGTAAAAGATACAAAACTTGAAAATGCCAATAGAAGTGCTTAATGCAAGTGCAAGGGATGATATTAGACTAAAAAACCCTAGATAACTTTGGAACGAAAAAATAAGGAAAAAAAATAGCAAATTCAATCACATAAACCGAACACTTGCAACCATCCATCACACAAATCGCATTAAAAGAAGAAAAAAAAACATTAAACTATCTATTCATTTCCTACCAAAACATGCCAGGTTGGTATGTGTGCAACAAATTATCTCTTTGGTTTATTATCACCACAATCACATCAGAACTTCATACATGGGTAGTTACATTAGGTTGGAATTCCCCTAATTGCTGGAATTCTCATCCAACAAAACTAACATGACCCTATTTGGGCAAAAGTTTGCCTAAATTGTATTCTGTTAGTAGTAACCATCTTAATTATTTCACTATTTTACTTTTTCCCATGCATTTCATAGCCCATTCTGTTAGGAGTGTCTGCTGATTCACCCCACTTTGCTCCATACTCAATGTACCATCCTCGAAATGACTGTTTTTTCCGTCCGCCCATCATTGTCTTTTCTTTCTTCTAGTGAGACTCCTGCCATCATGATTGTAGTAGGAAGGCCATCTCATGAGAGTACAATTCACAGGAAAAAAAAGGACATGGACCAACACAAATGGTTGAGATGAATGGTAAGTGCAGCTTTCAGGCCATGCAACACCGCATGTGGATGAGTTAATGAAATTCAGAAAATTTTGCAAAAAATGAACAGTAGCCTGGCTTATGAAAAGAAAGATGATAACAAGGGGCTGAATTAATCTACAATAAAATGTGATTATCATCTTATTTCCAAAACTTACATATTTTCAAGGAGATTTTCTTGCAAGCAGAAGCACCCAATTTTTCATTAATGAATTGCTGCACATGAATAAAATTTCAGATTTAGATGTTCTCATCATAGGCATTGTCGAGACCCTTTCATGAGCTTGTCATTTCTAAGGTTGATCTTACAACAATCAACAATTTCATAAGCTGGATTGCTGATGAAACATAAACATCCATGAATTAGGCAAAATAATCAAAACATTTACGGCCTAACAGACATCAAACTTCCAAACCGATTTTGAACTTCAGAATATTGATTATGACAAGCAACCCAAGCAGGATATTTTGATGCCTATAAAATGAAAAATAAAAAATCTACTGTGGTATTTGCCTAAGAGGTATTTGTAAGCTCCTTTACATGCTAAGGAGCTTAGCTCTACAATAGTATCCTAACAAAGAAACAGCATGACAGTGCAGATGGTCCTGTGCAATCCATGTAAATAACAGGCTCAAACTCCTTTCTCACAAACAATGAAACTCCCTGGGTTGATGGTAATGCTATTTGTGTCGTTATCAGTTTTGTAATTACCAACTAGCCGAGTTGCCAACTCAAACATGTTATTTCATAGGTTGCAAGTAACATGAACAAATACCAACAAGAAATTGAACATTAATGCTGAAGGAAAAATTAAAACGGCAATAAGAAAATGTACAGGATCTACTAAACTTGACATAGATTGACAAATTCTACCATGAATCTTATATTGATAATTGCAACACATGGAAAATTGTTGAATGGGCCATTGCTAAACATGGGAGAAGGTCAACATAAGATGATCTAGCCAACATGAATGCAATAGGAAATAGATAAGCTCTCCATTTCCTCTGTGTAGCTTATCTTTAGAAACATTTGTGGACGAAAACATATACCAATACCACTAAGTTCGCCGCTCAGAGAGAATGGATGAATTGATGCATGTTTCTAAATTTCAATCCACCAATACCACATGGGCCCTTTGAATGCACATGTATCCCTTCAAAAATAATTATAGAATCACTTTCCACCTGCAGATTTCTAAGACCCAAGCTATAACAGTTACAAAGCCCATCCACTATTGCACATACCTCTACTATACAATCTAAAAGCCCTACAGTAATGGTGGACTAAAACCTTCCGAGGTAAATTTTGAGAGTGAAAAAGTTAATTTCTGTTGTTGGATCCTTCAAGATATGGCAACAATTATATTTGCATTCTTCAAAACCTTGCCATTTGCAAACTGTCTACAACTGAGTACAAGGTACTACATGAATATATGTCAAAATGTCTAAGATAAGAACCTGTATATGATTAAACCGTACCATAAGTTATAATTGAATTTGACCTTCAAGGACTTGTCAGAAATTTCTAAGACAAACCAAGTTCATGCATCGTGAAAGAAAATGTGAAGCTAAAAACAGAAATTAAGATAAACCTTTTGCACTAGTTAAGCACTAGAGATCCAAAAGAAGATAAAAAATAAAATGCCTTGCAATAATTCCTTTTTTCTGCTATGAAACCAAAAAGCATTAGAGACCATGAGTTTTGCAATGAAATCAAGTTCATCCATCATATATCCTAAAAAAGAAAAAAGGAACAAAAAGGAGGAAAAGAAAAGGCATACGACATCTTGTGGCCCTCAAGCCGGCCATTCCTACTAACGAAATAGCAAACCACTGCTCGACCGCAAGCCGGGATTGGAAGCAGAAACCTCAGAGATGAACAACCCACTCTCATCCTGAGATCTAAGAAACCCAGAAAACACATCAAGCAACCCCAGGCCCATAAAGCCAGCACAACAAGCATTAATAAAGACTCTCTTCTCGCATGCAATAGAAAGACAATGCAAGCAAGAATGAATGCAACAAAGAATTATCTGAGACAATGAGAGTTATTTTCATATGGAAGGGAAGTGGCATTAAAGCTAGTGGCGCAAATGACCCATGGCTTGAGTTATTCAACTGATAGTTCCATTTTGTTGCTAATGGCGGTAGTTCACAGTTGATGCATGTGGTGATAGGTACTTCTCTGGATAGAGAAATTAAATAACCAACTTTATAGAAGCAAAGACTTGAATGAGGTAGCATCTCTATATGGAGAGTAGAGAGGATTAACACACCTTATTTGCTAGCTGTACAAGGCACTTCTCTAGAGCAGAATGCAGAGCAGCCCTTTGCTCATTTATGGCATCTCCCAATTTTGGTAATTTAATGGAGCACAGGAAGCATTTGCGCAAGTATCTCATCAGGTCATTTATTGCACCAACTATAGCTACCATATCAAAAAAGAACAAAGTCTTGCACAAATCTAACTCGGGTTAAGTAGAGGAAGAATGCACAACTGAGTTTCTTTATTATAATTCCAGGCCCAAGAGATAATATTGAACCAAAAGGAATCATCTGAAAACAGGATAAACAGGCTAATGTTCAATTGGTATTTTATAAACCTTATTAACTTATAAATCGGTTGTAATTTATTACACAGAATGACAGTTGTTCCACGACCAATATTCAATAAAAAAGACAGTTGTTCCACGACCAATATTCAATAAAAAAAAAGACAGTTGTTCCACGGCCAATGTTCAAGAAATCATGATGGAAATTACATTCAGTTGACACAAGTACCAGAACATTAGATGTGTTAAGAGCAGAATTGAGACACATGTACCAGAACATTAGATGAGACACATTCAGTTGACAAGGCAGTTTTGGCAACAAATGACTAAATACTAGAGAGCAAACCTTTTCTTGAGATACAGATTGTTCAGTACTGCTGTTTTGATCAAAACAAAGTTCAGAGATAGGAGACTGCATAATCCTGCATTAAAACATATCTATGAATATCCCAAACTTTCAGAAAAAAAAAAAGAGAGTAAAAAATATAAATACAGGAGTACCAAACTGATTTTAACTATGTCTAAGATGGTAGGACACGACACAACCCATACTCGACCCATTTTTGATTAGGCTGGGTCCATTGGGTACCTTTTGGATAAAATCCAAATCACACAAGAGGTAAAGCAATCAAAAGCAGAACATCCATATTGGAGACTGCAATACCTGAAAATGAAGCATGGGCATCTAAAATTAAGCAAACAGATTAAAATGTTAAAGCCAAAAACACCAAGCTCTTTGCCAAATGACCAAAAAACACTAAATTGCATGAAGATATCGCCAAATGCAAAGGCAGTCTAAATCCAAGACAAATGAGTACAATAGCTCAGGAAAATAGCGAATATTAACAAAAGATATGTGATACTTTTGCAGTGTAAGAATATGCTTTAGGATCTAAACATTCTTTCAAAAATTTAATAATATATTTAAGACTTATGAATATGAGTTTCTGATGGGTTTTTTTTGACCCGTCGATGCGCAAGTCCTTTCGCAACTGGGATGCGCAAGTCCTTTCGCAACTGGGATGCGCAAGTCCTTTCGCAACTAGGATGCACAAGTCCTTTCGCAACTGGGATGCACAAAGTCCTTTCGCAACTAGGATGTGGAAAGGAGTTTCCTAAAACTATAAAAAGGGGTCCCTAGGATTTTTCTAGGGCATGTTCTGTGAAGAAAACAGCAAGAGGGTTCCTAAAGCTTTGCAAGGGATTTGCTAAAGGGTTTAGGGCTATCAAAGGTGAGAGAGAGGGAGAAAGAGAGAGAGGAAGCTTATAGAAGGGAGGTTCTGCTCGTGGAGGTTCTCTACTGTGCAATCTACATCTCAGCGCTTCTATGTCCTCGTAATCGGTTAGATCTCTCCGTTTTCTCTATTTCTCTTATTGTTTATCCACTCCTGCGTGAGTGAAGAAGGTTGTAAACGTTCTACTTCATAGTGGATTGTTGATCTGGACGAGGTCCCGTGGTTTTTACCCTTTGAGGGTTTTCCACGTAAAATTCTCTTGTGTGGTGTGTGATTGATGCATTGATTATTTTCATTGCTTTATTATCCATAATTCTGGTTTGTTCTGGAGGGCTAGATCCTAAGGTTTTGTGTAAGGCCCCCAACAAAGTGGTATCAAAGCCAGGTTCATTGAACGGGTAGGATCGGTTTTGAATTATGGAAGGTGGCTCAAGGATGATCAGCCTCAATGGCTCTAACTGGACCATATGGAAGGCTAAGATGGAGGACTTGCTTTATTGCAAGGACCTATATTCTCCAATCTCAGGCATATCAGCAAAATTCAAGGATATGACTGATGATGATTGCAAGAAGATGGACCGAAAGGCGGTGGGGTTTATTAGACAATGGTTGGATGATTCTGTGTTCCACCATGTGTCTTACGGAAACCTCAGCCGCTAGCCTATGGCTAAAATTACAAGGGCTGTATGAGAGGAAGACAGCCGGTAATAAGATATTTCTGATAAGGCGACTTGTGAATCTCAAGTTCAAGGATGGTGGTTCTGTGGCCGAGCATATGAATGAGGTCAGTAATATAGTGAACCAACTTACCTCTATGAAGATGGTCCTGGATGATGAATTGCAGGCTTTACTATTGCTTAGTTCATTGCCTGACAGTTGGGAGACATTGGTGGTGTCTCTAAGTAACTCCGCGCCAGACGGAAAGATATCCATGGAACAGGTAACCAGTTGTCTCTTCAATGAGGAGACAAGGAGGAAGTCTCAGGGGTCTACTCAGCAAGAGGCTCTTGTGACGCAGGAACGGGGGAGAGGAAAGAACAGGAAGGGCGGGAAGGCCCGAGATAAATCAAGAGGCAAGTCGAGCAACAGAAAAGATGTTGAATGCTGGAATTGTGGCAAGAAGGGCCACTATAAGCATGAATGTCGTAAGAACGACAAGAAAGGAAAAGGGAAGGAAGATGAATCAGATTCCACTGCGGTCGCTTCAGATGGCGACATGGTAGTTATTCTTTCTACAGATCACGATGTATGTCTCACGGCTACGAGTCAGGGCACCGACTGGGTGATAGACTCGGGAGCTTCTTTTCATGCGACTCCACACAGGGACTCCTTCACAAGCTACAAGTCAGGTGACTATGGGACTGTGAAGATGGGAAATTCTGGCGTATCAAAGATCGTGGGAGTTGGTGATATTTGTGTGAAAACTGATGTGGGCTGCACATTGGTTCTCAGGGATGTGAGGCATATCCCAGACCTTCGCCTCAACTTGATGTCGACGGGAAGGTTGGATGATGATGGCTATGAAAGCCGGTTTGCTGGTGGGCGATGAAAGCTCATCAAGGGTTCATTGATCGTGGCTAGAGGAAAGAAGTGTTGCACCCTGTACAAGGCAAGTGTCAGTATGTGCAAGGGTGGATTGAACGCAGCGGAAGATTCGGCTATTGACATGTGGCACAAGCGTCTAGGCCACATGAGTGAAAAAGGGCTTCAGGTACTAGCAAAGAAGCAGCTCCTTCCAGACGTGACAGGTATGCCTCTTAAAACCTGTCTTGATTGTTTATCAGGGAAACAGCATAGAGTTTCATTTGTTAAAACTGCTTCTCATGTTAATAAAGTGCATGCATTAGATTGGTTTATTCTGATGTTTGTGGTCCTATGAGGACAAAAACCTTGGGTGGGGCATTGTATTTTGTTACTTTTATAGATGATGCATCTAGGAGGGTTTGGGTTTATGCTTTGAAATCCAAGGACGAGGTCTTTGGTGTGTTTAAATTGTTTCATGCTATGGTCGAGAGAGAGACAGGTAGACCATTGAAGTGCATCCGCACTGACAATGGTGGTGAATACATTGGCGACTTTCACGAGTACTGTAAGTCCCAGGGTATACGGCATGAACAGACGGTTCCCAAGACCCCCCAGCATAATGGTGTAGCTGAGCGAATGAATCGCACTATTGTTGAGAGAATCAGATGCATGTTATCCCATGCAAAGTTGCCCAAGACGTTCTGGGGAGAAGCAATGCGCACGGCGGTGTATTTGATAAACAGGTCTCCATCAGCCCCATTGAATGGAGAAGTACCTGAGAAGGTGTGGACTGGACATGATCCATCGTACAGTCATCTCAGGGTGTTTAGATGCAGGGCATCTGTTCACGTACCAAAGGACGAGAGGTCTAAACTTGATATGAAGATCAGGCAGTGTGTGTTCTTAGGGTACGGTGATGAAAAATTCGGTTACAAGTTATGGGATCCGATCGAGAAGAAGCTCGTCAGGAGCAGAGATGTGGTTTTCTTTGAAGATCAGTGTATCGAAGACATTGGTAAGCCAGAGAAGAACCAGCCTAGTTCTGGTGAGCTAGAGGACATGGATCCGATTACTCCTCCCGTGGTGCCTGATGACGGGGGAGTACAGCAAGGTGCAGAGGACGAGGGAGTTCCTTCAGAAGATGGACCAGGGGAGCAGCCCCCACTTGATCCACCTGTTGAGCCACAGGTGAGGAGGTCATCTAGGACAGACAACCGTCCAAGAGGTACTCGCCGCATGAGTACATTATGCTGACTGATGGGGGAGAGCCAGAAGATTATTCTGAGGCCCTAGCCGACGAGCATAAGGAGGTGGTTGAAAGCTATGCAAGAGGAGATGGAATCCTTGCATAAGAACCACACCTATGACATGGTGAAATTGCCTAAGGGCAAGAAAGCTTTGAGCAACAAGTGGGTGTTCAGAAAGAAGGTTGAGCAGAAGAATTCACAGACGAGGTTTAAGGCTAGACTTGTGGTGAAAGGGTTTGGTCAGAGGAAAGGTATAGACTTCGAGGAGATATTCTCACCAGTGGTGAAGATGACATCCATACGGGTGTTGCTTGGGTTGGCGGCTAGCATGGATCTGGAGATAGAGCAGTTAGATGTTAAAACTGCCTTTCTCCATGGTGACCTGGAAGAAGAGATCTACATGCACCAACCAGAGGGGTTCGAAGTCAAGGGCAAGGAGCATATGGTGTGTAGGCTGAGGAAGAGCTTGTATGGGCTGAAACAAGCTCCACGGCAATGGTACAAGAAGTTCGACTCGTTTATGTTGAAACATGGGTATGACAGAACGGAGTCGGACCACTGTGTGTTCACGAGGAAGTTCTCAGATGGTGATTTCTTAATTCTGCTCTTATACGTTGATGACATGCTCATCATGGGAAAAGACATCAAGAAGATCGACAGGCTGAAACAGGAGTTGGGCAAGTCTTTTGCGATGAAAGACTTGGGCCCAGCTAAACAGATCCTAGGAATGGAGATAACCCGTGATAGGAGCAGCAGGAAGCTTTGGCTGTCACAAGAACGGTATATTGAGAAAGTCCTAAGCGGTTCAATATAAATGTAGCAAAGCCGGTCAGTACTCCACTAGATGGTCACTTCAGATTGAGCGACAACAGTGTCCCAAGACGAAGGCAGAGGTGGAAGAGATGCAGAAGATACCCTACGCGTCAGCGGTAGGAAGTTTGATGTATGCTATGGTGTGTACACGCCCAGACATAGCATATGCGGTTGGTGTTGTCAGCCGGTATCTTGCCAATCCTGGCAAAGAGCATTGGGCAGCAGTGAAATGGATACTGCGGTATCTAAGAGGCTCATCCAGGTTGAGCCTATGCTATGGTGACGGTAAACCTGTGTTAGAGGGCTACACAGATGCAGATATGGCAGGTGACATAGACTCAAGGAAGTCTACATCGGGGTTCATGTTCACGTTTGCAGGGGGAGCGGTCTCCTGGCAGAGCAAGCTACAGAAGGTCGTAGCATTGTCGACGACAGAGGTCGAGTACATTGCAGTCACAGAGGCATGTAAAGAGATGCTTTGGATGAAGAGGTTCCTACAGGAACTTAGCCTAAAGCAGGAGGAGCACGTGGTCTATTGCGATAGTCAGAGTGCTATACACTTGAGCAAGAATCTGAGTCAGCATTCCAAGTCAAAGCACATAGAGGTTCGGTATCACTGGATCAGGGATACTTTGGAACAGAAGATGTTACAGCTTGAGAAGGTCCACACGGACGATAATGGGTCAGATATGATGACCAAGGCTTTGCTCAAGGGCAAGTTTGAGGTTTGTAGAAACCTGGCTGGCTTAAAGAAGGTGAATCCCTCCTAGGTCAAAAAGGGGGAGATTTGATGGATTTTTTTTGACCCGTCGATGCGCAAGTCCTTTCGCAACTGGGATGCGCAAGTCCTTTCGCAACTGGGATGCGCAAGTCCTTTCGCAACTGGGATGCACAAGTCCTTTCGCAACTGGGATGCGCAAAGTCCTTTCGCAACTAGGATGTGGAAAGGAGTTTCCTAAAACTATAAAAAGGGGTCCCTAGGATTTTTCTAGGGCATGTTCTGTGAAGAAAACAGCAAGAGGGTTTCCTAAAGCTTTGCAAGGGATTTGCTAAAGGGTTTAGGGCTATCAAAGGTGAGAGAGAGGGAGAAAGAGAGAGAGGAAGCTTATAGAAGGGAGGTTCTGCTCGTGGAGGTTCTCTACTGTGCAATCTACATCTCAGCGCTTCTATGTCCTCGTAATCGGTTAGATCTCTCCGTTTTCTCTATTTCTCTTATTGTTTATCCACTCCTGCGTGAGTGAAGAAGGTTGTAAACGTTCTACTTCATAGTGGATTGTTGATCTGGACGAGGTCCCGTGGTTTTTACCTCTTTGAGGGTTTTCCACGTAAAATTCTCTTGTGTGGTGTGTGATTGATGCATTGATTATTTTCATTGCTTTATTATCCATAATTCTGGTTTGTTCTGGAGGGCTAGATCCTAAGGTTTTGTGTAAGGCCCCCAACAGTTTCTACTTTCTAATTTTGTAAAAGAACCAGAATATATATATATATATATATATATATATATAATATATATATATATATATAATATATATATATATATATATATATATATATATATATATATTGTAATTTCAAGATTGCATGCATAAAATGGCCATTTCTAAAAACAAGGGATCATGATTGGGATTGCTCATCTATTGGAATATCATGGTATGTTCATGCTTTCCCTATTAAAACCCACCAAATGTCAAGAATGGAGTGAAGGAGTTACCAGGCATAGGATGAATCCCATTCTGTATGGGGCCAGAGGAACCTTTGGTGGCATAGGGTATTTCATCAGATGGTACTGTCGCTCAAGCAAGTGATTGGACATGAAATGTAAGAGATCAAATCCCTATTTGTGGATTCCTGAATCGATGTGGACCCTCATAAACTAATGTAGTTAACACCAAAACCTACAAATCAGCCATTAAAACCCTAAAAATCAAGATAACATGAATAAATAACCATTAAATCCTCCGAATCGGCCATTAAAACCCTAGAAATCAACAAAATATGAACAAATAAACATCAAATCTACCAAATCAGCTATCAAAACAACCTGAAATCCCCAATTCCAAAAATCCTCATGATCCCTAAAATTTTAAAATTCCCAAATCCCTAATTTGTAATATCAGAAAATCCCCGATTCGGGATCCACATTCAAATATGTAAGCCCTAAAATCCCCAAATCCCTAAATGAGGATCCACATCGAATCAGGAATCCACAAATTGCTAAATCCCCAAATCCCTAAATCGGCATTGAGATTGAGAGAGATTGAGAGAGAGAGAGAGAGAGAGAGAGAGAGAGCGTGCATGGGTATGGCGTTCAGCACTAGTAGATCTGTGGTGGAGAGAGGAAGAGAGAGACAGAGAGAGAGAGGAGAGGGGGGATTAGGGTGAGAGAGACAAAGAGAGAGCGAGAGAGAGAGAGAGAGAGAGAGAGAGAGAGAGAGAGGAGAGGGTACGAGAGGGGCGGATTAGGGCGTCAGGCTCCGATTGTGTACCAAGTAACTTAGTACGCTTAGGACATCACCAAGTTCTGTGGGCCACACCATGATGTATGTGTTGTATCCACACCGTTCATCCATTGGAGATATCATTTTATACTATGATCTAAAGAATGAGGTAGATCCAAATCTGTAGTGGACCCCACCATAGAAAATAGTGAGAAGAGTGACGTGCATCGTTGAAATCCTCCTGAGGTCCACTATAATGCTTATTTGAGATCCAACCTGTTCATGTGTTAACGCAGACATGAAATAAGGGAAAACACAAATATAAGCTTGATCGAAATTTTTGTGTCCTTTAGAAGTTCTGAACGGTGGGCACTCTCCCCACTGTTTTTTGTGGTGGGGTCCACTCGAGCTTTGGATCTGACTCATTCTTTGGATCTTGCCTAATATGATCTCTCTCTAAATGGATGAACGGTGTGGATACAAAACATACATCATGGTGGGGGCCACAGAACTTGGTGATGTAACTTCAGTAGCGAGTCTCGCTGCTCAACGTGTCAGTATCTAATCCGCATCTGTACGCTTAGTGCACTCAGTAAATTGTGGGGCCCATCGTGAATGTGTGTGTTTTATCCACTCCAACCATCCATTTTCCTAGATAATTTTAGATCATGAGCCAAAGTATGAGGCAGATCCAAACTTCGAGTGGACCCCACCACGAAAAATAGTGGGGATTGAACGTCTAGCATTAAAAACTTATTTGTGGTGTGGTCCATTTAATCTTTGGATATGTTTTTTGGATAATTCTCTAAAATGATCTCAAAAAATGGATGAAAGGTGTGGGTTGACCTCAAATCTTTAGTAAATCTAAAGCTTAAGTGGACCACGCCACACCAAAGAGTGTGGAATAATGATTTCCACCGCTGATACCTTCCTTGGGCCCACAAAAATGTTTATTTGTCATCCAACCTGTTCATAATATAAAAAAGATATGAATAAGAGAAAACACAAACATCAGCTTGATCTAAAACTTCTATGGCCTCTAAGAATTTTTCAATGGTAGAGGTTCGATCACACTATTTCCTGTGGTGTGGTCCACTTGAGATTTGGATATACTTCATTTTTGTTCTTTAGACCTCAAATTATCTGTTAACATGGATAAACGGAGTGGATAAAATAAATAAATAACAGTGGACCCCACAGAGTTTACTCTGGTACAAAAGGGTAATGACTTACCTAAATGTAGAAGGGTTTCCTTAAAACATTCATAATCATATATTGGGCTTGCCTTAATGTGATTCATATATCCAACTCACTCATTATGTGTGTCCCACTTGGATGAGGGGTCAGACCAAGTTTTAGCTGCATCCAAAACTCACGTGGGCCCCACCAAGTGCTTTTTTATTTTTAAAGATGTCTTGACATGGTTTTGGATGGTATGGCCCACCTAAGTTTCGTTTACGGATGATTTTTGAGATATCTCATAACCTAAAGGGGACACATTAAATGCACGGTGTTGATGTTCGACACACATCATGATGGGGCCCACAAAACTTATTAACGTCAATTCGTAGGTTCTCGTGAAGTCAAGAAGTTGGGTCACAATTTTGACAATAATATTTAGCCCATTTTATTTGTATAGTCCATTCACTCTATTTTATTGATCAATACCCTCAATTTAACTAGTTAGTCGCTCCAATCAGGCTAGCTACATGTGAGAAAGGTATTGGGATTACAAGATTGATCAACAATTTGAGTGAAATTTGATTTAAACATATGAAGTTATTTACTCTACAATCTGGACTAATTCGATTGTCCAAAAATGGTTAAATGTTCAATTAGTGGATGTGCCTAATAATTTATTAAAAATATATATATTTTCACAGATAAATTTCAATTTCCATTTAAAAATTACATTTTTTTTTTCAAAATGTATATTTTTTTACTCTTAATTTTTCTTTGAAAACTTTTAACAAAATATCATTTTTATTATAAAATATTTCAAAAAATAAATTAAAATACAAATTCTGCATTTTTATTTTCAAAATATCTTAAATTTTCACAATTTTTAATTTTTTTCCCAAAAATTCGAAAATGCCGATTTTTTTTCTTCAAAAGCATCATGTTGTTTTCAACTTTTCAAATTTTTAAAAAATTTTTTAGTGTTTTTATAAATAACTTTTTCTTTTAATTTCGAATTTTGAACATTTTCAATTATTTTTCAAAATCACAAAATTTTTCAACTTATTGCTTTTTCGTTTCAAAATGTTTGTTTTTTGATAACGTATCGATTTTTTAATATCGTTTTATTTTAAAAATTTCAATTCTTTTTCACTTCTCCATTTTTTAAAAAGCATTTTATTCGAACTTGTCAATTTTTATTGAACTTCACAATTTTTTTTTTTAATTTTTCAAATTTCAAACTCTCATTTAAAAAAAAAAAAAAAAAAAATCATTTTTCAACATTGTGAAAATTTTCACATTTTAAAAAATATTTTTAATTTTCTTTTTCAGGATATTATTTTTTCTCAAAATCAAATGCTCTTTTTTTTTTCAAATTTATCAACTTTATTAAATATTCTTTTTTGTTCCCACAAAATAGATTTTATTAAATCACAATTTTTATTTTTTCAAAATCTAATTTTTTTTCTCAAACATTGTTAAAACTTCTCAATATTCTTTTTCATGTGATATTACAAATCATTTAAATATTAGTTTTAAATTTAAAAATAAAAAATAAAAAATTCCACTCATTTGATATAAAAACAAAATAAAATTTCTTTTTGCATTCAATCAATTGTTAAAAAATAATCTTTGATATAAATATGTACAATTAAACTACTGAAATTCTATTAAAAAACAATTATTAGACTACAAAAAAACTTAATTTTCTACTATATTCTTAAAAAAAAAAAAAAAAAAAAAAAAAAAATGTTACGGCAGAAGTCCTTTTACGATGGACCATGATCCGTCGCAAAAGTAATTGAAAAGCGCGCCATTTGGTATTTTGGGCGGGAATTTGCAACTTCTCATTTTCCGTCGCCAAATCAAAATTTGCGATGGATTTCATCCGTCGCCTAATTACGACGGACAAAAATCCGTCGTAAATCAGATTTTAGCGACGGATTTTGGTCCGTTGATTAATTCTGCGACGTTCGGACTACGGATGTGAGAAAGACAAGCTTAGCGACAGACGTTTTCCATTAGCGACGGATTAAATCCGTTGTTAAACCAAGAGATTTTTGCCACGGACAAAGTCCGTCACAAAAATACGTTGCGTCCGCAATAGTCGCAGCCATCCAATCAATTTATCTTGACAGTCCAATGGTAACTCATGTTAGTACGTTTTATTTTTCCCTTTTCCCTTTTTTGCTTTTTCTTTTCTTCTTTTGTCTGACTAGCTGAGGGACGCGGATTTTCTGCTAAAGCCTACCGCAGGACGTGGATCACACAATGATGTTTTTGAAAAATCAACCCCGTTCATCCGTTTTTTTCAGATTGTTTTACATCATGAGATAAAAATTCAGGTGGATCCAAAACTCAAGGCGTCCATACGGGAAGGAAAACTGGAAAAAGAGTTTTCCACCGTTGAAACCTTCTTGAACTCTATATTAATGTTTATATGCCATCCCAACTGTTTATAAGTTAATTCCTTGGGATGAACTGAAAATACGAAACTACTAGCCTTATACTAAACTTTTGTGGCAATACAAATGTTTAAATGGTCACTAAATCTACACTATTTCCTCTCGTGCCACTCACTTGAGTGTTTGATCCATCTGATTTTTGGTCCCATATGTATGTACGGGTTAGATTTTTCATAAACATCATGGTGGACCCCACGTAGCACCCAGCGCGGGAACCTCCTGCTTTTGCAGAAAATCCACGTCCCGGGGGTTATCTTCATTAAAAAAAAGGAAAAAAAAAAAACCAATAAAAAATAATAAAATATTTCAAGGTCTGTTTGGTTGCACTGCATTTAAATATGAAGAAATTTCATGATATTTAGTCCAACCAAACGCACCCCCAGGCATGGATGAGGATATGTGCATTAGTGGGCCAAGACAGAGAGAGATTAACTAACAAAGCTAATTCTAGGAAAATAACCTTTTGATTTCACCACCAGAAATAGATGGAACGAAAATAGAAGCTAATTCTAGGAAAATAACCTTTTGATTTCACCACCAGAAATAGATGGAACAAAAATAGAAGCTAATTCTAGGAAAATAACCTTTTGATTTCACCACTAGATGGAACAAAAATAAAAGTACCAATATCAGTCGCTAGCATTTGCTGATGGGTTTTTGGACGACTGTCCATTCACAGCAAGAAACAACAGAACAATGATCTAGGAAGAAAGCCCTTAGTCACATGTTTAATAATTCATTGTTTTAGAGATGGGCGTGTTTGGGCGGTGGGATTAGAAGGGATTAGGTGGGATGGAATTGCATCTCGTCCTCGTCCTGTGCCAATTCCACTCCCTGTTTGGGAAGAATGGAAAAGCTTGGAATTAGATTAGAAGGAATTGCATCGGGTCCATTGCCAATTTCACTCAATGTTAGCAAATTGTGTAGGTCTCACCATGATGTGTGGGCTATATCCACACCGTCCACCCATTTTTCGAGATTATTTTAGAGCATGGGCCAAAAAATCAGGTAAATCTAAAGCTCAAGTGGACCCCACCATAGAAAGCAATGGGGATTGAATACTTACCGTTGAAAACTTCTTTGGGGCCACATAAGTTTTGGATCTGCCTCATTTTTAAGCCCATGCCATAAAATGAGGTTACAAAACAAATGAACAGTTTAGATATAACACGTGTGTTATTCTCAGTAATTTCAAATGAGGGTGGGTATGTCCATTCAATGTACCACCGTATTACCAACAAAAAATTAATCTTATCCATATTCTAATCCCACCGCCCAAACACGCAATTTGTATGATACACGACCAGCATTTTGTCCAGCAAATGTTGGTTATCAATTCTAACAAGTGGGGCCATTACTCGAAGACCATTTGTCTCTTTGTCCCATTGCCTATGTGTGGACCACTCAACATCCAAATCACAAGTCTTTGAACTTTTTTTTTTTGGTTGAATATGGACCGTCGCTGTATTTCTCTTGTATAATTTCAGACATGGTCATGGGCACAACCAACCTTAGTAGGGAACAAAAAAAGATAGAGAGAAATGGAAAGGACTGAGTCAAAGCTACCTAATTCGTTGGACTTCCTCCTAATGGGCCAGCTAATTGCTTCTCAATCCCACAACCTTATCATCTTTGTGTTGAATATTTTCTTTGAGAAGACTTTGAAAGTTGTGATGGATGGTGGACATTACCTGGCAATCATGGATCCACAGCAAAGATTATCTAGGTTGAGATTAACCTACAACATAAGCATGTGGGCCTATGTTATGTGTGCATGACATGACATCCAATCCGTTCATCATGTTCACTCCCTGGTGTTCTCATTGGTTCTCAAAAATCAGGCCCATAGAAAAGTAAGGTGGGCCACATCAAGTAAAATCATGCCTAAAATCTCTAAAGTCTTATGCTAATGGTGTACCTGGTTTTTGGAATGGCTTGACTTTGAGGTGTACCTGTCCGTCCATCAGACCATATCTTCTATGTGGATTGATTAGAGCCCATCACACAATCTAGAAGATTTTAATGGTTGGTATTCCTGTCTTCAGATGTTCCCCGTTGAGGGTACAACCTATATTTTAGATTGGCCTGATTTTTCGGGACAATGAATGAACTTTAATGGGGCAACCAAGTACTTAGGAATTTTTCAAAAATGATCTTGGATCCACGACAAAGATTATGTAGGTTGAGATTAACCTACAACACAAGTATGTGGGCCTATGTTATGTGTGCATGACATGACATCCGATCCGTTCATCATGTTCACTCCCTGGTGTTCTTCTTGGTTCTAAAAATTCAGGCCCATATAAAAGTAAAGTGGGCCACATCAAGTAAAATCATGCCTAAAATCTATAAAGTCGTATGCTAATGGTGTACCTGATTTTTGGAATGGCTTGACTTTGAGGTGTCTGTCCGTCCATCCGACCATATCTTCTACGTGGATAGATTAGAGCCCATCACACAATCTAGAAGATTTTAATGGTTGGTATTCCTGTCCCCGATGTTCCCCGTTGAGGGGACAACCTATATTTTATGTTGGCCTGATTTTTGGGGACAAGGAATGAACTTTAATGGGGTCCACTTCATGGAAGGAGTGGGTGTGGCCTACATAGCAGTGGTCTCACACAAGTAGTTGTACAGTGAGCTTATTTTACAAACATTGTAGAGGAACCGCGGTCCTCATCTCTAACCATTATTAGATCATTGGAATTAATTATAGATTACAAATCATCTCCAGTTGCTTAATATAGCTAGTTGATTCCAAAATCAAAGATTTTATTTTCATCTGTCTACATAAATTAATTAATGTACCATTTATGTATGTATTTTGAAATAGTAATTGCTAAAAGTTACTTGAAATGGATGTAAAATGTTAAATAAGAAAAATAAACTATGGTCCGAATTGCTGCCCTAAAGATGAACACCTTGTGTACTGAGTTTCACCTTTACTGTATGTCTACCCACTCAGGTTTATTAGCATAGTACAAAAGCTTGAAACCCTGACTAGATGTCTGGTCGAGTCTAGCCAACTCCAAGATTCTTCATCTAATGTTGTGGTTGTTGAATTAAAGGCTTGTGTTTTGAGTTTCAACTTTAATAGTATGTCTACCCACTCATGCTTGAAATCTTGACTAGACGTCTGGTTAAATCTAACCAACTCCAAGATTCTTCTTGAACCTAGTCTTCACTTGACTCAACTCGACTAGGTAGATGTTTAGTAGGTCAGCCAACTCCAAGACTCGACCTAGACTTCACTTGACTCAACTTGACTAGATGTCTGGTCAGGTTGATTGACCTCTAATAAGAGCCTATTTGGCCGGACGGATCCCGTGGGATTAGGAGGGATGGGATGGATTTTAAGGTAATGATGGCGGTGTCAGTGGATTGGTTTAAGATCCATAGGATTGCTATATCCCGGGACAAGTTCACCAAGTCTGTTTGGCACGCCCGGCATATCCTAGGATTTTACCTTCCAATCCGTCCAACCAAACATACCCCAGGCATGATTGAATGGGATTAGGAGGGATGGGATCAATTTTAAGGTAATGATGATGATGTCAGTGGATTGGTTTAAGATCCATGGGTTTGCTATATCTCGGGACAAGTTCATCGTGTCTGTTTGGCTCGTTTGGCATATCCCGAGATTTTACCATCCCATCCCTCCTAATCCTATGGGATTTGTCCGGCCAAACACTCCCTAAGAGTCTTCTTCCACCTAAACTTCACTTGACTCAACTTGACTAGATGTTTGATTAGGTCGAGCGGACTCAAAGACTAGATATGGACTTCACTTGACTCGGTATTTTAATTTAAAGGATTTAACACTCAAAACCCTAATGTTGTGGCTGTTGAATGAAAGACTTGTGTACTGAGTTTTGTCTCTGTCAACATGTACTACCTTTGTCTGGCTTGCATTTATGAGCATAATCCAAAGACTAGAGTTGAACTCATTGGGTCAACAGGAAAACTCAAATGAGTCTTGACTTGACTCAACTCAATATTTTAATAATCAATTTTGTTATGGACAGATGTCTTAAATCCGTTTGTTGGTGTGTCAATGATATCGACAGGGTTTCAATGACATCGATGGCAGTCGTCAATGACATTGAAGGTTACTCGATGTCATCGATAATTCAAGGAAATTTTCACCCCTGGTCGTTGGACAGTTCTGGTCCATCTTCAATGACATCGAAGATGTTACGCAGATTTTCTGCCGAAACGCAGATTTTGTGATTTTTGTTTCCTATTCCGATTCTACTTCTTTCTAAACTTATATAAAGGGGTGTATGCGGGATTGAGAGGTATTCTAAGGCTTTCTAAAGGAGTTCCAAGGGTTCCTAAAAGAATTTTAGGGTTTCTAAAGGGTGTAACAGGGGTGAGATACGAGGTTGTTCGGATCGGGTAAGTCCTCGCTCTTTGTAATTTCTATTTTCATAGTGGAGATCTGTTGCTTTGTGCCGTGGTTTTTTCCCACAAGGGTTTTCCACGTTAAATCTGTGTTCTCTTGTGTGTGCTTGGTTGCATTGGATTGTTATCCTAGATCTAGATCTGTGTGATTTCGCAGGCCAAAATCCCAACAAGTGGTATCAAAGCAATCGTTGGGGCACAGATCTAAATCTGCAGGATTAGTAATAATGGCGAGCACCAGGTATGAGATTGAGAAGTACTCAGGAAAAAATATTTTTGAGTTGTGGAAGATCAAGATGATGAATTCCTTAATTAAGCAAGGTGAAGATGGTGCTCTTGAGGAGCGAAAGTCTACTATGACTGATGATGAATGAAATACTCTTGATAAGAAGGCATTATCGTCGATCCGATTATGTCTCACGAATGAGGTTCTCTATAACGTCATGAGGGAGAAAACTGCGGCTAAGTTATGGGTGAAGTTAGAGGATGTCTATGCAAAAAAATCCTCTGAAAATCGCCTACACTTGAAGCGGCAGTGATATAACTTCAAGATAGCAGATGGCGGAGATCTGGAGGCTCACATCAGTAACTTTAATAAATTAGTTTGCAAATTGTTGGATATGGAAGAAGTGATGAAGGATGAAGAACAAGCATGTATGTTGTTGAATTCTCTTCCGGCGTCTTATGAGTCATTCAAGGATACTATGTGCGGCACGAATAAAACCCTGAGTGTCGACACCGTTATCTCAGGCCTTCAAGGGAAGGGTATGAGAAAGCTAAACGGCGACATGGGGACATCTTCTGATGCACTATTTACAATGGGTAGGAATTTTGAACAAGGTACGGGTTCTTCAGGTTATAGATCCAAATCAAAGGGCAAGGGCAAAGGAAAGGTAAAGTGTTGGAATTGTGGGAAGGAAGAACATGTGAAGAAGGATTGTGGAAATCTTAAATCAAAGAGAGAAGATTCTGAGGCTTCGTACAAGGAGGCCAATGCTGCTACGTCAGATGGATCGAGTGGATGTGATGGTGATGTTTTGTCTGTGTCTACTATCAGGCGGCCATACAATGATCGTAAGGACGAGTGGATGTCCACAGGAGTTGGTTCGCCAGCTATAGCGAGTGCAATGGTGAATAGGTGTTTATGGGCAATGACTTTGCCTATAATGTTGTGGCTGTTGGTACGTGTTGAGGGTCAAATATTGCATATCAGACCCCAACTATTGCTTGGATTTACGAACATGATACCATTTAATGCCTTATTTTAATCGTGTTTGTGATGCAAGGTACATTTGCCAACGTGAACTAAAAAAGATGCTAAAAACCGAGATTTAATGCTCAGATTTCACAAAACCAAGGGACGGACTCCAGGGGACCAAGATCGACGGATGTACATGCTAGAGATCTGAGAAAACCAAGAAACTGAAGTTCATGTGGACTGAAAGTCAGCCAGAATATAAGATCACAAGGTTCTCACCATCCGTTTAGGTCGAATCTTCATACATGGCCCAAGGACCATAAATTAACCGTACATGTCAAAATTCAGCCTTTAGATCAGTATGTAAGTGACCCAATGGACAAGATCAGACAATAACCATTAAAAAAATATCTTGGACATCCTTGGGAGTTCGGGACCCGAAATGAACCGATGGAAAGAGCATGAAAAACGGTGGATACCCGTCAAATTTCACCTCTTTTGGACGATACAGTAAGGAGATACGGACGGCAGAAGTTATAAGAAAATAGGATGGCAAATCTGTAAATATTGGTGTCATGCATGGCATTGACGTGAAGCAAATGGTAATTTTAACGGTGAATGTTATACACACATCGGTTGAGCGTGTGGCCCACTCTAATGTCGGATCTACTCCAAACTTGAGGCCATGGGCCAACACTACGTACATGATCTGATGGAGGGAGTGGATTTTTAGGACAGTCATTGCAGTGGACCCCACCTATTTTTGAACAAAACATTCAAATAGTGGGAGAAAAAAAGTCCAGTGACGTACGTGCTTCTGCTGGGTTTTGATAGTGGGCCCCACCAATCATTCTTACGGATGATCCGAGACGTTCAGCGAGATCAGGAGAGAATTTTGGTCAAAACCTCATCGTTACCAAGCATCTATGCATAAGAACGAGCTCATAACGACACGTAGCCATAGCTACGTCGGTTGATGGTATGGCCCATCCAAGACTCGGATCCAATTCAGATTTTGTCTCATGGCTTAAATCGACCTCACTAATCATGCGGACGGAAGTGATGCTGCAAACATCATCGAATGCGGGCCCACCAACTATCGCAGACTTGCGGTTCCGCAGCAGGTGCGATTCGGAAGAAGCCGACAATACCGCAGGCCGTTCGGTGATCAAGATCCGAATCATGGACATGATCCAGACCGTTCAAAGCCATCCCAGGGGACCACCGTTCAAGCTCAAGGAGTCTGAATGGCTCGGATCCAGCCTATGAGACAGCCATGGACCGACAATGCTGGAAAACGTGAGTCGGTTTCCAAGTTCTGCGTAAACAGAGTCGCGCACGTTGCTGCGAAAAGTGAATCGGTTCTCCGACTCCAACAAGATCTCTAGCCTGCCGACTTCCCTGCATATAAAAGTTTCCAAAGAGAGAGAGAGTTTGGGGGGGAGCCGTGGAGGCATCATCAAGAGGATTTAAGCTTGGCTTGGATGTGAAGCAGATTTTTGTTTTTCTTTTCTTTTCTTTTCTTTTCTTTTCTTTTCTGTTGAGATTTAGTTTAACTATACCTATGGTTAGCTAAGCCTCTTAGCTAGGGCTAAGAGGTGAAGCTTACAGAGTGATGGGAGAATTTTGCTTGTACCTTTTGTTTAGACTGACTGACATTGATTTTAGTTTAATTAAGGGAATACTTTTAGTTTTCAATGGTTTGTTGTGACTGAAATTACAATAGATCTGCGGTGGCTTTGAGTATTTCTCTTCCTTTTGATGTTTATGATGTCAGGAAGCCCTGTTGTTCACCATCGTCTCCTGGGCATAGTTGGATGACGGTACCCTTTCCTAACTCTCATAGCATGTTGATTGGTTGGTAATTAGTTTAATTCTGTTGTTTACCATCGTCTCTTGGGCATGGTGTGGTGATGGAATCCATTCTAATTCATATACCTTTCATCTCTTGAAAATTATATCAATGGCAGTTCAGTTGATTTCATAAATCAAGAGTAGTTCTCCCTGATCTCTACAAGTGGATCCTCTGAATCCCTAGTTTCACTTCTCTGAATTCTCTTAAGTTTTAGATAACTATTTCACCATTATTCCTCAAAATTCTATTTGATTTAGATCTCATCTTAGCCTAGTTCTAATTCTACGTAGTTTCAGATTACGTACAGGTTTCAGTCTCTGTGGATTCGACCTCGGTCTTACCGAGATTATTACTACATCACAACCCTATGCTTGGGGAGTGAACAGTACGGTGCGCATCAGGATGTTTGATGGGGTAGAGCGTATCTTGACTGATGTCAGGCACATTCCTGATTTGAACCAGAATCTGATTTCTCTTAGTGTACTTGAGGCAAAAGGATGCAAGTACACAGGTATTGATAGTGCTCTTAAGGTATCTAAGGGGGCACGGGTAATCATGAAAGCACAACGACTCAGTAATATGTATAGGTTGATCGGGAGCACTTCAAAAGGTGGAGCTGCAGTGGATGTAGTGGATTCCACCTCTGCACGTGTGTGACATATTGGACATAGCCACATGAGTGGGCAGGGCAGGAAGGCTGAGACGTGCGGACAGGGATACAGAGTAGGTGGAGCAGCCACCTGTGAGAATAATCACACGGCATGATCGCATGATATCAGCGAGGTACATGGATGACTCTAATATCCCAGAGGATTCATCTTCTATTCATATAGCTCTAGGTGAGCCTGGTGTTGAAAAGTGAAAGGTGACTATGGGCGATGTGATGGATTCGTTGTACCAGATCGACATATGGGAGCGGGTGGAGCTTCCAGTGGGCTGGAGAGCTGTTGGATGCAGGTGGATCTTCAGGAGGATACATTATAGATACAGGGCAAGGTTGGTAGCGAAGGGTTATGCTCAGAGAGAAGGGATCGGCTTCTTAGAGATATTCGCGCCGACGGTATAGCAGGTGTCTATTAGATTCTTGATTGGTGTTGGTTGGCCAATGTGATCTTGAGCTGGAAGGATGAATGTGGAGTATGCATTTCTGCAAGGGAAAGTGAAGAGTAGATTTATATGAAGCAACCAGAGCGGTTCGAAGTTAAAGAGGCTGAGAAAAGACTTTGCAGGAGGTCGTGGTTCGACCTGTCACCTAGGCAGTGGTTTGATTCCTTCATGATGAGTCAGGAATTGATGACATGTAGATTGCCAATTATGACATGTCTGAAATCAATGTACTGAAGACTCGATAAGCGGGACATTCAGGATGAAGGATCGAGGGGCTGCAAAAATGGTTCTTGGCATTGAGACTGAAGGAGGAGTAGGCTTTGGTAATCACAGGAGGAATACCTTGTGTGTAGGTATTGATCAAGGATGTGATGGGCTAGGTAAAGCCGGAGAGCATTCCCTACACTTCTCTCCTCAAATTTTCCTCAGGACATGTCCCAAAACAGATGAGGAAAAACAAAAAATCTCATGAGCCTTATTCGAATGCGGTTGACAGTGTATGTCATGGTCTATATTAGACCGGTTATTTCACAGGCTATCAGTGTTGTGAGCAAGTACCCCGGCAAACAATATTGGGTAGCGGTGAGATGGTAAGAAGATTGCGTTTTTTCTTTTGAGAAGACATGAGCAAAGGTGGTTGAACACATGGATTTTGATCAAATGGACATGCTATCTTAGATCGTTCCTGTAGAGAAGTTCAAGGTCTATAAAACTTCTCGGGGCTTGGCGATAGCGTAAAAAAAGGACAAAGTGTGTAAGAGAAACTATGATGTGATGAAGAGATAAAAGAAGAGGACAAGAAGTTACACAGATGAAGATTGAAGACATGGTGGAGATTGTTATGGACAGATGTCTTAAATCTGTCTATTAGTCTGTCGATGATATCAACAGGGTTTCGATGACATCGATGGCTGTCGTCGATGACATTGAAGGTTGCTCGATGCCATCGATAATTCACGAAAATTTTCACCCCTGGTCGCTAGGCAGTTTTGGTCTGTCTTCGATGACATCGATGGACCTTCGATGACATCGAAGATGTTACGCAGATTTTCTGCGGAAACGCAAATTTTGTGATTTTTGTTTCCTATTCCGATTTCACTTCTTTCTAAACTTATATAAAGGGGTGTATGCGGGATTGGGAGGTATTCCAAGGCTTTCTAAAGGAGTTCCAAGGGTTCCTAAAATGATTTTAGGGTTTCTAAAGGCTGTAGCAAGGGTGAGATTCGAGGTTGTTCGGATCGGGTAAGTCCTCTCTCTTTGTAATTTCTATTTTCATAGTAGAGATTTGTCGCTTTGTGCCGTGGTTTTTTTCCGCAAGAGTTTTCCACGTTAAATTTGTGTTCTCTTGTGTGTGCTTGGTGTCATTGGATTGCTATCCTAGATCTAGATTTGTGTGATTCTGCATACCAAAATCCCAACAAATTTAAAGGATTTAATGTCATGAAGAAATTCTAAAATTACTGGAAAGTGATAAAGTAAACAAATAAATAAATAAATAAAACACATCTGCAGTATCTGGTTATTATAATTATTTTTTCTAACAGAAGGAGAAAAAAAAGAAGACAAACAGTTGATCAGGCTGGGGACTTGGTCAAATACTCCGACTCAAAAATGTAACTGAAATTAAACCGTCAGATTCGTGGCCCTACAGTAATAGGTTATAACCCAAAAATCTGGGTGATGGATTGAACTATTGCAGGCTTAATTAATTGAAATTTGCTGGTTGCATTTAGACCGTTGACTATTTTTCACATATCAACCATCCATCAGATGTCTACCAGTCTTAGAACATCAGTTGGGTGTAATTGTTGGTTTTGATCCACCCACAGTGGGGCCCATAAGTGTTTATATATAAGCATGAATATGAACCATCATACTCCACCAGAGCACAAAGTTTTTTCCCCGTTCATCTCTCAATGTGAAAACTTAGAAGGGAAGTACCTGTGTCGGGCATGGCATTGGCTGTCTTTATCCTAGCCTTGAGGATTTCTTTGAAGGTCATGATGACCACTGTCTTAAAAAACCGGATCCATGGTTGACCCATGGCCGGTCCGGCTCGAACCAGTCCACCCGCCTGCTCAAATAGGTCAATCCGTGAGATCATGATGATGGAAATCTAGAATGAATTGGCTGATGGCCAAGGCAGAGAATTTTAGTTTAAAAAAATATTTTATTTTTTTATTTTTAAAAAGACTATATTAATGGAAGAAGAGAAGTTGCATTTGACTTGAAGTAGGGGTGGCAATGGATCAGGTCCCGGTCACGTCAGAGGAAGCCCAAGACGGACTTGTTTACTAAACAGGCTTAGAATTTTGGCTCGAACCCAACCCATGGCTTATTATACCGGGTGGCCAAACAGACCCACTTGAAAATCCATCATGCTTGAGAAGTTTGAATCGAGTCAGTTCAAAAGTACACTTCAATTGGCACAAACAAACTCATGTTTACGAATGAAATATAAAGCTAAAGGTATGCCCAACTGCCCAATTAGTGGATACATATAAATGTATGTGCATTATGTGGATATTTATATACTGATTTTCTTTTGATTTGTTTATGGGTTTTTGGGCTGGGTCGAATCGATGTGGGAAGGTCAAGGTTGGTAGAGTTCAACCCAAATCCAACCAATTTACTTAAACCAGTCAGATTTTCTAACCTGATTTTTCTGTTCGAATTTGGACCCCTTACTGTTTTAATTTTAACCATGCAGTTGAAAGCTATTAATTGGATGCTTAAGATTGTTTGATAAGTGTCGTTTTAGAGATAAGCTCCATTCTCAATGGGTCCCACAATTTGAATGGTATGGCTATAATATCAACTTAAAGTGATATTTAAGAGGAATGATCAATCAACGGTGGACCCCACATGATGAAAGGTCCAAATCATTGACCATTTCTAGTATAATTTATATAGACCATCAAGTTTCCAAGCTATTGTTTGTATAGTTAACATCATTTGGTCCAAGTAATTTTTGAAAGTGAAAGGTGGATCCCCTATGATGGACGATAATCAAATACTTTTCTATTATAATAAATATGGATCATCTACTTCCCAACTATTGATTAGTGGTTGGCATCATCTAATCAAAGTGAATTTTTGGAAGGTCCACATGAGAAGGAGGGCTCCCCATGATGTAGGTGAAGGTAGGACCCACTTGATAGAGGGTCTGGATCATGGATATAGGATATTTTCTAATATAATATGTATCATCCATTTTTTGTCAATTGATTGGACGGTTAGAATCAATATATCATATTGATTTTTTAGATGAATGGGAATCAATTCCATGTCATGGATTGTCCATATCAACAACTATGATAATCAATATGGATAATTGTCTCCCTTTTCATTGATTGGAAGGTTAAAATCATTCAATCAAAACATTTTTAAGCGGGATGGGCAATCAAGGGTGGTTCCATCAAGATATACCGTTTAGATTAATGATAAGAACTTCTATATTATACTTAAAATGAATCATCCATTTCCATCATCATCGATCAAATTATTAAAATCATCTTCTCAAAGTGACTTTAATAGGATAAGCAGCAAATGGCGTGCCCCGCATGATGGATTATCTCAATCACATAAAAGAGGGACGGATGATCCAAAGGTGGACCCAAGTGATGAACAAGGGCTAGACATTTCTTCGGTATAATCAATATGCATCATCCATTTCTTAGTCATTGTTGGGATGGTTAGGATCACAAGATCAAAGTAGCTTTTTTAGGAGAGAATGATAATGAAAATTGGGCCCACTTTGACCTAAATCATATTGTCTTAAATATGAATTAGTAATTATTAATTATTAATTATGTTTTTCCCTTTCTTCACTAAAATACTGATATTATATTTTTTAAATAATAAATAAATGAAGTCATGCCCTTGTCAAGTGTTCAAAGACCACTTGGGTTAGACGGTTCAGCATTTGGATCAAGAAACCCATCTAACCTGAGTGAGATCCTTTCAAAAACAGAGTTTTGGGTGGAACAAAGCGATTTTAGTGGGTGGTCCTGGTTTAAACAAGCATAATCAGCTGGTCTTCAATGAGGGACTATTGATATGAGGGGTGGAACACATCTCAAAAATCCGGGCCATTTTTTAATCAGTGTGCATTGTCAACATGCCATATATAAAAAATCAAGGCATTACGCTCATCAAATGAGCCACGCATCTACATTGAGTTTCACATGTTGGACTTTCCTTCTTTCTTCTCTTCTCTCTCTCTTTTTATTTTTTATTTATCGAACTGCCCATTTTTTATAACACATGTTTGACTTACATAGTCAATCATTATTTTTAGTCCATGACATCTTTGCATTGTATCCTACCTAATGTGACGTAGGGAAGGACGTGAGGTCGAGCACCGTCTTCCTCAAGAGGATAACTATTCTGAATCCACGGAACTTCTCTAGACTCCTCACAGAGAATTCTCGAATCCACGATAAAAAAAAGCAAGCAAAATAGAAAATAAATTCTATAAAATTTGAAATTGATTGATGAATGAATAAAAACAAGTTCACAACCTTTTAAATAGGGGTACCAAGTAATGGGAAAGAAATCAGAATCAAACTACAACTAAAACTCCTAGAATTCGTGACTTATACTATAAATATTAAACTTACTATTTATAGACGATGGTGATGTTTACTAGTCCGCAAGGTTTTCGGCCAAAAATAGTAAGTGTCCTATTTGGCTTCACCAAGCTGTTCTCCTAATTTTTCTAAGTTCTTTTCACGTTAGACGCAACTCCTAAAGCCCAATGGATGAAGAGTTATAATCAAACTAAAACTTACTATTTATAATAAAAATGGAATTAAAATAGGGAAACGATCGTCAATCTGGCGGTATTTCACAAATCCAGCTTGGGCAACCTGACATAGCAGGGTTGGTTAGCTAAAGTAGCTCGTCCTACCCCAAAATCATATATTTTACATCTGATAACTCATTCCGGATTGCGAGATGCGCCTGATTTAAGGTCCGATGGTCCGGATCACTTTTGTCGTCGACCGAGCCTTTTCTAATCCATCTTGGCCATGTAACTATCCGCAACCCTCTCTGCATCATAATGCATGCCCTGGATCTCTAACAAATGCTGCCCCCTTCATATGAGGGGACCTCATTGAATCACCACTACCCGTTACTTGATACCCTGACAGTTTAACGGTTCTTATGCATGCACACAAAATTGTACATATGTTATATATACATAGCCCAAATTAGCTATCTCTAATAGTAAATCCTATTTATCTTCGGCTGATTAGCAAACATCTATTCATTGAATTTGGACTTTTGACTGACTTGTGCATTTTATATTTGAAGATATCTCAACCTAAGAAAAAATGACTTTTACGGACAGTCAAAAATGTGCAGGTAATTTTCCTATTTCTTATAGTGTCTTTGGTGTATTCAAGTACACTTATGCAACATATACCAATACCTGCGTGCAAACGAGCATTTACCTGTCATCATCAAGTCTCATATATAGAAACTTCCGTGTTGTCCGCTTTCATCACCACATATCATCAGATAATGCAAGGGCAAAGAGACTACAACATATTCTAGCTTTCAGATTGTTGGGGCCCACCGTGAATGGTCCATTTACCAAAAAAAACGCTGGGAACATAAATATAGAATATTAATCATCCTATTCGTTGAATGGGAACCGTTGATATATTTTCTTTCTTGATCGTAACTTTGTAGCCACTTGATTTTATTATTATTGTTATTATTATTGGAGAGATTTTTATACGGCTGCAAATCAAGGAGGGCCCAAAAGTCCACATGAACAAAATGAAAGCTCCAACTTCAGCTCTTATGAGTACTAATTGCGTGGAAAAGGGGTTATTTGATACTTATGGCCTAGTGTGATGGTTGATGTGGATGCACTTAGAATTAGGTAATTGGAATATATTTAGTTAGACCACCGTCCATGATAAATGTCATCATCTAAATTTGAGATTGATTGATAGCTTCCAACTTCTTATTAATGGGCATTTGTTTTTAGACATGGCATCATTGATTATTTTTCATCTTTTTATCATAATGTAGTGTCCACCAATCAGCTAGTTTAGTGAAATAAAATAGGTATGATTTTCAACTTTCAAATAATCTAGATAAAGAGACATGATTTGGGCTAAACGTCCACAACTAAGATACTAAGAATGCTTATTGATTGAACTGTGCTAGTGACGTAGAGATGGATGTAATGACGTCAATCAATGTCTTCCTCGGGGGATAATTACTCCGAATCTACGGAGCTTTTCTGGGCTCCTCATAGAGATTCCTTGGATCCACAAGGAGAAATGGAAAATAGAAATAAATTCTAATAAATTTGAAAATAAATTGATTAATGATTAAAACGAATTTACAGTCCTTTAAATAGTGATATCAAACCTAGGAATAACTTTCAGAATCAAACTCCCTAAAAAATGTGACTTACTATAAATAGTAAAAACGAAATTAAAAAGGACTGTCAACCATGAATCTGATGGAATCTCGTATATCCAGTGTAGGCAATCCGGCGTAGCAGGTTGGTTGGCTAAAGTTGCTTCTCCTACCCCAAAATCATATATGGTACGTTGAATAACTCATTCCGATTTGTGAGATACACCTGCTTTAGGGTTCGGTCCTAATCACTTTCACCTCCGATTGGGCCTTCTTGGTCCATCTTAGCCATGAAAGTGTCCACAACCTGCTCTACATCAGCTAGGCTGGCTATTGAAGGGACATCCCAAAAATGACTTGGTTCCAAAACATAGGTGGGCAATACTAGGTTTTCAGCATGATTTTACACTGTTTCCTATGGTGAGGCCCACCTGGTTTTTTGATCTGTGTGATGGTCAGGTTGAAGATCAAACATTAGGTGACTCACTTGATGGACAGTATAGATCTCATGCACATTAATTCATTTCCTCTACAAGTAGTAGGCACATGCCGAGTCAACCATCTTCTTCCTAATTCAGTTTGGTATCTCCTCCTTTCTCATGAAAGACAAATTGGGTTGCTCAAGCTTTTAATGTCCTCTAGGGAGGAACTTTTTGTTTGTTGGAGATCTCAACTTTTTAAGGGTGTTGAGGAATTTATACAGGAGAAAGTCTGTTTATTTATCAAGGTGGTCTTCCAGCTCAAAGTAGTAAGAGTGGAAATGGCTGGAGTCAAAGGGAGCTCCATAACCATCCCTTAACACCGGACTTGACCTATTAAAATGGGCTGGGTCTAATTAAGTACAAGTACAAAATTAACCCTGCTGGGATGGGATCTAGTTAGATTGGGTCTAGATCGAGCCAGGACTCGTCTAAACCTGATTGGTTTATCCCTTGGGTCAAATTAGGTGAGCTCAAGTCAAGTTTAACTAGGGCTGAAAGTTGGGTGGGTTCAACCCGACTGACCTGTGACCGACCTGACATTGGGTTGGACTCAGGTAGGATGTATCGGGTTTGATCTCAAGCTTAGGCTATATAAATACTAACCTAATAAAACTTAGGTCGGGCTCAGGTTGAGGTTTCGGGTTGCCCAACCCAACCCGAACCCGATCGATATATGAGTTACTTATAAATTGTAATTGAGTGCGGATTGTCTGTGTTGAAGGCATAGGAAATTCTAGCGTCATTGGGTCTCATTGGTCCACGCCATTTCTGACGACTCGAGCTAACAAGATATGCCGAATTTCTCTCTCCCAAATAGATTGTGTGCTACACAACACGACTTTTAAAGTAGTTATTCTATATTTTAACTAATTTGTTTAGAAAAAAAGAAGTTTTTTATGATAAATAACTACATATATAGTCAATAAAATCATAGGTACAAAAAATAAGATGTGTATTGAAATATAATAGATTAATGTGATAACAAAAATATTAGCATGTATCCACCCGACCTACCCGATCAAGCCCGCTTGGGTTGGGTTTGGGTTGAGAATTCCCAACCTAAGATTGGGTTGGCTTGGGATGGGTTAAGGTTGAGGTATAGGAACCTTAGGTTAGGCTAGGGTTGAGCACCAGCCTAACCCAACCTGCGCGACTTTCAGCCCAAGTTTACCTATGGGTCACTTGGGAGAGAGGATTCAATGATAATTGGTGCACGAAACACCCCTTCAGGTGCGTTTGGGTCCAATTCACACCAAATAGACTAAAATCGGTGTGTTTGAAATCTTAGAAAGAGATATGTTTACAATTCCAATTACATCATATCAATGGCTTGGATAAACTAATTATGAGCACATCACACAATCCATAAGATCTTAGTGGTTGGTGTTGCCCTCCCAGCTTTTTCCTGTTTGGTGAATAACCTATATTGTAGATTGGCCTGAATTTTTGGGATAAGGAGTGAACTTTAAGGGACACACATAATGGATGGACCCCACACAAATAGTTGTAGAAAAAGCTTAGTTTACAAACATTGTGGGAAACACTGTCCTGGTCCGTAACCTTAATAGCCAAAAGTTGTTGGAAATGGATGTAACATGTTGAAGAATAAAAATGAGATATGGTCGGAATTGCTTCCCTAAAAGATGAACAACTTTGTAATTTGGTCAGACAGATTCTCTCAATTTTTCAAAACACTAATGTTGTGGTTGTTGAATGAAAGGCTTCTGTACTGAATTTTTTTATTTTTTTTTTCAACGTGTCATCATACCTTTGCCAAACTGGAATTTACAAGCATAGTTCAAAAACTAGACAGTGGGGTCCACCTTGATTTGTGGTTTATCCTCATGGCCCTCTGGGCAGTGGGGCCCAATGTAATGTGGTCGTTTTGTGACTCAACTTGATATTTTAATAATTAATTTAAAAGATTTAGTTTCTTGAAGAAATTTTAAAATTGTTGAAAAGTGATGAAAGTGAATGAAATAACTAAAAAACACACATCTACAGTATCTGGTTATATATATATATATAAACAAAAAACAAAACAAAACAAGTGAGCTTCTAAGTCTTGGTGAGATTTTAACTATATTTTAATATAAATATAAGAGCCAGGACACGCTCCTGTGGTGTAAATGTCACTGAAATTAAACCGTCAGATTCATGGCCCCACAGCAATAGGTCATAACCCAAAATTCGTAGTGATGGATTGAACTATTGCAGGCTTAATTAATTGAAATTGTTGGTTGCATTTAGACCGTTGACTATTTTTCGTATAAACCATCCGTTAAATGTCTACCAGTCTTAGAACATCAGTTTGGTGTAATTGTTGGTCTTGATCCACCTAAAGTGGGGCCCATAAGTGTGTATCTACAAGCATGATTATGAACCATCATACTCTTCCAGAGCATCCTAGTTTTTTTTTTTTTTCTTTCTACCAACTCTGTTCAACTCTTAATGGTGGAAGCTTGGAGGGGAAGTACCTGTGTAGATTATGGTAGGAGGATTTATTTGAGCGTCATGACTAGTGTCTTAAAAACCGGATCCATGGTTGCCCCATGGCCGGTCCGGCTCAAACCGGTCCACCCGCTTGTCCAACCATCTCAATCTGTCATATCATGCCAACAGGAAACTTCTAGAAATGAATGGGCTGAAAAGCACTAGATTTTTATTTTTCAAAGAAAAAAAAAACTATTGAGATAAGAGGAAAAGCTGCGTAAAACTTGGAAGTACGGGTGACAATGGGCCAGGTTCACGTAAGGTCCGAGTAGTTACCTGTTTACTTAAAAGGCCAAGAATTCTGGCTCGAACCTAATCCATGACTGGTTTACCCTGTGGCCTGACCGGCCTATTCATCGAGCTTGAGAAGGCCGGCAAGACCCATTTAAATGCAATCAGGTTAGGCTCAAACACCCGATTTGGCATGACTAAACACAGGTCTAAGAAAGGGATAAGGAGTTAAAGGAATGCCAGCATTGCCTAATTAGTGAAGACATACAAATGTACATATATCATGTGCATGTATTTATACCCATCCTCTTTTAATTTGTTGCGGGTTTTTGGGCTGGGCTGAATATGAGTCACCTAGCCCAAGCCATTCATAAGCAATATGGGGAGGTGAGGTGGGTAGAGTTCAACCCAAATCCCACCAATTTGCTAAACGAATTAGTTTTGTAACCGAAATTATGTTGGAAAACTACCCACCTCTTTCTTTTATATGCAAATTAATGGGATTAATAATATATAAGATTTAATGGATGATAATCACTTCCAACACAAGCAACCAAATCATCAAACATGTAAACTGCAAGAGAGTTTTGGTATGGAAAACTCTCAAATATAAAGGAAAAAAAACCACGGGACATAGTCCAACACAAATCCACTATGTTAGAGATAATGGAAGTACAACCATCAAGAGATCAACATCTCTTGGATATCCAAATACATCACCCCAAGGTGGATTTTAAGCAATAACAAAGTAAATGAATTTTCTCGCTAACTAGTGATCCAACATAATTCTTGGAGAAAAAAAAAAATTAAGAAACTAATATTGTGCACGGACTCTCACGAACTCAAGTATAAAATCCTCTTGTGATCAACAAGAAGCTTGAAGAAAAAAGACACATTGTTCCTCTTCCTCTATCAACCCTTCTCTTTTTCTTTAAGAAAGAAAACATTAAATGTTGCAAGAAGTCTCTCTAAACAAAAAAATCATTTTTCTCTTCTTTTATTTTTCTTGGCTAAAAGACCAAAACACTCATATTAGGGTCATGTAGACAAAAAAATGACTACTTAAGCTCACACATGTGGATCCCACCTCCACATTAGGATGGATCTTGCAAACCAGACCCTCCAAAATTAGGTTAGGCTAATTGGTTCATAGCTAGCATGGGCATTGCCACACTCATTTGAATGCTTGTAATTAGAATGCATTGGAATTTGAATCACAATATAAATGGAATTTATGGGAGTTGGAATCCTTAGTTGTCTTTGGATGCCAGTAATTAGAATATATTGGATTCCAAAAATTATATTTGGATGCTTATAATTGGAATGCATTAAATAAATTAGTTTTAACATTCCGGATTAAGTTATGTGACATTTGACATATTAATTATAATAAGCCCATTGAAACATATACCTTGGCAAAAAGTAAGGATTATTTAAGCCTTAGGTGGGCCATTAAAGTGGGCCCACTTTTGAAAATATGACCATTTTTGCATTTACATCCCATTCTCAACCTTTCGAGAAGATACCAACCCACATAATTTTGTTGCATTTTATTTCACAATGGTTCCAATTACCACCATTTACTCAACCAAATGACCCCAAAAGACTATAGGAAGCTATTTTTCATAATTTTATCTTTCAAAAAGAAGGTGATGTCAGTGATTCATGATAGCTATTTGAAAGATTTAAAATGGTTGCTTGTGTTATTTTAGAGATATGTTTCATCTAATAGTGAATCATTCCCTTGAAAGTATATAGATTTGTATTTAGAAAACATTAGAGAATTTTCAAATCATCTGAAGTTATCATCATCTACAATGAGTCCCACAATTAGATGGTTTGGATAATTGTACATAAATGGCACATATTAGGAGGATGAATAATACCATGGCATTCTGATGTAGAACATGTCACAGATACATTTCTAGCTTGGTTGGGCCAAAAGAAGGTGGACATAAATTGATCATAACTTTTGATTCGGGTATCGTTACAGCCCACCAGACCGAGTATCAAGAACCGAAGCAGCACGAGGACGATTTGTTTTGAAGTGGAGGGGACTGATGTAGAGTGGGTCGCAAACACTTTCATGTCTAAGATAGATCAGAGAAGGCCCGATCAGAGACAGAAGTCATCAAGATCGTCAGAACCTTAAAACAGGCATATCTCACGAACTGGAATGAGTTACTCGACGTACCATAAATGATTTTGGGGTAGGACGAGCTACTTTAGCCAACCAATCTAGATATGCCGGTTACCCACGCCAAATTTGCGATTCCATCATATCGACAGTTGAATTCCATGTTTAGTTTCGTTTTTACTATAAATAGTAAGTTTTAGTTTGATTATAACTCTTCATCTGTTGGGTGTGTACTTACAAGCTAACCAAAAAAAAAAAAAACTCTTCATCCATTGGGCTTTAGGAGTTGCACCCAACATGAAAAGTTGCACCCAACATGAAAAGTGTTTAATAAAATTAAGGGAATAACGTGGTTAAGCCACATAGGACATTTACTATAAATAAAGAAATTACTATTGTTACGAATTTTAGAGAGTTTTAGTTATAGCTAGTTTAATTCCTAAACTTATTCCAAGTCTCAGTATCCATATTTGAAGGGTTATAGACTTATTTATATCTATCAATATTTAACAAATTTATTTCAAATTTTTAGAATTATTTCTAGTTTCTATTTTTACCCCCATGAGGATTACGGTCATTGACCTCATCACGTTCATCCCTTCGTCACTTTCTAGCCAATTTCAATTATAAGTTGAGAAAGTTTGCCAATTCTACACCTGCATGGAGACCTATAACACATGCCATAAGACATTTAAGACCAAAACTATTCATCTACACTGTTTAAAAATTATATCATAAACATATGACCACTGACAACCCAATTTGGCCATGACATACAAAACAAATGGATGCATGTCAATATATTTTTATCATTGTCACCCATTTAATAAACTAAGCATTATTGTCCGCCCTCCAAAGAAATATTCCACTTTCTTAGCCGCTGATATAGCTATGATATCTGCTCAAAGTGATGTTTAATAGGAATGAATGAGAAATAGAAAATGCACCCCACATAATGAAATGTCTAAACCGTTGACCATAATTAATATGGACCATCAAAATTCCAAGCCATTGCTTAGATAGTTAGCATCATCAGGTCCAAGTAATTTTTGAAAGTGTGGTGGTCAAAAGTTGACTTCATGTAATGGATGATAATCAAATACTTTTTATTATGATAAATATGGACCATCCATTTCCTGACCATTGATTAGTAGTTAGCATCATCCAATCAAAGTAAATTTTTGAAAGAGGTCCGGAATGGAAGGTGGGCTCCCCATTATGTAAGGAAGGTAAGGCCTGCTTGATGAAGGGTCAGGATCACGGATAGGACATTTTCTAGTATAATATGGATCATCAATTTTCTGTCAATTGATCGGATGGTTAGAATTAGTATATCATATTAATTTTTTAGATGGATGGGAATCAATGGTGGCTTTCATGTCATGGATGGTCCAAATCAAGAACTAGATCTCTATTATAATCAATATGGATAATCCATCTCTTATTTGATTAATTGGATGGCTAGGATCATTCAATCAAAATACTTTTAAAAGGGATGGTCAATCAAAAGTGGGTCCAATCAATGGACAGTTTAGATTAATGATCAGAACTTGTATATTATGCTTAAAATGGATCATCCATTTCCAGCATTATCGATCAAATGATTAAAATCACCTAATCACAGTGACTCTTAATAGGGATGAGCAGTAAATGGTGCTTAACATGATGGAGGGTCTCGATCATGTAAAGAGGGATGGGTGATCCAAAGGTGGGCCCATGTGTGATGGGAACATCACGCGCACATGCGTACTCACGCCGCCCCCCTACTCACATATGCCAGAAGGAGGGCTCCACCGTCGATCTGGATCGATGACGACATCCAAGGAGGGCCTCCTATTTAGAAGATGGAGTTTGGTTCAAGAGAGTGGGCCCGATAGCCAAGAAAAGTCCATCATGGGATCTCATGATCATGGCCCACTAATCGGATTGATTTCGTATTTTAGGTTTTGCTTATTTATGTTATTTAGAACATCATAAACGCTTTAGATTTATTTGATTGGTTTTTATTTTAGTTTACTTCATCACCAAGTAAAATGTTGTGCATATAGCGCGAGTTTTGGGGTATAGGGTCTTATAAATAGGCACCCCTTGTAGCTTTTTGATACATTGAAGATTAATAAAAATTTGGCATTTTCCTACTCTCTGAGTTGTGAAGACTAATTGGGTGCGAAGCCCTCCCTTTATCGAAGGGTTAACTACCGTGGTGCGAAGCCACATCTATCCCGATTCGCCCCCATCCATCGCCATCTCTACTACCCATCTTTTATTATCCCTTCTTCTCATCTCACCCCATCATCTACACTTTGAATCAATCATGTATTGTAGCAATTCTCCTTCCCACATCAGAATTTCAAAATCTGGCCCTAAAGGAGGGCTGAAACTTCGGCGGAGTACCACGCACAAACCGTACATCGGATCGAGCTGAAATTTGGGGGTTTTAGAGTCCATCCCTGGCCGACCAGGGCCAAGGTGGCCTTTTTCTGAATAGTGGGCCCCACACACGTGCGACCAGGATCACACGCACGTCCGTCTGGGCCATTGTTGTTGTCCACGCGTAGGATCGTCTTTTGGTTCAGGTTTTTATCCTCTTTTATCCTCTCATAGCCGTTTTTCATGAAACCTAGCCCTAGATTACGTTTTCCCTAAGTTATATGTCAATTTTCTTACCCTAGGATTCCTTGATTTGAAATTGGTGAATCCCTTGGTTTAGAGACTGATTACTATGCATGTGTGGATGATTATTTCTTATCATTGAGTATCGTTTGGTTCATAATTTTTATTGATCCAGCCCTATCATGTGTAGGCCTAGACCCGCATAGATTCCCCTTTAATTGAATGTTTGGATTTTCATGTGGGATGTGGAATTTGTGCAATTGTTGCTGAATTGGTATGATCTAAGCCTGAAATCTTGCATATCATATTTAAATTTCATGTCCTGCATCAATGTGATGGACAAGGGTTAGACGTTTCTTTGGTAACTGTGACAAACGTGCAATTTTGACATGTTTAAGATTAAAACCGCTACAAACACATATCTGAGACTTTTCTTTTTTATCTTTTATTGGTAGCTAGGCTTATGACATTGAACTTCCAAACTTGAACTTGGAACCCAATCTTTCTAGGCAACATATCATTTGCATGGGACATCCAAGCCTTGCAAAAGGCCAAATTAATGTTGAAATCATATGGCAGCCAATTGTCACATAGGTGTGGACCACCTACTCAGGAGACCCACTTTATTTACAAGGCATAATCCATCATTTCCATGATTGGGACATCCCACAGGTCCCATATGATGGTTTACGGACAGAGCATCACGGAATAAAGAGAAAGATCACCATCTTTCTTAAGTGAATAAGACCTTGAGTCCACGAGACATAATGGCTCTCGAATTCACAAGAATTAAGAAAATTCAAAATAACTCATTGAAATTTGTCTTTCACCTGTGATTACAACGCTTTAAATAATAAAACAAAATCCTAATTACGAGCCCTAATGTAAATAAACTGAAACTTTTTTAAAATATTAAAATATACTAAAAATAAAAAGTTCTAATCTAACTCCGCATGATGATTCCTGACACAATAATAAACAAATTCTAAGGAGACATTAAATATCAAAACTCTAAAATAAAAAGTTACGTCCCACCTAAAACTTACTAAAAATAGTAAGTTTTTCGAAAAATGGAAGACTCGATTAGAAATGAGTCTTTTCGCGAAATGGAGCGACGGGACACGCATAAGCGTGTCAGTTGGCCCTATAACAAAATTTTAGTTGAAATTCGTAGGTTACGCATTCCGTAAATCATTCCAAATCAAAAGTTATGATTGATTTACGGTTTACGCTTTGAACGGTATTTTTTCTCAATCCGAAATGATTTTCTCTGATCCGGACACGCCTGGGCCAGTTACATCATGCCCCACATGAGACTGAGCTCAAATATGATGGATTAGGTCCGCTTCTATTCGGGCTTCTTCCGGTTCATCTAGGTCAGAATAGGTCCGCCACCCACTCTACATCATTTACAAATTTAATATGAGAATTCTTCACCTATACACACCTGCACAGCTCCTTTTGGTACAGGGCCTTTCTGGTCATCACTTCTCATTTAATAAATAATCAAAGATAATTATCTAAAATATATGGGGGAATTTCAAGATGGCCAGGTTTATTTCGGGCTGTCAATGGGTTAGGTTCGGATAAAGAAATATTGAATTTTGAATGTTCCTCTGAACAATTCAAAATCCGGTCTAAAGTCATCCAGGCTGTTGACAACCTTTGTTATATATATATATACTTAATTAGTACGCAACAGACGATCTGAGGCAGGAGTCATTCAAGGTAGGACACGAGTCCATTGGTCTCAATCATCACGTGCTAAAAGCATATTAGGACTTGGACTTCTCAAAATTCTCAAGTCATTGCCCAACTGCGACTGGGTCTTCTACCTTGAATGCTGCAGCAACGGGCCTTACCCTGGGCCTGTGTCCAGGGCCCATTTCAAATGTCCTTTTCTATTAGCAAGCCACTCCAGCCCAAAATAGGCCCACTTGTAAACTCCATCCCTTCATTCCCAAGCCAAAAAAAAAATCAATGGCTCAAGCTAGGGGTTCTGTGGGAGAATGGGCTTTGTTTTTTTTTTTTTTTTTTTTTTTTAAACAAAAAAAAAAAAAAAACAAAAACCAAAAAAAAAACAAAAAACAAAACAAAACAAAACAAAAACTCTGCACCTAATTCATCTCTCACCTTAAAAGTTTTTTGCACCAGATCCTATTGCCCTTTATAGGTTGCTGTTTATGACGAGGAAGCTAACGCCAGTGAAAACCTATGAAATAGTTTCCTAGAGACTATTTTGTGAGGAAAAGGCCTTACTTCCCTATAGTGAAAGCAGCTTAGAAAGAGCATGGAAAATTAACATGGGCTTGAAATAATTTTGCTTGAAGATGGTTTTTATCTATTCAAGTTTAAAGACTTTAAAGAAAGCTAAGATATTTCAAAAAAAAAAAAAAGGTTATTCATTTTTGGTGGGCATTCTTTCATGCTAAGAAGGTGGTCATCCATAATTTCAATATAAAAGAAAGACGTTGAAAACATTCCTACGTGGAAAAATTTTTAAAAATTAACTTTATATTGAGAACTCCAAATGTTCTTAATATGATTGTAAGTGTTGGGGGACCGCAGAAGCACATAGAGATGAATCACAGAAAGTATTCCAATCACACGATCAAGCCCAATCACAAAGACTCTGAATTTGACATGAAAAAATCCTTTTGGGAAAAAACCATGGCACCAAGCGACAGATATCAGTATGAAAGCAAAAATTACTAGAGAAAAAGAATACCCAATTCGAACAAGCCTCGAATCTCCCCTTATGAGCCCTGAAAACCCTATGAACGAATTAGAAAGCCTTGAGATACACCCTAATCCCGATTACACCCATATATATAGCATCTATGTGAATCACAATCGAAATAGGAAATAAATCCCACACTTACGCAATTCTGCATATTTTCTGCATGATCGCTCGATGGCACCTTCGATGGGACTTCGATGACATCAACAAACATTCTATGGCATTGAACCCAATTTGATACCATCGAACTAAAAACCAAATGTTCCATCGACTAAACATGAAATTTCTTGGATTTTACCGATGGCATCAAATAGGCCTTCGATGTCATCGAACAACCTTCAATGGCATCGAATAGGACACTTAAAGTGTTCAACAACCAACTTGATAAATTCCATATTTTACCGATGGCATCAAATTGTCATCAACAGACATGTTGATTTACAAATTTAAGACATCAATCAACAGTAAGTACCATTAGAACCTCCTTTTATGGATAATCCAACGGCCTTGGTAGAATTATTCCACACTTCTAGAATCAATTGAAATAGTATGAGAGTGGGAAATAATAACCCAACCCATGGAATATGTTTGAGAGTCATCCGCTTGTAAAATGTGTTATCTTCAACCATTCAGAGAAGGCTTGCCCTAAAAACGCATCCCAAAAATCAAGTGTTATTTCTCCTTCCACTTTATCTTTGAACTCGCAGGGCATGATAGGCAAGTTGGGTGCAAAAATAGAATCTAACTTCAAAGGAAACACCCACAACAAATGAGGAATATGCCCAAGCCCCTACTGAGGTCTACAGTGATATATATGATGGGGTTTTTTTCCCCGTCTTCGACCGGTCCTGAGCCCCGCTCGACCGGTCGTGGGAGGCGATCGACCGGTCGTAGGTTCGAGCCCTGGCACGACTCAAAGTCCAGCGAGTTCATGCTATTTTTCTCGGAGATCTTCGACCAGTCGTAGGTGAGCTACGACCAGTCGTCGGAAGCTAAGACCAGTCCTGGAATTTCCAGGACTAGTCGTAGGTTACGCAGTTTGTTCCGCGATTTTGCGCGAAACTGCGGATTTGAGTTCTTTCGCAACAAGGATGCGGAAGGAAGTTTCCTAAACTATAAAAAGGGGTACCTAGGGCTTTTCTAGGCAATACAAAAGGGTTTCCTAAAGCTTTGCAAGGGATTTGCTAAAGGGTTTAGGGCTATCAAAGGTGAGAGAGAGGGAGAAAGAGAGAGAGGAAGCTTGTGGAAGGGAGCCGTCGTCTCAGCGCTTCTACGTCCTTGTGATCGGTGAGATCTCTCTAGTTTTCTTTTTTCTCTCATTGTTTATCCACTCCTGCGTGAGTGAAGAAGGTTGTAAACGTTCTACTTCATAGTGGATTGTTGATCTGGACGAGGTCCCGTGGTTTTTACCTCTTTAAGGGTTTTCCACGTAAAAATCTCTTGTGTGGTGTGTGATTGATGCTTTGATTTATTTCATTGCTTTTATTATCCATAATTCTGGTTTGTTTCGGGAGGCTAGATCCTAAGGTTTGTGCAAGGCATCCCAACAAGTGGTATCAAAGCTAAGTTCATTGAACGGGTAGGATCGGTTTTGAATTATGGAAGGTGGCTCAAGGATGATCAGCCTCAATGGTTCTAACTGGACCATATGGAAGGCTAAGATGGAGGACTTGCTTTATTGCAAGGACCTATATTCTCCAATCTCAGGCATATCAGCAAAATCCAAGGATATGACTGATGATGATTGGAAGAAGATGGACCGAAAGACGGTGGGGTTATTAGACAATGGCTGGATGATTCTGTGTTCCACCATGTGTCTACGGAAACCTCAGCCGCTAGCCTATGGCTAAAATTACAAGGGCTGTATGAGAGAAGACAGCCGGTAATAAGATATTTCTGATAAGGCGACTTGTGAATCTCAAGTTTAAGGATGGTGGTTCTGTGGCCGAGCACATGAATGAGGTCAGCAATATAGTGAACCAACTCACCTCTATGAAGATGGTCCTGGATGATGAATTGCAGGCTTTACTATTGCTTAGTTCATTGCCTGACAGTTGGGAGACATTGGTGGTGTCTCTAAGTAACTCCATGCCAGACGGAAAGATATCCATGGAACAGGTAACCAGTTGTCTCTTCAATGAGGAGACAAGGAGGAAGTCTCAGGGGTCTACTCAGCAAGAGGCTCTTGTGACGCAAGAACGGGGGAGAGGAAAGAACAGGAAGGGCGGGAAGGCCCGAGATAAATCAAGAGGCAAGTCGAGCAACAGAAAAGATGTTGAATGCTGGAATTGTGGCAAGAAGGGCCACTATAAGCATGAATGTCGTAAGAACGACAAGAAAGGAAAAGGGAAGGAAGATGAATCAGATTCCACTGCGGTCGCCTCAGATGGCGACATGGTAGTTATTCTTTCTACAGATCACAATGTATGTCTCACGGCTACGAGTCAGGGCACCAACTGGGTGATAGACTCGGGAACTTCTTTTCATGCGACTCCACACAGGGACTCCTTCACAAGCTACAAGTCAGGTGACTATGGGACTGTGAAGATGGGAAATTCTGGCGTATCAAAGATCGTGGGAGTTGGTGATATTTGTGTGAAAACTGATGTGGGCTGCACATTGGTTCTCAAGGATGTGAGGCATATCCCAGACCTTCGCCTCAACTTGATGTCGACGGAAAGGTTAGATGATGATGGCTATGAAAGCCGATTTGCTGGTGGGCGATGGAAGCTCATCAAGGGTTCATTGATCGTGGCTAGAGGAAAGAAGTGTTGCACCCTGTATAAGGCAAGTGTCAGTATGTGCAAGGGTGGATTGAACGCAGCGGAAGATTCAGCTATTGACATGTGGCACAGGCGTCTAGGCCACATGAGTGAAAAAGGGCTTCAGGTACTAGCAAAGAAGCAGCTCCTTCCAGACGTGACAGGTATGCCTCTTAAAACCTGTCTTGATTGTTTATCAGGGAAACAGCATAGAGTTTCATTCGTTAAAACTCTGCTTCTCATGTTAATAAAGTGCATGCATTAGATTTGGTTTATTCTGATGTTTGTGGTCCTATGAGGACAAAAACCTTGGGTGGGGCATTGTATTTTGTTACTTTTATAGATGATGCATCTAGGAGGGTTTGGGTTTATGCTTTGAAATCCAAGGACGAGGTCTTTGGTGTGTTTAAATTGTTTCATGCTATGGTCGAGAGAGAGACAGGTAGACCATTGAAGTGCATCCGCACTGACAATGGTGGTGAATACATTGGCGACTTTCACGAGTACTGCAAGTCCCAGGGTATACGGCATGAACAGACGGTTCCCAAGACCCCCCAGCATAATGGTGTAGCTGAGCGAATGAATCGCACCATTGTTGAGAGAATCAGATGCATGTTATCCCATGCGAAGTTGCCCAAGACGTTCTGGGGAGAAGCAATGCGCACGGCGGTGTATTTGATAAACAGGTCTCCATCAGCCCCGTTGAATGGAGAAGTACCTGAGAAGGTGTGGACTGGACAGGATCCATCGTACAGTCATCTCAGGGTGTTTGGATGCAGGGCATCCGTTCACGTACCAAAGGACGAGAGGTCCAAGCTCGATATGAAGATCAGGCAGTGTGTGTTCTTGGGGTACGGTGATGAAAAATTCGGTTACAAGTTATGGGATCCGACCGAGAAGAAGCTCGTCAGGAGCAGAGATGTGGTTTTCTTTGAAGATCAGTGTATCGAAGACATTGGTAAGCCAGAGAAGAACCAGCCTAGTTCAGGTGAGCTAGAGGACATGGATCCGATTACTCCTCCCGTGACTTATGACGGGGGAGTACACAAGGTGCAGAGGACGAGGGAGTTCCTTCAGAAGATGGACCAGGGGAGCAGCCCCCACTTGATCCACCTGTTGAGCCACAGGTGAGGAGGTCATCTAGGGACAGACAGCCGTCCAAGAGGTACTCGCCGCATGAGTACATTATGCTAACCGATGGGGGAGACCCAGAAGATTATTCTGAGGCCCTAGCCGACGAGCATAAGGGGGAGTGGTTGAAAGCTATGCAAGAGGAGATGGAATCCTTGCATAAGAACCACACCTATGACATGGTGAAACTGCCTAAGGGCAAGAAAGCTTTGAGCAACAAGTGGGTGTTCAGAAAGAAGGTTGAGCAGAAGAATTCACAGACGAGGTTTAAGGCCAGACTTGTGGTGAAAGGGTTTGGTCAGAGGAAAGGCATAGACTTCGAGGAGATATTCTTACCAGTGGTGAAGATGACATCCATACGGGTGTTGCTTGGGTTGGCGGCTAGCATGGATCTGGAGATAGAGCAGTTAGATGTTAAAACTGCCTTTCTCCATGGTGACCTGGAAGAAGAGATCTACATGCACCAACCAGAGGGGTTCGAAGTCAAGGGCAAGGAGCATATGGTGTGTAGGCTGAGGAAGAGCTTGTATGGGCTGAAACAAGCTCCACGGCAATGGTACAAGAAGTTCGATTCGTTCATGTTACAGCATGGGTATGACAGAAAGGAGTCGGACCACTGTGTGTTCACGCGTAAGTTCTCAGACGGTGATTTCTTAGTTCTGTTGTTATATGTTGATGACATGCTCATCATGGGAAAAGACATCAAGAAGATTGACAGGCTGAAACAGGAGTTAGGCAAGTCTTTTTGATGAAAGACTTGGGCCCGGCTAGACAGATCCTAGGAATGGAGATAACCCGTGACAGAAGCAGCAGGAAGCTTTGGCTGTCACAAGAGCGGTATATTGAGAAAGTCCTAGAGCGGTTCAATATGAATGCAGCGAAGCCGGTCAGTACTCCACTGGATGGTCACTTCAGATTGAGCGACAGACAGTGTCCCAAGACGAAGACAGAGGTGGAAGAGATGCAGAAGATACCCTACGCGTCAGCTGTAGGAAGTTTGATGTATGCTATGGTGTGTACACGCCCAGACATAGCATATGCGGTTGGTGTTGTCAGCCGGTACCTTGCCAATCCTGGCAAAGAGCATTGGGCAGCGGTGAAATGGATACTACGGTATCTAAGAGGCTCATCCAGGTTGAGCCTATGCTATGGTGACGGAAAACCTGTGTTAGAGGGCTACACAGATGCAGATATGGCAGGTGACATAGACTCCAGGAAGTCTACATCGGGGTTCATGTTCACGTTTGCAGGGGGAGCGGTTTCTTGGCAGAGCAAGCTACAGAAGGTCGTAGCATTGTCGACGACAGAGGCCGAATACATTGCAGTCACAGAAGCATGTAAAGAGATGCTTTTGATGAAAAGGTTCCTACAGGAACTTAGCCTAAAGCAGGAGGAGCACGTGGTCTATTGCGATAGTCAGAGTGCTATACACTTGAGCAAGAATCCAAGTCAGCATTCCAAGTCGAAGCACATAGAGATTCGGTATCACTGGATCAGGGATACTTTGGAACAGAAGGTGTTACAGCTTGAGAAAGTCCACACGGACGATAATGGGTCAGACATGATGACCAAGGCTTTGCTCAAGGGCAAGTTTGAGGTTTGTAGAAATCTGGCTGGCTTGAAGAAGGTGGATCCCTCCTGGGTCAAAAAGGGGGAGATTTGATGGGGTTTTTTCCCCGTCTTCGACCGGTCCTGAGCCCCGCTCGACCGGTCGTGGGAGGCGCTCGACCGGTCGTAGGTTCGAGCCCTGGCACGACTCAAAGTCCAGCGAGTTCATGCTGTTTTTCTCGGAGGTCTTCGACCAGTCGTAGGTGAGCTTCGACCGGTCGTAGGTGGTCTACGACCAGTCGTAGGTGAGCTACGACCAGTCGTAGGAGGCTAAGACCAGTCCTGGAATTTCCAGGACTAGTCGTAGGTTACGCAGTTTGTTCCGCGATTTTGTGCGAAACTGCGGATTTGAGTCCTTTCGCAACAAGGATGCGGAAGGAAGTTTCCTAAACTATAAAAAGGGATACCTAGGGCTTTTCTAGGCAATACAAGAGGGTTTCCTAAAGCTTTGCAAGGGATTTGCTAAAGGGTTTAGGGCTATCAAAGGTGAGAGAGAGGGAGAAAGAGAGAGAGGAAGCTTGTGGAAGGGAGTCGTCGTCTCAGCGCTTCTACGTCCTTGTGATCGGTGAGATCTCTCTAGTTTTCTTTTTTCTCTCATTGTTTATCCACTCCTGCGTGAGTGAAGAAGGTTGTAAACGTTCTACTTCATAGTGGATTGTTGATCTGGACGAGGTCCCGTGGTTTTTACCTCTTTGAGGGTTTTCCACGTAAAAATCTCTTGTGTGGTGTGTGATTGATGCTTTGATTTATTTCATTGCTTTTATTATCCATAATTCTGGTTTGTTTCGGGAGGCTAGATCCTAAGGTTTGTGCAAGGCATCCCAACAATATATGGGGGAAGGCTCCTCCTCACCCTAATGAATTTTTAGAATTTTAGAGGAAAAGTCACATGCTTCTAAATTAACGAGGACTAGAGAGAAATTCCTTTGTCCTTTCCCCTCAGCAAATACTGGCAACCAAAATAATTTCAATATCGTATCCAATTTTGATGGTAACATGGACCTAGATGACTTTCAGTATCTAAATTGACAAATCAAGTGGAGATGACTATTAGACACCCTCCTCCCATCACCACGCACAATAATCTTATTATTAGATGAAGTTCTTGATGTAGAATGTTTGAGGCCTTAATAGGTCATCGATGCAAGAGCTAATGGACTCCATCCAAAGTCTTGGTATTTCTATAGCATACATCATTGAAACTCGCATTAGGAAAACCAATTTGTATGCCTCATGAAACTCTTTCTTTCCTTTCAAAAGTTGATCAATGTTGTGATAGTAGAATTCTCATAACATGGAATAGGTCACTCAAAATATCTATAATGTACAAAACTGACCAAGTGATTCACTATTTTGTGAGATCCCCGGTCAACATATGTTTATAGGTATTAATGTCTCAAACTTTGCTGGTCAATGATTTCTGCTATGGAAAGATATTATTCACCGATGGGTGTCAGACATTCAAAGAAGGCCTGGCCCCTTCTTCTTCTCGGCAGTAAACGGGTGAGCTCTGCTCACAAGGATAGTCCAATTTGAAAGCATGCAGGATAACATCTTGTTCAAGAATTACGAAGACTTGGGCGCAAGAATGGCCTCCCAATTAGGAGCAGTGGAAGCATACCCCGAGTCAAATCAAACAAGCGAAAGATAAATGCAAATAAAGTAACACAGAGAACACACGATTTTACATGGAAAATACTTACGGGAAAAATCCACGAGACAAAGCGACAAGTAAATCCACTATGAAAATAAATTACAAGAAATCAGATCAACTTGCAGATGCGAAAACCCTACTTTCATCCCGTCAAAACCCTATCTTTAATCCCGAATTACACTTATATATCTAGTGTTACACCCATAATAGGAAACAAATTGCGTAATTACGCAAAACTGCGCACGTCATCGATGGAGCAACCATCAATCAATCGAGCCTTCCCATGTTTGAGCAATTGAACATGCTCAAAAGTGTTCAGAGAGTTAACATGTATTTTCTGAATTATCTCGATCGATCGAGCTCCAAGTTCAATAAATTGAACCTGTCCAAAACTGTCCAGCAAGTAATCTCAATATATTCGTGGTATTATCAATTAATCAAAATCCCCTATTCTAGCATAGATTGGAAACACTAATTTCAACAATCTCTACCATGACTTCAATCTTCGTGCTCCATTGCTTTAGGTTGCTATTACCATGTCTAATTGTTTTTATCATAGCTTCATCACCGTCGTCGCTTTTCGTGCACACTTTGTCTCCATCACTTCGATGTCAAGCCCAAAGAAGTCATGCATAATTTAAATTTCTCTATAGGAGCCACCTTTGTAAGTATATCCACCATATTCATGCTTGTGTGGATATTCTTAAGAGTAATATCGTCTTCCTCAAGCACCTATTGGATAAAATGATTAGGAACATCAATATGTTTAGTTCTACAATGGTAAACTGAGTTCTTTGTCAAATTGATCACGCTTTCGCTATCGCAATTAACCAGCACGGCCTCCTACTAAAGCCCAAGCCGATTCATCATTTCTCTTAATCAAAAACCTTCCTTGAATGCCTCCATCACTATCATATACTCAGCTTCGGTTGTGTAAAGAACAACCACAGACTAAAGCTTCGACATCCAACTGATCGCTCCATCTGCTAATACAAACGAGTAACCAGAAGTCAACCTTCTATTCTCCACATTTTCTGCATAGTCCAAATCTACGTAGTTTATAAGTTTGACCTCTGATTTTTTTTAATATCAAGATGTAGTCCTTCGTACCTTGTAAATATCGAAGTAGTCATCTCACTGCCTCCAAATGTTGCTTACCAGAGTTTAACATGTATTTTCTCACAACACCGAAAACAGTGAAATATCTAGTGTCATAAAGACCATGACATACATCAAACTGTCAATTGCGCTCGATGTTGAAGGTCAAATATTGCATATTAGACCCTATGTATTACCTGGTTTTATGAACATGATAATGCTTAACGTTTGCAAGGTGAATTTAAGAGTTTGGACTAAAAAGGGTACTAAAGGCATAGATTTGATGCTCAAGAATCACCAAAGTAAGGGACGGGTCTTAGGTGACCAAGATTGAAGAATTCACACACCAAAGATCCGAGGAAACCAAGTGATTAAAGATAAGGAAGCCCGAAAATTGTCCTAAATGCAAAATCATAGGGTTTCCACCATCCGTTTGGCACAAAACTTTATATCTGGCCTGAGGATCATAAAGTAACCGTACAAGTAAAATTTCAGCCCTCGGATCTTTGTGGAAGTGGTCCAACGGAAAGATCAACCACAAATTACTGATTTGGGGCCCACTTGATCTCTGGATATGCCTCAATTTTGGACTCAACCCCTTAAGTTGGATGGGAAGGTAGATGGACGATGTGGATTTATTAGAAATTGCATTAGGGGGGCCACACGAGTGCTGTACGTGCACCACAGCGGTGCACTCGCAGTACACCGGACGTCAGGTCAGGTCAGGTTAAACTTAACCCGACCGAATTCAAAAAAAAAAAAAGAGAGAATCTCTCTTCTCTTATGCAAGGAGTGGACAAACGTCCGCTGGGAGGCATTGTGGCCCACCACCTTTGATCAAATGGATGATCTGAGCCATCCATTCAAACCGAACGGTGGGGACGACCACAACCATGGTGATTATATATAATCATGCACGCACACACCAGAAGATCAAGTTCAAATGCAGGATGGACGGCGGAAATAAAGATACAGTGGGCCGCATCAACGGATAGTCAAAACTGTCCATCCTGCACTGAAATCTCACCACGAGTCTAATGGACGGAGTGGATTTCGTTGTTGATGTCGATCATGGGCACCACTGACGCCACTGACTCCAAAATTCGCAGCAGCAACATGCGGACGCTGCCCGACCCATTGTGGGGCGATGTGTGACCAGGATCACGGTCGGACCGATGATCTGGACCGTCTAAAAGCTGAAAAAGGGATTTCGAACCCCACAATGGAGCCAGATTCAAAGTTTGGGAAGATCATCCGTCCCAAAACTCGAACCAACGCAAAACCTGTTTCACGGTTTCGTTGCGCACGCAAGACAGCTGGTTGCGTAAGCTCCACCGACTCCAACCAACCGACCTACCTCATGACTATAAAAAGAGAGGCACGGACGTGAGGAGGCATCAGCCGCGCGTGGGAGGCAGCAGTGAACGTGAAGAGCAAGAGAAAGAGAAGGAGCAAAGCGTGGAGCGAGCTGGCTAAAGAGTTTTTCTTCCTTCTTTAGTTTTTCTTCCTTTGATTTTTTAAGAGATTTTAGTTAATAATGTCCATGATTGGCTAAACCTCTTAGCTAGGGCTAAGAGATGAAGCTTGTAGCGTGATGGTTTGTATTCGATTGCTTTGATTCGTGTGTTGAACTCTCTTTGATTTTAGTTTGATTATAAGAAATACTTTTAGTTTTTAATGATTTGTTGTGACTTAAATTACAATGGATCTGCGATAGCTTTGAGTATGTTCTTTTTATTGAGATTGTGAAATTAGGAAATCCTATTGTTCACCATCGTCTCCCAGGCATGGTTGGATGATGGAATCTTCCCTAACCATCACAATTCTCTCAGAGTGGTTGTGGATTGGTAAATTTGTTGTTTGCTTTGTCTCATGGGCATGGTTTTGTGATGGAATCAATTCTAGTTCTCATACCTCTCATCCATTAAGAACTAGATCAAAGGAAGTTCAGATTTGATTCTTAACGAGTTATTTTTCAATTAGATGAAGATGGGACTCTAAATCTAGTTGTGTTCATGAATCAATCATAGATCTCCCTGATCTCTACAATTGAATCCTTGGAAACCCTAGTTTCCCACCTTTGAATTTACAAGTTTTAGTTACATAATTTACAATTATTCTCTTAAATTCTCCAAACTTAGATTACATCTTCTTCTAGTTCTAGTTCTAGTTACTTTCAGAATACGTATAAGGTTCAGTCCCTGTGGATTTGACCTCGGTCTTACCGAGATTATTATTACATCGCGACCCTACACTTGGGGTTGCGAACAAGTTTTGGTGCCATTGTCGGGGATTGACGACTGCATTTTTATGAGATTAGCTAGTTTTGGAATTACCTTAAGATTAGGGTTTTTCTAGTTTCTCTTTTTTTAGGATTAGGGTTTTCTGAATTAATCTAGAAACTAACTTAGCTTTCTATTTTCTAGGTTTAAAAACTTTCCTAATTTGTCTTTAGAAACTAACTTTTTAAGAAACTTTCCTTTTTAGAAACCAACTCCTCTTTCTATTTTTATTTTTAGAAACCAACTCCTCTTTCTATTTTTGTTTTTAGAAACTAACATTGTTTTATGTTTTGTAGGATCCTAACATAGATCGTCTCCAATCTGGTAACTTCCTTTTACCTTTTCCTCTACTTACTTTCCATATTACTGTTGGATTTTTCCTTTAGGATTAGATTCAGAGTTAGGGTTTCACCATGTAAGAGTGGGAACGTCAGTATGCTAAGATAGCTAAGAGACATTGGGAATGGATGTATGATGATTATGATAGAAATCAACCTATGTCTCAAAATTTTTTTGAAACCATCATCGAGAACCGACCGGAATATAATGCTCCACCGGTTAAGAAGTCCTTACGCGATCATATGCAGGAGAATAATTACACCCCACAGATTAAGAAGACAGTCCATGAGTGTTGGGGTTATCATAACTATGGGAGTGAGAATTATTATCACCCATTAGACAAGAAGAAAACAATGAGAGATTATATTATAAGTGATAATATGTATCAACAACCATCAGATTCTCCCACCTATGATCTGTATGACTATTATCAATGGAAACATCAAAATTGGAAAGATGAACCAACAGCATGTTACAATGATTATTCTCTTGGATCCCCTACCTTTGAGATCCAACCAGAAACAATCCAAGAGAATTCACTTCAAAGTTACATCGACTACCTTGCATATATTAGAAAAATGCTAGAAGCGCTTGATTTACGCATCGATAAGATAGTGGGGGCTCGTTCCTCCCAACTACAACTCAATCCAGAAACACAATGCGAGGAAAGTGATCCTAACTCGTTTGTGGAAAACTCTGTAATTTGGAATGAAGAGTTAGATTGTGTTAATGAACATATGGTTCAATTTCTCGAAGAGTCGATCTTGATGACGGTCTAAAGAAATGATCAAGAGATGTGGGTGTCTTTCAAATATAATGATAATGACACACTTCACTCACATGACATAGTTTAATGATGAGGGAGAGGTTAGTTTATTCTAACCTCAACCCAATCTAAGAATAGAATGTGAGGAATGTGATCCCATCCTAAGTGTATACTACATGGAATTAGAAGATGACAAGTATTGGAATGACGATCATGAATGTTCAGCCCAAATTCCCCTGGAATCAATTTCAAGCTTAGGCCAGGTCAGTGATCAAGAAGTACACGAAGTGATCGGTCATAAGAATTTACTCTACTCATCTAACATGTCTGATTTAAATATGGAGGATGAGCCCCTTACAACCGACCCTTCTAACTCTTGTGAGACATGTTTGGACCACTCCCCTAAATTGAATGATGATATGATTCGAGAGAGGGACGAGTTGCTCGATATGACTCTGGAATTTGAAACCCCCTAGTTGAGGCTATCATCTGAGTTGTACACTTTTGACGATTCAATGCCTCTACTGAGTAACTTCAATGAACAGAGTGTTCACATCAATGCTTCCCCTATTGATTTTCAATCTATCTGTGCAGGATAAGAGTAAGAGAGCATGCGTCCATCCACTTCCAGATACGATGGAATCCTTGGGCAGATCATCACAAACTTCAATGTGGAAAATGAGTCACTCTCAACTGAATTTCCTAACTCTTTGGACGATTGCTTGGTACACTTTGTAGATTTAAATGACCCGATAATATAAGAAATCGTGGATGCCTTGCAAGACAATACCTCGGTAGTTGTCACTGACCGAGAGAATCCTTATTCTGAAACCCCTCCTTCCCCGGATCCTAAATGTCTACCATTAAAGGAGGAGGAGCTGACAATTGAACCGAAGTCTGGAACTTCGGAATGTGTAGAGACTACATCATCTGCTAAAAATTTTTCTTAATTTTATCTACTTGTAGTCTCTGATTCGCCATGTGGTACTAACTCTGAAACTTTCTCTGTCACAGGTGAATCATATATACTTTAGATATCTCAAGCAATTCAACGATAATTTTTTGCTGATCAGGTCTATCAATTTTTCTAGAAATTCATGCTCCAGAGCATCCTAGCTATTGCAAAAGGGGCTTTTGGATGATCTTGTTGAGAAACTGAAAAGGTCAAGCTATATGTCCTAGAGGGGGGGTGAATAGGACTATGTCAAATTAAAATAAAATCAGCGGAAATAAAATAAACCAATAGCCTTACAATTATAAATCAAATCACAATGCTGAAATCAAATTACCTTGATAAATAAGTATTGAGAGATTGATACAAATTCAGTTCTAAGGACAACCTTACACCATAATAAACAAGGGCTTATGGTAGGACAACCTTATTTCTAGAACATCTTTTGGATCAAGGACTCAATTTTAATAGAAATAAATGAATAGCAAGGAATTGAAATTAATGCAGAAATATAGATCTAAATTATTACAACAATCCCCACACTTGCTTGAAATGTAAATAGTTACAACATTCACATCCACTTGTACATTCCATACAATTGAATGATAAAAGATATGATGAAAATAAGCAAGCATTCAATCCACAAGACAAAGAGTTATAGTGGTTCGCCTGTGTGTACACCAACTGTCTTTCAACAGCCACACAGAATGCTACTCCACTCCTAATATCCTCACACAGGGGATATTAGCGTTCACTATCAATAGGTTTTCACAGGTTCACCCAAAACCTTTACAATTGTGTTTTTTTCACTCGGGCTTACACAATTCAAAAACCCCTCTTTTTTGAGTTTTCTGGCTCTCCTCAGATAACCAATACAATGAGATTTTTCTGGCTTAACCTCAAACAAAACCAAAAGGAATGAAATTTTACAGAATTGTAAAATACCTGGATTTCTCCTTTTCGTAGCAGCCCGGTAGAAACCAATGGAGTAGATGATTGAATGTCAAAGTTCAATTTCCAATACTCACTTTAATATGGTTTTAAATTCTAATAGATTTTAGATTTTAACTAGTTGGGCGTAGCTATATTTGATTTTGATTCCAAGAAGAAGGAATAAGGTAATTCCTCTTTTCAAATAAGATTGGAATACATAAACAAAATCAAATTAAATAAGCTAGCAAAAAGGAATATTAAATAAGCACAACGTAGCTTAAAATAAACACAGACTTATCTCAGAGTGATCACTTGAAGTTTCTTGAATTGAATCGAGTTGAATTGTCAAAACTCTGAATTTTGTGTTCAATTTATAGAAACAAAAATCGCATCTACGACTGGTCTTAAAAACCTTCGACTGGTCGTAGCTCTAACGGATATTTGAAATATTAAGCGCGATCTTTGAAAGTCGTTCCACGACTGGTCGTGGGAAGCCTACGACTGGTCGTGGGTCACCTACGACTGGTCGTAGCTCTCTACGACTGGTCGTAGGACCATAGATTAGCTTGCTGGACTTTGAGTCGGACTTTGAGTCGTAGCCCTACGACTGGTCGAGAACGAGTCGAAGACACTCCTACGACCGGTCGAAGGACCTCCAGGACTGGTCGTAGGTGTACCAAAAAATTTCAAAAATCTTCAACAACTTAGGACTGGTCGTGGAATTTCTTGGACTAGTCGAACCAATGCTAGGACTGGTCGAACAGGAGCTAGGACTGGTCGTAGAATAGACCAAACTTATGTAAAATAAACATTTGATTTATGTATCCAAAGTGACCTACTTATAAGGCCAACCTAAGGTCAGTCAAACCTGAAACATGTGGTATGGACATTGAACTTCAACCATTCAACGAATGTAGATATTTGAACCATATCAAGCTTGAGATCTTGAACTTGTTGTAGCTTTAATCTTGAGATCTTCATCAGCGTGAAAACTACTTCATGCGTTGCTTTTGAGTCTTGAAGTCATTTCTTGAGTCTTGAAGTTGTTTCTTGAGACTTGAACTTCAACATTGTAGCTTTAAACATTGATAGGATGATGAAGTACACTTTGTATTTCTTAAAGACATCCAATGTCATGAAGTGTTTATGCAGTGTCTTGAATACATATAAATCACCATACAAATGCAAGACACAGATAGATGTTTTGACACAACAAAATTTGACAACCAAAGGAGCATGAGACCATAGCACTTACAGAAACCTACTGAGAAATTTATCAAGATATTGGCCGAAGGAGGAACCTTGCAGCATGACTGAGTAGCTTTTTTCCTGCTTTCCTAGTTTAGGATTAGTTTATTACTTTCATGTTATGTCTAAGATAGTCGGATTTATGCTGTTTAGGATAGTTTATTTTCCATTTGTTTTAGGATAGTTTTCTTTTTATTGGTTTAACTCTTGTGTTAACCCACCTTCACGCTGAGATCCTTTGGAAAAAACCTCTAGATTCCTTCTTCAGGTACTACCTTTCCATCATTTCTCATTTACTTTCGTTGTCTCATGTGCATTGCATACGTATATCTTTTACAATGAGGACAATGTAGATTTTAGGTTGGGGTGTGGATTAGACAAGCTAATCAGTGTTTCTTAGTTTTTGAGCAAAAAATTTTCTAAAAATTTTGTAAATTCGAGTGATTTTGAAGGTCATCCATGATTTAGAAGTATAAGATACTTAATGTTGATGATTTATGACCCTTGGATTCAGTTTCTTGTTAGATTTCACAGTTAAGTTTGAATTATTAATCCATGATTAGAAGTTTTAAACATTGATTAAGTCATGATTTCACATATCACATCTAGCTTACACATTAAAGTATCAGTTCAATATTAAATTATTAACTTGGTGATCATTAAGTATGGAAGGAACCAGCCTGGGAAATTTGTCAATCATGTTAAAAATTTTTAAAAAAAATTAAAAGAGAGAGAATACCCAGCTAAAAAAACAGTTGTCATCAAAAACGGCTACCTATTAAAGATCTTTAAAAAGGTTGACATACTGTAAAGCCATCGATGGAAAAATCAAAAGCTGAAAGAATAAAAAGGCTGAACTGTAAGGCAAGTTTCGGTTTAGGTTGGGTTATCCAGAATGCTCTTTTTTATTATCAATGTTATCATAAAAATTGACGATTGGACCTTTAATTGTGATAAGTCGAGGTTACACTCTGCACCCATAGAACTTAATGTTTAGAATTGTTCTAATTAATGAATTAATACTTTGAACTTGGCCATCGGAGCGCTTGAGTTTAGGAGAAAATACGACTTAATATTAAAGCATCTTAGAATTCTATTATCTAGATTGTTTTTCAAAAATCACTTGAGTTTATAAAAAAATTGTCTGATAATTCTCAAAATATTTTTTGCATACTTTGCTCGGGACTAGAAAAATGTTGGTTGGGGATTGTGTTGAGGGTCAAATATTGCATATTATACCCTATGTATTACCTGGTTTTATGAACATGATAATGCTTAACGTTCTATTTTAATCATATTTATGTTGCAAGATAAATTTAAGAGCTTGTACTAAAAAGGGTACTAAAGGCATGGATTTGAAGCTCAAGAATCACCAAAGCAAAGGACAAATCTTAGGAAACCGAGATTGAAGAATTTACATGCCAAAGATCTGAGAAAACCAAGTGATTGAAGATAAGGAAGCCTGAAAATTGTCCTGAATGCAAAATCACAGGGTTTCCACCATCCGTTTGGCAAAAAACTTTATATCCGGCCTGAGGATTATAAAGTAACTGTATAAGTAAAATTTCAGCCCTCGGATCTTTCTGGAAGTGGTCCAACGGAAAGATTGGCCATAAATCACTGATTTGGGGCCCACCTGATCTCTGGATATGCCTCAATTTTAGACTCAACGTACCCCTTAAGTTGGATGGGAAGGCAGATAGACAGTGTGGATTTATCAGAAATAGCACTGGGGAGGGGGGGGGCACGAGTGATGCACATGCACCACAGCGGTGCACTCGCAGTACATCGGACGTCAGGTCGAGTCGAACCGACTTGGACTCGACCAAATTCAAAAAAAAAAGAGAGAATCTCTCTCTTCTCTTACACAAGGAGCGAACAGACGTCCGCTGGGAGGCATTGTGGCCCACCACATTTGATCGGATGGATGATCTGAGTCGTCCATTCGAACCGGACGGTGGGGCCGATCACAACCATGGTGATTATATACAGCCATGCATGCACACACACCAGAAGATCAAGTTCAAACGTAGGATGGATGATGGAAACAAAGATACAATGGGCCGCATCAACGGACAGCCAAAACCATCCATCTCGCACTGAAATCTCGCCACGAGTCTAATAGACAGAGTATATTTCATTGTTGATGTCGATCATGGGCCCCACTGATGCCACTGACTCCAAAATTAGCAGCAGCAACGTGCGGATGCCACCTAGCCCATTGTGGGGTGTTGTGTGACCAGGATCCCGATCGGAACGATGATCCAAACCGTCCAAAAGCTTAAAAAGGGAGTTTCGAACCCCACCATGGAGCCAGATTCAAAGTTTGGGATGATCATCCATCCTAAAACTCGAACCAACGCAAAACCAATTTTGCGGTTTCACTGCGCACACAAGACAGCTGGCTGCGTAAGCTCCACCGACTCGAGTCGACCGACCTACCTCACGACTATAAAGAAAGAGAGGCATGGACATGAGGAGGCATCAGCTGTGGGAGGCAACAATGAACGTGAAGAGCAAGAGAGAGAGAGAAGGAGCAAAGCGTGGAGAGAGCCAACCAAAGAGTTTTTCTTCCTTTGATTTTTTTTAGAGATTTTAGTTAATCATGCCTATGATTGGTTAAACCTCTTAGCTAGGGCTAAGAGGTGAAGCTTGTAGCATGATGGGTTGTTTTCGATTGCTTTGATTCATGTGTTGAAATTTCTTTGATTTTAGTTTGATTATAAGAAATACTTTTAGTTTTTAATGATTTGTTGTGACTTAAATTACAATGGATCTGCGATAGCTTTGAGTATGTCCTTTTTATTGAGATTGTGACATTAGGAAATCATGTTGTTCACCATCGTCTCCCAGGCATAGTTAGATGATGGAATCTTCCCTAACCATCACAATTCTCTCAGAGTGGTTGTGGATTAGTAAATTATGTTGTTTGCTTTGTCTCATGAGCATGGTTTTGTGATGGAATCAATTCTAGTTCTCATATCTCTCATCCATTGAGAACTAGATCAAAGGAAGTTCAGATTTGATTCTTAACAAGTTATTTTTCCAATTGGATGAAGATGGGACTCTAAATCCATTCGTGTTCATGAATAAAGCATAGATCTCCCTGATCTCTACAAGTGGATCCTTAGAAACCCTAGTTTCCCACCTTTGAATTTACAAGTTTTAGTTACATAATTTACAATTATTCTCTTAAATTCTCCAGACTTAGATTACATCTTCTTCTAATTTTAATTCTAGTTACTTTCATAATACGTATAAGGTTCAGTCCCTGTGGATTCGACCTTGGTCTTACCGAGATTATTACTACATCGCGACCCTACACTTAGGGTTGTGAACACTCGAGTAGGCCACATGAGACATAACCTACTTTTCTTCATTTGTAGGAAGACATTGTTTTGAAGAAAACTGAAAATGAGCAACATGGGGTGTGTTAACCGGTTTAACCTTATCCATGTCAAACTTAACCAATACATTCTCAAGGTATTCTACCTAGGGCTAAAAGTTGGGCGGGTTCAACCCGACCGACCCGACATTGGGTTAGGCTTGGGCAGATATATCAGGTCTAATCTCAAGCTTGGGCTATACAAACACCAACCCGATAAAACTTGGGTTGGGCTCGGGTTGAGGTCTCGGGTTGCCCGACCCAACCCGAACCCAATCAATATAAAAGTTACTTATAAATTATAATTGAGTGTGGATCGTTTTTGTCAAAGGCACACTAGTGATGTTGGGTCTCATTTGTCCACATCATTTGCAAGGACTCAAGCTAACAAGATATGTCGAATTTCTCTCCCAAATAGATTGCGTGCTATGCTACATGACTTTTAAATGAATAATTGTCCTATATTTTAGCTTTTAAAAAAAAAAGAAAAAAAAATGAAGTTCTTTATGATAAATAATCACATATATAATTAATAAAATTATAGATACAAAAAATAAGTCTTATATTGAAATATAATAAACTAATGTAATAATGAAAATATTAGCACGTATACACCCGACCAACCCGATCAACCCGACCGAGCCCGCTTGGGTTGGGCTTGGGCTGAGAATTCCCAACTCGAGATTGGGTTGGGTTGGGTTAGGGTTGAGGTATCGGAACCTTGGGTTGGGTTAGGGTTAAGCACCAATCTGACCTAACCTGCCCGACTTTCAGCCCTAATTCTACCTGAGATAATCGTAGCATGCTCCTCTCCCTATCTTTATGTATATTTATGCCAAGAATCGTCTTTACAGCCCCGGATCTTTTATCTCAAATGTCTTTGATAACTGAGTCTTTAATATATTGATCTTAGACATGATATGGCTAGCAATAATCATGTCATCAATATACAATACCAAAATAATAAATTCTCCATCACTTAGTGCCCTGAAGTAGACACAATGATCATATTTATTTCTAGTAAACCGCTGACACAACATGAAAAAATCAAATCTTTTATAACACTACCTAAGAGACTGTTTCAGGCTATATAACAACCTCCCCCAACCTGTAAAACTTATTCTTTGAACCCTGTATCTCGAAGCCCTCTGGTTGTTTCATGTGAATCTGTTCCTCGAGTTCTCCATGTAATAAATAGTCCTTACATCCATTTGTTCCAGTTTCATATTATATTGGGCAACCAGCGCCAATACAAATCTGATATATACTTACTTGACTATAGGCACAAAAATCTCACTGAAGTCAACACTCTCCTTCTACGCGTAACCATTCGCTACCAGTCTAACCTTGTATCTATCATATTTTTTTTTTATAAATCCACTTACAACCGATTGCTTTATGCCTAACTAAAAACTCCACCATCTCCCAAGTCTCATTCTTATACAAAAATCTATATCATGATGCATTGCCGCCATCCACTTCTTAGCATTTATATCTTCCAATGCTTCCTGAATGGTAGACGGATCCCTGTCATCTATAATGAGAGTGAATGCAACATTCAAGTCATCTTTGTATTTCGTCGGTAGTCTACGGTCTGTCGGTGGATTTCTTCTGAGAGGTGGCTACTCCACCTACTCTTATACCTCTTCTTGCAACTCAACTTCAACCCATGTCTCACCTTTGTCGATTCCAACATGAATTACCATTGAATTTTCTATTTCCTTACGTTCATCCTTACGAAACAATAAATCCTTATCAAACCTGATGTCACGGCTAATTGTGATCTTTCGTGTAACCTGGTCATACATTTATATGTCTTCACACCATCACCATAACCCATAAAGGTACACTTCTTTGCCCCGTGGTCTAGCTTATCTCTCTCAACTGACGGTACATGAGAGTAAGCATCACAACAAAATACTCGCAATGCTAAGTAATCTACATCATGACCACTCCACGCTTCTTCTGGAATCTTACAATATATGGGAGTAGACAGGGACCAACTCACTAAGTAAGAAGCCATATTCATAACCTAAGTCCATAGTTCCTTGCCTAAGTCAGCATTTCTCAACATACTTTGAGCTCTCTCCAAGAGAGTTCGATTCATTCTTTCCATCACACCATTTTGCTCTGATGTATGCCTCACTATCCCCTCATCTTTACAAAAATGATTAAATTCTTTCAAAGTATACTCACCACCATTATCGGTCCTCAATATTTTCAACTTCCGCCCTATCTATTTTTTCACCATCGCCTTTCACATCTTGAAGGTGGTGAAAAATATTGGATTCATACTTCATGAAGTAAACTTAAACTTTTGTAAAGTAGTCATATAGACAAAAAATGATGACCATCTCCAGAAACAATGGGAGATGGCACCCATACATCTAAATGCACATAATTAAGCACTCATTTACTTACATGTTTTTCAGACTTAAAAGACAACAGTGATTGTTTACCATATATATAATGTCCGTATATATATATATATATATATATATATATATATATATATATATATATTATATATATATATATATATATTAAAATCAATACTTTTAAATGCAGAAATCAAACAATGCTCAGAAAGTACCTTCATACTACACTCACTCATGTGGCCTAGGCGTGCATACCACAAACATGCTGACGTGAACTTTATTACAGATGATACAATTCCACACGTGAAGGTATTCTCAATCATCTTGTAAAGGTTAGTGCTCCATCGTGCTTTCGTAATAATGAGTGCTCCCTTTAAAACCTTCAGGACACGATCAAATCTGTTAAACTTGCACCAAAGTGCCTTAAGAGCCCCTAAAGATATCAGATTCTTCCTTAGATCAGGAATGTGTCTCACATCTGTTAGGATATGCTCTGTTGATGCAGAAATTTGGTCGATCCTGCCTCACCTCCTACGAGCTGCTGAGTACCTACCAATTAATTGAGATACAAGAGAATACAATGGGGGCACTGGTTAAGGGCAAAGACCCCCAATGCCCAAGTCAGGGTAGGTCTACAGAAGGAGTAGAAAATTTGGAATCGTTGTGTGTCTCTTTCTTCCTTTCACCATTGTAGAACCTCGGTGAGATGAGAACGGCTTTAATGTCGTTCCCACAGATGGCGCCGACTGTTGATGTAGAAATCTGGACGTCCTCCTTAGACCACTTGATACATGCAAGAGAAGACAGAGATGGAAACCCTACTTGCAGCAGGGGATCCTCTGATGCCAAAATCAGGCAGCCAAGCTAGGTCTAGTAGAACGTGGGATTTTAGAGGTAATTTTTGCGTACCTTTTGTTGTAGAAAGCTCTTTATTTATAGTTGATAGGTGTGGTGGCGTAGATGGCAATCTCCGTACTTGGCATGTGTGTATTGTAAAGGGAATCTTCCTCTGAGCGCGTCGTGGTTATCTTTCGAGATATTCAGTGGGGATCTCAGGCAGATCACTTTGATAAGATCTCCGAGTGATTGGGATTAGAAGAAACATGTAGTATATGATCGAGGCCGAGCTTCCGAGTTGACCTACATAGCCATCTTAAGGAGTAGTTTACCGACTTGGATTCTCTGATGGGCCATGGTGGAGTACCGACCTGCCGACCTGTCCCTGAATGTTGTATCCGAGCACTGAGACCGAGCTCCCTTCCTTAATAGAACATAAGCGAAATCGGGGATGACCATCATCTTCATCTTATCATACGGTGCAGGGACTCTCTCGCAAGCCTTCCGAGCAAAGCGTGCTCGGTCCCATACGAGATCAAGCCTCCGAGGCTTCTCCAGGAGATCTGAACATTAGCTCAAACATGGAAGGGGCTATGGAAGAGCTCGGCATTGTACAACAATAGTACATCACTTTCTGGTCGTTGAGGAACTCTTTGGTCATGATTGGCACAGGCCGACCACGCATTGTGCACAAATGTCTAAGCCGACCTCGTACTTTTGACCAGTTCATTTTTACCCATAACATGCTCTATCCCATCAAACATCTTGATATGCACCGATTTGACACCAAGCACCTTACAGGCAATGTCATTGCCCATAAACACCTACTCATAATCGTACTCGATGTAACTCTTGAACCAACTCTTATGAGAGGTTATGTGGTATGAAGCCCCTGAATACAAAATTTACCCGTTGCTAAGATACCCAAATTTATATGCAGTCAATGCGTCACAAACACCCGCCTCCTCACTAGATTATATTGCGTTAGCCTCCCTCAATGAATCCTCTGACTTCACAGCTTTGTGGGTTTTAGAATTCCAACAATCCTTCTTCATATATCCTAACCTCTCATAATTCCAGTACTTCATCTTCCCTTTGCCCTTAGACTCGGACGTATATTGCGAATTTCCTTTCTCTCACTTAGAAACTCTTCCCCTAACAACCAACGCATCTGTAGAGGAATCCCCACCACTGTCCTTCTTTCTCAACTGCTTCGAATGAAGGATTGAAGTAACAATTTCGACGTTAATGGTCTCCCTACCATGACACATAGTGTCTACGAGACTCTCGCAGGACTCTATAAGAGAATTTAACAAGATTAAGGCTTGGTCTTCCTCATCAATCTTCACCTCTACACTCATCAACTTGCAAAGTAGTTAATTGAATGTGATAATATGTTTGTTAAGATCCAAACTTTCCACCATCTTCATATTATAGAATTGTTTATTTAAATACAGATGATTACTGAGAGATTTCATCATGTACAAACTTTCTAACTTTGTCTAAAGCCCTACAGTGGTCTTCTGATTAAGGACATTAAAAAGGATGTCATCTGCCAAACATAATTGCACTGAGGTAATCACCCTTTGATCAAGTTATTCCCACTCTTCATTGTTTATAGTCGCAGAATGCTTCACTATACCAATGAGTGTATGTTGTAATCCTTGTTGAATTAGAATTCCTCTCATCTTCACCTTCCATAGTTCAAAGTTATTTTTTTGGTAAACTTCTATGTCTCATAGTTCATGTTAGATCCTTTCAACTCCATGTCTCTGATTCAAATTCAAATCCTAACGTATAGCTCTGATACCACTTGTTAAGAGTCGCAGAAGCAAACCCGAGTCGAACTAAACAGGCAAAAGATAAACGCAAACAAGGTAACACAAAGAACACACGATTTTACGTGAAAAACCCTTGCAAGAAAAAACCATAACACAAAGCGACAAGTAAATCCACTTTAAAAATGAATTATAAGAGATTAGATCAACTTACAGATGCGAAAACCCTAGTTTTCTTCCTTCCAACCTTAGAAATGATTTAACCCACTTTGTTCTTCCCTAATCCCGAATTATGCCCAATATAGTGTTACACCCATAATAGAAAAAAAAATTTGTGCAATTATGCAAAACCACGTACGGCGTCCATCTAAGCATTAATTGATCAACCCTCGATCAATATAGCCTCCCCCATGCTCAAGCAATCAAACATGATCAAAAGTATCTAGAGATTTAACATGTATTTTTGAATGATCTCAGTCAATCAAGCTCCAAGTTCAATCGATCAAACATGTCCAAAACTGTCTAGCGAGCAATCTCATATATCTGGGGTATTATCTATCAATCGAACATGGCTATCGATTGACCAAAATCCCTTGTTCCAGCATAGAGTGGAGACACCAATTTCAACACTCCCTTAGGCTCTTACCGGCAATTTCAACTACGTTATATTTCTTCAAGAAAAGCATAGAGGTGGAAACCAATGCTAAAAGCATATTGAAGAATTGAACGACTGCCTCTCTTCCATGGCCTTTGAAGACTTTACTCGCTCGAGTAATATATTTTTTCAGTCTAATTCAAGTTCTTACTCCCAAAGAATTGAGTGCAAGCAACATAGGCTTTTAGTCAATTCTACCTACACAATTTCGTTGGGAGCTATAAGGTTTCTTATATGCTCCAGGCCTATCTAATCATGCTCTTATGTTGTTGGACCCTGATTCATCTACCTTTAGCCATAAAACACCTTTTTTTATTCTTCAGATATTGGTGCAAAATTGAGGGCTTCTTCCACACTATGAAAGGAGCTTAGGATATGCATGTTAATGACTCTCTTATGTTTGTAGTTGCCTCCAAGATCAAACAGGTCAAGTCGCCCTAATTAAAAACTAGATAGCTAGCATGCCTAAGCTAACTAACCAAATTCTTAAAACAAAAAATGATCTTAAGTTGATTCAATTAGTGATACAATCGGACCCATCTCATGCCAATATTGAGAATGAAAAAGTGGCTAAGGAAAACTTAGACCACCTCCAGAGCATGGAGTTATCAATGTTAGGCAAAAGGCTAGAGAGATTAAGTTGAATCTTGGAGATACCAAATCAAAATACTTTTACTCATCAATTAAATTTAGATAGGCCTCATTCAAAATCTAAAAAATTAAGGATAATGATAGTAATATTTGTGAAGGTCAAAATAAAATTAAAAATACACTTGTTTACTATTTTTATAATATCCTCACTTGTAATCAAAGATATATCTCTCAAGTTGATATGAGTTTTATTGATAATCTTAGGAAATTATCTCAAGATCAAAGTGACGATCTTTGTAAGTCAATTTTTATTTCTAAGATAGAAACTACTACTAAAATTTTCAAATCCAAATAAGACTCTTAGACCTGATGGTTTCAACGCCCACTTCTATAAGGTTAGCTGGCTGATTATTGGGAAGGATGTTTGTAATGATATTATTAGATTCTTCCAATCTTTCATAATTCTTATGTAATTAAACAACATGTTTATTTTTTTATTATTCCTAAGAGATAAAACTATAAATCCCCAAATGACCTAAGACCTATATGCTTAATAAATGAGATATATGGAATTATCTCTAAAATCATGTTCAACTGAATGAATGTAATTATGTCTAAAATTATTAAACATTCCCAATCCACCTTCATTCCAGGTCAAAATATATCTAATAGTACTCTTCTTAGTCTCGATCTCATTCATGGTCTCCATCATGAAAAAGGTCCACCTAGAATATAGGTCAAAGTTGACCTTAAAAAGGCTTTTGACTTTGTAAGATGGAAATTTATCTTAGAAGCCCTTCGAGCCCTAAATTGTTTAGATGAGTGAATTGGTTGGATTCATGCCCCACATATCCTGCCCAACTTTCTTGGTGATTGTTAATAGGGAGGTTTGCTGCTTCGTCAAGAGTAAAAGGGGTCTCCATTAAGGAGATCCCTCTCTTTTTCTCTTTGCTGTTATCATGGAGATGTTTCCTATCCTCCTCTTGAAATATTGTGATAATGGTATAATAAGAGCCCCTTTTTCTATGGGAACTATCACCATATCTCATCTTCTCTTTGTCGATAACTAGCTGAATTTTGCCGGTGCAGACCCTTAATTTTCCATGAAATTGAGAAGTTTTTTTATATACTTCAGTGATTACTTTGGTCTAAGAATCAACCTGTTAAAAAAAGTGTCGTTTTATTATTTAGATCATGTCAGTGCAAGGATACTATAAAAGCCATTTTGAATATTAAAGAGGAGGAGCTCTCTATTAGATATCTTGGGATTCCTTTATTCTCAATCAAGCATCATATTCAAGACTATGAATCTTTAATTGATAGGGTTAATAGAAAGCTTGAACGATAGAAAGCAACCCTTCTATCTTTTTCTGGCATATTAAAGCTAATAAAATCAATGCTCTCAAATCTTCACATACATCAGTTGCATGTTTTCTTGCTTCCTAAAACATGCTATGATATTATTGAAAAAGCTAATAAAATCAATCCTCTCAAATCTTCACATACATCAGTTGCATGTTTTCTTGCTTCCTAAAACATGCTATGATATTATGGAAAGGTGCATCAAAAATTTCCTATAGGATTTCATTAAATTTTAAGAATGAAGGTGGGCTTAGGACCATCTTGCTTGAGACCTCCACCAAGGCTTTGCCTTCTTAAACAATTTTGAAAATTTCTTTGCGTAGAAAGCCTAGAAAATGTGGGTTCGAACTAAATATATTGGATCAAAGTAAATATGGTAGCTAAAAAATTCTCTCAATGTATTGTGGGCGTGGTGAAGCATCCTTAGTGTCTGTGACATTACCAAGAGGCATACCAGATTCTTGGTTGGAAACGGATATCTTACTAATTAACTTGTGGAGTGACCCAAACTCAACTCTTTCACTTGATTCATATCCATACAGTAGCAACTATATGAGTGGAGTTGAAGACAGCAACTTGGGATGAGTTGTCTCCAACAGGAAGAGTCTGATGTAGGTGAAGTGGTCTCAAGGGCCACAGTTCATCTCTGTTTTGCTAAGAGATTGGGTTCTTTGTTATATTGAACTTTTGATTTGTTATTTTGGTTTTCTTCTTTCTTTGTTAGTTTTATTGTTAGAAAATTATAAGGTTATTTTAATTATTTTTTAATTAGTTGATGGTTAATTATGATTAACACACTAATCACTACCATAGTTAAAGATAAATTACACTTGTTTTATAAATACTTGGTTTGAGAGATTTCAAGGGCTTTTGGAATTTTAAAATGAAAAATCGTTCTCTTCTAAGTGGAGAGATAACGAGAAGAAGGTGAAGGAAATTACCCTTCTCTTACTCTCTAACATCATAATCATAAACATCCCATCCATGGCTGCAGAAAAAAGACCTTGACTGTCCAAATGTACTGATACTGCATCAAACATGCACATAACATATGGAGGGTAGAAGTTGCTGGGTTTTGATAGGGTGCAATTAGGTTTCCAGCTCCGGATTACACACCCTTAGATTGAGATAAACAGTTCACATTCTCATTACTATCATATAGAAGCTATGATCTTTAAAAAATAATAAAAGGTATATATATATATAACATGCTTCATGGATGATCCTGCCCTTTGAATCTTAGATTTGAGTATGAGCTGTTGACTATTCACCTTCATATGCTAACATCCTTCCAACAAAGGCTTCTTACAATGGCCCAGGTAGAATAGAATCCAGAACATGAACAGTTGAGATCATCGTTTAAGATGCAATTATAGGGATGGAAACTGCCCCTCAGTAGGGGGCACTTTATCCTATCAAAACCCATTGTTGCGAAATATACAGTACACCATCAAATACATAAAACACATCTGGAAATTACATGGAGTTGGGATGAACAACAAAACGCAAGAAAAATAAAAATACTCACCAAATACTGGCCAGAGGAATCATTGGTGCCTGATGCATCATCACCTGGTGCCCTGTTGCATCCAGTCCATACAAGTGGGCCACATGCTTCAATGAACACAATCTGGACAGTTAATCTTATGCACCTAACATTCTTCTAATATTGGCACGTCGCAGTTCATTTCAAAAAACACTCGAGCAGAGCAACCCCGACTGAAACGAGATATGCCCCAAATTTTCAGATGAGAAGATCCTAGCCATCCAATCATTGGCCTATGCAGATGCTGCTGCTTTCTTCCCCTATTTTGTCGGCCACCCAACGGATGGTAAAGAGAACCATACAAGAATAAATATTCTTCTCAAGGGTCTGTAAACCATGCATTCCTCTTGCAGTTCTCACCACAACAATTAATACAGTAAAAAAAGCCAGCCAAAAGAGGAGATGGAGATGCAACCCAAAAGGGAAGCAATAGTTAGGAGTAGGGTAACAAACAGGTCGGGCCAGGATTAGTTCGGACCCGGTTATAAATTGATCCAGGCTTGTCTGGCCAGATCTATTAAAACAAAATTGATTTTTCTGGGCATGAATACGTTCGATCTGCAGCCCAAGTGATGTTAGTGCCTGAAGTGCCTCACTTTGGTGAAGACGAGAGAGACCCCATACTTGTTGCAACACTCAATGGCATCCTTGTCTCTGATACTGCCACCTGGTTCTGCGATCAACCCAATCCCTTTCTCGCATGCTTCTTCCACCGCATCATTCCATGCTGTCCATATCATGCCCACAAAATCATATGAGGTAGAATATGGTGCTAATGCATACACCCAAGTCATTAATCATTGACTCAATTTTGTACAAGGCCCACTTTAAATGGGCCTGAACCAGAACTTGAAATGGATTCAATAATCCTAACATTGAGTCAGATTCTCAGTAGGTAAATAGATCAACCCCGCCAAAGTTTTGTTATGAACATCTTTTTCTCTAAAAAGAAAAATCCTCCAGTTGAAGAGTTTGGATTCTCTACCCAATGTGATTTCCATACTAACACCCATGCACGATAATTCCCTCCCTCCCTCTCCCCCACAAACTACTAACAAACATTCTATGTTTTGTGAAATCAGACACCAAATGTATTTGTAGTTATGTAAATCATGGTTTTAAAACTGAAATTCAACCCAAAAGCTCAATTTTTTCTCTTTTATTTTTATTTTTTTCCTTCAAGACTCCCCAAATGTATTTTTGTAGTTATGTAAACCATGGTTTTAAAAATGAAATTCAACCCAAAAGCTCAACTTTTTTTCCCCCCTTAAGACTCCCTCTCACCCACCCTCTCAAGTCTCAACTGAGTTTCTTTTTTCTTTTTTTAAGTCTTGAAATCCAAGACTCCATCTCGACCAAGATTTTAAGTGACTGTATGAACAACAAGGAGGCTACACATAAACTCTGATTGAGATTCATATGATGCCCCTACATATTGGGGCCGTGTTTGGGTATACAGAGCAATCAAATTGTGAAGATTAAGTTTATCCACAGAACAAGTGATGAGAATTAATGAGGTTTCCTAGCAATCATAACAAGGAAGTAGGCCTCAAATTATAGTTCTGTTTAACTGCAATTTGGTGACCAGATGCCTATATGAATGTTAAGGAAGAAATTTACAATTTGGTTGTCTGCTTGGTGAGTATAATAATTGCAATTCAATTCAAAAGCTACTGTCAACGTTTGCCTACAATTTTAAATGCATACTAGAAGAATTGATCACTTACCGAATGGGAAAAAGGCATCACTAGCCAAAGCTGCTCCTTTGGCCTCTTCTCCTGCTTTTCTGAAAGCTATCCTCAAACTCTCCAGACGGTTTGGTTGTCCACTCCCCATCCCTAACATGCAGTTATTCTGTGGAAAATGTGACAAGGCAGCTCAGATATGTTACTCGTATGTTCTAAAATCACCAAATGTCATATATACTTCACAGCAGCCAAAAATGCCAATCATTGCTACTTACAATTCTTGGAATCCAATGCATATACCAAAACTATGTCTACTTCCCTTCATCTTATTAACTGTTGCGACAACTACCAAGTTCCATCGAATGCATTGATTTCTAATTCTATCCTTCCTCATCTTGTCAGTCATCCATTCACATCACTAAATATTGATCATGGTTTCCAGATTGAAAATGTAGGGGTCAGAGATCTTGGTGACATCAGTCATGATCCATTTTAAAAAAGATAAAAGGATTCATGATCTTGTCAATCGCTGAAAAATATGAAGGACACGGTATTTCTTTTTATGCATGTATGATTTGTCTATGGAAAGAGACAAAAGCCACATCTAAAATGACATGGATGCACCTTTCAAAATCTCACAGCTAATACAACTGCAGATGCTTTAGCTTGCAACATTCCACAAACCAATAAATCTATTTTGTTCTTATAAAACATCATGTACATTTAAATTGCACGAGTTCGAAGAAAATTCAACATGATGAAAACCAAGCTCATGTTTTTTTTTTTCTTCTTTTTTTCTCGTTTTTGTTTGTAAATGGTGCAAGAGCATTCGAAATGTATAAGAGTGAAGCTACAATCATCATTGAAAATTTTAACGATATTCTTTCACTTCTGAAAATTGAGACCTTGCATTCATATAGAAGAATCAGATCACTGGCAATCTCATGAGAAGTCAAGGATCTTATTTCACTTACAGAAAGTCAAGGCCTTGTATTCATATAGGAGAATCAGATCACTGGCAATCTCATGAAAAGTCTCAAGGCAGATTCATAAATAATTCTTTTTTGCTACGTCAGTTAAAATCATGGATGGACCTACAGCTGACGTTTATGATTATATTTTGGTTTACTTGTTTGGGCTATTACCAGTACTAACCTTGGCTATTACAATGGCATTGCTCTTGACATGCTTAACACATAGCCATGCAAACTCTGCATCCTCAAGCTCGCTTTCACCTGGACTCTTTTCGGAGACAACACCAAATTCAATGTCTTCTGGGGTCAAATCATCAGAGTCCTGGGCTAACCAGCCCCCACCAACTTGTCTTAGTGAAAGTTTTCCTTTCTCATTCTTGCTTGCCTCAAGGATCCTCAGGGTCTTCGACTTGCCACGGAGGACCTCAAGACCCCTCTCCGAATACTTGGGTGCAACCACTATCTCGTAAAACATCCGTGTCTCACCATCTGTTGGGCTCCTAAACTCTCGGATTTCCTTCGCTAGATCCTTGAACATACAGAACGATATATCAATGGATGCAAGTCAAGTTTCCTGTATGATACATTTAACAAAAATGACTTACCTCATCAATTTCCACATTGAAGGCTACTATACCACCAAAAGCACTAACAGGGTCTGCGTTTACGGCTAGCCTATATGCTTCAAGAGTGTCATCCCGTGACGCTACCCCGCAGGGATTTGTATGCTTTACAATCACACATGTTGGACGCTTGAATTCTGAGACACAGTTCCAAGCTGCATCTGCATCTAAATAGTTATTATAAGACATCTCCTGCACAAAGGTGGTGAGATATAAATGTGTCAGCCATAAAGAGTATAGGATCATTACATATGATTCATACATTTCAGAGCATGACTCGCAGGTGACTTATTTTGTTGACTACCGAAACTGAGTTGACTTAGGTTTCGGACAAGCCATGTCATTACGCACACATATAATGCAAAAACTCAGGTGCTGCCAAGGCCACTCACCAGAAGTACAAATTCTAATTCACTAATAATAAACAAAAGGTTGTCATTTGCACAGCATCCAATAGACTTCATGCTTTCTATATATATCCACTTCCTATAGAGCCTAAGTTGGTAAAATTACTTAAAAGCTAAAATGTCGTAACTTTTTCATAGAATGACTGAAGTATCCTTAAATTATAGAGAGCCTTTTACTTAAAATGTCCTAACTTTTTCATAGAATGACTAAAGAATCCTTAAATTATGTCCTGAATGTAGTAAATACTTTCCATCCATGAAAGTGGTCTTAATGTTTTGGACAATGACTAAAATATCCTTGAGATCACAACCTTGAGTAATACATAAGAGAATTTTATAACATCCTCTTTATTTTTCCTACAGAATGACTAAAATGTGCTGAAATATATTAACTATTTCACTCGAATACTGGTATGTTGAGCTGGTTTTCACACACGTGTGGGTACTTAAAAACGGTTACGTTACCGGCTGAAATGACCGTACAAAACAGTAATGGCGGTGACCATTACACAATACAGGGCCCAAACGGCCAATCTGGAAAACAAAAAGGCCCATAACAGTTGTAATGGATCAATATTGGCTTGTAACAAGCCGATACATTTTTTTTCCTTTAGAAAGGGGAAAAAAAAAAAAAAGGGACCATTCTGGGTGTCGTAACAGCTATTACGACTATAAGGCTGGTCATTACGGCCACCATTGACATTATTGAATACCTTAGCACCCGCGCACATGCCCACCTACGGCGCGCGCACACATACACCAACTCATTACTTGCACAATTATCAACAAATCTACATCATTTATTCCAAGAAGGCCCAGGCAAAAACCAAGTTCATTCCTTTAACCCCTCCCATTTGCATTGCATGTGCCACAACCCACTAAGTATTGATTTGGACAAAATGATTCACTGAATGAGAACTGTGTAATTTGGTTTACTCACCTTCCCATGGTGTTGTATAGCAGTTGCAATTCCACCAGCATTCACCACCGATAGACTCTTATCAGCATAAAAGGCAGCTTTTTGATGAGGGTTTTCACCATATCGAAGTGAACATTGCAGTTCGAGAGGCACTGTTAAGCTTGGAGGAAACTTATCCCCTAACAAGGAAAGAATCACATAAACTGGTTGGTCACAAAAGCAAAATGAGTTTGCATATAACAAGGAGATTAAGCAAAAGTCACCTCCTCCTGATTGCTTCCACAGCCACTCTGAAACGGCTGAATCATAAGAAGCAACATGCTGGAAAGCCTTCCAAGCAAGCTTCCTTCGGAACTGCTGCTCATCATGTTCTTTTCCTTGCAGAAATTCAAGGAGAGCAGGATAGTCCTTGACATCAACAACTACCAGAACATCCTTGTGATTCTGTTAATGTGCATGCACTAACTCAGTACAAACATAATAAAAAATTCATTAAACCATTGGTGTTGAAATAATAACCTTCGCAGCAGCTCTGATCAAGGTAGGCCCACCAATATCAATGTTCTCTATGCCATCCTCAAATGTAATTCCACTGGTAGAAGTAACTTTCTCAACAAAAGGATACAAGTTCACCACCACTATGTCAAATGTCCCTGTAAGAAAACAGGTTCCGATAGTAACTACAATAGCTATCTACATGTAACAAGTTGATCATAGAGCTTCGCTCTCCCATGTGCACCTCTCCATAAGCAGCAAAAAATGCCAACCTGGCACATATGAGGGACAGCTGAGCGTTGAATCAGGTGTGGGCCCACTGCACAGATGATCTGGCCAAACAATCAGGCCAGTGCACTGATAATGATGGTGACACATGCAAAGAAACAAGGGATGGTTTTTAAAAATGCCAACAGGCCCCATTTAACATATATGTGACCTGTCTGATGAGACAACCAGCCTCACTACATGGTGAGGCCGACCAGATGCCGACTTCAGATGCCCCACACACGCCACATGCAAAGGTGTGCAGGCTTAGCAATGTTAGTCATAGCTACAACATTTTTCTTATAGAAAGGCATCCAGAATGCGATCTGACAATTGACTGTAAGGCCTAGTTTGGATGTAACAACAAATTGGATTCCAGCATATGGTAAATCAAATAACACCGAAAAATAGCGCCATTACACAAGCTTGAATTGCACCTTGGGATGTGCACATGTCATCACTTATCTGTCAAACCAAGCCGTCCCCAGTGGAGAGCAACATTGGGGTGGAGGATAAAAGAATAACCCACTGCTTATGTGGGGAGCAACATTGGGGTGGTGGATAAAAGAATAACTCACTGCTTATGTGGGGCGCTACACCATTTGCTTTCCAGCAAATGACATAACCTCCAAATGAAGCCGAATGTAGTGGAGGGAGACAGCATGCCCACCATCATCAATGCAGCAGGCATACATAGTAATAGACTGGAACTCACCGATTCCATGTTTACTAAGAGCTTCCATGTGATGGTTCTGATCTCTTCGAGCCAGAATACCACCATGTACGTTAGGATGTAAGGTTTTCACACGACCATCAAGCTGCAAAATAAAATAACAGACGCATTTCACACATTAGTTGGGATAAAGGATTAGATGATGATGATATCCACAGTTCACATCTTATCTTGGGTTCTTTGAAGTAGAATGCAAACAAACAAATATATATATATATATAATATATATATATATATATTATATATATATATATATATAATATATATTGAAGTACTAGCAATATGAGACTTTTGTCTGACTGGTAAAAGGTATAATAAAAAAGCCAGAACCAAGATAGTCACATTTACAATTCAAGAATCTAAGGAAACTAAAATTAATCACTAATTTCCAAAAACTTATGGATAACAATGCAATTACTAATTTAGAACATAACTCATGAGAAAACAACATGTCAAGCAATGTTGGATACAGTATGATCACTTCAACTTTCCCAAGAATAGTATGAAAATTCTGGGGAGTGCAGGCATGCTACTACATGCACTAACAAAATTAGTCATTCAGTCATTGCTAACACTGTTGCTACAGCGCAAGCACCATCATGCATACAGAAATCATATTCAGCAAATTTGGGGAACAACAATGATAATTCAGCAAATCTGGGGAACAAGACAGGATGTAGTGAAAGGACACATCAAGACTAGGGGTGTACATGAACCGAGTTAGCTCGGTTAGCTCACTCGACTCGACTCGACTCGAAAAAGCTCGATTCGACTTGATTTGAAGCTGAGTTTGAGCCGAGTCGAGCTGATTTTTTGAGCTCGAAAAAATTTTGAACAGAGTTCGAGCTTGCCCGAGCTCGACTCCACTCCAGATCGAACCCCAACTCGAATCGATCTCGGATCGAACTAGTTCGGCGACTCAGTTACTTTGATATTGATGTTGATCACCAAGTGTTTGATGAAATGACTCAACCAAGTGTCGGCTAGTGGCAAGGAAGGTATGTATATGAAACAAATATCATTTTTTCTTGATTTTGATGTTGCGTACAAGGTGTTTGATGAAATACTTGTAAACAGTTGTTGTTGTTTTACATACAATGAGAAATTGAAAGTGCACAGCATTTGTTTGTGAAAATGCTGCAGAGGCTCGATTTTGGCTCGAACTGGCCCGAGCTGCTGACCGAACTGAGCCGAGCCAGCCGAGCTCACTAGTCAAGCTCGAAGACCAAGCCGAGCCGAATTCGAGCTGGTGTCAACTAGTGGCCGAGCCGAGTCGAGGTGAGGCCAGCTCGACTCGGTGTACACCCGCAATCATGACAACATTAACAGAGCCACCAAGATGTAGCAAACTTCAAGGAAATTGAAATTAATTGATAAAATTGAATATGTCATGGGTTTTCTCCATATACCCCCATTGTTTGAATTTGTTAAAACCTTCTCCCTCCCTCCAAAAAACCCCCAGAAAAACCCTAAGCTCCTCCCTAGTGCACCCTCCTCTCTCATCTCTCTCAATATGACTCGCAATGGGATTGAAACCACTACAATTTGCCCCATGTCATTGTCAGTCCATATCGGCACATTTTAGTCCTGTATGGATATGGCTCAAGCAATACAAATCCATATTTGACGAAAAATAAAGCCAAGTCATGTAGTTCTTTTGTAGGATCCCGGTCCTTTGTAACACAGTCCAAGCACACGTGTCCCAATCTACACCGTTGATAGACTGTATGCATCAATCAAATGGTGTCAGAGGTCTAGGGGTAAACTAAACAGCCCATTCTCTTCTCTCCTCTCTCTTGCTTCTTCTCTATTCCATCTCCCTTTCCCCCATTTTACAATTAAAAATCAGGTAAACTGCCATCTACTTATCTTGACTCCCCCTAAGCATTGGCAAGCCAGCTGAACATCTTTGGGATGTGGTTGTGGAGAGGATCGGCCTGAGATTATCCAGTTGGAAAGGCCATCTCTGTCCTCTGCATCTCATTAATCAAATCAGCATTGGGGAACATGCCATTGTATTTTATGTCATTATCTCAATGCCCAATAGGAGTCATTAATAGATGAAAAAGGGTTAAAGGGGACTTTCTTTGGCGTGGGATTGAAAATAAAAGCAAGTTCCATCTTCTAAGTTGGGATAATGTCTGAAGTTGAAGGATAATAGCGAGATGCGGATAAGAGATATGACGTACTTCTTTTTTCTTGAAAGGTGGAGGGCTCAAGTACATGAACCTTGCACTCTTCAGAAAGTGACTACAGAGATTTATGAAGGAAGAGGATAGCCTTAGGAAAGTGCTATTGTTGCAATATGTGGTGGAAGAAGGGGGTTGCTTTACTTTACAATTGCTGTATTGCATGGCTTCTGGTCTTTGAAAGTAATACATAAGATGGGCCCTGTTGGTGTTATGAGCGTGAAGCCCTGCATGTGGGCCTAGTTCTTGGTGCATGTGAGCCTGATGTGCCTGTAGGCCCACACGCTCATAACACAAGCAGGCCCACTTTTTCGAGATGAGATATCACTTGTTCCAAGGGGCGGCTCTCACATTTGCTTTAGTCTAGATAGGTGGTGTGGAGAAAGGTACTCTATAGTCTTGCCTTGGCTATACAGAGTTGTTACAAAAGGAGTGTTCATCTCTTAGTGTGTGTAAAGGATATCGAGTATCTAGGCCCCCTAACTTCAAAGAAACCTTTTCTTATGAGGAATTCAACGAATCTTCCTGTCATGTGAATCTCCTATGTGGTTATGGGAGGTCTTTGGTGAATAGAGATGAATGGGCATGGTGATGGGGACATCACGCACACACGCGCGCCCCCCTACGCACGTACGCAAGGAGGAGGGCCCCACCATCGATTTGGATTGATGACGACGTCCAAGGAGGGCCTCCTAGTTAGAGGACTGCGTTTTAGTTCATTAGAGTGGACCCGATAGTCATGTGAATCCCACCATGAGTTCTCATGATCGTGGCCCACTATTCTAATTAATCTAGTACTTTGGGTTTTGCTTATTATTGTTATTAGGAATATCATGAGCGGTTTAGATTGCTTTGATTAGTTGTTATTTTTTATTACTTCATCTCCAAGTAATAGGTTGCGCACATCGCACGAGTTTTTGGGGTATAGGGTTTTATATAGAGTTTTATTATAAATAGACACCCCTTATAGTCTTTTTTTTTCATTGACAATGATTAATAATTTTTTGCGTTTTCCTGCTTTTCTAATTCTCTGAGTTGTGGAAACCTAATTGGGTGCGAAATCCTCTCTTCCTCGAAGGGCTAACTACCGTGGTGCAAAGCCACACCCATCTCGATTCACCCCCATCTCCTACCCTTCATATTCTTCGTTTCCTATAGTCATCCCCTCATCAAATCCACCCACGTTTGCAGTTAATCTTTCCCCTGCAGCAGATTTCCAGAATCTGGCCCTGCAAGAGAGCTGAAACTTCGGCGGACTACCGTGTTCAAACCAATCATCTGTTTGGCCTGAAATTTGGAGGGAAGGTGGCTCATCCCTAGCTGACCAGGCCCTAGCTGGCCGATTCCAGATTTGTGGGCCCCACACACGTGCGGGCCGCCATCCACGCACGTGCGTCAGGCCAGTTTGCTGTCCACACATGCGGGCTGATTACAGGTTCCCTCTCGTCTCTATTTCACTCCTCTTTCGCCTTGTTTCCATAACTCTAACCCTAGATCATCTCAAATCCCCAAGTTCTATTCCACTTTTGAACCCTGGGTTTTCCCGAATTGAAACGTGAGAATCCCTTGGACTGGGAAATCATCCTTTGCATGTGTGGATGAATCTAGTATCCTTTGAGCATTGTTTGGTCTATAATTTTTAATTGATTCAGCCCTAACATGTGTAGGCTTGGACCCTCATAGATTCCCCTTGTTGAATGCTTAACTTTATGTGGGATGTAGAATTATTGTGATTGTTTCTATATTATTATGATCTAAAGCTTGAAATCTTGCACATCATATCTAATTTTCATGTCCTGCATCACATGGAACATTTACAACTCTTTCATCTAATGACCTGCATAATATTCATCACATATGGAAGTATTTGGCGCCTCCACATGTTTTGGCTTTGGAAGGCTAGGTGGAAAGAACAAAATGCCAACGATCAATCAACTTAAGCAATAGGTGTATCATCATTCCAACTAGGTGCATAGTATTATCGTCTCCAAAAAAAAAAAAACTAGCCGCATGGTATTTCTTTGAGATGTGGAATCCATGGCCATTTGTTCATGCATTGTGCCATTTGTAGGAGATTTGGTGGTGGATCTTTCATTTTTTCAATGTGGGTTGAGTTACATACAGTTCAATTCCGGGGCTCTTCAATGCGTGTCATTTCGGCAAAGGAAAGAAACGGAGATCACAATTGTGATTAGCCCTTCTTACGATCCTTTGTGCGGTATGATATGAACGAAAGAACAGGACTGCTAGGGACACGTTGAATTCGCCGCAGGTTATTAAGAAGGCCAAGTGGTTGGTGATCAAGTGGTCCAGATCTTCTTCCACACGCAGAAAGATCTGTGGAGTCTTTTCAAAGGTCTTGGGGGAATTCCTCCTATTTCTATTTATTGGATGATGTCTCACCAACCTTTTTACCTCTTTATCTTTATTTTCCTAATAAAAATTTGGTTACCCCTCAAAAAAATTAATTGAAGAATTGAACTTGCACGAAATCAAATGCCCGCTTCAAGGGATTAATTTCTTCAATTGATTGCTACAGATTAATAGTGAGACTGTGGAACAACCCAACAACCTTCTGGCCTAAAACTAGAAGTTCTTTTTTTGCTTTTCCTTTTTGAGAGGTATCAATGAAATTTATTAAAATGAGCGCAAAAGGATAAAAAAACAAGCAAAAATTACATCCCAAACAACAAAGACCAATCGCTTTGATCAATACCTGATACAAACGACCCACCCTGTTGCATCCAACTTTTCCCTCTTATATACATCCTAACTCCAGCCCACATTTGTTACCCCCCCCCCCCCCCCCCCCCCCCCCCCCCCAAAATTTCCCAAATTAACCGCCAATAACACAAGCCTCCGGATTAGCCTCTATTTTTTTCCTAATCCCTCCATGCCATGCTCGGAAGAGGCCATCAACACCGGCATCACCCAAGGCTGTTGAAAGAAAGCAAAGAATTTCTCCCACACCTTCCGAGCAAACAAGCAATTTATGGTTTGGTCCAAATCCTCAATCAATTTGCTAGCCCTTGAAATGGTTCAGACTTTCAATCAGGACGCTTAGATAACCTGATCTTCAATTAGATGGTGATGGCTCCACTTCAGAAAACCAAAAGCTTTCCCATGAAAGAATTGGAAAAGAGTCTCTGACCTCTTCTAAGGTCCTTAGCTTCTACTTCATTGGGGTCACAATAGTTAGTTGGCAGAGACAACACAGATTTAGTAAAAACACTTTTTGTCACAAATTGCAAAACCTACACAAGGAGACCTGGCTTCCCTCAAAAGACCCATCTAAATTTAGATTTCCATGAGATGGTGGAGGAACGTCTCCATCTTTGGATTCCTAACAATAGGAACACCAGAGATCATAGTTGTCTTCTAATCTCTCAATAAATCCCCACCACCATTTTCTAAGCAAACCCCATTTCCTATCTCAAGTCTGAGCAGTACCTGCTTGTCTTGACTTTTATACCTCTGCCATTGAATGAGATGATGTCTAGAATAAGGATTGAGGTTTATGTTGGCAATACATTTAGCGTTCCTCCAAGTTGAAACACAGCATATGAGAATACACAGTACAACAGGTGAAATCAGGAGGATAGGAAAGAAAAGAAATCACCAACTGAATTTTCCTACATCCAACACTAGATAATGAACCTTGCTACACCCGCAAGTGTGTGCAATAAAGCTCATGTAAACGCCACACATGTGCCAGCATGACATGATAGGTCTGAGATCCAATCCATCCACCAAAATGTTACCACTATATTGATGTCCTAGCCCAAGAAACAGGTTAATCCACTCATCAGGTGGGCCACAGTATGCAAAACAAATGCACAGCTCTGACAAAAGTGGCTGAACTTTTCTAACCCATACGAGGGTTTCCAATATTGGGGCCCACATACCGATTGGGGCAGATTTTATTTTTGGGAAAACATGAAAAAGTCGGACCAACATGATGGATGGATGAGATATGTGGCAGATTTTATTTTTGGGAAAACATGAAAAAGTCAGACCAACATGATGGATGGATGAGATCTTGCACATGTGCCATGCTGGCACATGTGTGGCTTGTACAAAAGCTTTATTGCACATGCAAGTGCTCTTAGCAAAGCTCTTAGATAATTTAAAATCACTCTGCAAGAAGGACAACATTTTAGATGCAAATTGACATTACCAAAATAACTAGAACTATACAGGAAGAATGTGGGAACAGCTTACCATTTCCGGAAAGCAAGTAAGTTCTTCCACTTTTGTCACAGAGATACCTGCTGCTTCTAAAGCTGATGCTGTTCCACCAGTTGAAACAATAGAATACCTATATGTCACAAAGTCAAAATTATGTAAAGTGAACCACAGGCAGTCGTGCATGAATAAATGAGAGAAATTAGAGCATTCAAGTCTAGTGATTTCTCTTCTTTTTTTCTTTTCTTTTCTTTTCCTTTTCTTTCCCTTTCTTTTCTTTTTAAAATTTTAAATTTTATTTTTTAATAGATATAATGCTATATGAGGCAGGCAATAATAAAGGGATGGTATAACCAGTTCACACCAATAGCATACTGGGAATGAAATGTTGTAATGTCAAGCTACCAATCTAGAAGAACATGAGATTATGTTTGTATGGGGAAAAGGGAAGATAAACATATTGCATAAATTTCTTGCAGCAGAACATTATACAGTCTCATTATCCTTTTCTTTTTCTTTTTTCCCTTTATTTTCCTTTTTTATTTTTTATGAATAGAATGCTATATGAGATAGCAATAAAGGAATGGTATAACTCTTTCACACCAATTGTATGATGGGAATGAAATGTTGTAATGTCAAGCTACAAATCTAGAGAAGAACATAAGATTGTGTTTGTACAAGGAAAAGGGAAGATGGACGTATTGCATAAATTTCTTCCAGCAGAACATTATACAGAGTAGTAGAAATATGACGAATACTTACAAAGAGACTAAAGTTGTATAGACCATGTAAGGTTTAGGGCCAAAATTTCAGTATCTTCCTTTGCATGGAGGGATACCATTGACGAAGAATAAGATTGGAGAAACACATTAGTTGTTCTGCAAGCCCAGAGGATTGGAGATTGTCTGCTGGTTATGGGGGAGTGATCTGCAAGTGTAAAATAAGAAGAGGAGTGGTTACGAGCAGGAGAAAGGTAGGAGAGAAGTCAGTAGAGGGAGAGGCATGTGCTGTTGTTCATCGGTAGACAAATTGGGGGGCCCTGTTTGTCTCTAATCATCCAGCATCAGCATCGACCAATGTTCAAAAGATCTCTTCAAGCATAGAGGCAAGTGGGAGAAATTGTGGTTCCGTAAGATTAGGTATCCAAGAAGAATCAAAGCTTCACCTTAGTGAGGGTGTAATAAGATGTTCCCGAGAGCACCATATCGGAAATCAAAATATCATTTCGGGGAGGAATAATTTTGAGGGTTCAAAAGACCAAATCAGTATTTTAAATAGCTACGCTATGTATTGTGTAGCTTAGCCTTAATGCTATGTAACTCATGAAAATAGTTTAAGTAGTGTGTAGCTTACGCTACATGATAATTTGCATATGCAACATGCAACATGCAACATAGACTATGCTACACTACATAACTCACATTACAAGTTATTTTTCATTACAGAATTAAAATCAATTAATGTTTCCAATGAATTGTTGCATTTTTCTATTTTCAATGAAAAGCAGTTACTTTTTTAATGCTTTTAGTAAAATAATATAAGTAACAGTATTAAATCAGTTTCCTTGATCGTTCTCTACCTTTATACTTAATCATTGCCCTTTCCAACTACTTCAGGTTGTGTTTGGTTGCACCAAATATCATGAAATTTTGTTGAATTTCATTATTAATCAGTCTAATTTGGTGCAGAATATCATTAAGTTGGTGCAAGCAAGCACAACATTGATTAGAAATCTCGAAGTGTGCTATGTAGCTTACGCCTCATGCTTCAGAGGGGTGAACACTACGCCACACGCTATTCACTATTTAAAACACGGGGCCAAATATGGCCAGGAGGCGGTGGCGAAGGTTCAAGGGAAGGGCAGCTTGATTATGGAGGACGGAGCTCAAATTGGTGAATTGTAGGGTCTTCCATAGGTGGCAATACCAAATCCTGTTTGTTGGATGGAGTCGAATAGCTCTATCAGGCTGGCGCAGTAGATTCAACATGACTGGGTTTTCCATCATTTTGTGATGTTGTTAGAGGTGAAGATATGGTTCCAAAGAAGGTGCAGGTAACAGATGAATCAGGAAAACAATCTGTATGGGTTAGCAAACAGATCACCAAGACTGGGAGGAAGAAGATGGAGTTTACCATTGTTGATATTCTTGCTCATGACAATATTCACACGCCAAAGTGAAGGATGAATAGAGGGCAGTGATGATTTCATACTTTGAATCCAAGTCTGGATCCATTTTTGGAATGGAAGAGGTGGAGAAGTTAATGCTAGTGAGGAATCATTCACCAAGGGTCCCCTCAAGAGATATATTCGGGTGGTTAGAGTTGAAGGAATGGGGCATGAACCAATGCTTCTGTGTTCAGCTACACCATATCACTCTCACAGAATGGAATGGTGAGACGATTGGAGCCTTGGGACTGGGAGAACACCTCGGGATGGATGGTAGTGGAGGTGGACCCCAATCAACGTCTTTAGAGGTGGAGCTTGCTAGTGTGAAAATTCGTGAAGCCAAAGCTCGGTAAGGTTGTAGGCCCATCAATCGTTGGATCAACAATTGTTCTTTTACCATTGAGGACTTGATTGAGCAGATGAGTGACTTTCCTTTTGACAATGCTCTTAGCTTGGGATTGGGAGGGGATCTGAGGTGTCCAGCAGGTTCTTCCACTCAATCGAAGGAGGTTTCCAGTGGTTTGTCGGAGGAAGATCAGCAAGTCAGGCAACTGTGTGGCAATGGATATGGATGATGTTCACAATGAGAAATTTTAGGCGCGAAAAGTAAGGAAGACGTTTTCTGGCAGTAGGGCTAGATGACAAGGAGGTGTTTGTGGCAAGAGCAGGGTGTTTCTAGTGCCCTCCACTGATCCAGATTTTCCGACGCATCTGAAGGCATCTTGGATGCTCCTCTTCATATTTCACCAATCGAAAAAAATGACCCCTCATGTTAGACGGAGATTCTGAATTGAGTACGGGCATCAACAAAGACCACCCCAAGATGGAGAAGAGGCCTAAAGGCAGGCAACTAGCACTACATTGGTATTGCCAGGTACCTCGAAGCCATGGAATATGGTCGATATGAGCTCAAATTTAGGCCTCCCTTCCAATGGCAACCATGATGGGTTGAAAAACTTATTTGACTTGTTAGAAACCAGGGGCAATGCAGGGCAATAGTTATGTGTGGCTGGTCAAGAGGGTAGAGGACAGTGCTATTCAAGCTTTGTGCAAGATGGAGCAATGCCAAACTCAAATGGTATTAAAATGTGTAAGGGCAGAAGAAATGGGAGAAGGATAAATCAGTGATGGATCGATAAGAATCAACCCATGCAATGTTAGTGGCATGGGTAGCCTTGATCGCAGAATGGATGTGAAGGATTTCTTGCTTGAAGAATCAAAACGTGCATATTATCATATTATCATGCTGCAGAAATAAATAAATAAGGTGAGTGTCAGGTTGATCAACGATTTATTGGATATTCCAAATAAATTTCCTGGTGATTGGGACATTGGCGGCATTATTGACATGTGGAACAACGATAAGCATCGTTGTACCAAACTATCAAATAATTACTTTTCCTCATTCCCATTACGCCAAGGCCCATCTGCCTTTTCCATTGTCAACCCCAGCAACTTATGAGCAATGCTTCCGGGGTTACCTAACATTTGAAGTTTTTATATGGCCTTTTTAGATCTTCCTGACCAGTTTTTTTTGTGGCGGATTTTTTTTTTTTTAGTTACTTTGATGTATGGGATGACTGATTCAGCAAATCAAGAACACTTATGGGCAGAGTTGTTCGTCAATCATCAAAGATGGAGATTGTTGTTGTGTCGAAGTTGCTTTCAACATGATCAGATTCTTATTCTAGAAGTTGGGAGGTAGTCAAAGAACTTCTATGAGAAGATTTGCTGATTTCGTCTAAGCCAACAGTTTTGTCAATCTGCCCCTTAACAGAGGTCACTTTACCTGATCAAATAATCAACATCATCTCGTCATGTGCTGCATGGATAGATTTCTCATCTTTAGCTGACTGCAAAAGTTATTTCCTAGGCCAACTTCTGATCACACAGATTTTCCGGGAGTCTACCGACACTAGGATAGATCCCATTTCTTTCAAATATCAAAATTGGTGTATTGAGCAGAAAGGTTTTGTAGATAGGATTGTGGCTTGGTGGGAAGTGTTCAGTGGAAGGGTAGCAGGCTTTCGTTTGTTAAAGAAACTTCAGTTCATTAAAGTAAGCTTAAAGAATGCTACGAGTAGAGGGGATAAAGTCAAAAACGAGATTCTTAGTGTAATCAGCATTGTAGATAAAAAGGAAGAGTTCAGCGAGGAAAATGAGGATGATAGGGTAGGAAGTCAGGTGATTATGTACAAAATCCATTTTGAAAAGAGAGGAAGCTACTTGGAGACAGAAACCTAGATCAATATGGATTAAGGGGACAAGAATACAGCATTCTTTCACAAAATGGCGAACAGAAGATGGAGGAAAATTTTCATCCAAAACATTCACATTGAGGGCATGATGGTTGATGATCCTGATCAAGTTGAAGAAAAAATTTGGCCTTTTATGAGCAACTTTATTCCAACAAGGAAGTCAGAAGGCCAAAACTTGATAGGTTGCCCTTCAAGCGGTTACTGTTGGAAATAGCAACTTGGCAAGAGAGAAGCATGGAAGAGGAGGTTGTCCAAATAGTGATGAGCAAAATGGATGGGGACAGAGTGCCTGGGTTGGATGGGTTCACCATGGATGTTTTTCCCAAGCTGTTATTCTATCATCACAGATGATTTCAAGAAATTCATTAAGGAACACCAGAAAAGAGCAGTTCTAAACAAATTCTAAATGCAACTCTCATTTCCAAATCACAAACAACACCCTTATCATCTTCAGTGCTTCCGTGAATTAGATTAAAATTCTTAAAGTGTGTTAAGGTGCTTTGAAGGGGTATCTAGCCTAAGGGTTAATATTAGATGAGCATGGTGATTGGGGTTGCACTTGTTAGTAGGATAGACAACAAACTTACCATATATTGTTGTATAGTTATTTAGGAAACAGATCTGTAAATATCTTTCCTGAATTAGGGGTCAATGCTTAATGTTAGGAGATGCTGTAATAGGATATATTATTGGAGATATTGTAATGTAATTAGGGATATATTGTAAAATATTGTAATTAAGGGATATATTGTAATTAGGAAAGATTATATATATGTAATAAGGGATATGATTAGGAAAAATGATTTCTATATAGAAAAGGACCACTCGATTGAGGGTCATTGAGCAAATCTGACATGGTATCAGAGCCACTCTCGATCAATCAACCTTGTCTTTGGTCCAATTTTCGTGGTTCTAGGCTTTGGTTTTCTGGTTTCTTGGGTGCGGGTTCTAGTTTACAATTTTATTTTATTTTTTGGTGCATTTCGAGAGAATCTAGTTATGGCTAACAACTCCAACTCATAAGTCTTTCCAACTCTATTTACAGGGAAGAATTATGCTGCCTGGGAGTTTCGGTTTCAACTTTTTGTCATGAGAAAGGAGTTGTGGGGTCATGTTGATAGGAGTGATCCAACACCTACCAATCCTACGACGTTAGTTCAATGGAAGGTGAAAGATGCTCACGTGATGACTTGGATTCTTGGGTCTGTTGATCCACTGCTTCTACTCAATTTAAGGCCATACAAGACGGCTAAATCGATGTGGGAGTACTTGAAAAAGGTCTATCATCACGATAATTCTGCCCGCCGATTTCAGTTAGAAACTGATCTTGCTGCCTATTCCCAAGGTACACTCTCTGTTCAGAAATATTTCTGTAGTTTTCAGAATCTTTGGGCTGAGTTTTCCGACATCGTGTATGCCGACATGTCAGCCGAGTCCCTCTCTATTGTTCAATCAGTCCATGAAGTTAGCAAAAGAGACCAGTTTTTAATGAAACTAAGGTCAGAATTCGAGTCTATTCGCTCCAACCTAATGCACAGGGATCCTTCACCATCTCTTGACGTGTGTTTTGAAGCACTTCTTCGAGAGGAACAATGTCTTCTTACTCAATCTTCGCTTCCGCAAGAGAATGTTGTCGCATACGCTACTCAAGGCAAAGGGAGGGTTTGAGATATGCATACAGTTCAGTGCTACAGTTGCAAAGATTATGGGCATATTGCTGCCCATTGTGCTAAAAAGTTCTACAGCTACTGTAAACAGAAGGGGCACATCATCAAAGAATGCCCAACACGTCCTCAAAACCGACCCGTGAATGCTTATCATGCTACTGCTACTGGTCACACTTCGGCTGGGGTAACCAGCACTCAAAATCTCGCTCCAGTGTCATCTTCCACTGCTGCTACACCTGCCCTTACACCAGAAATGATACAACAAATGATTGTATCGGCATTTTCCGTTTTAGGGCTGCAAGATAAGGGTACTATACCCTCTCAATCTTGGCTTGTTGACTTCACTGCATCCAATCACATGACCAGTTCTCCTGATATGCTTAGCAATGTTCGTAAGTACACTGGTTCTTCTAATATTCAAGTTGTTAATGGTCATCGTTTGCCGATTACTGGGGTTGGTGATATCGCACCATCACTTACTAATATTTTTGTCTTATCTCGGTTGGACAATTAGTGGATGATAATTATAATGTTCAATTTTCTCGTGATGGTTGTCATGTGCAGGATCTGGTGTCGGGGAGGACAATAGCGAATGGGCCTAAAGTTGGGAGACTGTTTCCATTATACTTTTCCATTCCTAGTGTCATTTCTTTGGCTTGTACTACTGTCTCCAATAATTGTGAAGTATGGCACAAACGTTTAGGCCATCCAAACAATGTTGTTTCATCTCATTTGTTGAATTCTGGTTCGTTGGGAAAAAAAGATTTTTCTTTGCCTCATGCTTTGTCTTTTGATTGTTCTACGTGTAAAATCGGAAAAAGTAAGATTCCTCCCTTCCCTTCTTCTGGGAGTAGGGCAAAGATTTGCTTTGACCTTGTTCATAGTGATGTATGGAGCATTACTCCTGTCATTTCTCATGCTCATTATAAATATTTTGTGCCATTCATAGATGACTATAGTCGGTATACTTGGGTATATTTTCTGCGCTATAAGTCTGAAGTCTTTACTGTTTTCAAATCGTTTCTAGCATATGTTGAGAATCAATTTACCACTAGCATTAAGACTTTACGATCTAATTTTGGTGGAAAATATGTCTCATGAATTTCTTGAGTTTCTTTGTCACAAAGGAATTGTTTCTCACCACTCGTGTCCTTATACGCCTCAACAGAATGGCGTGGCTGAGCGCAAAAATCGACATTTGTTAGATGTTGCTAAGACCTTGTTACTTTCATCTTTTGTTCCTTCTAAATTTTGGGTTGAAGCTTTAGCTACAGCAGTATATTTGATTAATAGGTTGCCTTCTAAAGTGCTAAATTTCGACTCTCCATACTATCGTCTGCATAAACAGCACCCTAGCTTTCTTGACTTACACACTTTTGGCTATGTCTGTTTTGTGCATCTACCTCTGCATCAACATCACAAACTCTCTGCGCAATCTGTGAAATGTCTTTATGAGATATAACTTATCTCAAAAAGGATTTGTGTGCTATGATGCTTCTTCCAATAAATTTCATATATCTCGTAATGTCGTTTTCTTTAAGCATCAATATTTCTTTCCTAGTTCTATTACATCATCTCTTGCAGTTTCTGTTCTTCCTCACATTGATGATTTGATGTACCCTCCTGAACGCTTCAAGCCTGGTTTTGTGTATGAATGTCGTCGACCAACTCTACCCCTTCCTGAGTTTGATCTGCCACCTGATCTCGTTTTGCATCCTCATCGACGATCTGGCCGTATTTCTCATCAACCGGATAGGTATGGTTTCCCTCATACCCCCTTCACGGCTACCTTATCAACTGTGTCGATTCCTAATTCCTACTCACAAGCTGATAAACATGAGTGCTGGAGAAAGGCTATGCAGGAAGAACTTCAAGCTCTTCAAGAAAATCAGACTTGGGAAATGGTCCCTTGTCCTTCTCATGTCAAGCTAATTTGGTGTAAGTGGGTTTTTTTCTGTGAAACTTCGGCCTGATGGGTCTGTGGACCGTTATAAGGCTCGTTTGGTTGCCCTTGGTAATCGTCAGGAGTATGGGGTTGACTATGAGGAGACCTTTGCTCCTGTCGCTAAAATGACCATTGTGTGTAGTATTATTGCCATTGCAGCCTCTCAGGGATGGTCCCTTTGCCAGATGGATGTGAAGAACGCATATCTTCACGGTGATTTACAGGAAGATGTTTGCATGACACCTCCTCCTGGCCTCTGCTCGTCATCGACGTCGAATGTGTGTAAGCTGAAACGCTCTCTGTATGGTTTGAAATAGGCTCCCCGGGCCTGGTTTGATAAGTTCTCGGCTACCTTACTTCGATTTTCTTTCATCCAAAGTCAATATGATTCTTCGTTGTTTCTTCGTATGACTTCTGTTGGTATCGTTCTTCTTTTGGTTAATGTCGACGACATTGTCATCACTGGGATTGATGCTGCCCCTCATTGATCAACTCAAGCAGCATCTTCATGATTCATTCCATATGAAGGATCTTGGTCCTCTCCAGTATTTCCTCGGTTTGGAAGTTCAGTCCGATTCCTCTGGTGTTTTCCTGCATCAGCATAAATACACGGAGGACTTGATTTCCTTGTCTGATTTGCAGGACTCCTCTTCAGTAGATACCCCTTTGGAAGTGAATGTCAAGTATCGACGTGAGGAGGGGGATCTCCTTCCTGATCCCATGGTGTTTCGACAGTTAGTTGGTAATCTCAATTATCTCACTATTACACGGCCTGACATCTCTTTTGTTGGCCAGCAAGTCGGTCAATTTATGCAGTCACCTCGCCACCTTCATCTTGCCACGGTCCGCCGAATTATTCGATATCTCTAGGGTTCCTCTCATCGTGGCTTGTTCTTCTCTACTGGTACTCCTCTTCGCCTTGTGGCTTTTAGTGATGCTGACTGGGCAGGATGTCCTGATTCTCATCGGTTTGTCATCGGGTAGTGTATGTTTCTTGGTGATTCACTTATCTCTTGGAAGTGTAAGAAACAGGATCGCGTTTCCAAATCTTCGACCGAGTCCGAGTACCGTGCCATGTCGGCAGCCTGCTCGGAGATTATGTGGCTCCGTGGCTTATTGAAATAGGTTTTCCTCAGTCTACTCCCACTTCTCTTCATGCTAATAATACGAGTGCTATTCAGATCGCTACCAATCCCGTCTATCACGTGCGTACCAAACATATCGAGGTGGACTGCCATTCTATTCGGGAAGTTGTTGATACTCAGGTTATCTCTCTTCCACATGTCTCAAGCGACCTTCAGATAGCGGATGTCTTCACCAAAGTTATGACATGACTACGTCATCAATTTCTTGTTGGCAAATTGATACTTCTTGATCGACTAGCATCAATTTGAGGGGGGATGTTAGTAGGATAGACAACAAACTTACCATATATTGTTGTATAGTTATTTAGGAAACAAATCTGTAAATATCTTTCCTGAATTAGCCGCAAGGTGTCTCGTATCGGTATCGGTTGGCGTAATGGTGACCTCCAAAACCGATACGGATACGAGGACGTAACGGCGATACGGGGGCGTAACGGCCCGTAATGGTGCAAATTTTATTTTTTTTTTCCAAAAAAATATGAAAAAATATGGATTAAATCCGGAATATTCTAAGCATTCCAAATATGCATTCATTTATAAATTGGAACATGTTTATGGTGGTGTAACGGTCCACTCTTTGGAGAGAAGTTGCATCGGACTGTCTGATAAATTTATGAACCAGATAACCTGAATTTTCTACAAAATGCACATTAACATGTTCTACTATGATTAACACATCACATGGCATGATTAAAACAGCAAAACAATCATTAAAAAATTATTTTTCAAATTTTAAAAAAAAAAAGGGCCATAATTAATGCGTAAATAGAATAAAATATTTAAAAAATTATAAAATGGCACCCTAAACTGTAAAATGCACATTAACATGTTCTACTATGATTAACACATCACATGGCATGATTAAAACAGCAAAACAATCATTAAAAAATAATTTTTTGAATTTAAAAAAAAAGGGTCATAATTAATGCGTAAATAGAAAAAAAATATATAAAATGGCACCCCAAATCTGTAAAATGCACATTAACATATTCTACTATGATTAACACATCACATGGCATGATTAAAACAGCAAAACAATCATTAAAAAATGATTTTCGAATTTTTTTAAAAAAAGGGCCATAATTAATGCGTAAATAGAAAAAAATATAAAATGGCACCCCAAGTTTGTAAAGTGCACATTAACATGTTCTACTATGATTAACACATCACATGGCATAATTAAAACAGCAAAACAATCATTAAAAAATGATTTTTCGAATTTTTAAAAAAAAGGGCCATAATTAATGTGTAAATAGAAAAAAAATATTTAAAAAATATAAAATGGCATCCCAAATCTGTAAAATGCACATTAACATGTTCTACTATGATTAACGCATCACATGGCATGATTAAAACAACAAAACAATCATTAAAAAATGATTTTTCGAATTTAAAAAAAAATGGCCATAATTAATGCGTAAATAGAAATATATATATATATATATATATATATATATATATATATATATATATAAAATGGCACCCCAAATCTGTAAAATGCACATTAACATGTTCTACTATGATTAACGCATCACATGGCATGATTAAAACAGCAAAACATGTTTTTTTTTTTTTAGTATAAATACCTTTTTTGACGAATTCTGAAAAATGGCACACCGAGCTTCAATTCAAGAAAATCCATAATAAAATGTGTTTTTATCTCAAATACCGAGCCAAGATTGGTCGAAAATAGTAGTAGAAGGATTGAGTGAGAGTTTTGAAACAAATGGTTTCAAAAAAAGTGAAAAACGAAGCTTAAAAAGGCAAAAAAAATGTTACCGTTATCTGACCGTTACGGGCTCGCCGTTACGGGTCAGTAACGGGCCCGTATCTGCCGATACAGGTACAAAAACTGGTAACGGCCGATACAGCCCCGTATCGCGTAACGGGTACCACCGTTACCGATACGTATCCGATTTGGGATACCTTGGAATTACGGGTCAATGCTCAATGTTAGGAGATGTTGTAATTAGGAGATATTATGCTGTAATTAGGGGATATTGTAAGATATTGTAATTAAGGGATATATTGTAATTAGGAAATATTATACTGTAATTAAGGGATATATTGTAATTAGGGAAAATGATTTCTATATAAGAAAAGGACCACTCGATTGAGGGTCATTGAGCAAATCTGACATCACTTACAGCCAATGAGGAGGTTCAAAGATTGGCAGATTAGATGGATTGAAAAAGGGTTGTTCTCCCTGTCAAATACATCGGCCTACCTTTGAGAAGAAATCCTAGAGTATTAGAGTAGCAACCTTCTGGCCTTTTAAAACAATAAAAGAGTAGATACCTTTTGGGATTCGGTCATCCAGAAAATCAAAAAGGTTGGCCACATGGAATCATTCTTATCTTTCCACCGGCAGCATAATCACTCTTGTCAATTCCAGTTTGCTTTCTCTCCCTTTTTAAATTGCTGGCTATGGTGGCAAAAAAGAATTGAAAAGCTTCAAAGTTCAAAGGGACTTTCTTTGGGAAGAGAAAGCTGAAGGCCATAAATTTCCCCTTGTAGTGTGGGAGGATGTTCAAAAGTTGAAGAACATAAGGAAAGTGAGAAGAGTCAAAGAGAAGAGTTGGGCATGAAAGTGGCGTGGAGATTTATTGAGGAGCCAAAGGCCTTGTGGACCTAGGTCATTTGTGGAAAATATGGTACTTTAGGTGTGGGTGGTTTCATAGAATTCATTGAAGGAATGAGGGTTTCTCGATTCTTTGGGGGGACATTACTCTGTTCGGCATCGATGCAAGGGGAGCTAGAACTGCCTTTCAAATAGGGCTTGCAGCTGCAGTGAATCAGGTATTCATTTTATTATTGGCTGGGGCAACAATGTTAGCTTCTGGCACATCATTTGGCTCAATAATATTTGTATTGCAGATTCCTTCCCTGCCCTATTTAGACTTTTGGCCAATAAAGAGGTGTCTCCAAGTGGTATGAAATTATTTGGAGGCTCCGTTGTTCAGAACATGCCATTCTTAGAAACACGCAGAAGCACAACTATAGATTTTGGCATACCAAGGGAGAAACTCCTGAGGTGAGATGCAATCCCTCTGCCGATAGGAAGCATTGGAAATAGGCCCCCAATAGTGCTTTCTTTATTAGGAGAGGGACCAGGATTTTTTGGAGACAAAAGCAGAGCTGACTTTATGCTGACATTAGCCCACTGCTGCTGTTGGGGTTTCCTATTGATAGAGGGGTTTATTTGGCTGATTTGCTGCATACGGTTAGTTTTAATCATCCTAAAAAGAGTCCAAATTATGTGGCTTTTGGAAAGCTGTCAAGAAGTTAGTCGTTGTGCACCTAGTTTCTTTCGAATGGGGCTGTAAGCCTAGGAAGGCTTCTAACTACTGAGCTTTCTCATTGATCCTTAGATAGAACCAATTTATATTTAAATAAGTTCTTACAAAAGGTTTTATTTGCAATATTACGAGCCCCGTTTACTGGTTTTTAAGGGCTGATATTAACTCAAAGCTATGGCTGAGCATTGTGACAAATATCACCAATATTTTCTAATTTTCATTATATTTCCCAGAAAATTCATCAAATGATATTATCACGAGAATGGCAGGAGATTTTCAAGCCAGATATTTTTAATTTTTTTGATATTTTAATGCAATGAACTTTTTTTTTTTTTTGAGAGAGGTAATGCAATGAATATTTAAAATTTTAAATAATTCATTTATACTTACATATTTGAAATTTTAAATTATTTATTAATTTACAATAAATATTAATTATTCTATCTTCAGTGAGGATATTCCAATAATATCGCGAGAAAAAAAAAAAAAAAAAAAAAGTCAAAATCTGAAAACCTTCCTAGGCTGAAAAATTGTGGAGAACGAGATTCGTCACCGTGTCTGAGACAAAGTTTTAAGGTTTTGTTAAAGAGAGTATCAAAGAGATAACATAGAATTATGGTTTCCAGGCCAAAACAGGAGGACATTGTAGTTTTTTCTTTGGGTTATTTTGAACCCCTTCATCCAGTTGAAGACCTCTATCCTTTTTTTCTTTCTTTTCTTCTTTTTTTTTGAAAGATAACGGCAATTTTATTAAAAGCGCCAAGATGGTGCGACACTTCAAAGCAAACAGCAGAGACATTACAACCCAAAAATAAAAGAAAGATTACAACCATCTAATGCCTTTATACAAGAGGCCCATTCCACAATGAGAAGCTTTGCCTTGTTAGACACCTCGATTGTCAATGACCTCCAATTCCAGAAGCATCTACATTTTCTTTCTCCCCACAACACCCAAAGGCCCGCTAGCAAAGCAAGTCTCGAGCAAACCTTTCTTTCCTTAACCCCATCCCAAGCCAAGAGGAGGGAGGCCCAATTGATTCCCACATCACCCAAAGGACGCTGAAAAGGCAAAATAGGGACTGACACAAAATCTGGGCATAAGAGCAGTGAGGGAAGAGGTGATCTACAGTTTTTGCGTTCTTCATACACATCACGCAGATGTTTGGCAGCACCAAAGATCTTCTCTAGAGATTATCAACAGTCAGCACTTTCTTTCTACCTGCTAGCCAAGCGAAAGCTGCCGCTTTTGGGTGAACCCTGTAGGACAAGACATAAGATGTACACTCACACCCCTCTCCCACAATCAAGGGCCGAACCATGTTGCAGAATGACCGAACTGAGAAGCACCCTGATTTTTCCACCTTCGACCCCCTTCTGTCTCTCTCAACTAGCACCGGCAGACGATTCTAGAGAAGCCCTTCAAGTTACAGAAAATCTTCATCTCCTCATCAAGCAGATTTGGCCAACATGGAGAGGTCCAGATAATGCTTTCACCCCTAGTAGTAAAGCATCGAGATATGGGGATATTTTTTTCCAGTGAGAGATTCACCAGTCTTGAGAATATGGCCTGGAGTGGCTGCTCCCCTAGCCATACATCCACCCAAAAATGGACCTTCCCCATTGCCTATAGGCTAATGTGAAGCTAATCCCTTTGCTAAATTGGCCTGTTAATTGAGAGACCGCCTTCCATATACATGACGCCCTATACAAAGATGAACTTCAAGTCCACCAACCTCCATCTTGGCAACCATACTTCCCTGCAATAACCTTTCTCCACCAAGACGACTCCACCACAAACCTCCATAACCATTTCCCCAATGAGGCATGGTTAAAGTTTCCACACATCTTCCCACCTCAGGAGATGTAACTTCTCTCTCTTCCTGTCCAAAGGAAATCCCGCCTCAATTTTTCTGACCTGAGCACAGATTTGGGGCATTGAAAAAGGGACCTATAGCATAGTGGCATGTTTGACATAGCAGCTTTGATTAAGTAAGCCGGCCTCCGAAGGAAAAGTACGGACTCTTTCATCTTGTCAGTTTCCTTTCCATCCTTTCCATTGCCCTAACCCATAAATGCATTACCAGCTTTCCAATGCAAAGAGGAAGACCGAGATAGGTCAAAAAGAAGGAACTTGTCTTACATCCAAAGACACCCACTAGCTATGCCATCTCACCCCTAGGCATTTGGATATCCAACTCTTGATTATATTGACCTTCAAATCAAGCACCGCCTCGAAACATCTAATAATCTTCTTCAGATTGTCCACTATAATTACTTCAGCATCACAAAAAGGATGGTATCATCAGCGAACTGGAGGTGAGAATTCATGGAACCCTCATTCAATAGTTGGAAGTTGTGAATAATATCAAATTTCTGCCCTTTTTCCAACACCTTTCCTAAGGCTTGAGCCGCCACCAAAAAGAGAAAGGAGGAGAGCAGGTCACCTTGCCAAACGCCTCTCGAGCATTTAAAGAATCCCTTGGGGAGCAGTTAACCATCACTCAATATGAAGGCGACCCAAGGCACTCTAAATCTAGCCCCTACACTTCGATCCACATCCCAACCTATCCAACATGTAATCCAGAAAATCCCAGTCAATGTGATCGTAAGCTTTCTCTAAATCCAATTGGCTTATGATGACTTTCACACCACCCTTGTGTCGAGAATCCATGCATTCATGAGCAATGGGGTCGTTGTCTAGAATCTACCTTCCCTAGATAGAAGTGCTTTGGCTTTGCGAGATGACTCTTGCCAGAACCCCATGAATCAACCTTCTCTCCATTGAATACTGCATTTGTGGTAGTTTTATGGGTTTAACTTTTTTATTGCTGGGATTCTGTTTAGATTGCTGGAAACTGCTTGCATTGCCGGAATTTAATACTAGTGGCTAATTTAGTTCATCAACTCCAAGTATGTCTGCTGGAAATTGTGGACAAGTGCCAGAATTTTAGTCAATTTGCTGATCTTGTTAGATATACCTTTGAATATCATAGATTGTGATGGAACAAGTTGGGGGACCATCCATTACAATTGGATCTAAGGCAGCATTGGTTCAGGACAGTTTAACCCCTTGACCAACTACAGCAAAAGTACTCCGATCAGTGGCTACAATGCAACTGCAACTGTCTGAAGTATCCATATCGCACTATGTATTTGCATGCTTGGGACATGGAAATATCATGGGAAGCATCAGGAAATATGTGTTCTATCATGTAATGTATCGTAGCCAAAAGGGAAATTAGGAAATTTTAGGGAAATAGTGGCAGTTCTTCAGTGAAGCATCAGGAGATGTTAAAAGACACATGATTGCACACTTAGAACTCGAAACATCACAAAAATAAATAAATAAATTATGCACAGTATTTTCCACTGTTTAGAGAATAAAAAACGTGCCCCTGGACAAAAGTATGCTCCGAAATCCCTCTCCAATCACGATTTCTCAAACAAATTTGTATTTTGATGCCAAAAAACTCAAGAGCAGTTGTTTGAGAAAATTGTTTGGGAAAAACACAACTACAAAGAGGATCCCCAAAATATGTTTGGGAAAATTAGTTCTTATTTTTTGCTTTTCTGATTTTCACTGATTCATGTTGATTTCAGCTGAAATATCAATGATATAGCATTAAAATATCACACAATATTTAAGTATCTCAATATATCTGCATCATGGTGTGACGTAAAGGCTGTTACGGGGCCGTAAAGGCCGTTATGTAAAGGTAATGGTGGCAACCGTTACACTCCTTGAGTAAATAAGATTCTTAGAAGAATATGTAATTTCCAGTTAAACATTTCGAACTGCTCTATGGCAAAGCTATATCACAAACAGTTATCCAATCTTCAACTTAGGAAATTTATACGCATTTCTGGTTTTTTAAAATAAAAAATCTTTTTTAAGTTATAAAAGGCGGCCAGTTTGGGAGCTTGAATTTGGAATGCATTGGAATTCAAGTCACAAATCAAGGTGATTCTGAATCCTCAGTTGTGTTTGGCAGCTTGTATTCAGAATCCACTAGAATCCAAAAATAGAAATGCATTGAAATTTTGTAGTACATTTACAATAATTTGATTTTGATTACCAAATCAACTTTAATATCCCAAATTAGTGTACATATATAATATTTGACAGAATGATTGTAATAAGCCCATTGAAACATATACTTTGGCCAAAAATGATGAAATTTCAAGCCTCGGGTGGGCCACAAGCATAGGATCACAAAGGAGTGACTAGCCAATGTTTTTTAACCATCAATTTACATGGCCAATGTTTGGATTGTTCGGATCATTCGGCCTATTTCTTTTTCTTTCCACGGAAGAAGATTTTGCTGACGTAATTTTAGTGATGCATCCAGTAATTTGATTGTTTTGGGGTATCATCATCATGCAACGCGTACAATGGATTAGTAGCCTAGCGACACTTTTGTTGCGCTTACACTCTCCTACTTTTAAAAAGGAGCCAAAAAGGCATTTGATTCTGAATCACAGCAAAACTATGTATTTCAAATACCTCATAATCCACACTGCCAAATCACTTTTGGATTCCAAATGCACTCAGATACACTCAAATCCACACGCTAAACAACCCCTTAGTCTTCTCTATTTTATAAATAAATAAATAAAGCAAAAAAAGAAATAATAAGGAAGAAAGAAAAAGTTTCTTCATTCTCAAGCAAACACTTTTCTGTATTCCATTGAATATGAGCATCGACGAGTTTCCTTTTTTTTTATTTGTTAAAATGTTTCTTCCAAATAAATGAATATATTCATGTTAGAAAGGTAAGACACCAAAGCCATCCATCACAGAATTTATTGCTAACTGATTATTATAACAGAAGATCTATATGAATTCCAAGCATTCAAGTGTAGAAAGTGCCATAAATTCACCCCAAGCCTTGAAGCCCATTTCCGAGGAAAGCTAGATCCCGCTTGTCTGACAATGATATCAATGCCTGCTTCTTGCCTATTAACAAAGCAGGAAACCAAATGAGCCACAGCTATCAGAAAATAAACTAGAAGCAAAGCCAGTGGCTCACAAAGCGAATGATGCATAGAAACCTTAAAGGTAATTGACCACTGTCTTTTAAAGTTAAAGCTAAAGCTTAAAAGAGATTGCTCCTAGTAACTTCCACCAACATAAACATAAAAAATAAAAAATAATAATAAAAAGAATGGTAATAAGCATTAATTAGTAAAACATGCTGAAAAAAAATAATCAGCAAAAGGGAATACACATAAGAAAAGTTTACTACATAATGAACATTCTCAAGATTCCAAAAAACGCCTCGTGGTTAAAGAAAGTTTACCGCATGATGGACACTCAAAAGTTCCCATTATACTCCACCCACCCATGGTAAAGAACGACATGATGGACACTCTCAAAGTTCCCATAATAATTCACCCATGCTTAAAAGTACTGCGTGAAACTCCCTCCCTCTCCATAATCCAGAGTAACCTGTATTGCTTTGTCCAAAACACTCCCTTCCATCTCCCTCCCTCTCTACACCATCCTGCAGTAAACAGTATTGCTTCATCTGATACAAACACAGATCAGACTCCCACCTCGCAGCAGTAACCTTCCCATAGGTTTTCCACTAGTAATCTCTCTCTCTCTCTCTCTCTCTCTCCTCTCTCTCTCTAACAAACATGTTCAGAGATACCACGAAGAAGATCAGAGAGTATCAAAATATCCGAGGTCTGGACATCTTCAATCTTCTATCTCTCTCTCTCTCTCTCTCTATCTCTCTCTCTCTCTCATCTCTCTCTCTCTCTCTCTCTCTCTCTCTCTCTCTCTCTCTCTCTCTCTCTCTCTCTCTCAACCTTCCAGTAGTAACCCGTATTGCCTCATCCAATACAAATGCATATCAGACTCCCTCTTCCCTCCTCTCTCTCTCTCTCTCTCTCCACCATCCAGCAGTAACCTATATTGCTTCAATCGATAGAAACGCATGTCGGACTCCCTCCGACCCTCCCATCAATTACTGTTTGTAAATCACCTACCCAGACCTTCTTCCCCTGTTTCGACTAGAAACAAAGTATCGAGGATTGGAATATTTACATTCAATAATAACAAAGAAAAATTGAAGAACAAACACCATCGCTTATTTTATTAATTCTGAATTCTTATTACATCCCTCGCGTTGCCCTTGATTCTAAGACAAAGTACATTTAAGCAATGTAATAGAGACAATCTAATGATGTTTTCGGCAGCATCTCAGCTTGCATAGAGTCTGTCGAAATGACAGAAGGGTTGTGCGGGTTCGAAACCCTTGTTCCACGCCAATGTACGTAAAATACATGCATAAGAGATCAATTCGCAGGAGATTCTGGATCTCGCGGGAAGACTGATCTCGCAGGAAAAATGATCTTGCAGGAAATTCTAGATCTCGCGGGAAGACTGATCTCGCAGGTTCTTACTATGAAGTCACAAAGTCAAGAGGTTACGATCTACAAGAATATACAAATCAGTAGTGACTAATCAATAATAACTGCAATCATCATACTCGAATCAAAATCTTAGGGAGTTCGAGACTAATATCATATTTAGAATTTGCAAAACTAAGAAAAGGTGTAAAAGAACAAAATGAACTTAGAAAATCTCAAAACACTATGCAAAGACAAATGTCCAACAGAAAGGCAAAAGCTTAATCAAAATTCAAATCTATATTGGAAGATATTCTTTGCATTTCTCATACAACCGTAATAGTTGTCCCAGCTATTTGGGGTCGGCTTTATGAAACCTGTTTCACCAATTCCAAACCAAAATTTTCATGACTTGCTTAGCAAAGGACTTCTACTTCCATATGATTGGCTTTTACGCATTAAAGGCTCGTGCTATGCACTTGGAACAGGAGTGGGTGATGATTTAGGATAAGAATTGCTAAGTTGATTGAAGCAAATAGAAGAAATTTGGGCCCTTCATGTGTGTGAAAAGAGAAGTGTTGGGGTAATTCGTGGCACACATGACAAACATATTACATGTGTGAAACAAGGTTTCAATAACAGTAATGGTGCCCATAGCTGCCAGCCTTATGGCCATTACAATACGGACTGTAAAAGCTGTTACGGCCCCGTAACAGTCAAATTCTTTTTGAAGGAAGAAAAATTAGCAGCCCCATATTGGACTGTCACAGGCCTGTATCAGCCCGTTACAGGCTCCCAATAGCTATTATGGACCCATTACCAGCCTTTTTTTTCCAAATCAAGCATTACAGCCCCAAATCACATAATGGGTCCCACTGTTACCATTACGTAAACTATAACCATTTTTTAATACCATTTTTTGTGAAATCAAGGCCCTTCATTGGATGGGCCATTCCATGAACATGTGCTTGCCCAAAAATCAGTGAAGCAACTTCTCAGGTGGCCTACAGACATGAGAAAAGTGATTTACTAGAAAAGATAACATTCTATGTCCATGTGATGTACATATGTGGCCCACTGTGGAACCAGGACTGTACAGCATGGACCCACATGATGAGTGGTTGTTGTGCTGGCATGGGGTAGGTAATCAACTCTTCCATCTATCCACAGGTGTATGATCTTGGTTTTTTTTTTTTTTGGAAGCATGAAAAATTTTATTAAGAAGTCCGCACGCAAAAGCTAAGCAGGAAAAGAAGTGTATGATCTTGTTAAATGGCATTTTAGGATTTCTATTTCATAGACATGGTACAACTTTTGATTTCCAATAATACCCGTATGAATATGATGCATTGAGATCACTAATCATGGGAAATTTTGGAAATAAAATCAAACTCATGTTTGCCATTATAATAGTAAAGATGTTAAGAAGGTTTTTTTTTTTTTTTTTTTTTTTGAATAGTAAGATGTGAAGAAGTCGCTAAATATTAGCCCCAAACATAAATTTTAAACTTCAAATATCTTAGTATCATTATCATAGCCTTTGGCTAGGTATTTGGACTTGACTAAATATGTTAGCTTACAAAACAAAAATCAAATACCTCAAAGAAAACTTTACCTTTTCATTCTTTTCTTTACTTGGATTATTTCCATTTACTAAGAAGGGCATGAAGTGGAAGCCATAGCATGCAAAACAAATGGATGGCCAAAAGAAACTTGTTTTAGCCATTCTTTTGTTTTATATACCATGGTCCACCTGATGGGTGAACTTAAAACATCCATACAATCTGACCCACTAGATGGACAAATCAGCGTTTACCATGGTCACAGGCAATGGTATACACCTGCTAAGTTCAGTTCCTTGTAAAAGAACATGCACATATTGTTCACTTTTTTCACATGATTTGCTACTTCTGAGCCAGTACAACTGTCAGGTCTTATGTGTAGCTAGTTTGAAGATCTTACATACACGGTTTCGAAGTTTACCATTTACCAGCTTACTATCATTATCCTGGCTACTCAATAGTGACTAATCAGTAATAACTGCAATTATTATGTTTACAACTCAAATCAAATTATTACAAAGTTAGAAACTTAATATAATAATTAAGAATTACATAAATAAGAAAAAGTTGTAGAACAACGATTCAAACTTAGAAAATGTCAGAACACAATATAAAGACAACGGTCCAAGACAAAGGTTTGAACTTAATCAAAACTTGGATCTACATAAGAATATATTTCAATGTATTTATCATATTATCTTCAAAGCCTTGTCCCAGATATTAGGGGTCAGGTTTATGAAGCTCTTTCATCCATTCCTAACAGGAATTCATGATCGGCTTACCAAAGGGCATCTAATTCTAAATTATTAGCATTATAATTAATAATAATAAAAATCACTGAAATCAAAGACAGAGAATGAACCATGTTTACACAAACAAACAGGATGCTAAACCAACACTCCCTTCATAAGAGGCTATGGTTATCTTGAAAGCGCATTACTGTGGAGTCATTTCTGTATAGATATGGTGACTGGGTTTTGGTCTTACTTAACTTCTCAAGTTTTCATATGATGAGCGGGGACATAAAATTTGTGGGATAAAAATTTGCTCAACATTAACCAAAAAAGTTATTCAAGATAAATAGTTAATATAGAATTAAGTATATTTTAGTCATTCTGTAGCAAAAGAAAGAGGAAGTTGGAAATTTCTCTAACCAGCATATTATTCTAAGTTAAGGACGCTTTTCTTCATTTAAGAAAAAAGGAAAAAAGAAAACTTTCACGATTGTCCCATCAAGTATTTTCTACATGCAGGACATCAATGTAAGTTAGGAAACTCTGCTTATTCCATGGAAAATTAGGAAAGTCTTAAGTAATTTTGCCAACTTAGGCTACATAGGAAGTTATATAGAGAGAGTATAAAGGACATTGGATTTTTGTGCCTATGACACGCATGTATTTGCAATTAGGGATCTTCCGTTGCTTCTTGGAAGTGCATAATCAATTAACAATAAACTATTTCATGAAATTGTTTATGAGAATTGTTTGAGCAAAATAAACATGTTTGGTAAGCATACATGAAAAATAAAAAATAAATAAATACAATTGGCCCATTGTGTTGATGCATTGGCCCACAAGTCAGGTCAGTAAATGCGAGCCATTGAAATTTTTCTTTTCACTGCTATAAATTCATCCATAGATGGTGATGACTACAATAATCCATTCAGCATAAATTTCTTCCAATAGTTTCTATTGCATGAAGTCTACAACATGGACAGTTCTGATCATCAGACTGTTCCAGCATGTGGGCCCCAGTGGGCAGCAACACAAGCTGGATTCTGAGAAGCAACAAAGGTATAAAACATATGAGCATGCACCTATTTTGTGGGAGAAAAACTTTGATACTCTAGTAGAGTGTGATGGATTATACTCATGCACTTCTAAGTGTGATTTGTGACAAGAATTGTTACAATTCACAACATATCGCACACCATACGATATTAATCCTACACTCAAATTGCAAATCCACAAATTTTGTACATGAATCATATGATTGATATCGTAACCGTATAATTCATGTCGTAAATCGTATGATTCGTGTGTTGTCACAAACCAGCTCCCCCAATTAAAATTTTTTTTTTTTTCTTTTCTTTTCTGTCCCATTTTTCTTTAACTTATGTAAAGCCCACCCATATTAAAATATGGTGGGCTTGTTAAGGAGAGGCTTGAGTCTTGACGGTTGATCATGCTTGCGGTTCCATGTAACATTGGGGGGAATGCAATGGGCGATGTTTCCGTAAGAAATAGGGGCCGTGGGAAGAAGCAGTGTGAAAATCAAAGAGGGATGTTATAGAATGGACATCTGGGATCAAACATATCAATGTTCATGATGTTTCATTCATGCTTGGATTGTAATGCTGATTATCTTTTTTGTTGAATTCTTTTGCGTATTCTTTGTTGTCTTGATATTTGTCAAGCAGCTTTTCAATAATATAAACTCATTATCCTTCAAAAAATTAAAATATGGTGTTATCTTACACTTTTGCAACTTTTGAGAGAAAAAGGAGATGATTTGGGGTTTTTCAACATTCAAAAAACCTAGAGAAAAGAACTTCGCATATAAATAAAGGACCAGGATTTCCTATGAAATAAAAATAAAATAAAATAAATAAATCATTCATACATAACATAGTCCAAGCAGACCCACTTAAAATCTTTATTGAACTATGCCTGGCCATCATATTAGCAAATAAACGTATTCCTGAGCTAAAATGTGTGGAAAAAAAAAAAAAAAAAAATTGAGGGATTAGCTCAAGGAGTACTAAAAAAGGTGCTAACAACAGTGGGACTCCTGCGGGTAATGAGAAGCTTAAAAAATCAAGCCCATTTTTTTGAAATCCCACTATAGTAATGCCAATAAAAATCGAAAATGAGAGACCCAAAGTAATGAGAAAATGACTTGTGACTGTGAAGCTATAAGGTATCATAACCTGGGGATTATGAAATAATAAAAAAGTCGGCATTTGTTCTCACGTGTTCCCACATAAAAATGGTACAAAAGAATTATAATATTTAGAAAATCTTTCCTTTTAGCTTTATTTGACTTTCATGGCAATTTTCTTAAAAATACCTTACACTTCTTCTTTTTCTTTTCTTTTCTTTTCAGCTTTTTTTTTTTCGGGTGTTTTTTTCTTTTTTAAGGCTATCATTCCATCTTTTGGGTTTGGTTGTCAAGATAGTGAAGATGCCAATGAGATTTCATGGGAGTATAGCTCTAAAATAAGCGAAGATAACAACCTCCACCTTAGATGTATTGCTGTGTAAAGTCATATGAGAGAGGTATGTTTCAAATGAAATATCACCTAGCCTGAAAAAGAAAAATGTTGCAGTATGTCCTCAAGTAACGATGTGGCAGAAAAGTTTAGGAAGTTGTTGAGTGGCATGGATAAAGTAACGCAACAGAAATACATGACAGTGGACAGGTTCCGGTCATACATATCAGAAACAAGGATGATGAAGGATGACGGAGTCAAAAGAAATAAGTTAATGGATTACTTTAAAAGTAGGGAAGGTGGAGAAAAGGGAAAGAAATCCACTCTAAATCAAATTTTTGGAGAAAAAGTTTTTCAATTTATAGATTTCTTTATGCAAATGCCCTTCTTTTAATCTTGTTCAAAGTCCACTTATGACGGAGGTGGTAGCATCTTTCAGACCCAAGTCGAAGCTTCTAAGCCATAATTAAGGAGTAAATATATAAAGACCAAAGTGGACAACATTGAGAAGAGCTTGGAAATATATGAGTGAGTGAAAACAAGATGTACAATCATGTCCAATGGATGGACCAACGAAGTAAATAGGTGTATTACTAACTTCTTAGTAAATGGTCCTAGTGGTGCATTTTTTTTAAGGTCTATGATAAATCAAGCCCCAAGAATGTGGAAATTTTGTTTGAACTTTTCAATTCAATAGTTTATGAAGTGGGGGTGGATAATGTGGTTCCACTAATATCGGATTGTGCATTGGCTTACATGAAGATCGGTCAAGTGCTTATAGAAAAAAGGAGGCAGCTATTTTGGTCCCCATGTGCAGCTGACGTATGCTTCCCAAGGAAAGGTGCCAGCCCATGTTGAAACTGTCACAAAAGCAATGAAGATCTTTGTGTATATTTATAAATGTGAAACAAGTACAAGGAGAGAGAAAAAAGGTGAAAGATGAGAAAGAGATAAGGGAACGAGTGAGGAGGGAGAGTTATTACATATCCTCCCTCTCAACTTAATGCTTTATTTACAAAAGAGGTAATTTACAAGAAGAGATGGCTGATTACAATGGGAAACTAAGAGATCAAAAGCAATTAGGAAATCTCTAAGCCTAATCTAAAATGCAGTACAACATCGGTGCCATGGTGTGCCGTAAAGGCCGTTACGTAAAGGTAACGATGGCAACCGTTACACATTTTTTTTTTTTTTAAAGATGACGATATTATATTAAGAAAAGAAAAAGTTACAGCGAGAAGAGAAGCGAGTCCACTGAGAAAGCAGACGCAACTAGACTCCTAAAAAAAGAAAATCGCAATCCTTAAAGGAATCATCATTACAAGCCCATTCAATCAATAATCTCTTAGCCTTGGACAAAACAGCCTCTGGGGAATTGGAAGAATCCCTAAAACATCTGCCATTTCTTTCTCCCCAAACCGACCACCAAATCGCAAGGATAGCCATCCTCCAAAGGCTAGTCATAACCTTGCCAATATAAACCCCATGCCAAGCTTGAAGAAAATGATTCACCATTCCAAGGACGCACCAACTAATGTTAAAGCAAAAAACAGAAATCAGACTAAATTGAGGATATAAATGGACAAAGCAGCAGCAGGTGGTCGACAGATTCTTCCCGCATGCAACATAGGCAGATATTAGTAAGGATCATCCCCCGTTTCCTCAAGTTATCTACTGTGAGGATTTTATTTTTGCCAACTAACCAACCAAAGATAATATATTTAGGGGGAGCAGAATATTTCTAGAAGGGATAGGATTGCTGAAAATCGTTGACATCCAGATTGCGATGGAGCTAATTGTAAAGAGATCTAACTGAGAACCTACTAGACTTTCCAATCTCCAAATAATACTATCTAAACAAGACTGAGTAGGAATAGTGGCATAAATGCATTCTAACAGATCCGCAAACTCGCTGATCTCCCAGTCGTGGAGATTTATTCTGCAACCAATGTTCCACACTATCTTACCTTCTGACACGGTGTAACAATCAGCCACCGAGATTTCTTTGATGGGAGCTAGGAGGAAGATGTTCAGAAATCTAGCTTTTAACGGAACGTCCCCCACCAAGGTATCATCCCAAAAACGTATGTTCGCCCCGTTGCCAAGAACAAAACCCACACCTTTGAGCACCTCCTCTTTCATCTTCAAAATACCCCTCCAAATAGCAGACGCCCTATAGGAAGACAATTCTTTAGTCCACCACCCACTTGCTGATTTCCTGTATTTGTTTTTAATAATAGTATTTCAAAGGTTCCCATCTTCTGACCCTAATCTCCAGATCCACTTCCCGAGGAGAGCTCAATTCATATTCTTTAGATCTTTGACCCCCGCTCCACCTATTGAGGTATGCTTACACACCTCTATCCAATCGAGAAGATGAAATTTCTTCTTGTCCTCCTTGCCATGCCAAAGAAAATCCCGCCTTAACTTTTCCAAGACAGACAGCACCGAACCCAAACATCTGAAAATCAACATGAAATACAACGGGAGATTGGAAAGGGCAGCCTTGATAAGAGTGAGACACTCTCCCAGGGATAAGTAGCGACATTTCCATTTAGCGAGATACCTCTCAAACCTGGAAGTAACCTTCTCCCAAAGGCAACCGTTACACGTTACAGGGTCGTAACAGCCGTAACAGCAGTTATGGAAAAAAATGACCTGTAATTGCCGTTAACGGCACGTTACGTCCCCTATAAAGGCCATAACAACCCAGTAATTGTCTGTTATGGGGAATATACAGGTTTTCCATACTTTTTAATCAACATTACGAGGCAGATACATGTTTTCGAAATTTCTTTTCAATAAAAAAGGAGACCGTAACGGCCATTACGAGGGTCGTAACAGCCGTTACGACCCATATCGTAAAAGTAACGGTGGTGGCCGTTACGGCCACCATTACCATTACAGAACACCTTGATCGGTGCACGAGCTGTGTACACTGCAAGTGCACACAATATGTGTACACAAACACTCCCCTTCAAGTTGGTGCATGGATATCATTCATGTCGAGCTTGATACTGATGGTCTTGAAGCGCACTATTGATGACTGTGGCTTTGGTAAAGACATCTACTAGATAATTTTCTAAATGAACAAAGGGTGTACAGAGAAACTTAATGGCTAATTTTTCCGAATGAAGTGGAAATTGACTTAAATGGGCTTTATGCGTTCGTGGAAGATCGAGTGGATGCAATATGAATGGTTGCTTGATTATCGCAATGTAATGGAATTGGAGAATATGTCGTGAATCCCATATCCTAAAGGATGGCTTTCGCCCATAGTAATTCAAAAGCTACATGAGCCATTGTACATTATTCAGCCAAGACAAAGGAGTGAGCAACAACAAATTACTTCTTACTTTTTCAGGTAACTAAATTTCCCCCAACAAACGTGCAATACCCTGTAATAGAGAATCAATCAAAGGAAGAGCAACCCAATCAACATCGCAGAAACTTTTAAACTACCGATGTTCAAATTACCATGATTTGAACAGAGACAACCACAACCAGGTGCAACTTTTAAGTAACAAAGGAACAACATATTCATAGGATCAATGTAGCTAAAATTAGGATGTTGAGATGAATGATTGGTGAGACAAAGGAAGGATAGAATTACAAATGAATGCATTTGATGTAACTTAGGAGTAGCAACAATAGGTAATAAAATGAGGGAAAGTAGACTTAGATGGTTTGGTCACGTGCAACGAAGACCAGGAATTGTGCCTTTAGAGTTAATTGGTGCAAGGTAGATGCACTAAAAGGGTAGGAGGAAGGCCCACAAGGACATGGGTAGAGGTAGTAAGAAAAGACTTGATGACTGATAGTCTGACTAAAGTTGTGGCCCTGAATAGAGTGGAATGGCAAAACCAGATTCACGTAGCAACCCTAATTAGTTGGGATAAGGCTTTGATGATGAGGATGAGGAATACATGATAATATCAAAATAGTCAACAAAAAATTTCTCTCCTCTTTATCTTTTAACATTTATTTATTTTCTTTTGATTTTCATTTCTAACAGAATTTACTCAAATGTATCCCAAGAAAACCCCCAAAATTTGAAAATGCCCCAAGAAATTCCTTCCAAGAACGAGATTTGTAGCTTACACCTGAATACATAATACCCCATGAGAAATGGATAATCACATATATGTGCATCAGTTTACACCATCTGAGAGCTGATGTAACATGACAAAACTATAACCTAAAAAATGGGTTTCTTCTACTGCTCTACACTTTTCAAACAACTAGAAGAGGCCATTCTGACAGTAAAATGACTAGAAAATAGACTACTTCAAAGTTGAATTTTCTAACTTATGGATTAATACATGCTTACCATAAAAGATATCTCAGAATTTCTACAAAGCAGAAAATCCAATCAACCATGTAAAATGGGTTTCTTCTATTACTCTACACTTTTCAAACAACTAGAAGGGGCCATTCTGACAGTAAAATGACTAGTAAAACACTACAAAATGGATTGCTTCAAAGTTGAATTTTCTAACTGATGTATTACTACATGCTTACCATAGAACATATCTTAGAATTTCTACAGAGCAAGAAAATCTAATCAACCATGTAACTACTAGAACCAGAATCCAGTAAAATCCTGCATACCTAATTCCAGTGCAAATTCAAATTTTGTGGGTACAAAGATAAGGACATGCAAAAGTGACAGTGATGGCATGCAAAATAGCCTGTCACCCTCAATATTTGCAAGTTAATACCATTAATCAGACAGTTGTGATCATCCAACGACAGTGATTTCAGGGTCATTTGTAATCCACGATAGACCCTCCAATCCAATTGGTCCACCATGAATGTAGGTGGGCCCAATTGGACTCCACAGAAGATTTATCGCCATAATAAGGTATAAGATTTCTTACGCAATCATTGCTCTTCATGTTAAAGACAATATCATGGACAAAAAGTAAATGAAGAAAATACAAGAGAAGTACCTGAAGAATGCAACGGCAAATCATCCTTAGGAATAGATAAAGTTTTCGCATCGGCCATTGCTTTAATAGGATTAACAAAACTAGAGATACACGGCACCAATGAAGGAAGACAATAGGAATACTGAAAATGGGAAAACAAAAGATGGTTAGATGAAGAAAAAGAAGTAAACATGGGAGTTCCTTTCAATTACGTTGTGACGGAAACACGCCAGCATTCCTCGCCCCATAAGCACCCGAATATGGAGATGGCCCCGCCGATCAACCGTCCATATTCTGGGAATTATTCCGGGCACACCAGAACCCAACATTTACACTGAACAAATGGTTCTGTCCATCGATATGTAAAGCTGAATATGAAAAATTGAAAAGGAAATTCTCAACGGCTGACATTAACTCCAGGAATTAAAGGTTGTTAGACTGTGGCCTATCCAGATTAGCTTACAGAATATGGACGACTCAAATCATCTGACCATTCTGCATATGGGCTAAATAGGGCAACGCATAATGGTGTGTTTAAATAGGTAAAACAAAGTGTGGAAGAGAAAGAGAGAGAGAAAGATGGTTTTTTCTTCTTACACGTTGTGAGGAGGAAGAAGAGTGTTTCTGTTGATGAAACAGCTGAGAGGCGCTTCTGCTGTAAGCAGGTTGTGTAGTGTTAGCAATAGGAGAGGCTCTGAATGCCTGCATTCTTTCCCCCTCTCTCTCGTCTTTTTGGCAACTTTAGGGTGTTCTTGGGTAATCAACTTCAAGCACTACAACTTGTTTTACTATTTCGAACTTGGGAATAAGAAATTGGGAAATGGATGGGAGTTTTATACAACACAAGGCCTTCTGGGGTCCACCTGATGTCGGTTTAAAATCCATTCAGTCCATCAGTTTTCACAACTCATGTTATGGTGAGAATCTAAAAATGAACCAGATCAAAGACCCAAGTGGACCACACCGTTAGAAATAGTGGGGACTGAATACTTACCATTGAAACCTTATTGGGGCCCATAGAAGTTTTGGATCAGGAAGATGTTTGTATTTCTCTTCATCCTGGTGAGAAACACCTTGTGAACGGTCGGATGGAATATAAACATCAGGTGAGCCCCGGGAAGATTTCAATGGTGGGCATTTGCATCCCCACCTTTTCCTGCTGTGTGGCCCACTTAGGTCTTGTATCGGGCTCATTTTTGAGCTCTCATCGTAGCATGATTTGACAAACTTATGGGCAGAGTGGATTTTACCGGGCGGGATTAGGTGTTACGTGGGTAACAGCTTAGTGGGCCGCGTTACCCTCACCGTAGGACCCACCTTGATTATATGTTGTATATCCATTCCTCCATCCGTTTTTCCAGCACAGCTTGGGATGTCGTCCAGACATTAAGCATTCCAAGTCTTAAGTGGACCACACCACAAGAAACAGTAATGATTGAATGCTGACCATTAAAAACTTTCCAAAGGCCACCGTAAGCTGATCCGTAATGTTTATTTTCCATCTAACCCCTTGTTAAGGTTAAACAGAATTGTAAAATGTTAAAATACAAAGATTAGCTTGATGTAAAATTTTTGTGCGTCACAAAAAGTTTTTAATGGTTATTCACCACCTTTTCCAGTGGTGTGGTCCAACATATATTTGGATCTGCTTGATTTTTCGGATAACGTCCTTAAATGATCTGAAAAAATAGATGGACAGCGTGGATATAAAACGAAATCATCAAGGTGAACCCACGTGGTAAGGGTAACATCCACTGAGCTGTTACCGTGTAACAGCTTATCCACTCCCGGATTTTACAGGGAGATCACCGTGCGCCCCCATAGAGCTGTGTTGCGGGAACTCGCTTTGTGGTGCGGGAACTCCCTCGTTCAGGTTTTCCATGAACTTTGGTACTTGGAAATGCTAACCGCGAAGCGGATTGCGCACCGAGTAAACTATGTGGGGCTCGGATGCGGATTAGCTACCGACAGGTTGAGCAGCGAGACTCGCCACTGAAGCGACGTCACTAAGTTACGTGGGTCCCTCCATGATGTATGCTTTGTGTACACAACGATCCATCCATTTGGAGAGACCATTGCAGGGCTTGAGCCAATGAATGAATCAGATCAAAATCTGGAGTGGACCCACCATAGAAAACAATAGAGAGAGTGATGCCCACCGTTAAAAACTTTTAAGGGCCACAAAAGTTTTCGATCAAGCTGATATTTGTGTTTTTCATTCTTTAATGGATGTGTTAACTTATGAACAGGTGGGATCTCAAATAAACATCACGGTGGACCTTGGGAAGGTTTCTACAGTGGGTGTCACTCTCTCCGTTGTTTTATGTGGTGGGGTCCACTAAAGCTTTGGATCTGCCTCATTTCTTTGGATTATGCCCTAAAATAATCTCTTCGAATGGATGGTCAATGTGGATACAAGACATACATCATGGTGGGACCCATGGAACTTGGTGACATCACTTCAAGAGCAAGTCTCGCTACTCAACCCGATCCGACACTACTCAGGCGCTCACCTCGCCCGTTTGACTGTCCAGCGCCCCTTGCTCGACTGTGCTGCGCGCCTGCGGTCACTGCCCTGTTCGGTCGCCTGTTCGACTGTCCAGCGCCCCCTTGCTCGACTGTGCTGCGCCAACTACCCTGTCTGGTCGCCTGTTCGACTGTCCAGTGGTCCCTGCCCTGCCCGGTCGTCCTTACCCTGTCCGGCCACCGATAAGCCGCAACTCCTTTCTATGTAGATTGTAGTGGTTAGCTATTTACAGTGGGACCCACAAATTGGATGGACTAATTCGATGTATGTTCCTTATCAATGTTATTCAACTGTTTTATCTGCTCACTTTAGGACATAAACCCAAAACTTAATTAAATTATAAGCTCAGGTAGATTGTTGAAACTGTGATGTATCAATGGCCTTACAAATTTTATCTATTTCATTTGCCCACTCATTTTAGTGAAATTGTCTCATCAAAAATGTTGAATGCTTGAAATTCTCATGGTAAGTAATTATTACTAATTTCAATGCCAAACACGCTAAAAAAATATCCAGAAAATTGCATAGGTAGCATATGAGCTAAATTAAACTACCCAAATTATGATTTGGGTTTGACATGTACCATATCATGAGCGAAAGCTTTGGCTTATTTGATGGTCGGACTATGGACATTTTTTTTAATGGTTAAGAATGAAAATCATACTATTGTCCTATTTCAACAAACCAACGTCATTGAATTAGAAGTTAGAATTGTTCAAGGATTGTATCTCATGGACATTGCGTTGTGTTTAAATGGTTCACCTTGTGTCAATAGTGTTTGTGCTTGATGTGACTGCTTTAGCCTAGTGATATAGATGATGTTATATGGCAACGAAATCCTAATAAAGATAAATTGAAAATTTTCTTGAATGCACTAACAGTCGAAAGTAAACTTAATTTGAAATGTCATAAGTAGTCCAAAAAGGATAAGCCTACTTAATTGCTATCATGGGACACGTGTTATATATCTTGTTTATATATTTTTATGTATAGGTTAATATCATATTCATTCTGTATGCATGGGTAATAACTCACATAGATGGTTATTTTCCTAAAAACTCTCAACAAACCGTTTGATAGAAGAGGTAACACCTCTAGCCGTGCTCTCTGAGCAGTAGCTCCTCTGGAGCCCACTTTCACGTCGGCTCAAGGGTCCTTGCATGGATCTACCAGATCTGCCCATTGAGTCTAAAAAAGAGACGCAATGTTTTTTATTTTTGTTAGATGGTCTTAATTTATGCTTATACCTATGAAGGCACTTAATTTAATAGATTTGATATTGAATTTAGTATGCTTAATTTATATTTTGTTAAGTTACAAGTTGTTATATAAAGTTGATTGGATATCTTTTATTTTTATAAATGTTGTTAATAGTTAGTTGGATGATGACAGCGTGGATGATATTCAACTCTACAAATCAACTGTCATAATTATCATTTCAGCCTGCTCTTTTGTTTGCCTAGATATTAATTGTTTTATTGTTGTAGTTGTACTATATGATAATCAGTTGCCCATTTGAGGATTTCTATGTTGCTAGATATGGATTTAGTGTGTTTTTGGATGCATAAAAATTCTCAAATTGTCTCTTTTTAGACAATTCAATGTTGGATAGATAATAATGTTTTCATTTATTCTAATTTGAATGCACATGATTGTTTCGGTCTATCTCTCCTAATTCTCTCTCGATATATTTCTTGTATTTATTTCCTCATCAAATATCCACATTTTGTATAGATAGTTGAACAAGATTAATATATTCTGGAGAGATAAAGGGAGATGCTGCCGAAATTTTGGCGTGGCATTTAAATTGAATAATGAAAACATTGCAATCTATTCAACATTGAATAGGTGACTGATTTAAACACTTAGGAAATTGTTGAAAGTTTAGAAGACATTTATACACATATGACACACCATGTAACAGCCCGAATTTTTTCCAACCTGGAAGACGTCTTTAGGCGATAAGTCAATCCTAACACCGGTTTAACTTCTCAAACACTTGATTAAAGCCTCAAATCCCTTTTCAAACCATTTTCTTCACAAATCCCACCCTTCACTACCTTGTTCTTTCAATTTTTCTAAGCACTTTCATCTTAGACATTATCCTAAACTAGCTAAATAGTATAATTTGGATAACTTTATATACAAACTACAAAGGCCCAGGTACCACCTCAGACAGAAGTGCTCAGGACTAAATCCTTTAGAAAATTAGGCGAGAAATAGCCAGTGTTAACTAGAGTACCTATGAAATTAGCACCAACCACTTTAAATACGATCTGCAAGACCCAAAACTTGTAAAATCATTGACGCTAGGTTACCCTAAAATCTAGGATCAATCTCATTACCCGGCTGCTCTCGGGAGCATCTCGAAACTCCGTATCGGATCTGGACCGCACGTCGGAAGTCTGATTAACACGAAATTAAGGAACTAGGACCGCCTTGCTAGGCTTGACAACCATCCCGGAAATCAAATCCAAATAGTGTCCCAGCGCTATTCGCTTGAGCTCGGAGTGAAGAGTGTGAGAAATGTGAAATTAATTCAAAATAAAATATCTCAAATAGTAATCTAGCACCACTCGCTTGCGGATCAGTATTAAACAACCAGACCGTCAGAATCAGACCAAATTATACCCTCGGATCAGGAGAAATTTCATACACATTTACATGTACTCGGAATCTTCGATCGAGATCCGCTGACCGTTGAACTGAAACTGGTCCGCCACGTGTGATCTGGAATCCCGACCGAAACAAAAACTTAACTCCACCTAGATCCGGTGTCGGTGAGCTTAAGTCCGACCTTTGGCTCAAGGAGGCGCCAGAAGTCCTCCGTTGAGCTGGAAAAGGTCCGCTTTAGTTATAACCTAAGTAAACCTTGTACAGAAGTCTAATTTGTGAGTTTTTAGGCTATATAAGGACCTTAGAAACCTCTCTCTCACAGCCATACAAATTTGAGAGAAACCCTAGAGAGAGAAGAGAGAAAAGAGAGAGAAAGAGTGAGAGAAGTGGGGGAATCTCCCTGCCACTTTATCCCCGCCGCTACATAAGCTATACCGCTCCGTTCCAATCACTTTCCCGACGATTCCAGCTCCGTTTCTAGGTAAGAAACCCTAACCCTAATCTGATTTGGGGCTTGGGTGGTTGTAGGTTATGAAATAGCTAACCTACTTCGTTCTCTAGGTGGCCAAACTGCCGTATACGGAAGCTTAGCAAACTTATCGACTCTGTTACGATTCTACGATAAAAGGTGCGGACTTTAGGTGTATAGGTTTATGGTTTTCAACACTTTCAATGTCAGATAATGATATATTCATGATCTGCATGCAATTGCACATGTACAAAGTGCTGTCTTTTTTCCGTTTCGATTAAAGATGAAAAAATATGGAATTCTACATACTCTAGGTATTTGTAGAAAGTACCGTATACGTACAAAATTTGGAAATGTGTTTTGACATGATTAATTGTTGTATGAATATATTATATGTGGATAAATTACTTGTTTGGCGAAAGGACTCGCCCTAATACATGTTTTGCTTATATACACTATGTATGTTGAAATTGTGTATTCTAGACAGTACCGTATACGTATAAATTTTGGAGATGTATTTGCTATGATTATTTTTGCTGTATGAATATATTATACATGGATAAATACTTGCTTGGCGAAAGGATAGCCCTAATACATGTTTTTGTTAACATACACCATGTATGTTGTAATGGTGTATTCTAAGTGTTTGTGAAATGACTGAATGAGTATAGAATTCTCATTCGTGCTCGCCATGACTAATTGTCATGGATATATGATTGTTGTATTGGCGATACCCCTTTGATGAAAGGATTTGCCCTGAATCACGCTACGGCTACTAAACGCTATATATGTTGAAATTGGTAGCCCAAGTGTTGGTGAAAATGTTCAAATGAATATGGAACTTGGATTCCTACTTTCCATGACTATCCGTTTTGTGGTGTACGCGTGCTATGATTGGGGCAACTCCCTAGTGAAAGGATTTGGCCTAATGCCTATGTGATCAACATATATCATGTATGTTGGTGTATGTAGTCTAAGTGTTTGTTAAAACGTTCGAATGAGTAGTAGTTAGTAAATTGTAATGTATAAGGGTGTTAAGATATGATTCTCAACTCCTTTAACTATTAGCTGTGTGATTAGGAATTTTATATGTACAGACTCATACTTGTGTTGTGCTTCATAACATGCTCAAATGATTGTATGATTTTATCTATGTGATGCATACGTTTAAATTCATGTTTACGTTGTATGATCTGTCATGGGTGATGGGGGAGTGGAGCAACGAGTACGTGCAACAGCCCTGGCAGCCCTAAACGGATAATACCAGACTTTGATTGTATGATTTGAATCTTGATTCATTACTGCTTTAACTATCTGCAATTGAATGTGATTGGGGCTATGATTATAGTCCAGGCAATCGGTAACGAAAATGAATGCGTGGCTGAGATTCATTTGTCACGTGAGATGTGTTCGACGAACCCTAGTCGTACTTCGGTTGGCGATAATGGTTGGCCACACGAAGTGCTTATGCGCTTCATATCGTTCAACTTGTTGTGCACTCAAGCTAGCCGAGCTCGTCAAGTAACCTGATCTGTCTAATGTATGTTCACCATGTTTGGACGCTACTACTGCTTGAACCTAGGGTACCAAACTTACCAGTGAAATCCCTTTTAAAAACCATGGTACCAACCTCGATCCGCTAAGACTCATGAGCCGGGCATGGTGGTATGGACACCGTGGTCGAGCTGTCGGCCTACGCTGGGGCCACGTGCCCCCCCCGTAGTGACCAGTGAGCAACCAAACTCGTGAGCCGATTATGGTGGTATGAGACACTATATTCGAGCTGTCGACACCTACGGCGAGAGCCGAATACGGTGGGACCTGTATTTGTGCTGACGGACGACGAGCCCTCCGTAGTGTCTTTGAGTATACTCTAAGGTCTGTGATTGGCGATGAGCCCTTCGCAGCAACTAGAGCATGAGTTGAGTCAGGTACGGTGAGACCTGTATTCGAGCTAATGGCCAGCGATTGAGCCGAGTACGGTGAGACCTGTATTCGAGCTGACGGCCACCAATTGACCCGCATACGGTGAGATCTGTAGCCGTGCTGATGGGTGACAAGCCCTTTTGTAATGCCTTCGCTATGCCTCTCAAACCATAATATCGTATGAGATTAACTAGGACTGACGACCCTAGAATGGATCATGTTTGGGAATGATATAAGGGAGGTACCTTAGTTTCCCAATACTTCTGTTTGAAATGGACTAATAACAACTCGGTAATCATGCTCATCATGCATTGTATGTGCCTGGTAGATGTGGAGCACTGAGGGATGAACGCATTCGCGAACGTAAGATGGTGTCGCATGAGGGTGGTTTGGCAAGGGCATACATCATGCCATTTTATACTTGCATTAAATAAGAGTAGTTAGAATTGTTTGATTGTACTGCTTTATCATTACTGCTTGACTGAGTTGATAACATGTTAACCTATGTTTTATTGTTCCACTGAGTTGATCACTCACTCCCACGTTATGGGACGGTGTGTACAAACCAACCAGATTTGTTGAGTTTCAGGTGATGGCGACGATTAGAAGCAGAGCCGGACTGCTACTATGATGTTGAGGGAGTTTCTCCTACTTGTAGCTCTCGACAGGTTTATGAAGACCTGTTATTGTATTGACGGGACTATGGTACTTGGGATAGAAGGCATTACACTTACACATTTGGTATATTTTAGAAATGTACTTGAAATTTATTAACCTGGTAATGTTATCACACTCTGGAGACTCACTACAATATTATATATGTTTTTATATATCTATCAATCAAGTCTTCGCTTGCAATTTAACTGTCTCTGGAGTATGATATGTGTTTGGCTTAATCTCACTCCATGTTTCAATACACTAATGCAGACAACATTTAATCATCGTTGATTTATGTTGTAAGTTGCATGATGTTCTGGAACTCGGGTGTTGAGTTTATGGTCGACCCCCGATTTTTTGAGATGTTACACACACACACTTAGGAAATTCTTGAAACGTTAGAGGAAATTGTTTCATATCTTTATATTCAATTATTTAGAGACACCCTGATCCATAGCTCAAGTGGTAGACTGAGTGAAAGATGCCTCATTTTAACACTGAGGTCTTGGTATCGATCCCTAGTGGGGGTGGCTAACAATAAAGTGTGAACTGACAGTGAGGTGTACTAACAAGCTAACAAAAAAAATAATTTAGAGATGACTAGTGAGGATGAAATCCCAACTACCCCTGGTGTCAGTGCGTCAGCCACATCACCTTTTATTGTTGAGACAAAAAGGTCTTCAGCTACAAGTAAAGGAAAGAGACGGTCAACTATCTGGAATGATTTTAAATAAGTAATATTTAATAATGTCTCTAAGATCAGATGTCTGCACTGTAAACTCTATACAGTAAAAATATTGTGGGGTCAACTACTCATTTAAACAAACATAGGCAACGTTGTTCAAGGAGACCTAGAATTCCACCTTCAGACTAACAATTGTTATCATTTATAAAGTCTAAATGAGATGCTTCTAAAGTTAAACTTACCACTCATAAGTTTGAAAAAGATAAACTGAAGGAGTGGTTTGCAAGGCTTATAATCGTTGATGAGCAACCATTTAAAATGATAGAAAGTAAAGTGTTCATGGGATACAATAAATTTCTTAATCCTCAGGTTGAGAATGTCTCTCGTGTTATTATGAAGAGGGAGTGCATGAAGATGTACGCAAGTGAGAAAATGAAGTTAAAAACAGTTCTGGCATCGGTTTGAAGGATATGTTTGACTTTTGATATGTGGACATCGCAAAATCAAATAAAAGGATATATTTCATTGACTGCATATTAGGTTGATGAAAATTGAAAACTTTGCAAGAGAATATTGAACTTTCGTCACCCTCCACCTCCCCATTATGTTTTGGTTATTTCAGATTGCATTTACAATTGTCTATGAGATTGAGGCATTGAAAATGAAGTCTCATCATTAACTTTCGATAATACTTCAATAAATGACAATTTAATATTATTCTTACGTAACTAGTTCATGGCAACCGACAATTTATTTTTTGAGGAAAAAATATTTCAAGTTTGGTGTTGTGCACACATTTTGAACCTAATTGTACAAGAATGGTTGAAATCAATTGACCAAACTATAAAGAATGTGAGGGAGAATGTAAAGTATATAAGGGGCTCACTTTCAAGATTGAGTATATGGAATGACATAGTCCAACGTTTGAATATGAAGTCTCCAAAAACGTTAAGCTAGATGTATGCACACGTTGGAATTTGACTTTCGAGACGTTAGATTCGGCTGTGAAATTAGAACTCGTATTTCCAAAATATACAGCACGTGATAAAACGTATGCTTGGTTACCTATTGAAGAAGATTGGAGCAAAGAAAAATAAGTTCGCAAGTTTTTAAAAGTTTTTTATGACTATACGAGGATATTTTCTAGCAATAAGTTTTCTACGGAAAATATGTTTCTTTCAACTGTGTGGAAGATCAAGGAAGCCCTATGGAAAGGTGTGAAATGGCTGAGCTATGAGTCCTAGAGGGGGGGTGAATAGGACTATGCCAAATTAAAAATTAAATGCAGAATTTAAACAAATATAAATAGAGATAGCAATTAAACAATCTCACAATGCATAAATGAAAAGCAACCTCAAATGTACAAGTATTGAGAGGTTGATACATATGTTGTTCTAGGGACAACCTTACACCAAAAACTAATGGCTTATGGTAGGACAACCTGTGTAACGTCCCGTCCAACCAGCACCATGTCCTGGGGCGTCCACATAGGATTTGCCGCAGGACCATTTGTTTAAACCACTCGTGGTAGGACACCACGAGTTAATTAACCTAGGATTAGCCCATTAGAATAGACCAGAAGGTCACGATAGGACCTGGTGTAGCCCACCAAGCCAAATGACCTGTTTACACTTAACAACAGCCCGTGTGGGCCGCCCAGCGACCGAGGAGGGTCAGAAAAATCGAAAAGTTTAGAAATTATAGATCTTACTGGGCTTGTGGTCCATCGCAGACTGCGGAACCAATGGACACCCAGAACTGGGATCTGGCACTAGCCGAATGCACTTCACTAATGCCAGAATTGGAATCTGGCACTTGCAATTGAAGTCGAGATACCAGGTGTTCCAGCCGTTGGATTTCTTTCATTTACGGTGACGGTTTAATATATTTTTTCTACACCCGTTCACCAAATCTGGGACCTGATCGTGGAACGGTGACCGTTGATCGCAAACTGGACCCGTACGATCGAACCCCATATCCGATCGCTTCCAAATTTTGTGTGGCCCTTCATCGAGCCATGGAGCACCTATCCTACAAGTTTTATGGTCAGAGGGCCGCCAGAACTGCTCCAATCACCAAAATGACCCCCACAGGGCCATTTAAGGGTCGAAAACGTCTTCTCATATCATATATCCGTTCATCCGTTCGTCCTCAATTTTTGCATGGACCATAGTCGGGCCATAAGGCACTTACACACCGAATCTGGTGGCCAGAGGGGTGTTAGGGTCACCTCAACACCAATAGGAGTCCCATAGGTATATTTTAAAATTTGTGGAAGCTTGGGGCCAAAGGGGCCAAGTCTAGAGAATAAAGCCCTAAGGCCCTCTTTCTCATAACCTTTCTCCATTCTCCAACAACAAGCTCTCTCCCTCATATCCTCTAACCTCCAACAACCAAATCTCTCTTCCTCATAACTCCTCCATTTTTCAACAACCAAGCTCTTCCTCAAAATTTCTTACAATCTCCAACAACCCATCTCTCTCCCTCATAACTCCCACCATCTCCAACAACCAAGGTGAGTAAAGAGAGGGTGAAGGTAAGTTGGTGGACCCTAAATCAAGGTGGGGCCCAAGGAAATCAATCCCACAACCTCTTACATCTTCTCCAAGAAGGATCTCTCATACACGGTCGCTCCTTCGTCCCGTTGAGCATCTAGGTAAGATCCATCACCAAGTTTCCTTGAAACCCTTGTAATGAAGGAGATTTGCATGAAAATCTAACATGTGATGTTGCTCCTAGGATTCCAACCGTTCTACACTAAGATCCACATCTCCTAGGTCATTCCCGAGTCTTCAACAAATCCAAAGGTGCGGACTATTGTTCTTAGGTGGCCTAACACCAATTTTAGTGTGGGTTTAATGATTTTGAATGCTTGGATGTCATATTAGAAATTCTAGAGAAACCCTAAGGATTACATGTTTGTTGGAATTGTTTAGATGTGCATGCTTAGCTCTCAAATGTGATATAGATCTTGCCTTTTACATGATATTATGTTTGGATGATAATATGCTCATGGTTGTTTGATTCCTTTCCCTCATATGTGGTGTTTCATTGTGTGTATGATTACTTACACTTGTACTCATGATTTCTTAAGATGGAGGAAGTGTTTAACTTCCTCACATGACCCACACGCTCACATGCACCTTGTTTTCATAATAACATTTGCTTGCTTGATAGAAGTATTCACTTTATATGCTTGAGATGTATGAGAATATATATTGATGTACTAGTTGATAATATGGATAGTGGGCATGTTGTAGATTTCCTTCACTCCCTTGGGTTGGTCAGGAACATGATGAGAGATGGTAGTCCCATCGGTAGGACTATGCTAGGGCTATATTCGTGGGTTTGGGCGGGAGTGTTTGGGTGGCTGTAGTTCGACTACATGGGTCCTTTATGCCCGAGGTCACTCATCTCACGCTCGCCTGGCCCGTGCAGTCTAGCCTACTGTCTGATCAACTATGTTTGTCAACCCTGTTTGCTCACCTATGTATAGAACCTGGAACACCTTACAACCATTGTGGCCCATTAATACTTAAACTGTAATTGGTCCACAGTCAAGTGAGCCGGGCATGGTGGAATGGGGCACTGTGTCAACCATTGTCGGCCTACGCTGGGGTATCGCGCCTCCCCGTAGTGACTGCGAGTGATCCCTCCCTATCGGCACTCCTCATGTGCTTGGAGTCGGGGATGAGGATCCTGACGGGATCACGGACCGCGGGGACTCGGCCTCACGCGTTGATGGGGTCTTGACCTCGCAACCAGTTTAGGGCATTGATATGTGGGGTGTATCAGATTCCCCAATTTGCTGGATGAATGGATTTAACTAATAACTCGGTTAACATGATCGCATCGCATCGCATTAGTTAGGGTGGCGACTCGGAAGTCGAGGTCGCTCTGAGGGAGTGTGGTCATATGCGATCGTTAGATGGAGTCGCTCTGAGGGAGTGTGGTCATATGCGATCGTTAGATGGAGTCGCTCGAGGGAGCGTTGTGGCGAGGGCATGCATCATATCATCGCATTGCATGCGCATTTAATAAGAGTTGTAGGTGTTACTGATTGACTGCTTTTCATTAAATTCATATTATAATTGATGCTTGTTATAACTTAAGATTAATAGTTCACACTGAGTTGATCACTCACTCCCACTCTGGGACGGCGTTTTAAAACATCAACCAGACCCAATCATAGATGCAGGGGATGCGGAGTAGATGGAGCATGGCGACGCTATTCTCGACGAGGAGGAGGACCTGTCATACTTCCAGCTGATGGATGGTTCCCAGCCAGCTGGAGAGGCGGGATCGGATCGCTGAACTGTGGGCTCAGTCCTATTCTTTTGGGACATATTATTCTTTTACGATTTTGTTGAGTGGCGATATGTGCCCCTTTATTCTTTTGGACATGTATATATATACGTATATGCTTTTGGTCTCTTCCATTTCAGTAGACTTGTGGTAGTGATTCTTCATGTTCCAGGAAATTCCATATTTGCACAATTAACCAGATTAAACGCACAATTAATTGAAAATCGGTCATAGGTGACCCCGGAAACTCGGGAGTTGAGTATGTACACGACCCCCGATTTCCAGGGCGTTACAACCTGATTCTTAGAACGGTCTGTGTATCAAAATCTCACACCGATACAGAGGAACAAAGAAATAAATAGTAAATGAAATAACTAAGATATTACAACATTCCCACACTTGCATAAAAGAAATTACAACATTCTCCACAAATGTATAAAAGGGAAATTACAATATCCACAAAATGAAATAAACAATAAATCACTACAAGACCAGAAATTATAGTGGTTCGCTTGTGTGTACACCAACTGTTTAGAAAAACAACCACATAACTACTCCACTCCTAATATCCTCACACAGTGGATATTAGCGTTCACTATGAAATAGGTTTTTTAAGGTTACAATTGTATCTTTTAAGTGAGCTTACACAATTCAAAGACCCCATACTCTGAGTTTTCTGGATCAGCTCAGACAAAACAAAATAAAGAGATTTTTCTGGCACAATCTTAATGAAACCAAAAGAATGAATTTACAAAACAGTAAAATACTTAGTTGGATATTCTCCTTTTGATGCAGCCCGGTAGAACTAATTCAGAGTAGAAGTTCAACGTAGATGTTCAATGTTCACACTCACTTGTGAAAATGTTCTAAGTTCTAAATTGATTTTAAATTAAATCACCTTGGGCTAACTTAATTTGATTTTGATTCCAAGAAATAGGAAAACTTCAATCCCTCTTTCAAATAAAATTGGAATGCAGAATACAAAATCAAATGCAAAGAAAGTTAATTAAAGAGAATATGAAATGAGCACAAAATAACTTAAGAATATCACTAACTTATCTCTTAGAGTGTTATCTTGAATTTGCTTGAATTGTATATCAAACTCTGAAATTCATGCTCTATTTATAAGTGCAGAAATCGCATCTTCGATTGGTCCTGAGGTCAGTTCGACTGGTCGAAGGACCAACAAACTTTTGAAAATTTGGGCACGATAAGATCAGACCGTTCCACGACTGGTCGAAGGATCTGCTCGACCGGTCGAGTCCTGTACACGACTGGTCGTGTGAGACTCATTTTAGTTGCTAGACTTTGGGTCGAGTCTGCAGGACTGGTCGAGCACTGTTCACACAACCTGTCGAGCAGTCTCCAGGACTAGTCAAGGCAATAAAAAAAATTCTGAAAATAAGTAACAAACTTAGGACTGGTCGAAGATTTCTTGGACTGGTCGAGCCAGTGTTAGGACTAGTCGAACTTAGTCTAAGACTAGTCGAAAAATAGACTATGCACTTATAAAATGACCCAATTAAACTATGTATTCAAAATGACCTATCCTATGGTCAATCTAGGGTCATTCATACCTTATAAGCAATGTATGAACATTGAATCTTCTTTTGCTTCAGTTGATAATCGTTCTTTGAAGTTCACGAAGCTTAAGATCTTTAAATGTAGCTTTGAAACCTTGAACATTGAAGCTTGAAGGAGTGAACTATCTCATGATACTGTGCTTGAGCATGTATATCTCTTTATCTTGCATTTGAAGTTCTTGAGGTAACGACCTTTGTTCTTGTACATGAGATGCACTGTCTTGAATTTGTAGATGAGCTATACAAGACACATATTCAAAGAGGTTTTGATACTACAAAATTTGACAATAATATGAGCTATGAAACATAGCACTTACAATCTCCCCCTTTGTTAAATTTGTGACAAAACACACTTCATTAAAATAACATAAGCATTACACACACAATAAAGAATCATGCACCAGTTATCAATAGGTCAAAACAATTTGCATATACTCCCCCTTACTCCCCCATACAAAAAATAAAAATAAAAATAGATTGCTACCTATCCACAATCCACAATTCACACATATCATAAGCATGATAAAATTCTCCCCCTTTTTGTCAAAACATGACAAAAGAAGGAACCAATAAATGATAGTGAAAGTAGATAAATAAGGAAAAATAAGAAGTGTAATGAGGAATAAACGAACAAGATATTCAAGATAGTAAATCCATAAACAAGCATTGTTCAAGCATGATCAACCATGTTCAACTTAGAAAACAAAAGAAATCCAAGAATCTTAATAGTTATTACAAACCAGATCAACAAATATTAATCAGAACCCGATGAAGGAGCAGGTATGGTAGGATCAAGTTGATGATGTCCCTTGTTAAGGGGCCTAAGATATATGCGCATATATTTGAATTACAAATCATGGGACACATTCATGTTTTCTACCTTCTCCTCAAGTGAGCGCAACCGCACATTAAAGTCAGATGACTGATAATTAGGATCATATGCTGAATCAGATTCGATCTCATCAAAAATATCATTCATATTGATGTCATCTGGAGGTAAATCATCTTCTTCTTCATTTGCGGCATCAGCTCCACCAACACCCACATTGACTTGGCCTAGGGCCAACTTCAAATTCATCTTATTAACATTGGAGTTGTTGAATGATAGGTGGTGAATGAGAGCTTCTCCTAGAGGCAAAGCCACTGAACTATGTGTGGCCAATACAGTCATAAGATACGCGAAGGGAATGTCTATGTGTCCTGGATGGAGACAGAATTGAATGATGCAATGACAAATCAAGGAAGGGAGACATACAGATGTATCAGAGATGATGAAATGAAGAATACGAACCATGAACGTAGTGAGTTCGGTTTTGTTACCAGAACGAGGATAAACATTCGAAATGAATATCCTGTGAAGGACTTTGTATCTGGGTAACAAATATTTTGAGGCAAACGCATTTCCAGCGGTATTCCATTTTGCATCTATATTGCACAAATCTCTAGTAAGCATTCGCTTCTCAGTTTTAGTTAGTTTTGCCACTAGAGTGCTAATGGGAATATCTCCATCATTGACAGGTAAATCCATTAATCCAGAGATAAGATGACGATCCACATTAATTAGACCTTCTCTAGTTGCGATAGTGAATGTCAGATTTTCAGTAGAAAAATCAGTAATACAAGCATACATAGTTTGCGCAATGGAGCGGTATGCCGGCCCACCCCAATGCAGTATGTTATCCCATTCTACAGACTGAAGGAAAGGAAGGATATCAAATGGAGCTAGATGATTAACATTAACAGGTCGTTCAACAATAACATTGCACAACCTAATATCTCGTACATAAGAGGGATCATCTTCTGGTGACCGAAGGTGGCGTACTGTTATAGGAGTCGACCTAGAAGTAGAGGAACCACGAGCTCCTTTCTTTTTATTTCTACCTCCCATTTGCACCAAAGATAATAAAGAACAAAGATATTACAAAAGAGGTAAAGAGGGTTTTCACAAGATCAGATTTTTTAGAAGAAAATCCTAAAAACCACTATGAATCAAGAAATAAATCATACCAATGATGAAAAGGGAGTACAAAGAACTTGATTCTACAAGGAAAATTAAAAAAATGCACTAACCTTAAAGAAATAGGAGATGGGTTCGACCGGTCGACCTAGGAGCCGTTGGAGAAGACACCCAAAATGAAGAAAAAGTGATTTTTTTCCTAAATAAAGCATCAAACCTACGCTACACGGCTGGTCGAGTACATGCTCGACCGGTCGTGCCACGACTGGTCGAGTATATACTCGATTGGTCGTGCACAGCCCAAAATATGCACTTTTCTTAAAATTTGAAATTTTAAATATTTAAAATAACAAAAATGTACATTATGATACAGAAATGCATGAATAATCATTTCGAATTGCATATACCAAGATTAAATTTTAAGTTAGCAAACCTGCTTTTGTCGAGCGGTTTTGTGAATATGTTAGTAAGTTGAGTCTCGGTCAGAATATATTCCAAAGAAATTGTCTTTTCTTCCACTAATTCATGAATGCAGTGATATCTAATGTCAATGTGCTTGGTTCGTTAATGCTGGATTGGATTTTTAGATATATTAATTGAACTGAAATTATCACAGTATAAAATCATAATATTTTGTGCAATTCCGTAATCGCTTAGCATTCTTTTCATCCATAGAAGCTGAGTATATGCATTACCTGTTGCAATGTATTCAGCCTCAGCAGTTGAGAGCGATACGAAACTTTGTTTCTTACTTTGCCAAGAAACTAAATAGTTCCCTACATAGAAACAACCACCATTGGTTGATTTTCTATCATCAATGTTACCAGCCCAATCAGCATCTGTATAATCAGTTAATTGCACACTAGTATCATGTGGATACCAGAGACCAAGATTAGCTGAACTAGCGACATGTTGCAAAATGCGTTTAACAACAATTATATGTGACTCTTTAGGATCAGATTGATATCTAGCGCAAATTCCTACGCTAAATGCAATATCAGGTCTACTCGCAGTTAAATAAAGTAAACTTCCTATCATACTGTGATATAGCTTAGGATCCACATTCTTACCTGTAGAGTCTTTTGAGAATTTTAAAGTAGTACTCATAGGAGTATCAAAATTTCCCCATTCTCAAATCCGAACTTTTTAACTAAGTTCAGAGCATATTTGGTTTGAGAGGTAAAGAAACCATCAGGTTGCTGTTTTACTTGCAACCCTAAGAAATAATTCAATTTCCCAACCATGCTCATTTCAAACTTAGATTTCATAAGATCTACAAACTCAACAGTCATGTTAGCACAGGTAGATCCATAAATAATATCATCAACATAAATTTGCACTATTAAAATGTGATCATTATGTTTCTTTACAAATAATGTCTTATCAACACTTCTCATTATAAGTTATGACTTAGTAGAAACTTAGTTAACTTTTTGTACTATGCCTTGGGAGCTTATTTCAAACTGTAGAGTGTTTTTTTCAGGTGGTAGACATGATTAGCATTATAGGGTCTTCAAAACCTGTTGGTTGTTCGATATACACTTCTTCATGCAAATCGTCATTTAATAAAGCACTCTTTACATCCATTTGGTATATTTTGAACTTTCTAAAGCATGCAATGGATATAAATAGTCTGATTGATTCAAGACGAGCTACTGGGGCAAAGGTTTCATCATAATCGATGCCTTCAATTTGAGTGTACCCTTATACAACCAGCCTAGCTTTGTTTCTAATAATATTACCAAGTTCATCAGACTTATTTTTGAAAATCCACTTTGTTCCGATAATGTTTTTATCTTTCGGTTTTGGAACTAAGTACCAAACATCATTTCTAACAAATTGATTGAGCTCTTCTTGCATCGCTACAATCCAGTTTTCGTCAGTAAGAGCTTTTACGTTAGCCGGTTCTATCTGAGATGTAAAGCACATGTAATTACACATATCTTTTAGTTGTTTACGAGTGCGCACACCAGTGAGAGGGTTTCCAAGAATCTGAGTAGTTGGATGGTCTTTAACAGTCCTTAGTTCAGAGTTATTTTGATTTGATGAAGTATCTGGTTTATAAATTAGAAGAACTTCATCATTCTCTGAACTTGTGACAGGTGTATTCAAGTGATCGTTAATAACCACATTAATGGACTCTTGGATTACACCGGTCCTCTTATTAAGAACCCGATACGCTTGACTATTCAGAGCATACCCTAAGAATATCTCTTCATCACTTTTGGTGTGAAACTTACCCAGATTTTCTCGGTCACGTAAAATGTAGCACTTGCTGCCAAAAACACGGAAGTATTTGACAGTAAGCTTCTTATCAAACCACATTTCATAAGTTGTTTTACCGTTTGATTTTCTAGTGTAAATGTGGTTAATTATATAACAAGTAGTATTTACAGCTTCAGCCCAAAGATTTTTAGGAAGCTTCATAGTATTTAACATTACATTTGTCATTTCTTGAAGCACTCTATTTTTTCTTTATACTATACCATTTTGTTGTGGTGTTTTGGGGGCAGAAAATTCATATGATATTCTCTGATCACTGTAAAACTTCTCAAAACTGTTATTCTCAAATTCTAATCCATGATCACCACGGATCTTACGAACTTGAGATCCTTTTTCTGTTTAGATACATTTAAGTACCCTTTTTACTTCATCGAGAGTTTCTGATTTGTCCCTTAAGAAGACTACCCACGTATATCTGGTAAAGTCATCAACAATTACCAGTATATACTTCTTGCTACCTCGACTCTCTGTTCTGGTTGGTCCAACAAGATCTATGTGGAGAAGTTCGAGCGGTTTAGATGTGACATTGGAGTTCACCTTTTTGTAAGTACTCCTGGTTCGTTTGCCAATCTGGCATTTGCCACATATCTTATCTATTTTCTGTATTTTGGGTAAGTCTCTTACTAACTCTCTTTTGCTCAATTTATACAAGTTGCGGCAGTGTACATGTCCAAGGCATTTATGCCATAACTCGGTCTCATCGGTATGGACCATGTAACATGATAGATTAGATGAGCTTGAATCACTCACAATGTAGCAGTTTTAAGAAGTTCTACGACCAGTTAATATTACAGAACCCTTTTTATTTAGAATTTCACAACCTTGGTTAGTAAATTTTACACTATGATTATTATCGCATATTTGAGAGATGCTTAATAAGTTATGTTTTAACCCTTCTATATATAAAACATTCTCAAATAGAGGGAGGTTAAAAGAGTTCAACCGTACCTTGGCCAACAATCCTGCAGTTGCTACCATCATCGAATGTGACTGAAACATCAGTCATGTCTTTAAGATTGGTGAACAGACCCTTGTTGCCTGTCATATGTCTGGAGCAACCACTGTCTAGGTACCACTTTGAATGGCTTGTAGCTTTGAAAGCAGTGTGGGCAGCCAAACAAGTAACCTTAGAAACCCATTTCATTACAGTCTTGGGTTTAGGAGTATAGTTGGTTTTCTTATGTTTGTAGTTGATATAAGACCGACCTATTGAATTAGATTTTAAGAGCTCCTTAAGTAAATCAATAATTTCCTCAGCTAAAGGATTATGATTCTGATTTTTATAGTTGATATAATTGCTTTTAGGTTTTAAAGTTTGAAAAGTCTTAGCATTTTTAAAATAATTTAGATTTAGACTTTTCCCTTTTGAGTTTGAAGACTCCCCTTTTACAAATTTAGATGAAGATTCTACCAATTTGGACCTTGCAAAAAAAAAAAATAATAATAATAATTAAATTTTTTTTCTAGTTGTTGGCATTGAAATTTGGTTTTTGCACTATGATTCCTATTTTTTTCCTTTCTTTATTATCAAACGATTCTTGTAATCCGGATCTTTCGTATTCATTCAGGTTAATGAGTTCAGATTTTTAGATGATCTTTACAATCCATCTCTCCATTTGTAGATGATCGTTCAGGTTAATGAGTTTAGATTTTTAGATTTATGGATTGTTCTTGATGTTTTTTTTTTTTTTTTTTCCTTTCTTTCTTAATTTAGACAATGTACCTATTTAAATGGTTTTGAAAATGAATGACCTGTCTAAAACAAATTTCCATGACTATGTCATATCTTTTTACATGTGCTCACAATTCGATTCAATAGTACGCCCAAACCCACCTGTATTTGTAATTGCATGTGGTTCAAGTTCGGCTCGATAGTGATCCAGATGCACGGGCCCAACACGGGCGTACGGAAAACATACAATCTGTGGGTTATTGAAGGACCAGACAGTTCTCATACAAGGGCTTCCCGAATTGGTAACGTGGCAAACATGTTCAAATCCAACCGTGCATCTTGATCTGATCATCAAGTGGGATCAAATGATAAGTCGGAGACTAATTTATTAATTTTTATTTACCTCTTTTGAAGTTGATGGTAAGATCAATCTGGCTGCCAATGGGACGGATTGGCCTTTTGGGCTTTCGGCCTGGGCTTGCATTGGAATCCAGGCCCACCTTACGAACAACCCAGATCTTGTAAAAAAAGAGGGTGGCCAGCAAAGATCATGCCCAATCATCACAGTTCGGGCTTTGGTTGCCCATCATAAATCTAATTAAAAATATAGGCACCATCTGACCATCCACACATGCAAATGTATCCCCATGTGTGGACAAATCCAAACCGTTCATATAGTCCAATCCACTATAGATGGAGATAACAAATGATGACCATGAAAAGATACTTCTTTAGTCCTCCAATTGATGGCCATCAAATGAACGGCCAGCGATCATCTGTCCGCTGTTGCGTGTAGTGGGTCCCATACAAAAAAAACTACCATTTCCATTAAACTTGTCAATTGCACTGCATACATCTCAATAAATTTTTTTTTTTTTTTTTTAAAGACTCTAGAAAAAGAAAATAGATGGGGTGTGTTCAACCAATAAATGGACGGTATAGATTATCTTATCTTGTGCATACACTGATATTAATGGAATTTCCTACAATGCCCTCAATACAGCGCCGGAAGAAGCTCGAGTAGATGTTTTGAAAGTACTTTGTAGGCTGCTTCGGTGGGTGTACGACTTCCCAATATAAGAACTTAGAAGCATCCATACAAGTAGGAGTGTGGATGTTACAAAGTGGGCCCATTTCAAGAAAACTAGTCCCACAACATCCTCTCTTGGTGTCCACAAATCTTGTCCATCAAAATAAATAACCAAATAAATTAACTATGGAAGATCCGTGGAATTCGTAAGGGAAATTAACATTGTCCAAGACACTGATCAAATGGTTAGAATTGTTGGATCAAGGTGATTCTTTAGAGAGATCAACAATCTCTAATCTGAGAGAATGGATTGATGGGGATTTTCTCCTCATTGTTCGGTTCGATGAAATTGAACAGGTTTCGATAGAATCGATAATTGCAGATTTTTTCGCTGCTGGTTGCTGGACAGTTTTTGGTCCTGCGATATCATCGAGAGACTTTCAGATGATATCGAGGCTGTCATCGAGAGTGGCTCGATGACATCGATAATTGTTGGAATTTCCACCCCTGGTCGCTGGACAGTTTTTGTCCAGTCTCAATATCATCAAGAGACCTTCAGATGATATCGAAGCTGTTATCGAGAGACCTTCGATATCATCGACGAGTTCCGCAGATGCGATTGCGGAAATGCAGATTTTGCGAATTTTGTTTCCTATTTGGATTCTACCTCTTTCTATTCTTATATAAAGGGGTGTATGCGGGATTGTGGTGGATTCCAGGGCATTCTAAGTTTTCTAAAGGTTTTCTAGGAGGGCTTAGGGCTATCAAAAGGTAAGAGAGAGAGAGAGAGAGAGAGAGAGAGAGAGATGAAGCTTGTGGAAGAGAGATTCTGCTCATAGAGGTGATCTACTTCGCAGTCCACATCTCAGCGCTTCTACGTCCTCGTGATCGGTGAGATCTCTCCGTTTTCTCTTGTTTCTCTTATTGTTTATCCACTCCTACGTGAGTGAAGAAGGTTTGATCCAAGTGGTGTGTGCTTGTGATCGGTTGTAACGTTCTGCTTTATAGTGGATTGTTAATCTGGACGAGGTCCTGTGGTTTTTACCTCTTTGAGGGTTTTCCACGTAAAAATCCCTGGTGTGGTGTGGTTTATGTTTTGATTTAGTTCATTGCATTATTATTCCATAATTCCGGTTTGTTTTGGGAGGCTAGATCCTAAGGTTTTGTGCAAGGCCCCCAACAAAGTGGTATCAGAGCTAAGTTCATTGAACGGGTAGGATCGGTTTTGAATTATGAAAGGTAGCTCATCAAGGATGATCAGCCTCAATGGTTCTAACTGGACCATATGGAAGGCTAAGATGGAGGACTTGCTTTATTGCAAGGACCTATATTCTTCAATTTTAGGCATATCAGCAAAATCCAAGGATATGACTGATGATGATTGGAAGAAGATGGACCAGAAGGCGGTGAGGTTTATTAGACAATTGTTGGATGATTCCGTGTTTCACCATGTGTCTACAGAAACCTCAGCCGCTAGCTTATGACTGAAATTACAAGGGCTATATGAGAGGAAGACAACCGGTAATAAAATTGTTTTGATAAGGCGACTTGTGAATCTCAAGTTCAAAAATGGTGGTTCTGTGGCCGAGCACATGAATGAGGTCAGTAATATAGTGATCCAACTCTCTTCTATGAAGATGGTTCTGGATGATGAATTGCAGGCTTTACTATTGCTTAGTCATTGCCTGACAGTTGGGAGACATTGGTGGTGTCTCTAAGTAACTCATCGCCAGACGAAAAGATATCCATGGAACAGGTAACTAGCTGTCTCTTCAATGAAGAGACAATGATGAAGTCTAAGGGGTCTACTCAGCAGGAGGCTCTTGTGACACAGGAACGGCGAAGAGGAAAGAACAGGAAGGGCGGGAAGGCCCGAGATAAATCAAGAGGCAAGTCGAGTAACAGGAAAAATGTTGATTGCTGGAATTGTGGCAAGAAGGGCCACTACAAGCATGAATGTCGTAGTAAGAAGAACGACAAGAAAGGAAAAGGGAAGGAAGATGGATAAGATTCCACTGTGGTCGCTTCAGATGGCGACGTTGTAGTTATTCTTTTAGCAGATCACGATGTATGTCTCACGGCTACGAGTTAGGACATCGACTGGGTGATAGACTCGGGAGCTTCTTTTTATGCGACTCCACGCGGGGACTTCTTCACAAGCTACAAGTCAGGTGACTATGGGACTGTGAAGATGGAAAATTCTGGCGTATCGAAGATCATAGGGGTCGGTGATATTTGTGTAAAGACTGATGTGGGTTGCACATTGGTTCTTAGGGATGTGAGGCATATCCTAGACCTTCGCCTTAACTTGATGTCGACGGGAAGGTTGGATGATGATGGCTATGAAAGCCGGTTTGCTTGTGGGCGCTGGAAGCTCATCAAGGGTTCGTTGATCACAGCTAGAGGAAGAAGTGTTGCACCCTTTACAAGGCAAATGTCAGTGTGTGCAAGGGTGGGTTGAACGCAGCGGAAGATTCAGCTATTGACATGTGGCACAAGCGTCTAGGCCACATGAGTGAAAAAGGGCTTCAGCTACTAGTGAGGAAGCGACTTTTTCTAGACATTATAGGTACACCTTTCAAAACCTGTCTTGATTGTTTATCAGGGAAACATCATAGAGTTTCATTTATTAAATCTGCTTCTCATGTTAATAAAATGCATGCATTAGATTTGATTTATTCTGATGTTTGTGGTTCTATGAGAACCAAAAACCTTATGTGGGGCATTGTATTTTGTCACTTTTTATAGATGATGCATCTAGGAGGGTTTGAGTTTATGCTTTGAAATTCAAAGATTAGGTCTTTGGTGTGTTTAAATTGTTTTATGCTATGGTCGAGAGAGAGACATGTAGATCATTGAAGTGCATCCGCATTGACAATGGTGGTGAATATATTAACGACTTTCATGAGTACTGCAAGTCCCTGGGTATACGGCATGAACAGACTGTTCCCAAGACCTCCCAGCATAATGGTGTAGCTGAGCGAATGAATCGCATCATTGTTGAGAGAATCAGATGCATGTTATCCCATGCGAAGTTGCCCAAGATGTTCTGGGGAGAAGTAATGCACACGGCAGTATATTTGATAAACAAGTCTCCATCAGCCCCGTTGAATGGAGAAGTGCCTGAGAAGGTGGGACTGCACAGGATCCATCATACAGTCATCTCAGGGTGTTTGGATGCAGGGCATCCGTTCACGTACCAAAGGACGAGAGGTCCAAGCTCGATATGAAGATCAAGCAGTGTGTGTTCTTAGGGTACGGTGATGAAAAATTCGGTTACAAATTGTGGAATTCGACCGAGAGGAAGCTTGTCAGGAGCAGAGATGTGGCTTTCTTTGAAGATCAATGTATAGAAGACATTGGTAAGCCAGAGAAGAACCAGCTTAGTTCAGGTGAGTTAGAGGACATGGATCCAGTTATTCCTTCCGTGGTGCCTGATGATGGGGGAGTACAACAAGGTGTAGAGGACAAGAGAGTTCCTTCAGAAGATGGACCAGGGGAGCAACCCCCACTTGATCCACTGTTGAGCCACAAGTGAGGAGGTCATCTAGGGACAGACAACCGTCTAAGGTACTCACCGCATGAGTACATTATGCTCACTGATATGGGAGAGCCAGAAGATTATTCTAAGGCCCTAGCCGACGAGCATAAGGAGGAGTGGTTGAAAGTTATGCAAGAGGAGATGAAATCCTTGCATAAGAACCACACCTATGACATGGTGAAACTACCTAAGGGCAACAAAACTCTGAGCAACAAGTGGGTGTTTAGAAAGAAGATTGAGCAGAAGAATTCATATACGAAGTTCAAGGCCAGACTTGTGGTGAAAGGGTTTGGTCCGAAGAATGGCATAGACTTCGAGGAGATATTCTCACCAGTGGTGAAGATGACATCCATACGGATGTTGCTTGGGTTGGCGACTAGCATGGATCTGGAGATAGAGCAGTTAGATGTTAAAACTGTCTTTCTCCATGGTGACCTGGAAGAAGAGATCTACATGCACTAACCAGAAGGGTTCGAAGTCAAGGGCAAGGAGCATATGGTGTGTAGGCTGAGGAAGAGCTTGTATGGGCTGAAACAAGCTCTACGACAATGGTACAAGAAGTTCGACTCGTTTATGTTGAAGTATGGATATGACAGAACGGAGTCGGACCACTGTGTGTTCACGCGCAAGTTCTCAGATGGTGATTTCTTAGTTCTGCTGTTATACGTTGATGACATGCTCATCATGGGAAAAGACATCAAGAAGAACGACAGGCTGAAACAGGAGTTGGGCAAGTCGTTTATGATGAAAGACTTGGGCCCGGCTAGACAGATCCTAGGAATGAAGATAACCCGTGATAGAAGAAGTAGGAAGCTTTGGCTATTACAAGAGCGGTATATTGAGAAAGTCCTAGAGCGGTTCAATATGAATGCAGTGAAGCCGGTCAGTACTCCACTGACTGGTCACTTCAGATTGAGCGACAGGTAGTGTCCCAAGACGAAGGCAGAAGTGGAAGAGATGCAGAAAATACCCTACGCGTCAGCCGTAGGAAGTTTAATGTATGTTATGGTGTGTACACGCCCAGACATAGCATATGCGGTTAGTGTTGTCAGTCGGTATCTTGCCAATCCTGACAAAGAGCATTGGACAACGACATAAACTCCCGAAAGTCTACATCGAGGTTGAGCTTATGCTATGGTTGAGCTTATGCTATGGTGACGGTAAACCTATGCTAGAGGGCTACACATATGCAGATATGACAGGTGACATAAACTCCCGAAAGTCTACATCGAGGTTCATGTTCACATTTGCAGGGGGAGCGGTCTCTTTGCAGAGCAAGCTACAGAAGGTCGTGCATTGTCGACAATAGAGGCTGAGTACATTGTAGTCACAGAGGCATATAAATAGATGCTTTGGATGAAGAGGTTCCTACAAGAACTTAGCCTGAAGCAGAAGCAGCACATGGTCTATTGCGATAGCCAAAGTGCTATACACTTGAGTAAGAATCCAAGTCAATACTCCAAGTCGAAACACATAGAGGTTCAGTATCACTGGATCAGGGATATTTTGGAACAAAAGGTGTTACAGCTTGAGAAGGTCCACACGGACGATAATGGGTCAGACATGATGACCAAGGCTTTGCTCAAGGGCAAGTTTGAGGTTTGTAGAAACCAGGCTGGCTTGAAGAAGGTGAACTCCTCCTGAGTCGAAAAGGGAGAGATTTGATGAGGATTTTCTCCTCATTGTTCAGTTCGATGAAATCGAACAGGTTTCGATAGAATCGATAATTGTAGATTTTTTCACTACTGGTTGCTGGACAGTTTTTGGTCCTGTCGATATCATCGAGAGACTTTCAGATGATATCGAGACTGTCATCGAGAGTAGCTCGATAGCATCGATAATTGTTGGAATTTCCACCCCTGGTCGCTGGACAGTTTTTGTCCCGTCTCGATATCATTGAGAGACCTTCAAATGATATCAAAGCTGTTATCGAGAGACCTTCGATATCATCGACGAGTTCCGCAGATGCGATTGCAGAAACGCATATTTGCGGATTTTGTTTTCTATTTGGATTCTACCTCTTTCTATTCTTATATAAAGGGGTGTATGCGGGATTGGGGTGGATTCCAGGGCATTTTAAGTTTCCTAAAGGTTTTCTAGGAGGGCTTAGGGCTATCAAAAGGTGAGAGAGAGAGAAAAAGAGAGAGGAAGCTTGTGGAAGGGAGATTCTGCTTGTAGAGGTGATCTACTTCGCAGTCCACGTCTCAGCGCTTTACGTCCTCGTGATCGGTGAGATATCTCCATTTTCTCTTGTTTCTCTTATTGTTTATCCACTTCGGCGTGAGTGAAGAAGGTTTGATTCAAGCGGTGTGTGCTTGTGATCGGTTGTAACATTCTGCTTATAGTGGATTGTTGATCTCGATGAGGTCCCGTGGTTTTTACCTCTTTGAGGGTTTTTCACTTAAAAATCCCTGGTGTGGTGTGGTTTATGTTTTGATTTAGTTCATTGCATTATTATTCCATAATTCTAGTTTGTTTCAGGAGGCTAGATCCTAAGGTTTTGTGCAAGGCCCCCAACATGGATTCCTCACTGTAACTTATCTGGACCATCCATTTTGCAAGGCAATGCCCAGATGATTGGATTCATTTGAAAAGTATGTCCCTATGTTTGTGGGCCATAGGAGGTGGGTTTGATCAAATGGACAGCTCAGATAGATGAATAACCCCTACCATTTATCTAGTACAACTGATTTGCATAGTAAGACAATACAAACTAGTTGTGAAGGATAACTCAGAGCAATCCTTCCATGTTATAAAATGTCCTTGTTGACCCATCCTGTACATGTGGGCCTAGTAGTTTGAAGATCCAGACCATCGATCTTATGAGACCAACCTAAGATGAGGAATGCTCCAAAACTCTTTTTCGATCAAAACATCCTACAAATTGAATTGTTGGCATTTCATGTGGATGATTGCTTTATTTTTCTTTGATCAGGCCACTGATTTGGGACACATCAAATAAACATTCTTGATCACTAAATCATGGACTAATTTGTAGAGAATGGTTCAGCAAGGCATTAGATCATTGAACTATGGCCCCATCTGTAGAGAATGGTTCATCAAGGAATCACCCTCCAATGGTTCTAATTACTGGACTACTGTTTAATCCGGACCGTTTAAACCTTTGAGAAAATGAAAATGAAGAGAATTACCATATTTTTCGGGATGATTGACCATGTCGGCAATTGGATCATAGACACCACCATAGACGAATATGCTTCTAGGCAGCGAGGACTGGATTTCAGGCAACAGATTCTTGTGCTTTGCATTGTAGATGGTAGCATCCAAGTTTTGTTCTTCAATGCATGCACGTTACAATGAGTTCTTGAATTTTGTAGTTATTTGAAATGGGACACAGCCGATCGGCGCAAGACCCGGCACAATGAACTTTCTACCGCCGAGATGGTATAATTGCTGCACATGCATGATCATAGTAGAAAATGTAAAAATTGGAAGCATTTTGAAAAGCAATCAGGCTTCTTTTTTTTTTTTAATTTTTATAGTATAAAGGATGAATGGTCCACAAGAACTAGAGCTTACTCGACTCAACTCGAAATTGAGTTCGAGCCAAGTTGAGGTTGGATAAAACAAATATATCATGGTGGGCCCCAAAGAATCCCTTCCAGGACCATTTGTCTCTAGCCAGGTCCTGGTGGTTGCAAATTAGCCAATCATTAGAACCAAATATTCATCTGGTAGGCCCACCTAATGAACGATCATATCTTCGACAGAGAGAGAGAGAGAGAGGAGAGGAGGAGAGAGAGAGAGAGAGAGAGAGAGAGAGAGAGAGAGAGAGAGAGAGAGAGCCTCGAGTTGGTTACGTAGCCTTTGTAGTAAAAAGTCTTGGTACCCACTAATGTTGTGGAACTGGACCTACTTGAAGGAATATCATACCAGTTGAATGTAAAGTCATTAGTCCCTACACTAATCAAGATTAGTGCATTACTAATTGTCTTATTAGTCTCTTGATCACTTACAATTGACTTAAGCCTATTTATATAGTTCTTAAATATCGAAAGCTACCGCGACATCGGTATCACGCCTGACACTACCGTGGTGAGGTCATCGATACCAAAACTCGCCGACGCGAAGTTAACGCCAGTCTTGATCTCATCGTCCGATAGCAATGGATTCAAGAACGGTGGTAACAATTCCTTTATGCCTAGCTCAGACACCAGCATATCGGGCATCAGCCGTCCATCCGAGAAGCGGCCCGTGGCCTCATAATTAGGGTAATCCACACCATAGGGTGGGTGATCAGCCTTCAACATTATATCAATGTAGTTGTTGTTGCCACGAAACATGCAGTTACTTGGGACGGGGATTTCCTGCGGAAGCCTTTCCCAATAATTCTGCGCAAGGATGTTGGGTGGGGTCCACCGTGATGTTTTTGAAAAATCCACTCCGTCCATCCGTTTTAGTAGCTCATTTTAGGAAGTGTGGCAAAAAGTAAAGTGTATCCATTACTTGAGTGGGCCATATGAGAAGAAACAGTGGGAATTCAATGAGAACCGTTGAAGCATTCTTATTGACATAAAAGTTTTGTGTCAGGCTATATTTTCAGTTTTTCACTTCATCCCATTGAGAATGACCTTATAAACGGTTTGGATAGCATATAAACATCAAGGTGGAGCCCTAGAAGGTTTCAACGTTAGGAATTTCTTTTCTCAATTTCCCTTCTCGTGTGACCCACTTGAGTTTTGTATCCACCTAATTTTTGGTTCAAAGTCCTCAAATTAGCTCGTAAAATGGATGAACGGAATGGATTTCTCACATACATTGAAGTGGGCCCACCCAGCATCCTTGCGCAAGAACTTCCCGCAAAAGGATTTCCAGCCAATCCGCGTCCTGTAAATTGCACGCGGAAACCCCGCCCAGACGGTAATCCGTCCGGGCAGGGCTCCGTGGGGCCCACTGTGATGCAAGTGTTTTATCCACGCCGTTAATCCCTTTTCTCAGAACAATTCAATTTTTAATCTTAAAAACGAAGCAGGTCCACGGCTCCAGTGAACCACACCAAAGGAAGCTGCGGTGACAATGACACCCACCGTCGAAACCTTTATAAGGGCCACCATGATTTTTTATTTTTTTTACCATCCAACCTATTCATAAGGTAATGTAGACGTAGATGAAGTGAAAAAACAAATATCAGCTCGATCCGAAACCTCTCCGGCTCCCAAGAAGTTTTTAATGGTATAAGTTCAATCCCCACTTTGTGGTCCGCTTAAGCCCTTTACCTGCCTAGTTTTTGGCTCATACCTTAAAGTGATATGATAAAAGTGATGAACGGCATGGATAAAACACTTACATAACGGTGGGCCCCATAGAGCCCTGCCCGGACGGACTACCGTACGGCGGGGTAGGACGCAATCCGCGTCCGTAGAATTGGATACTGACCCTGACACTAGCCGTTGGCTAGTGGTCGGTGCCGTCGGTGATCTGTGGGCTCCACCATGATGTATGTGTTTCATCCATGCCGTCCATCAATTCTTTCAGATCATTTCATTATATGATCCCCAAAATGAGGTTGATCCAAATCTCAAGTGGACCGCAAAGTGTTAATTGAATGCCCACCATTAAAAACTTCTTGGGGCCACAAATGTTTCGGATCAAGCTAATATAATTTTTTTCCCTTCATCCAAGTCTGTATGACCTAATCAACAGATTAGATGTCAAATAATCATTACAGTGGGCCCTAGGAGGATTTTAACGGTGGACATTCAATCAATACTGTTTTCCCATGGTGTGGCCCACTTGAGATTTATATATAGTTCATTTTTAGTATCAAGCCCTGAAATTATATTTCAAAATGGATGGAGGGCGTGGATAAAACACATGCATCATGGTGGGGTCCACATAGCACCGACCACTAGGCACATGGCGGCTGGCAGCGTCACTCCCCAAACTGCGTCCAATTAGACTAGATACTCGCAACAGTTACACCACCGTTTTGGTAACCTCGGTGACTCAACACGTGTGGCTATGCACATAGTTAGAATGGTGGGACATTGTGGATAGAGCGTATCTGTAATTTTACACTGATCAGGCAATCATAGCCGTCCAATTGATGGCTGTCAAACGGATGGTTGAAGAAAAATAGCCAGTGATCTCAATTCCAAGGGAGAGATTTGACTGTCAGTAGCTTGTTATCAGAATATATCTTATACTCCTCCATAATGTGTTGGTGATTTAGATGGTCTGGATTGTCTTCAATGATGGCAAGCGTGAGATGACGAGGCATAGTAATCTGCGAAGCATAAATACGGCAAGGATTGCGTCCTACTCCTGCCCGGACAGTAATCCGTCCGGGCAGGGCTCTGTGGCTTTTATCAGATCATTTTATGGTATGATACAAAAAATGAGACAGGTCCAAAGCTCCAGTGGACCACACCTAAGGAAGCCGCAGTTATAATGACACCCATCGTTGAAAACTTTCTAAGGGCTACCATGATGTTCTTTTACCATCCAACCTTACGTGGATGAAGTGAAAACTTAAATATCATCTTGATCCGAAGCTTCTCCAGCTCCCAAGAAGTTTTTAATGGTGGACGTTCAATCCCTTAAGCCTTTCTAAGGGCTACCATGATGTTCTTTTAATGGTGGGCGGGGTAGGATGCAATCCGCGTCCAATTTACTACGATACGTCCAATTGTATCTCCCTAGGAAGCCTTTAGCATAAAGTTGCTGTATTGGAAACTTAGGTGGGACCCACCGTGATGTTTGTCAGAAATCTACCCGGTCCATACATTTTTTAAGCTCATTTTAGGACTTGAGACTAAAATTGAACAGGATCAAAGACTTAAGTGGGCTGCACTAAAGGAAAAGGTGGGTAAGGAAATTCCTACCGTTGAAACTTCCCTGGGTCTACGGTGATGTTTAAATTCCATCCATACCGTTCATAGTGTCATTCCTACTGGGATGAACTGAGAACACAAAATTACCCAAATTCAAAACTTTCAGCTCATTTTTGTCCATGTCTTAAAATGAGCTAAAACAACGGCTGGGCGGGGTGGATTTCTCACAAACATCATGGTGGGCACCACCTAGGTTTCCAGGCAGGAACTTCGTGCAGTAGGATTTGGCAGGAGATCTGCGTCCTTAGATGGGCAACAAGACCAGATTTACTACAATATGTCCAAACGTATTTCAGTACAATACATTGAGGAATCTATCTGTTTGATTAGGTTTATTTTCAACCACCTAAAACGTTTATAAGGTGGATCTCGTGTGGGTGGGAGATACCAAAAGAATATTTTGAATTAAAATATGTCAACCCTTACATTGTTCAAAGGCTAAGAAGATGGTCCATACGAGAAGAAAAGATTGAAAGATCAAAATGTTGAAATATTCTAACTAATGATCTTTTAACTATGAATTATCCACCATAATAAAGCAAAGGGAACCAAAGAAAATGGATACGCAGACCTCACTAGAGCCCTAAATGAACGTGAATTTTCACGATATTTTATCCCGCGGTAGATAGAAGAGATAAATAAAACCCCACTTCGATAATTCCGCTCGGGTTGAAATGATCCTTCTGCCGTTAGTTTTCTACTATAACGCCCTATACCAAACCCCTTAGCCAATAAGGTATTGCCACATGTCACACTATACCCTCAACCAATCACAACATCTCAAATCCTTTTTAGCCCATAAACTTACCCAAAATCACAAAACTTACATCCCTCACACCTATAATACCACATTCTCTTTATTTCTAAATTACATTCCATTCATTAATTTCTTACGTCTTATCTTCCTTAACCAATCATTCATCCACCAAGGAGAGAAGGAGAGTAAAATGAGAAGAATTGTCATACCTCGAAATTTGGCATCTGAATATGGAAATTCCGATCCCAAGTTCCCAGGTGTGAAACTATTAAAAATGCACATGAGTTTTGTATCCACCTAATTTTTTGTTGAAAGTCCTAAAATTAGCTCGTAAAATAGATGGATGGAATGGATTTCTCACATACATTGAAGTTAGCCCCACCTAGCATCCTTGCGCAAGAACTTCCTACGAAAGTATTTCATTAAACATGTTGGCTACCAACTTTAAATAATATTCGTGATGTAATAATAAAGTAATCTAAACACAAATAACATATAAAATTCTAACAATAAAAAAATTATTATCTAACACTATCATGCAATTTATCTTAGAAAAACCTAAGTCGGGAAGTACGGTTCGTTTCTTACCTCCAATCGTGAGTAGGGGTGGATTCGGTGGAGAAAAATGGTTGCGGCTAGTGCTTTGATTGGAGGGAATATATGAAAGAAAGTACCAATCTCCCCCACCCCCCTCTCGCTCTCTTCTCTCACCTAAGGTAGGGCATAAAATTCGTATGGGGAAAGGGGTGCTCAAATGAGTGCTACTCTAGTGGCCTGATATTTGATATATCAACCATATGAAAGGTTTTTAACTATTTGGGCCCACTTGGAGGTGTACAGGTCGATCTACATCATATTATAGTTAGCCTTGGTGATGATATACGCATGGATACGATCGGCCAACCATTTGGATGCAACGATCGACATGTATGATTAGAAGTCAATTTGACAATTACCGATAATTGATAAGGATTATGGCTATATGGATGTGTGTAGGATATTAACTTCGGTTATTGCCTTAAATTTATTCACGATCTAACAGTCTGAAAACCACAACTTTGGCAATGATTGGAAATAAACGATTAACGTAAGTTCCTGTTTATCTTCAGAAATATTTACACATGTCATGCACTAGCTTTACGAGTCCAAGTTGAGTGATTCGAGATGCGATCTCAGCTTGATGTCTTGCAATCGACGTTAAGACGAATATCTTTCCATAATTTCGCGTACAACGACCCACCAATGAGCGGTATAGAGCTTGTTTGTAGAATTATGACATTTTGTGAATAAAACGATTAATAAAATTTATTGTGTGCTATTAGCTAGGCTCAGATTACCTAAATTTGTGATATGAGCTATTCATAATGAGTAAAAATGGTGATTCGATCATAATTATTCAAAATCATTGATTTGAAGGTCATAAGACACTTCAGTCAATTCGATTTATGTGCATGGGATGGTTTAGATTTAATCCATCAGTTATCTTAGCTTTAGGTAGACCTTTATTCAGTTACGGTTGTCTTGATTAGTCAGAGATAAGTCGACTAAATCAAGTCCTTAAGTGGTTAGATCACAAGGCTAGACCTGAGGTTTTGGTAATCGGGCATATGCATAAGCTTCTTACGGTTAATTAATCAAATTTGTGCGGTTCTTTACTAATAACACTCGTGTATAGTCTAAGATCAAATATTAAAGATCATTAAGTGACAAGATAAGCTAATTCTAACGAAAATGATTTTGAGGAATTTTAAAATCCAAAATAGCAAAAATTCAGGACGTTACAAGAATCCATTTTAGCTTTTGGTTAGCCCCGCTAAGCCTACATCCGAACTATCCAAGCCACTGAAAAGTCAATCCAACCTACTCTAATCGATCCTTATAACAACTCGTTCACACACTTGCCCATCTTAGATCAACTTTATGCATTACTGTATTAGCATTGTGCATCATCACTTCATCTCTAACTCCCTTGTCATCCTAGTCTACCCGAGTGTATGCTCTACGGCTTGTCGAAATTTTAGATCTTGCCCATTAAAAGCTTAAATTGATTAGGAACAAGACGTTGTAATCACATCACCCTTGCATTATGTTGTGTCTATTTAATCAAACATGTGGGGTGCAAGAGTCTACTCGACTCAATGTTTGACTGAACTACTAGTGTCCCCCGCGTTTAGTCAGCTTGATTAGAGATTGGACGTAGTGATCCGGCTATGCTCTCAACCATCAATTGTGATCAACAATCAAGCAATTTCTGAAAAGGTGAGGTTAGCCCTTTCGAATGGATTCTTTTTTCCTTGTGTCAATAGACTCGATGACTTGTTCTTTCAGCGGTACTTTAGTATAATGAATGAAAACATGTCTCTAAGTATCAGACCTTAATAAAACTTCAAACAAAGCCTTTAAAAATAAATTGAACTATAAAAATTCGATTACATACTCTTAAGAAACTATCAAATCCGTCTGATCACTGAAACCTCAAGTTTAGCCTTATGATCTATTTATCTAGGGCCCAGATCTAATCGACCTACCACTGATTAATTAAGAGAACCACAACTTAATGAAGGCCTACCTAAAGCTAAGATAACTGATGGATTAAATTTGAATCATCCCATGCACATAAATTGAATTGACCAAAGTATCTTATGACCTTCAAATCAATGATTTATGACAATTATGACCGAATTACCATTTTTTTTTATATTGCGAATAAGTCACTTTATAAACTTAGGTAATCCAACCTAGCTAATGCACACGATAAATTTCGTTGATTGCTTTATTCTAGAAATACCGAAATTAACAAAACAACCTCTAGATCGCTCGTTAGTGGGTCGCTAAACACGAAACTATAGAAATACATTCGTCTTAGTAGGCTTGACATCCATCGCGGACATTGAGTCGAGATCACATCTAGAATTGTTCAATTTGAGCTCGCAAGCCGAACGCATGGGATATGCGAAGGCCTTATGAAATAACATGAACTTAAATTAAAAGTTTTCATTCACACTTTGCCCAAAGATGTGGCCTTTGGACCATTAAATCGCGATTAAATTTAGGGCAGCAATCTAAGTTAATACCTTACACCTATTCCTATAGTCGTGGCCTTGATTGATGATCAATAACCATCGAATTGACTTCGAACCATACCCATCAATCAACGCATCCAAATGACAAACCAATCGTATCCATGCGTAGATCATCACTAGGGTCAACTACCATATGACGTAGATTGACCCGTAAATCCCCTAGTGGACCCTAAAGGTGTAAACAACCTTATATAAGGTTATAATAGTAAATACCTAGCTGTTGGGGCCATTAACACCCTTTCTGGCACCATAAATAATCAATTATTTCATACTCCCTTCCCATATGAATTTTTGCCCTAAGCTTTTGAGAGAGAGAGAGAGAGAGAGAGAGAGAGAGAGAGAGAGAGAGAGAGAGAGAGAAATAAAAAAATATGAAGGTTGTGCACCTTCACCTTTTCATCCCTTTTATCACAACTGTAGATGTTCACAGATCCTTTGTCGCATCTCTTTCGTCGATAATCAAGTATGGCCCATCTGAGTTCTGTATACGGCTGATTTTTGAGATATCCCATAATTTAAAGGGGACCCATCAAAATCAGTGTTGTGAAATCCAAACCAGATGACCGGTGGAGCGGATTTAAGCAGAAAAAGCCACCTAATTGGTTTGGTTTCATACAAAATCACTACCTCAAATGCAAAGTGAAGCAAATGAGTCCAGCCCACCAGTTTTGTTGATTTCCCCAGAAAAGCCCCGTCCAAAAGTGAATGGGATGTGCTGGTTTTGAGCATTTTCACCCACTAGATGGACAGTCCTAACACACAACCATGTCCTCTCCATTCTATACTGTAAGTTAGGGTGTATGGAAAGCGAACACTAATTGATCATTCCATTGAAATAGACAAAGGTGGCAAAGCTGGGAAAATATTTATCTATATTACCTTTTAACTCCGGCGTGTTTTTTTTTTCCTAATGGTCAACCAGTTCAACAAATCTGACCAGAAGTTAAGAAGAGGAAAGAGCCAGACATCATTTTCCGACTTAATCATTGCCTTCAGTTTTTCACCTCATTGGTCCAAACCAATGCTAGACATGGCGAAATGGTGGGTGAAGGACTGCAGCATATAAATCCTCCACAGACAACAGTAGCCATCAGAACAGTTAAAACCTTGCATTTGCTAAAAAAGAATTGTAACATGACCAGAATCTCTTTATGCTGCTCCAATTTTCATTTCATTTCAGCAAAGTAGTCAATAAAAGGCCAGTATTACTTTCTCACATTCCTGTTGTTGCCTTCATTCAGTTTCATTCTGTGCCTGGAGCATAGTAGGGAGTGGTGCAGTGATTTCAATTACCTGAAAATAACAAACATCTCATGGTGCATGTTCTAAGCCAAAACTACAAACTTCTTCAAGGGCACCAACTTTAGAAGCAGATGCAAAACTTCAACCTCCCAAAATAAATAAAGAGAGAGCATGATATCAATGAGCACCAAGAGTAAAAGTATCATATATGCATGGAATGTACGTACTGTGTACTGTGTGCGTGTGTGTACGTTTGTGCATGCATGCGTATGTGCATGTTGATTTAGTCAACAACAGTGAAACATTAGATGCATGTAACATTGTTAGTATAGTTCCATAAGATAAATAAACATCCAAACCAATTTTAATGTTTGTATCATTGTTCGAAAACCAGGATCTCGGACTCAGCTCACTCGACCAATGAGTTGAGACTCAGATGAGTCAACCCAGTGACTCGGCCAAGTCTCAAAAATTTTGACTGGGTCCTATATTTTTAGTTATTTTTTAATGGATAGAATTACAAATAACAGACACATGATATTAATGTATCCAAAATACTAATTAACAGCATAGATTATGATAAATTTCCAACCATATGAAAGGAATATTATTCATTTTAATACCTAGATAGCTCATACTAAATTCACCAGCTATCCATGTTCAAGGAACACATGGCTCGTGTGGAACTGACAATTTGCGTCTCTGGTAATCTATATGGTGAGCTCCACCTTATGTACAGCTTGGATGTTCTACACATGACAGATTGGTTCATGTGGCCTTAGCAGACTGATAAGACAATAGATATTTTGGCGGGCATTTTTTATAGTCATTTTTGTGTTTTCAAGTGTGATAGTGGAGGAAAAAAATTGTCCATACAGGTCCTTTACAACAATGTTTGATGTACATCTAAGCCATTCAAAAGATGGGCCACACCATGAAGATCTGCTGTTAAAAAACTAGGCAAATCGGTGATTCATGCCAGCAAAACAGCATAAATTTCTCCCAGATCTTGGTGTGGCTGACCTTTTGCTCTGCTCAGATGTCCTACACCGGTGGCAAGTTGGTGGGAAAGACATGGTTGCATGTGAAGTCTTTCTCCAACTTTCTCTCGTTTTTACTTCTTTTCCTTATCCTCTACTTCTTTTATTTCTCCCTTCCTAGGGTTTATCCTCTTCTACATGGAATCAGAACACACATTCCTGCATTGATTGGAGGTTTCTTGGGTGGGATCCACTACTGACATTATCATGCCATACGGGTGCCATCAGTGGTGTACCATTGGATGGTCCCATAAAGAAGAAGTGTACAAGATTTAGAGGAGAATGATTTTAGAAGAACTATGGTAAAAAAAAAATTCATGATTTTTGGGTTAGTATTTGGTGGTGTTTTGCTTGAAATAGAGAAGCCTCAGAAAAGGGAACCGATCTGGTTTTTGTGCGTTCCTTTTTCCTGATGTTTTTGTGTGTGTGGAAATTTTCCACATTGATTTGGTACGATTGACCAGTTGCCACCTCTAGATGCAAAAACCATCTCATATCATAGAGATTTGAGAGATTTGTGATGAAATTTATGAAGGAATGGTGCTGTACAACCCTTCTTTTGGTAAAAAATTTTATCTGATTTTTTGTTGAGATTACTTGGAAGTTAAATGGTACTTCGGAGAATATTAAGTACTGTTTTCTGTGGGAAGATGTCGACTAACAATGGTTTAGAGGCTACTTCCAATATTTCTGGAGCCTCGAGTTCGATATCAACCATATGGATGTATAATGACAATCCTAGTGTACAGATCATAACTGTGAAGTTGGATGGCACTAATTTCCTCGAATAGCCTCAATCCGCCAAGATGTATATCAACAAGTGAGAAAAACAAGGTTTATCAATGGCCAGATGAAGGAAACAGCTACAAATGATTTTTGTATGATAAGTGGGAGGAAGAGAACTTGATGATACTGTCTTGGCTACTTAACTCTATACAACCTCATATCAGTAGCCTCATTCTTGTTTTTGTGGACAACCAAATAAGTCTGGAATAAAGTTACTAGAACTTATTCCCGATAGCAGAATATTGCTCATGTCTATCAGCTCTGCCAGGAGATAGCTACTATTCATTAGGGGGAGAAGAGTTTGGCTACTTATTATTCCACTTTGCTGGGTCTACAGGAAAGAGTTGGAACATGATCAGTCATTAAAATGGGATACTAATAATAATAGGGAGAGGCATAAAGTAATAGGCCGAACGGAATAGCATATTCAATTTCTTAACTAGTTTGAACTCTTAAGTATGAGTTAACCTGTGTGCAGATTTTGGGGAGAGATGAGCTTCTGTCATTGAACCAAGTTTTTCCCCTGGTTGAGAGTGAGGGAAGCTGTTAGAAAGCCATGTAGCTAGTTTCTTCCAAGAGAGATCATTCAACTCTTGCAGTCTCTCTGGTCCTTATAGAGGAGGAAAATGATCCAATCAAAAGAATAGAGCACCTAATGAGAAAGAGAAGTTGAGATGTGACCATTGTGGGAAAACCTGCCATCCACAGGGGACTTATTGGGATCTCCATGGTAGACCAGTGAAGTTCAACTGCTCTTGACAACCTCCTTTCTTCAATGGCATTGTTGTTGCCTCAACTCCTTCCTAGGGTACTACCTATTCCACCACATCTGCCCCTCCCTCTGAGTAGTTCTCATCAGACTCAGTTTATCTATTATGGTTTTGAAATGTCTTCGCCGTCAACTTCCCAACTAGAACATTCATCTGCTTCTACTTCATTTGCATAGCATGCGTATGCTAACCTTGTCTGTCATTCCTCATCTAGACCAGCCCGGATCATTGATTCAGGTGTGTCTGATCACATAAAAAAATCCATCATCCATTTTTTCCTCATATAGTCTATCATTTGGAAGAGATAAAGTGAGAATTATTGATGAATCCCCATCTTTTGTACTATGAGAAGGATGATATCAATCTTAATAATCACTTGTCTCAGTCCTCTGTTCTTCATGTTTCAAATTTATCCACAAATTTATTGTCCGTTAGTAGTCTCACAAAAAAATTGAACTATTGTATAAATTTCTTTCATACCTACTGAGTTTTCCAGGACTTGGTGATGAGAAAAATAATTGAGAATGGTCGTGAAGTGGATGATCTCTACCTTTCGAATACTGCCGATTCTCCTTCAGCTTATACAGTCAAGTAGCAGTCTTAATAGAGATAATAATGTTGCCCAAGTTAAACTGCGACACAGTCATTTAAGACATTTATCTTTTCAGTCATTGAAGTTGTTATTTTCAGACTTGTTTTAGTAGGTGTAAGTCATAGTCTATAGGGTGAAGTTTGTGAGTTGTCCAAACATTATCGATCAACATTCTCTCCAACTTTAAATAAAATTTGTTTCCATTTCATATGTACATTCTGATGTGTGAAGACTTGTTCGCATTGTATCCATGGATGGCTATTGATATTTCATTTCTTTTGTAGATGATTTTTCTTGTTACACCTTGTTATATCTTATGAAAAATCGCGATGAATTACCACGCAGTGTTTAAAATATCGGTATCACGTCACGTATCACACCCTTGGGATACAGACAATGTTTTAAATATCGGCCGATATATCCCACGATATTTCTTGTATCCCACTTGTGCGATACGAAATGCACAAGTATTGGGATATATCCCACATGTTCGATCTGGTGAGCATTTTTAATTTTCAATACTTTTTTTTTTTTTTTTTTTTTCTATAAATCATGTTAAATCAGTGTCAAATTGTTATGAACCCATGATTTTTCATGTTTTGCATGAAAATTCATGAAAACCTATTGAAGCTCATAATCCATGATTTTTCATGCAAAACATGAAAAATCGTGGATTTGTAACAATTTGACACTGATTTAACATAATTTACTGAAAAAATGATAGAAAATCGAAAATACACATTGAATTGAACATGTGGGATATATCCCACTACTTGTGTGTTTCGTATCACACAAGTGGGATACAAGATATAGCGTGGGATATATCGGCTGATATCGTCAATACTCAAAGAATCACTTCTGTTCAATGAAAACAGGCCCCATGATATAATGAATCTCCATATAGCTCTGCCAATTAGGATATGAACATAATATGAAGTAATAACGACATAAATGTAACTAATCGTTTTTTTTTTATAAAAAAAATAATTAAATTCAGTTATCTTTAAAAAAAGAAGAAAGATTAATGTAACCTATCATTCTATGTTGGTACTAATTTTAGCTCTTAACAATTTTACCAGTAGTTAACGGAGGATATGGTCTGTGCTAGAGTGGAGTGGTGAAACATGATTCCTGTAGCTGACCCCAATTAGTTGCGATAGGGCCAAGAAGTTGACGATGATGATGAACAATTTTACCAATAGTCTCATCTTTAAAGTAGTATGAACAATAATAGTGTTCCCTATGTTGGTAGGACACAAGCTTTGCAAAACTGTTGGATCAGACTAAAGCAACCATATCTGTATCTGCATTTGTATCCATATTAGAGTAGATCATGTACATGCCACCACTTAAGCCAGCATGGCACATAGGTACAAGATCCGATCCATCCATCATGAGGGTCCCACTATGTTGATGTGCTGGTCAAGAATCAGGTTGGTCCAATCATCAGGTGGACCAAAGCCACGAAACAAATGTATCACCAAAAAAGCCCAACTGAAGTTTTCTACTCTGCCCACCTGTTTCTAACATTGTGGCCCCACCTAATGAGTGGACCAACCTAATATTTTGTTGCGAACATTGAGATGGTCAGACCTACCTGATGGACAGCTTGGATAATACACCACTTTGCCATGCTGGAAGATGTGGTGGCATATTGGCATGTAGATGGTGTGCTTTGTACAGGTGTGTAGGCGTAGCAACCCTCTTTATTTGACTATTAATGCACAAGTATTTATGGCGAAGTCGATGATTTGGCCAAACCACTGCCTTGCATGATGGTTTTCAAACATTAGCCTTCAAGAAATATGATACCTCATTCTTAGTTGGGTGAGAAAGAACCAAATGATGCGCGTGCAAGTGATAGCCACAATCCCCAGGTACTGGTTTTGTAGGCCTCTGATAACCTCTACAAAATAGTGGAGAACAAAAGTAGGTTACCTAAGAAGCTAGATACTAGAGAGATAAGAATTGAAATTATAAAAATAATGATGACAAATAATCAAGAAGACAATCTGATGTCAACATTTATGTAGCTGAACAAGCATGCTCTTTCCGAACCCAATAAGTCATTTATAAAACTAGTGTGCAACAAAAATGATGCTATGACATAACAAAGACAGAAGTAGACCAGCATCTGATTCATTCTTTTAAATAGTAAATTGTAAGGTCTCACTGCTAGAAATGGGCCTATAGGACCCACTTTTGGTAAATCACTAGTGGGTGGGTTCTACACAATTTTCGGAGTATCTTTGACTCTTTTCCAACACTCTCCTGAAATTCAAATCAATTGAAAGGAGATAAGGATGAGGTTGGGTGTGACAGATAAGCCCTTATCCCTCTCTTGGTGCAATGGCATTCCCAAGAAACACCTAAGAGAAAAACCGACAGACATACGTGAGAATACCCAATTGTCCATTAGACTCCCTCCACACGATCTAAACCTTTGATCATATCTAGTGGCCATCCTAACCCTATATCAGAGGGGTGACCAACTCCTTCTGCTTTTGTAGTAGTTAAGCGAATCACTAGAAGAAGGTTGTCCATCTTCGTCTTTGAAAAGGTCCCTAAAATCATGCTGTTGTGGTCCACCCATCCAAACCTTTCACAGCGGTATCAAAGTGTTTGCAATGGATCTCCAATTTGCATGGATTGACGACTACCACTACATCGAGGTAAGTGCCCTATTTTAGTTAAAATCTTATTTATTTAATGCTCCTTTTTATTATCCATACATTTGATCGATGTCTTTACCTTACAAAGTGAAGGTGTCTACAATGGACTCCAATTAAATGGAAGAAGAAAAGAAAATTAGAAAAGGAGAGGAAGGGTGGCCATGTCCGTCATCACTGAGAGAGGAAAGGCAGCCATGGCCACTGGCTATATTAGGAAAGAAGAAGATAAGTGAGGGTTATTTCCTCGAATATTAAATAAATTAAAAAAACAAAATTTGTGCAACCACTACGAGCTGCTGTCGACCATCGAGGCAATAGTGGCAACAGGCACCCTTCCCCTTCTCTTCTCTCTCTCTCTCTCCTCTTTCCTCTCTTCCTCTTCCCTTCTCTCTCCCTTGCCACCAGCAGCTGAAGCAGCAACAACCATTCACCTGGCCCCCCACCTCCTTCCTCCTTTGTTCTCCTTCTCTACCTGAACTGGCTGTTGCAACTGTTGGTCGTCCGCACCCCTTCTTCCCAGTTGCTTGATAAGCAACAAGGCTGTCAATTTTTGTGGGTGATGAGTTTCATAGAAACCCTAAGGGAGAAGAAGAGAGTGACGCAATGGGGCTATGTTTTGGGCCTAGTATTAGCAGATGTGGTCCTGGCATGTTTTGGGCTCAATAAGTGGAGTTTCCACATTATGGGCTCAAGAATGATCTAAATCACAACCTCCGCTCAGTGAAGCCCAAGGACAACACCTAGAGTTGTTAAAATGATGTATATGGTCCTTTTAATCTGGTTAGCCCAAATATGGGCTTGGGCCCATTTACCCTTACCATGGCATTATGATGGTTTCTATGACACCATTATATCACTTTTTTGTGCCATAATATGAGGGCTGCCATATGTTGCCCATGGGCACCTAAACAGGGTATGTGGACCCCACATGCATAAAACAAGGTGGGCACAATATAAAGCCCATAGTCCTTCAGTCAAGACTGTGTGAATTGCCCTTAATCAGCCAATTGAGGGTTGATAAAGGACATGACTAGAGAAGTGCCTAGGGGTTTTCAGCAAAACCTTTTCAATAGTGTGGCCCTTTTTGAGATTGATGGTCCAATTCTTCTATGTTCATTATGATAAATGTCATTAAATGATAAAATTTAAAATTCTTTTGCATATAATCTGAATTCATGATATCGTGATCATATCCTATTTATATTAGTGGGCCCTACCTTTTGCCAAGATAAGCAAAATGATCATGTGCGATCCAACATGATCAAATGCTTAAGTACTATATTCTATTATTATTGCATGTGAGTGTGCATTATTGTTGCATGTGTATATGCATCTTTTCGTAGATCCCTTTTATCACATTGATTATTATAATTGACAATGACCCCTAATCAACATTGATGATCAACAATGATGGTTGAATCCCTAATTAATGCTGATGATCGATGGAGATGGATGGATCCCTTATCAACGATGATAATCATGGATGCGAAGATTGATGATCATGGATGTGGAGACTATCAACGGTGATGATCAGCTTATTAACAACATATGCATTACTATTCATGGATTCTTATGATAGTTGTATTATCAAGTGTTATAATTGTATGGCTAGATATGATTAGATCCTACCTCTTTATTTGTTATTAATTCTTAACCTTTACTATGTAGTCCTATTCCTAATAGGTTGACTCCAAAATAGCCCTATTCCTAATAGATTGACCCCAAAATAGCATATCCAAATTATAAGAAATCCCACGGAAGCCACAATTGCCACACTCACACCTTGCAAACTTCGATTTGTTCTTGTATGTAAATGAATCACAATCGAATTAATTCCTACTCCATGCATTTGATCTCCTGTCTTAGTTAAGAGAGGTCATGGAAATAAAAGGTTCAAAACCACAAACTATTCCTTTTGCAAATTCCACCGCAGCTACACGGGCCCTTCCTGTATGCCACAATGCTAGATGAGATCAATCTTTAAAGTTGTGCACAACCTAAGTGCAAACTCTTCTCTACAACCAAAATAATGCTTGCACCCATGATGGAGGGTTGAATGTCTTATACAAATTGTCACAAAAGCATTTTGTTCATGTATTTTTAAGAACTTGATTATTCTGCATCGCCCACTGTAAGTGGATTTTCGAATCTCATATGAGATGGATAAATTAACTCACCTCGATTAGTTGGGATAAGGATTAGATGATGATGATATAAGATGGGTAAATTACTTTTGCAATAATGTGATTTACATAACATGGATAAATGTTGATGATAAGTGCTAATACACATAGCTCTAGCTAATTAATAATATTTTTGCAATGTAGAAATGACTACGGAAGCATTAGTCGTAGAACTGCTTAAAGGTAACTAGTCCACTGTGTGAGAACCCTCCTAGATACAGATGACATAGCATACACTCTGGAATTGGTTGCAAAGGAGCCTAATTTGCAAGGCACCTCAGCCACTACTAGAGCTGCCTTTAGTTATTACCTGGAATGACAAATGAACAACCATTCCACTGGTAACATCTTACTGAGCACCATGCACAAGTCATACCCACGAATGAGGTGCATGGGACTGCTAAAGCAATGTAGGATGCACTGGTTGAAGCATACTTGTAGAAGTCAGATACACGCATTAGGGTGATGGAATTGGAGTTCCAAGAGTACGAGATGCATGTCAATTGTGTCAGAGTTGCTCAATGACCCTCAATCGAGTGGTCATTTTCTTATATAGAAATCATTTTCCCTAATTACAATATATCCCTTAATTACAGTATCCCCTAATTACAGCATAATATCTCCTAATTATAGCAACATCTATATCCCCTAATTATAGCATAATATCTCATAATTACAACATCTATATCCCCTAATTACAGCATAATATCTCCTAATTACAACATCTATATCCCCTAATTCAGGAAAGATATTTACAGATCTGTTTCCTAAATAACTATACAACAATATATGGTAGGTTTGACAGATTTGTTGTCTATCCTACTAACATCCCCCCCTCAAATTGATGTTGGTCGATCAAGAAGCATCAATTTGCCAACAAGAAACTGATGACGTAGTTGTGTCATAGTTTTGGTGAAGACGTCGCTATCTGAAGGTTGCTTGAGACATGTGGAAGAGAGATAACCCGAGCATCAACAGCTTCCCGAATAGAATGGCAGTCCACCTCGATATGTTTGGTACGCTCGTGGTAGACGGGATTGGTAGCGATCTGAATAGCACTTGGTATTATCAGCATGAAGAGGAGTGGGAGTAGACTGAGGAAAACCTATTTCAGCAAGTAAGCCATAGAGCCACATAATCTCCGAGTAGGCTGCCGACATGGCACGGTAATCGGACTCGGTCGAAGATTTGGAAACACGATCCTGTTTCTTACTCTTCCAAAAGATAAGTGAATCACCAAGAAGCATACACCGGAGAGTATCAGGACATCCTACCCAGTGAGCATCACCAAAAGCCACAAAGCGAAGAGGAGTACCAGTAGAGAAGAACAAGCCACAGTGAGAGGAACCCTGGAGATATCGAATAATTCGGCGGACCGCGGCAAGATGAAGGTGGCGAGGAGACTGCATAAATTGACTGACTTGCTGGACAACAAAGGAGATGTCAAGCCGTGTAATAGTGAGATAATTGAGACTACCAACTAACTGTCGAAACACCATGGGATTAGGAAGGAGATCCCCCTCCTCACGTCGATACTTGACATTCACTTCCAAAGGGGTATGCACGGAAGAGGAGTCCTGCAAACCAGACAAGGAAATCAAGTCCTCCGGGTATTTATGTTGATGCAGGAAAACCCCAGAGGAATCGGATTGAACTTCCAAACTGAGGAAATATAGGAGAGGACCAAGATCCTTCATATGGAATGAATCATGAAGATGCTGCTTGAGTTGATCAATGAGGGCAGAATCAGTCCCAGTGACGACAATGTCGTCGACATAAACTAGAAGAAGAACGATACCAACAAAAGTCGTATGAAGAAACAACGAAGAATCATATTGGCTTTGGATGAAAGAAAATCAAAGTAAGGTAGCCCGAAACTTATCAAACCAGGCCCGGGGAGCCTGTTTCAAACCATACAGAGAGCGCTTCAGCTTACACACATTCGACGTCGACGACGAGCAAAGGCCAAGAGGAGGTGTCATGTAAACATCTTCCTGTAAATCACCGTGAAAAATGCGTTCTTCACATCCATCTGGCAAAGGGACCATCCCTGAGAGGCTGCAATGGCAATAATAGTACGCACAGTGGTCGTTTTAGCGACAGGAGCAAAGGTCTCCTCATAGTCAATCCCATACTCCTGACGGTTACTAAGGACAACCAAATGAGCCTTATAACGGTCCACAGACCCATCAGGCCGAAATTTCACAGAAAAAACCCACTTACACCCAATTAGCTTGACATGAGAAGGACAAGGGACCATGTCCCAAGTCTGATTTTCTTGAAGAGCTTGAAGTTCTTCCTGCATAGCCTTTCTCCAACACTCATGTTTATCAGCTTGTGAGTAGGAATTAGGAATCGACACAGTTGATAAGGTAGCCGTGAAGGAGGAATGAGGGAAACCATACCTATCCGGTTGATGAGAAGTACGGCCAGATCGTCGAGGAGAATGCAAAACGGGATCAGGTGGCAGATCAGACTCAGGAAGGGGTACAGTTGGTCGACGGTGTTCATACACAAAACCAGGCTTGAAGCGTTCAGGAGGGCACATCAAATCATCACAGAAATCAAATCATCAAAGTAGAAACTGCAGGAGATGATGTAATAGAACTAGGAAAGAAATATTGATGCTCAAAGAAAACGACATTACGAGATATATGAAATTTATTGGAAGAAGCATCATAGCACACAAATCTTTTTTGAGATAAGTTATATCCCATAAAGGCACATTTCACAGATTGCGTAGAGAGTTTGTGACGTTGATGCGGAGGTAGATGCACAAAACAGACACAGCCAAAAGTGTGCAAGTCAAGAAAGCTAGGGTGCTGTTTATGCAGACAATAGTATGGAGAGTCGAAATTTAGCACTTTAGAAGGCAACCTGTTGTAGCTAAAGCTTCAACCCAAAATTTAAGAGGAACAGAAGATGCAAGTAACAAGGTCTTAGTAACATCTAACAAATGTCGATTTTTGTGCTCAGCCACGCCATTCTGTTGAGGCATATAAGGACACGATAAGTGAGAAACAATTCCTTTGTGACGAAGAAACTCAAGAAATTCATGGGACATATATTCTCCACCAGAATCAGATCGTAAAGTCTTAATGCTAGTGGTAAATTGATTCTCAACATATGCTAGAAACGATTTGAAAACAGCAAAGACTTCAGACTTATAACGCAGAAAATATACCCAAGTATGCCGACTATGGTTGTCTATGAATGTCACAAAATATTTATAATGAGCATGAGAAATGACAGGAGTAATGCCCTATACATCACTATGAACAAGGTCAAAGCAATTCTTTGCCCTACTCCCGGAAGAAGGCAAGGGAAGAATCTTACTTTTTCCAATTTTACACGTAGAACAATCAAAAGACAAAGCATGAGGCAAAGAGGAATCTTTTTTTCCTAACGAACTAGAATTCAGCAAATGAGATAAAACAACATTGTTTGGATGGCCTAAACGTTTGTGCCATACTTCACAATTATTGGAGGCAGTAGTACAAGCCAAAGAAATGATACTAGGAATGGAAAAGTATAATGGAAACAGTCTCCCAACTTTAGGCCCCTTTGCTATTGTCCTCCCCGACACCGGATCCGCACATGACAACTATCACGCGAAAACTGAACATTATAATTATCATCCACTAATTGTCCAACCGAGATAAGACTCGTAGAAAGCCCAGGTGATACAAAAATATTAGTAAGTGATGGTGCGATATCACCAACCCCAGTAATCGGTAAACGATGGCCATTAGCAACTTGAATATTAGAAGAACCAGTGTACTTACGAACATTGCTAAGCATATCAGGAGAACTGGTCATGTGATTGGATGCAGCGGAGTCAACAAGCCAAGATTGAGAGGGTATAGTACGTATAGTACCCTTACCTTGCAGCCCTAAAGCGAAAAATGCCGATACAATCATTTGTTGCACCATTTCTAGTGTAAGGGCAGGTGTAGCAGCAGTGGAAAATGACACTGGAGTGAGATTTTGAGTGCTGGTTACCCCATCCGAAGTGTGGCCAGTAGCAGTAGCATGATAAGCATTCACCGGTCGATTTTGCGGACGTGTTGGGCATTCTTTGATGATGTGCCCATTCTGTTTACAGTAGCTGCAGAACTTTTTAGCACAATGGGCAGCAATATTATGCCCATAATCTTTGCAACTGTAGCACTGAACTGTACGCATGTCTCGAACCCTCCTTTTGCCTTGAGCGGCGTATGCGACAGCATTCTCTTGCGAAAGAGAAGATTGAGTAAGAAGACGTTGTTCCTCTTAAAGAAGTGCTCCAAAATTCACGTCAAGAGATGGTGAAGGATCCCTGTGCATCAGGTTAGAGCGAATAGACTCGAATTCTGGCCTTAGTTTCATTAAAAACTGGTCTCTTTTGCTAACTTCATGGACTGCTTGAACAACAGAGAGGGACTCGGCCGACACGTCGGCATACACAATGTCGGAAAACTCAGCCCAAAGATTCTGAAAACCACAGAAATATTCCTAAACAGAGAGTGTACCTTGGGAATAGGCAGCAAGATCAGTTTCCAACTGAAATCGCCAGGCGGAATGATCGTGATGATAGACCTTTTTCAAGTACTCCCACATCGATTTAGTCATCTTGTGCAGCCTTAAATTGAGTATAAGCAGTGGATCAATAGACCCTAGAATCCAAGTCATCACGCGACCATCTTTCACCTTCCATTGAACCAACGTTGTAGGATTGGTAGGTGCTAGATCACTCCCATCAACATGACCCCACAACTCCTTTCCCATGACAAAAAGTTGAAACTGAAACTCCCAGGCAACATAGTTCTTCCCTGTAAACCGAGTTTGAAAGACTTTTGAGTTGGAGTTGTTAGCCATAACTATAATCTCTCGAAATGCACCAAAAAAACTACAAACCAGAACCTGCACCCAAGAAACCAGAAAACCAGAGCCTAGAACCACAAAAATTGGACCAAAGACAAGGTTGCAGAGAGTGGCTCTGATACCATGTCAGATTTGCTCAATGACCCTCAATCGAATGGTCCTTTTCTTATATAGAAATCATTTTCCCTAATTACAATATATCCCTTAATTACGGTATCCCCTAATTACAGCATAATATCTCCTAATTACATCATCTATATCCCCTAATTACAGCAGCATCTATATCCCCTAATTATAGCATAATATCTCCTAATTACAACATTTATATCCCCTAATTCAGGAAAGATATTTACAGATCTGTTTCCTAAATAACTATACAACAATATATGGTAGGTTTGACAAATTTGTTGTCTATCCTACTAACAAATTGCACCATTAAGGATCATATCCGAAAGATGGAACAAATCATAAGCAACATTTGGAACATCATGTGCAAATTGACAAAAGATTATCATTAAAAAAAAAGAAAAAAAGATTATTACAATGCATCGTTCCTTGCCTGAGCCTTGGGCCCTCATTAAGAGGCTCATGAATCGTAATTATTTAACCACTACATTCAGAGGCATATGTGGCCACCTGGTACAACATATGAACACTGGACAGGCTTCATCTGCTCATTAAGAAAAGAAATGACAAAGAACAACAGAAAGCAAGGTTGTCTTCTATTTTGTTTGAGGAGAACTTGGACATTACGTGTATCAGCTCCAAGATAAAAACGGTAATTCCTCTATCACACTGTGTCATATTTGTGACCTTTTCTAGGATTCTAATCTAAGCTTTCTAATTGTACAAATAAATCTTGAACTCAAGCTCAACAAAGCATGTAATTCAGGAGAGTGGGACCTTTCCTCTCATAATAATGGGACTACACTACTCCCATAATTCATCAAGACAGTGGGAGTGTTCCTCTTGAAGCTCCTAAATCACATCGAAAGGGTTTCAAAGATGCTCTCGATAGTGAATTATCCTCTCAAAAAGAGGTTGATAATTATGAACCTGGATCTTTCTAGGATACATTACCATCAAGGTATTCCATAATGGTAATGGCGGCAGTAACAGCCACCACCGTTACCTTTACGATACGGGGTGTGACAGCTGTTACGGGGGCCTTAATGGCTATTACAGTCTCACTTTTTTATTGGAAAAAAAAAAAAAAAACCCAAAGAAACTTGTATCAACCCCGTAATGGACCATTACAAGGCCGTTACGGCCTTTATGGGGGATGTAACAGGCCATTACGGGAGTTGTAACGGCCTTTATGGGTCATTTTTTCCATAACGGCTATTACAACCTTTACGACCCTGTAACGTGTAATGGTTGCCACCGTCACCTTTGCATAACGGCCTTTACGGCACACCATGATTATTGTCCTCATATTCAATTGATTGGGTAACCGTTGTAAATGAGGAAGCCCTAAAGAAAAATCTAGTTTGAAAAATTATAGATCTATTGGCTAATTGTCAAGCAAAGAGAAAGGCAGATGGTACACAGTGGGCAAGTTTATGGCACGCCAAATTGCTGAAAGGTTTCACACAAAACGAAGGCATTGATTACGAGATCTATTCATTTGTTGTGAAATTCCCTTCGATCTGCATGATAATGTGCATTATCATAGGTTTTGAGAACTATATAAGATGGATGTAAAGACTGCAAGGTGATCCATATAAGTAAAAGTATATGCGACCACGCCTAGATTATATAGAAATGTAGAATCAAAACTAAGTATGGAAAAATAATTTATGGTGTGAAGCGGTCTTTCAGGTAGTAGTATAGGGGTTCCACTTGGCCATCACCATCTTTTGATTCACGATGAGTAATGTAGATCATTGTGTATGGAAAACTGATGCAGGACATGAAAATTAGATATGATGTGCAAGATTTTAGGCTTTAGATCATAATAATTTAGAAACAATCACAATAATTTCACATCCCACATAAAGTCAAGCATTCAACAAGGGGAATCTACGAGGGTCCAAGCCTACACATGTTAGGGTTGAATCAATTAAAAATTATAGACCAAAACGCAACCCTAAATGTACAAGAGAGGTACAGTTGGGATAATGTTGTTGTAAAGAATAAAGGATGAGGATATGAAATGTGAGATATTGTATATGACTTTTGTAGTAAAACTAAAGATAAGACTTAGCACAGTCGAAATAACATAACCACATTGCATTGCACTACTACACAATGAACATTTTGGCATGATATTAAAGTTAGATTATGAGGGGATGAGATGAGTCATACCACATGTGATGACTTGTATATTGTAGACCTGACAAATATTTGTAGTGTCTATTTTACGGCATGGATGATAGCTACATGCTCAAACCTATTACCTACAGATTGTATGAATTCTACCTAATCATTGCATCGTGTGAGTAGCCAATCCTGTAGCCGACTCTGTGTCCTTAACTATCCTACTCTTGTGCACATGAGGACAAAAACTTAGTGTTGTTACTTTGTGCACGATGACAAAGGTTCCAAAGATTAGGCCAGACTTGGTTACTCTAGGAAAGCGGCTAATAAACACAATAAGTTGGATAAGTGTGTATGTTGGTTGAGTATTCCATACCGGGAGTTAACTCCATCCTATGTGGTCATACAAACTAGGACAGGCATAACAAAGCTCAAGTAATTGAGTGCAAGTCGGTGGTCATTTACAACTCAAACACCTGTGAGAAGACAATAGTTCCAGCTAGTCCCACGCCTCTTATTCTTTTCATCACGGTCTTTTGATTTTTTATTGTTATAAGACGAGGTAGACGGACAATCTACATTGTGCCCCTCCCACAATGTGATTGAGTGGGAGATGTTGGATATGAGCCAATGAGTGCCACTTGTCAGCAACAACTAGTGGACTCACATGGTTTCCCCTCGGAGTATCTCTGGGTGAGTAACCTTTTCTTCGGACAAACCCTTTCTGGTTCCTTTCTCTTGAAATTTAGATCAATCGAGAGGGGATAAAGATGAGGTCGGATGTGACAAGGATAAACCAGATCCCTATCATAACCTCCCCTCCTAATCCCCTCTATATCAACTATCTTGGGGCAATGGCTTTCCCAAGAAACACCTGAGAGAAAAACCGAGAACAAATTATTTGATTGCCATTAAGACTCCGCTATCTGACCTAAACCTTTGATTGTAATCAGTGGTCATCCAAACCTTGTATCAAAGGGCTGTTTCGCTCCTTTCCACTACCGTAGTAGTTAGGTGTATGGCTAGAATAAGGTCTTCCATCTTCGGCTTTGCAAAGTCCCTAAAAATATATAGATACCGTAAGATCCTATGGGCCCACCGATCCTAGCCTTTTGCTCACGCACAACATCCATTTGGCAACCAATTCATTTATCCATCATCTTCATTGTCATCATCATTAGAACCTTCTCCTAGATGGAAGGGTCGGCATTACAAATCGTATTTTGGCAATCACATTCGAAATAGGAATTCTCATGATAGGTTGGCAAAAGTTCTACAAACAGCTACCTGCTTAACATCAACCCTACTGTACCCAGGTTAGGGACTGGCTGGTGCATCCATGCATCTAAATATTAGTATTGGGAGCAGCCCGGCCGAAAAATGATACGATATGGCCCATATCAGTCAAATTCTTCTTCTAAGCGTAAAATTATGAAAAATATCATAAAAAGGGGGTGAGATGAGATATTGAAGAATCCATCCTTCTTATTCTTCTTCTTCTCCTCCTTTTCAATTCAAACATGTATATAGTGGTGTATCAAACCATTCTTTCATAAAGACATTGTTTGTCAGCTTGTCTTCCTAAAAATCAACCAAATGGATAGTAATTAAACACAAATCAAGCATGATTTAGTGAATTAGGGCCCATTATATTGAAATCAACATGAAGAAGATCAAAACATGAAAAAGAAAAAAGATTTTGTTTAAAAAGATAATCAGTCAATTTTACTGCACAGCAACTTGACCATATCAAGATAGTAAAAACATTAAAAATTAAAATTAAAATTAAAAAAATACATGAATTACAACCCAAAAAGATTGCAATCCAAACAAGGAGAACATCACAGAAACATCAGCATTTTTAACCCCATAAACCCAATCTATGACGTCCCTCTTGGATTTCCACACCACTTCCTCCCACGGACCTTTCTAAGGAAACATCGCCTTCTCGATTTACCGTATCCCATCCAAAATATGGGGGGGGGGGGGGGGGGGGGGGGGGGGGGGGGGGAAAGGATGGTTTACCCTTTAGTTTTCAAATTTCCCATAATGGTCCTCTCGTTTTCTTGATTTATCAAATCCCATCCTAATCTTGTGTTTTGATCTCCAAAATCGGCCTAAATCTAGACTTTCTAAGCTTCTACATTGTTGAAATGAAAAAAAAAAGGTGAGAAATACATCGAAAAAATTAAAGAAAAGAAAAGAAATTCAGATTTGGGCGTTTGTAGCCATATCAGGTCCTTGTGGATGCTGATACACCCTATAGCAGCCGATACAGCCCAAA